>JAJQWJ010000004.1:38323731-38923731 GCA_023637945.1 Phaethornis superciliosus | reverse complement strand
AATATCAAGTCACAGTGGGCCTGTGCAAACCACATAAAGTTCCACTCTTCTCTCATGATGAGACCCCACCTGGAGTACTGTGTTCAGCCCTGGAGCCCCCAACACAAGAAGAACATGGAGCTCTTGGAGGAAGTCCTGAGGAGTGCCATGAGGGTGACCAGAGGGCTGGAGCACCTTTCCTGTGAAGACAGCCTTGATCATCTGTTTCAGTTCATCTTAGTGACTTTAAGCCTAGTTGAAGGCTCAGATTTTTAAAGAATCTGGCTTGCCTTAATGGTATCCACAGTTAGTTTTGCATTGTCAGATCGGCTTCTGAATTAATTGTCTTATTGCTTATATTGACTTGGAGAACTGATCTTTGGAAACACAAAGACAGACTTAACTGTGCTGTTAATTTAGTTGCTTCACTGCTCCCTTTTTATTTTTCGTTAACATTGTGATTGATTAACTTATAAAGAATTTTATTGCCTTGTTTCTTGAACTAAAAAAGTAGCAATATGAATCTAGGGGCTAAAACACTCAAGAAAGATACTTAAAAATAACTGGTGTCTCATTTCAAATGAGTACGTCAGACCGAAGAAGATCTTATTAAAGTTCTTCACATTAAGTACAGTTTGTGATTACAGAAGAGACCCCTGGTAAATGTTGTTGAGAATAAACCTTATCTGAGTATTATTAACACACTGAGTCACACTCACGATCATGTTATCAACATTTCCTTGTTCTGCTGCATTGACTTTCTGGAAGACAAATGTTGGCATTAAGTTGTAAGAGAGAGAAGTGGAAACCTTTTTATGTAATCTAGGGTACCTGTATGGTTTAAGTTAAGTATGTAAAAGGTTTCTTGTAGGATTAAGGTCTATACCTGTAGAAAAGTGGAAGTGGATGGAGTAGATTTTCTGCTATTTATTGCTGCTGCTTTCACTGCCTACACTAGATAATATAATGAGATGCAAAAATCCACTTTTGCTATAAAGAATTCTAGTTCCTGTGTCTGCAAAAAGATAGCCTCAAAGTAGATGATTTGGAGAATTTGATCTTAAATATTGAATGTTTAAAGTGTATATAGGTGAGAAAAATAAAGAAGCAAAGAAAGATCTGAAGATTCAAAAGAGAAAGACAACATGTCAAAAGTGAGAAAGTGGGTTAGCAGAAAGCAAATGGGTACTTCCCATACTAAATTGTTTACTAAATTATTTACTTACTGAATTATTAACTTACTGTAGTATTTACAAGTTTTTTGATAGTAAAATAGTGCTAATCTACCTGCTACGGAAATAAGTGGTTTGATGCTGAATTCAGGAGACAGTCCTTAAGGAAGCTGCACGCCTTTTGAATTTTTTTCCAATTTTAAAAGCCACAGCCCTCCTAAAACAAATCAAAGCAATGAATATGGCTATACTCTGTTAGGTGTACCAATAAACTCTGGGAAATATGTGGAACAGCATACCAATGAACAGATTGTACAGGAAATCAGACAAATTAATCTAGGTAAGTTTACAAGAAATTTAGATGAAGATCCCAAAGAATAAAAGTGTTGGTGTTGGGCAGATTAATCATTGAACATAATTTAAAAAATAAGTGTTTTGGGTAAACATTGTTTCAGTTTGAGGATGCCAATTATGATGAGAAGTCTTCAAACTCCCCTTACCAAAAAATGACATTAGCCAACCTTTTTCCAAAGTGAAACCAGACAGTGGCAAATAAGGTGGTTGAACAAGACATGTTCCTTACAAGATGTAAGAAACTGGCAATGAGTATAGATCATTCAGATTAAGTTTTATAAGTGATTGAAAGACTGGTGATGTGGAACAAAAGACCATTCCTCTTGAATATGAGAGCTCTTAAGCAGAACTTGCTGTAGACCATGGATTTTTCAAAGCATTTGAGTGGTAATGAGTTGAATAATAAAATAAACCAATCCAAATGCCAAATTCTGATAGCAAAAGAATTTCTAAATTATGTTTAGCTATTGATTTTAGTAATGTATATAGTTGTTGTTAATACTGGTGTAAAGAACAAATCAGTCACTTTGATAGGACTATAACTAATTTTGTGGTAAAGTGACTGAACTTTTCTGGGATATGTGTTTTGAATGTTCCTTTTTTTCAATGTACATGGGAATTGTCTGATTAAGTTCTTTCCTCTAGTATCATCATGATGTGATTGTTGTTATCCTTGCCAAATTTTTGCCCACGTGGTCCCTCACAGACAGCAGGACTCTTGACCTAGTGGATTTTGCTTCACTTTTCCATGACAGTTGTTCAGCCACATAGCTGATAAATCACAGAATCACTGAGAGTTAGGGGTTGGAAAGGATCTTGAAAGATCATCTATTTCAACTCCCCTGCCAGAGCAGGGTCACCTGCAGCGGGTCACACAGGAACTCCAGGGAAGGAGACTCCACAACCTCCCTGGACAGCCTGTTCTAGTGCTCTGTCACTCTCACAATGAAAAATTTTTTTCAATGCTCCAATATGCCAATGCTCCAGTTTATAACCAGTGTCCCTTGTTCTATTGTTAATCACCCCTGAGAAAAGCTTGACTCTGTCCTCCTGACACTTGTATAAACACTGATGAGGTCACCCCTCATTCTCTTCAATCTGAGGAGACACAGACCCTCAGTCTTTTCTCATGAGGGAGGTCTTCCACTTTTTTAGTCATCTCAGTGGCTCTGCGCTGGACTCTTTCAAGCAGTTCCCAGTGCCTGGAGATAGCATCAAGAATGAGTTGTTCCATCACTTTTCCAGGGATGGAGGTGAGGCTGACCAGTCTGTAGTTGCCTGGGTCCTCTTTCTTGGAGACTGGAGTGACATTTGCTTTCCTCCAGTCCTCAGGCACCTCTCCTGTTCCCAGTGAGTTACCAAAGATGATGAAGAGCAGCCAAGCAATGACATCCACCACTTGCCTCAGCACCTGTGGGTGCATCCCATCAGGACCCATGGATTTATGGATGTCCAGACTCATTAACTGATCCTTAACCTGGCCCTTATCAACCAAGGCAAACTCATTCTTTACCCTGACTTCCTCCACCAGTATTCACAGAGGCAAAGAAGGTGTGCAGCAATTCAGCCTTCTTTGTATCCTCTGTCACCAGGGCACCCACCTCATTCAGCAGAGGGTCTACATTGCCTCTAGTGTTAGTTTTATCTGCTTAGTATTTGAAGAATTCCTTCCTGTTGTCCTTAACCTCTCTCTCAAGGTTTAATTGCAAGGAGGCTTTAGCTTTCCTAGTTGCCTCTCTGCATTCTCAGACAACAGTCTTATATTCCTCCAAAGTGGCCATCCCTTCCTTCCACAACCTATAGGTTCTTTTTTTCTATTTGAGTTTACCTAGCAGTTCCCTGTTGAACCATCCTGGTTTCCTAGTTCCCTTTCTTGATTTCCTTCCCATTAGGATGCATCAGTCTTGAGCTCAGAAGAAGAGGTCCATGAATACTAATCAACCATCCAGGGCTGCCCTACCTTCCAGTACCCTGTCCCACAGGCTTTCCCCCAGCAATTGTTTAAAGAGGGCAAAGCTGGCCTTTCTGAAGTTCAGGGTTCTGACTCTACTTGGAATCCTGTTTTTACCATGTAAGATCCTGAACTCCACCATCTCGTGGTCATTACACCCAGGCTGCCCTTCACTTCTTCAACCAGAGATTCAAGCATCTTGCTGCACAAGCTATCTGGATGATATATGGTTGCCCTATAATCACAGGTTCTTTAGACTCAATATGTTAAATAGAATTTAATTTTTTTTTTTTTTACATTTACAAGTCATTCAATTTTTGTTGGAAATTCACTCCTTCTGCAAAGAAAAAAAAAAAAACAAAAACCAAAAAACAAAACCACAACAAACCCTCCTGGACATATTTCTATTTCAGCTCTTTAAATAGTCTTACTTAAGATCATAGCCACTGTAAATTTGGGACTTTAAAAAATTCTCGTTAATTGTCCTTGAAAAAAAAAAAGTCTTATGAATTACTTTAATATTTTCAGTAAATTAAAATTATGACAATTTCATTACAGAAAATTCGTGCATGCTTATCTCTTGTAGGTAATTTCCTCTCAAGGTGCTGTCTCCCTATTATAATTTTGTTTCTAAGTTCACCTTGACATAGTAGCTGTAGATTTGTTCCAGGTACTTTAAGTACTCCTACATTTAGTACCCAGCTAAATGTATACATGAGTGTAAACCAAGAATGAGGAAAAAATGCTTTTATTGTTAGAAAAGAACACATAAATATGTGTCATCTCACTAGTTCTGATCCACATAATAGGTTTGTCAGAGGCTATCTGAACAAATTTTCTGTAATGGAAAAGTGCCCTTCTCTTCTGCTTCAGCAGAGATTTTGACCACCTGGGCTCACATGCACATGTAGATGGGGAAACTGCAGGTTTGTGATCAGTGGCATCTGGATTCAGATCTTTCTCACACATTTTTGTTCATGACTGGGCTAAGTCACTGTATTCAAGTTTCCTCAGTTTGTACAGTTTTCCAGAATCTTTTACCTCCAGGCAAGATTATTGCACAGAAATAAAAACAATATTGAAGATTGTTCAGATTGAATGCTCAGAGTGAATGTTTTTGTTTCATTGTTCTCATGAAGTTAAGTAAAAATATAATCATATAAAAGTAGCAGCAAACTTTTTTCCAAAGGCTGGAAAGGAACAATTTAGAAACAAAGCAAAGAAAACAAATGTGCATTGAATGACCTGAATGGTTAACAGGGAGGTGGCTTCTAAAAAAAGAAGAAACTCAAGGCTGTGACTAAGGAAGCAAACAAAACTATAGGTCACCTGCTGTAGGTAGCTCTGTAATGGCTTATGTCACATTCTCACAGTGAATTCCTGATCAAATATTTACACCTTGGCCAAACAAATGTCGGGTGTTGCATTTCAGTGGTGCTGAACAAATGTTCTAGCAACCAAGCGTGCTGTTCTTTGGGAGAGGCTGTGGCAGCACCAGCAGGCAGGGTCCCTCTGTGAGTCCCAGGTGTGTCCTTTGAGGAAGCCAGCAGGACTCTGTGCAGGATCTTTGCACTGTGTCAGAGGCTATAGTGCACTGAGGTAAACCAAAGTCATCAGGCAGGCATGGAGAAACCCAAGTCAGAATCTAAGATTATTCCATTGGTCCTTTGGTATTATTCCATGCTGGCTGTGCACATCATGAAGAGCCAAAGCTTCAAAACTCAGTGAGGATTTTATGGTTGTACATGGTCAGTTAAATAAGAAATAGGCCAGCCTCTGTGTAGTGAGGATAGGTATGTAGTGCTTCCAAAGGCAACATATGTATTCATTTTCCAAGACTGATTAAGGCATACTGTTACAATTGACAGTAGATATATCTGTACATAGAATTCTATGCTATCAGCATGCTGCTACTAATAATACACAAGGTTTGCAAATATAAAGGTATGGCAGATCTTTGCCAGTCTGCTAGGAAGCCCCTGACAAAACAGAAGTTTCTTTTTCTGAGATGAACCTCCTTTTGTTTAAGGGTTAGTCTGTCTTTCAGACTGTGTTTTTTCAGACTAACATAATGTTATGTTTGTCTCATGACCTTGATATAATTACATACTTTATGTGTATTTTTAGAAATTCCATAAATTCTTGTACTATTGTGTTCAATAACTGTAGTTACTTTTCACTTAAACGGTTCCAGTTTCTTAACTGGTATAATTAGGATTAGGGAAATACGAGGGTGAAACCAATCCAAGTGCAGCTGCCTGCTAGTGCCAAGCTGGTATTGACAGAAAGATTCATAGTAGTATAAAGAGTGATCTTAAGATAACTCTCCTCCACTTGCTGGAACAGAAGGAGAGCTAGTATTCTGAATACATCAAGGTATGAAGATTCTGAGCTTCTCCTATAGACTGTGTCAGCCACTAGAGTTACTAGCGTGTATTTTATATTTAAGACTATCTTACTTCAAAGAAATAATAGAGATCTCTATTAGCTTTTCATAAGTATTCCATAAACAGACCAATATACTGTCTCATCAGGCTCAGTTAAAAATAAAAAAATCATTTAGCTCCACAGTAGTGGAGTGTAGTGGAGTGCAAATAGATGCTTTCTGTTCACCAATAAATAGTCTCTCAGAAATTTGTGCAAAACCATGTCACAAAGATGTCATACATATCTTTGTTATTTATATTTTACGTCCCTGTAAATCAAGTCTACTTCTTTTTCCAATGCTTAAGTCATGCTCTTGATTTCTCTTCTCAAACAGTTATTTAAATATATTTTTTTATTAGCTTGTAGCAATGGTGAATTAAATTTTCAAGAGTGGTTGTCAGGCATAGACCTGGGACTGAGCATGGGGCAATCTGGGCAGTTGTCTTTAGGAAGTAGTGTTAATCTAAGCAAAAGAAATATGTTTGTTTAAATCAGCAGGCTTGCTTAGCTCATGTATATTGTTTTCTATCTCCTTTTTGAGAAAGCAGCTGAAAATGTGTTTTAACCAAAGCTACATGGTTTTGTTTTACACAAAGGTTTTCTAAATACAACCCATAGAGAGAAGTGTATATATTTATATGTACACACGTGTATGTATGTAGCTACTACAGAGACGTTGATTTTAAAAGAAACAAATTTTTGACTTCAAAGCTTTAGAAAACAAAGTTCTTTTTAATATATACAATTTATGTGTAGGAAGCTGTGTGTTACCCAAGTTTATTTAACCATAGTTAATTAAGTCTTTCACTAGATGCTAGTATGTCTACCACAGTAAATTGTACATATTGCAATCATAGAAAGAACAATCCATATTTTTCTGTCTATAATGAGATCTTTCCTCATTAATATTATACTTCTAAAACACTTAATTACTGTTCCATTTGCTTCTTGAATTTTGAGGTGCTCTGGGTTTGGCCTTGGAGTACCAGAAGTTTCTGTAGACAAGAATGCAGCCTTGGAGAGTTTACCATCAACTCCAAAGAAAACTTAGCTTACAATATACTATATATGACTAGGTCATTTGTATGTACAGTCTGAACTGATGTACACTGGGTATAAAAGGGAAGAAAGAGATTTAATCAGTGTATTGAAATGTCTGGGCTTGCTTTGTGAAATCGCTTAGCACAGAATCTCTTTTGTACTTCTTTTTGCAACTGCAATTTAAGTTAATTAAGCACTATGATTTTGTTTTCAAATCTCATAGTGTCTTTTGGCACATGTAAAAAGAAGCTAAGGTGATTAACTTACTAAGATAGCACATGCACAGGTTGCAAGAAATAGCAGATTCTAGAAATTTTGGGAATTAAGTTTGTAATTGCTGTTGTGATCATAGCTATTTATACAGCATCTGCTGTGCACATAGTACCTTTGGGCAAGTAAGCAAGCAAAGTATTTTAGTGTTGTTTTAGATTAACCTTAATAGTACTTGAAACAAAGAACAGTGAATAAATGAGAGTAGCTGATAATAAGATCATAATATATTTTTCTGACATTATGAAATCTTGACCTGTAGCTGTCTCAGTAAGGGAAAATAGGGGACTTGTAAATGGCTGCAACCAGGTGTTTAAACAGTGCACTCAGACATTGCCCAGTAGTAGAACAGGCTGTAGAACACTTTTGAATCAGAATACCCTTAGGCTGCTGTATATCAAAAATCTATGCAGTAATGAGGATATGAAAGCCATATGAAATACCATAATGACTGCATTTATACTATTATTATCACCATGTATTGCTTCAGTTCGGGTGCAGAGCGTAGATTGGAATACATTAGCAGAGCAGTCCTACCAGCTGAAGCCATTGAATGCTGGAAGATTGAAGTAATTTCTCTAAAATAATTCTTACAACCGATAGGGAATTTTTATGGTACAAGTTCAAAATATAAAAGAAAGATGTGATGAAAATACACTGGGCAGAGTCCCACCACAATACATGGTTATTCATGGAGTCTGCACAAATGTGTCACAAGAAGACCTCTCACATACACTTGGAACAATTCCAGTCTCTTGAGCAGTTGCAGGGGGGGACCTCAACCTAGCCTGCTTCCATTCCCCAGAGGAGCTCTGCTACCCAAAGGTGGACACTGGACTTGGCCCTGGAACACTCACATTCCATGATGATCTACAGAACAATGCTGAGGCTGTTTCTTATCTCATCACCAAGGGAAACTTCACTTCCTTGTAAGGAGTTGTTCTGTCATGGACATTACTGCTTCCAGCCAGTTTTACACCTTCCTGCAGTTGGGCCTCCTTGCCTTCCATGCTAGATCATTCCTCTGAAACAAGTTGCCACAATTGCCACTGCTGAGTACTTACACTTAGAATTTTCCTTTCACAAATAGATATGACTTCTTGGCATCCTAGATCCAGTTTCTTCTGCATCCTCATATGCTCTGAGCCTAGCAAAGTGCAATTATTTAATCCTCAATCCTTCATTTGTATTTTTTTTCTCTGCATTGTATACATCTCCTGATACTCAGCAGCTAATTAACTAATTCAAAGGATATTTCAAGTATTTATAGAGAGGTTTTCCTTCTGTTGAATCATCAGACTAAGTAACAACAGGGAAGAAGGATTTAATTTGAGTGGCGTTTATTAATGTCTTGACACACCTACTGCTTTGGGCACAGGCTATGTGAAAGTTTGCTCTGCACTGTTTCCTTATGAGGTTGCCATGGGCACTGTTATACAATGTTCTGCAAACACAGACAAGGGCTGAACTTTCTAGGGGACCTTTTTCTCTGGAGAGAATTTAAGTTATTTAGCAAATGTTAAATATTTAAGGTTAATTAAAGTCTTTTGGTTACTTTATTTGGATATATGCTAGAAGTAACTCAGGTTCCTTGCTGCTCAGATTTTGCCTTGGTGATGTCCTGTGCATTTGTCTTAAGCTGCAATCAGTTGTATGTTTTCATTCAGTGGGCAGCATGAAGTAAAGGGTCACAGATGGAAAGAATGAAGGTAAAACCTTGGAAGTTAAGGTCCTTTCAAGACTAAGATTAAGAAAACATTTCTCAAGCCATGAAAGGCTCTCCTTAGGTGAAAACCTTTGACAGATCAGGATCATGATGGGGGGGCAATTCAGGATGTGAACTTTTAATTTTTAATCCATTCTCAAGCTCAGCCTGAGGTGTGCTTTAGATCTTGACTTTACTTGGAAAGTTTTATTATGCTCCTTACATTAGCTGAGATACACAGAGCTTGTTAAATAGGCTCAGCAGTGCAGAACTAATTAGCTGACATCAAAGATATTGCTTATTTGGAAATGGATGAAGTTGAAATTAACTACCTGAGCAACATGATCATTTTTGGGGAAGCAAGCAGAGCATGACTGAGGTTGAACAGCTCTTTATTTAAAGCCTGATATATATCCTAGAGGAAATTGCTAATGTACCTTCAGTTTTTAGTAAGCACCAGGTAGTCTAAACAACTTTGTAAAATGTTAAAACTAATAAAGAAATTTACTAAACATCTGAAAGTATTTCCTTTCATGCAGCTAAAAATTAGAAGTAACACTTTTCAGAAAGTGATGATATAAAACTAAATGAGTATTTTTTTTTAGTGTCTGGACATTCTATTTCAAAAGAAAAAAAGCTTTGTGAACACTTTGTGTAGAAAAACAAAAATTATATCAATGGCGGTACTGCCTTTTCATATATTCTTCTAAGAGAAAAAATCTGAAAATTTTAATGTTAAAATTTGCTGTAAGAGATAATGATTTTGAAGTATAGCCGGCATTCAGCAGAAATACTTCTTTAAAATCCTTGAAATATTATTGTAAGAGCATTAAACTTCCCTTATTTTAAAAGTGTTTTGAAAAGCAAACACTTAGAATATAGAATGTACAGGATTACAGGAATTTTAACCTCTAAATATACTCAAATGATACCTCTTATTTGGTGTACGCTATGTAGTATTGTCCTGTAACTAGTAATTTAGGAGCTAGAATCAGTATGGCCGCATCACCATGTATCTGTCCTGTTGCGTTTCTTTGTTTCACAAAGTCACAGAATAGCTGAGGTAGGAGGTAACTCTGAAAAGAGGCTAGTCTGATGTCCCAGCTCAAAGTGAGTCAGCTAGACTGGCTCTGTCTTCTTTACACACTCTGATCAGGTAATTATCCCTGAACCTTTTATTTTCCCAGCTCTGTCATCCTTTTCTTCTGTGACAGATGCTCAAGTCCCTTAATTGTGGCACATCAGATTCCTTCACAGCTGCTTGCTAGATTCACTCTGTATGACCATGTCTCTCTTGGGCTTTTTTAACCCAGCTCTCCATGTGTGTCTCACCAGTCCCTCAGAGAGGAGGGATCACCTACCTCAATCTGCTGGTGACATTTCTCCTAATGCAACCCAGGCAGCTCTTGGCTTTCTGCTGGTGAGCTGCAGGGTCATCTTCAACTTATCTACAGGACCTCAGGTCATTTTTACACCAAGCTGCTTGTCTCCGAGGCTACTCCGGTGCATGTGGCTATCCCTCCCCAGACTAAGAAATCTGCCATTCAGTTTGTTGAACTTCACAAGATTCCTATTTGCTCATTGCTGCTGTGGTCCCTTTGGATGGCAGGACAACCATCTGGTGTGTGAGCCCCACCTCAGAGTCTTGTATCACCTGCAAACATGCAAAGATTTATTCCACCAGTGACTATTCTACAAGCGATCTTTGTGCCACTGATTCAACATCCTCTGAGACAGGCATTTTAACCCATTATATTCTACCAATGGTAAATCTTCCATGCTTCAGATTTCCCCCCTGGTTTCAGGGGACTGAAACAAATCCAGACAAATCCTACCAGTAAAGACCAAGGTGAAGAAGGCATTGAGCACCAGAGCCTTTTCCTTGTCGACTGTCACCAGATTTCCCACCTCATTCAGCAGCATGCCAGTACTTTTGCTGTTCACATACTTACAAAATTCCTTCTCACCATTTGTATCCTTCACAACATTCAGCTCTAGGTAGGCTTTGGCTTACTTAACGCCATCTCTGAATGCTTAGAAAGTGTTTCTCTGTTCCTGCTGAGCTAGCTGGCCCTATCTTCAGCTCCTGAAAATTTTCTTTTTATGTCTGAATTTGGCCACAAGTATTTTATTTATCTGTGCAGGCCTCCTGCAGCCTTTACTTGATTTCTTGCTTTTTGGGATAGACTATTTTCGAATTTTAAGAACGTGAGCCTAGAAAGTAAACCAGCTTTCCCTGACTCCTCTCTCTCCAGTGCTGTATCCCATAGGATTCTTCTAAGCAGGTCCCTAAGAGGCCAAAGAGAGTTTTTCTCAAGTCTACCATAATGACCCTGCTTTTTGCCTTGTTTTGTCCTCTTGGGATGCTGAACTCCAGCATCTCCTGGTCACTGCAGCCGAGGCTACCCTTGACCTGTACATCCTTTATAAGTCCTTCCTTGTTTGTAGGTGAAGCCCAGCAGAGCATCTTCTCTCATTGGTTCAGAGGGTTGTAGTTAGTACAGTCCAGAAACTTCCTGGCTTCTTGTGCACTGTTGTGGCACGGTTGGTTGAAATCCACCTTGAGAATCAATACCTGTGAATGTGAATCTTCTTCCAGATGCCTGAAGAGCAGGCAACTCTTATAGGTTTTATCTTTTTTCATTTTTTATGTTTTAAACTTATTTGATTTATGGGTGCTAACAATACTTACATACGCTAATACAATGCTGTTGTTTGGTGGTTTTTTGTTGCTACCTGGCATTTTTCTCTAACTTTCCCTCTCAGGAGCCTATTATGTTTCATTTGCTGTGATTATATTTTCCCTATGATTTGGTCGTGGTTCTCTTACTTCTGGTATTTTCATACCTTAATTATCTGAACTTCTAATGGAAAAACATTAACATAGTTATCGCAAATGAACTGTAAATTTATGCTGTACTTCCTGAAGACCCCCCCAAGGACTCAGTTTTGGTTCCAGATTCTGCTATTTTTGGTGTCTTCAGTATGCCATTCTGCATGGCGGCAGAAATGGGAGTATGTTGGCATCAAAATTGTAGTGTTAGGAATTAACTTTTACTGTGTCACTCTACAATAAAAGCACAATCTGAGGGCATTTTCCCTGCATTTTTTCATTTATGACAGATTTTTTATCTCAAGTTAAAAGAAGGAGAATAGGAATAAATGGAAATCAAGAGATTTTTTGTCTTGGTTCAGGCCTATAGAAGAGCAGCAAAGGGCAGTGAATCAGTAGTTTGCTTGTTTTCCCTCCATAAGTGTAGATTATTTCATTATTTCCTCATTTGCTTGCTGAACTGGCAAGCTGATGAGAACTTCCCTTGGCTTCAGTCATTTTCTCTCAGGTGGAACAAATGACCCTCATGTCGATGTACATCTGAGCCTCAGCTTCCTGTGCCATCTTTCCTGTGCAGATTAATCAGAGCGTGCTGCTTGCCAATTTTTTGCTTGTGCATCAAAAAGTATGTGGAAAAAACAAGGTATAATTCAGAGTACTTCCAATTAAACAGTAATGATTTGATTTCAAGTTTTATGGCTTGTATGTATTTAATAACATGGTACTTTTGCCTTTATTTTAACTAAAACTGGGATCTGACTACCTGGGTACCATTATCTTGTCTACCTATATTCCCTTTCTTACAACATTTTTTCAACAATTCAAGTTTTTTAAAAACTGGTTGTTTTCTGCCATACAACCCGTGGTTGGAAGTCTTAGATTTGATGTTTTTAAGAGAGTTATATGTAGCAAATGTTTTCAAACATAATCCTCTGTTCCTAATGACCTGGAAATCTCTTGTAGAACTAAAGATTCTTTTCAAATACAAAACAGAAATATACGTTAAAATATTTTTCATCCTCAACAGACAGTAAAACCCATTGGTGTCCTCAGAAGTTGCTCTTGTGTTTCTGTTTACACAGGATTATATTACTTTTAAGGTAATGTCTATACTTTGGTTTGAATGAGTTTCTGAAACTTTTGTGTATGACAATAGCAGTATTATGTCTGGTCAGAATAAATTATTTGACTTTTCATAGGGAAATCGGTGAACATCAGAATGGAATAAAAATAGAGAGTCAAAAAATGTTCTTTCAGCAATAATAATTTATAAAGGTTATTTCCAAATGGCACTGTGTTCTGTGGAGGAATGTTTATTGTCAAGTGATAATACCATAACAAATAGAAATACAATTTGAAAGAATCTTTTGATAGTTGAAGACATACAGGAAATGCATGTGACTGTTTATTTATGGGCACTGGCCTTTGCTTATTAAGTAATCAAAGTTTCATTCTTATTGTATTCTAATGATAGATTCATTAGTGGGAAAACATGTTATCAGCATATGTTATGAATCCAGTGCCTTTTTAATAGGCTTTAAATAAATTATTTACAACCTTTTAGGACATCCAAACAATGGAACTGAAATGTGTGTTTGTACCTCTGTGTATCGTGGTAACGAGAGTTTCCTTTTGCAAGAAGGCACATTCAGATTGCAGATTACCCTTACTTCAGTGATGAGTGGCTGATTATTTTAGGGTTCTGTACCTTTGGTTGTTCACTCTTTACCTTTGCCATGATGAAAAAAAGCAGCTTATTGATAAGAGGCTAGTTTTCTGATCATTGCAAAGAATCTCTTAAGGTAATGCAAACTTTTGTGAGACAAAATTCTTTTTTTCCAGAGATGTATTATAGCTAAACCCTGAAAACAGAAGTAAAGAAGCTCCAGCTTTGTCAAGATCATGTGAGCAAATATAAGGATTTGTATTACACATTTGTTCTGTTAACTTCTCCTGCTTCATGTCTAAATATTTTACTAATATATGATGCAGATTAAATTAGATGGTCAAAGATGACTTGTTAATATATACACACTTCCTAATTGAATTTTGATTTTTTGAGTAACTACACTTCCTATTTTGTGTAGGCCTAAAAAGTATAGTTACCACAGTCCTTTAAATAAACATATGAAGGTCAACATATGTTTTAAAAAAATAGTTTCCAAAACTTTGAGGAGCTGTGTCAAGAATATTACTAGCTTTTCTCAGCAATAAAAAGATGAGAGAAAGATCTGTTGATCTATTAAAGCTCTGTTTTACTAAGCTGAAAAAAAGTGACATTTGCTTGTATCATGAGTTAGACTTTTAGAGAAAAATGCAGATGTTGATTAACTAACTTTGCATCACTTCTGTTGAGGTACATAATTCTTATCTTGGTTTTACAACTGAGATGAAGAACAATTAACTTGGATACATGAGATTAACCATTAGGATGATTTTTTTTTCTCTTACTTGCACTTTTTATATAGCAAACTAATGGAGAATGTTCCTGAGGAGATTCAGTTTGAAATAATTAATGATAACACAGCAATTTTAATGTTATATAAAACCTATCTCATCATTTGAAGAACATTGAAAAAGCCAGAGTCAGGAGTGGAACTGAGAAATCTTTTTCACTAATGCAGAGGAAAGTGCACTGAAGAACCTGCAATAAATCCTTGAAGAGTAGTTTAAAAAACCCATTATCCCTCCAGACAAAGAAGCCAGTGTAAGTGCAATTAACTTTTTAACAGATGCAAAGCTACATAATCTGCCAGTATGCTAAAAATGTCTTAAAAATAAGATGTAAATCTGTGTAAGACATTGTTACTGCAGTAACTGGCACTCCTCTAAGTTCGATTTTGCCTAAGTTCTGTATTCATATGTCTGTGAATTCTTTTAAATGGCAAGGTTATTTTCATGTTATAACTCTTTGGTTTCTCTGTATATCCTGTATTTGTAATTGATTATACTTGCAAAATGAGAGAAGATTAATGTCTCTTTTAAACTTGTACATTCAGTTTTACAAATCTGATTAAGAAATAATTGCCTACATTGCTTTCCCCTGATCTGCTTAGCCATGTGTTGAAGAAGAGACATCTCTACTGAAGGTCTACTGCTGTGAAAAGCTTGCAATACAACTAGAAAAATAAAAATCCCCGTATCCTGGAGATAAAGTTGGTATGATAAGTAGTAGGCAAAGTCCTGCTTTATGCTTTGTTTTACTAGAATGATTCCATTTCACAGTGACGTAGAGCTTACAGAGTTTCTGTTTGCTGATCACTGGCTATTTATTTTAGAACTTTTTTTTTTTTTTTTTCCTGCAGAATGGCGTATACTGACATATTTAATTCACATTCACTTTCTAAATTAGGACAATAATGACAGTTTTGTCTTTTTTTGTGTATTTTTTTTTTCCCCAGTTTATTTTATTGGCAATCAGGATTACAAATCTAGGGTATTTAAGTGAAATTCATTCAAAAGGAGGTCATCCATTTATATATGACATTGTACTGTGGAAGAAAACCTTAAACTTGAACAAGGTGATGGTCTCTGGAATGACTAATGCATGCTGTTACAGGCAGGAAGAAGCAGCCAACATCCCTGACCATGACAAAGCCCAGTGTATCCTCAGGGAAGGCTCAGACTGGGTGGTACATGGGTGTATCTGCATTACCAGCCTGTACACTGCATCAGGGAGAGGATGGGCAATTTGACACGAGATGTTATGACCCTAGGATTACATGTGTGTGTCACGCATCTACCAGCAATAGAGTTTGTGTAATTTCTCAGTCCTAGGCAAACACTGTACATCTCTACCTAACAGATGGTCAAAGATAGACTGGTATGCAGAGAATAATGCTTTTATTAACAGGATACTGGACACGGACTGAACTGAACTGCAGGAGACATTGCACCCACCTTGTGAGTTAGATGCTTCAACTGATGTCCTTGTGCATGATGTCAGCCTTGGTTTCACCACTCTGGACACACCTGTGGTGCACTTGAGTCCATACTGCATAGCTACAAGTGAAGTGACAAGGAAAATTTGCCCCTACAAGGAAACTTCCCAGCAGACTAGATTGCTGAAATACCTTCACTCAGTGAGTCACTCAGCAGTGTGACACTATAATTGCAGACTGTAAAGACTTACCTTCTCTGTACCTCCATTTCTCCCATATAAAATGGGATTTTTTATCAACTGTTACCTATCCTGTATCTTGAGGACAATTTATCTTTGTGAGATGTTGCTGTAGTGAAGCTCCGGTCTTGGACCTGGCTTTGAATAGCAGGCAGTAGGTGGTACATAGAACCAGGACTGAAACAGTTAAGGTAAAAAAAAAATGTTCTGCAGCTGCCCATAAGGTAAACACTGGTGTGTCAAGCAAAGCAACTCCTGTTGAAAAAGATAGATGTGATATATTTGTATGTTAAAGAATGTAGAATTAGATTTCTGCAAACACACAATTCTGACACCTTACTAGAAGCTTCCTTACTGGTAATAGCAATTAAAACTATGTTTATTCCTTTCTAAAGCGGTCTTCAACTCCTACAGAGCATGCAAAAATTATAGTGGTATAAAACTGTTGTAAGGTATAGAATTTATTGATGGAATTACTTAAATCTACACTGGTTTTGATCATTCAATCACTCTTTTATTTTGAACTTTTACTGATGACTGAGAAAAATATTTTCACACAGAATATATTTAATTTCAAAATATTCCTTTTCTTGGATTTCTGTAAGTTATTAGTCCAACCAAATGTAAGGTTTTTGTGTGGAAAAATAAAATATTTCACAACAAATAACCACGAGAGGGAGCCCATGTCACCACTTTTTAAAAAATACTCTCATCACTCAATCCTGTATTGAAAGAGTTAAACATGGTCATGTTTCTTTGGTAGTTAATGATGTTCAGGCCTCAGTTCAACAGGACCTAGTGAAAAGTTATCTGATGCAATGTATTTCCACTTGTTATCTTTATACTGGGGAAGGACGAGCCCATCAGATTCTTATTGTGGATAAAAACAGAGCCTAAGAAGGCACTGAAAGTCATTTGGCTCAGCTGGCCTCCACTGAATTCCTAAGTTTTTCTATCAGCTTGAATGAGATCAGAGTTTCATCCTCAGCTACTTTAGAATAAAGGACACAAACCTCAAAAATCGTTAGATTATGTTTGGTTTTCTTGTTTTATTTTCTTTAATTTCAGAATTTCTGAGGATTCACATATTAACATGATGGTCATAGCTACCATATAGCTTTGAACAACCATTGATTACAAAGCCCCTTGAAGCACATTGTACAGTGTTGAAATTGGTAGAGTATTCATCAGTATGCCAAGATTTTACAACAGAAAAATATAGAAAAGTAAAAGAAAATTATTTTCAAGGCTTTATATTTCCAAGAAAATATATTCAGAGACTGATTGATTGATATTAATTAATGAAATATAAACTTATTGTAAAACTAGGGGATTTATATCTATAATGGCTTCCCAGAGAGGAGAAGAGAGAAGAGGAGAGGAGAGGAGAAAAATTTAGAAAAGTAAAAGAAAGTGATTTTCAAGGCTTCATATTTCCAAGAAAACGTATTCCACCTGAACCTTGGTCTTTCATGTCTTCTCCTTTCTTATGTTTCTTCACAGCTCCATCATCTTCCTGGGAAGCCTGACATTGCTTCCAGAATTTCTTTTCCCTCCTGAGCTCCAAGAGAAGTTTCCTGTTTGGGTCAAGTGGATCACTGCCATGCCTGCTTTACTTCGGACCCAGTATAAGGTGATTCTTCTATAATGTGATTCTTCTATAAGGTGGCTCTTCAATAGGGTAGTTCTTAAACACTGATCAGCACATGTGGGAATCCTAAGGCCTCAAAAGCAGATTTAGAAGGGTGCTCTGCTAAATAGCTTCTGGAATAGCCTCAAGTCTGCTCTCCTGGAGTCCAGGATAGCAACTCTGGTGTCTTTTTTCTCATTACACTGTATATTGTAAACTCAATAATTTAATGATCACTGTGACTGACACAGCCACCTACCATCACACCTCCCACAAGGCCTTCTCTATTCCCAAACACCAAGTCTATGGGCCATCTTCCCCAGCTGGCTGAGTACATCCAAAAAAGAAATTATTTCCCACAAACTTCAAGAATTTCTAAGACCTGGTCAACAGAGGAATATGATATTCCCAGCTGCTGTCTAGGAAGTCAAACTCTACCATAAAGACGAGATCTACCAGTCTTGACATTTCTTCTAATTTGCTATAAATAATTAATCTGTGTTTACATTTGTGCTATGTGACCCCTCACAACACCTCCTCTGAGACATCGCCACAACTTCTCCTCATAATCCTCACCCAGATGCTCTCCACCACTTTATTAGTAACTGTAGAGGATGTACAGTCAAACCTCTCCCTTATGTATAGTTTGAAACCTTCACCTTGCCTGTCCTGCCTGTCCCTTCTGAACAACCTGTAACCTTCCAGGACTCAAATAGTGGGGATCCCTCCAACATGTCTCACATGAATATTGTCTTCAGTTTTGGGCTCGTCACTACGGGAAGGACATTGAGGGGTTGGAGTGAGTCCAGAGAAGGGCAAAAAATGTGGTAAAGGGTCTAGAACACAAGCTGTTGAGACAATGTTGGAATGAGATCATATTCCAATGATTTCATAGCTCTGGAAGTGAAAAATGCTTCCAGTTCAGGATGCTTGTTTGTCAAAGTGCATGTGCTGGTGATCAAGCATTTCTAATAAGCTCTTGAGCCCTCTGTGCTCCCAGAAGCAGTGTAAATGTTCCAACTAGCACTGCCACTTTCTGGCAATGCCACATCAGACCTTGGTTTACTTGCTGAAATCCTGTTGGTATTGCCTTTCCCCATCAATCCTAGCTTAAAACATTCTTGATCAATCCTGACAGCTTACACCCAAAGACCCAATTTCCATTTCTGAACAAGCTGATCTCAGTCAGCCCCAAGTATACCTTGTGTCTTGCAGTTTCTTCCATGGTTTAAAATTCCAAAGATTTGGTGAAAGCACCAGTCCTGGAGCAAGAAATTGATATCCTGGGCCCATCTCTTTCTTCCAGAGTGTCTGCCCATTACCAGGATGCCTTAGAAGAATCTTGCCTGTGGTCACAAATATATTAGTATCATTCACAGGGGTCTGAAATCTTTTTTTGATTGACCTCAAGCTTTTTGTTGAAGCATCATTTTTACCCACATGAAAAGAATAATAGTCTGAAGGTTGTCCCAGGGTCTTCAGTCCTATGGTGACATCTCAAATTCAAGCCCTAGGAAGGCAGCAATCTTCCCTGAAAAGATGGCTCAGTCTGCAAATAGATGTTTCTGTTCTGCACAGGACAAAATCACCAGTGACTGTAATTGACCAGTGTTTTTCCTTGACACTGTTTCCTTATATGCAAGTTTTGTTGGAAGGGGTAGGTCTCTCTGACTTTGGCAAGAGTGCTTGTGCAGGTTCCTCATCTATCTCATTATATGTCATCTGTATGGGTCACTTAAATGGTAACGAAAGGCTTCTCTTACCACTTTGTGCTGTAACTTTTGCCCAGCCCTCCGTATCCTTTGTGAGCCTTCCTTCATCCTGGCACAAAGCTGATGTAGGACCTTCCTCCTCAGTGGTCACACTGAGTTGGCTTCTGTGCATCAGAGGTGGCAGAGTATGGCTCCATTGATCAATCTCCCTCTCAGACTTTTGAATCTCTTCAGGCTGCCCACCTCCTCCTTCAGCACAACCATCAAGCAGAGCAGTTCATCAGACTGATAACACCTCACACAGGCTTGCTTGCAGTCACTTTCTACCTCTAGAATACCCCTACACACATCCCACAGCTGGAAACATGGGTGGTTGCTTGTTTGAACAGCTTGTTTGTCTGTGTGGTTATGTAGGTTCTATCAGGTGTTAAAAGTTTAGGAGGAGCAGGGGACACTGCTTTCTGCTTTCTGGTGGTCACCATGCTGCCATGCAGCTGCCTGGTGCCAAATGTTAGGCTCTTCTGTTGCAATTGGACAAGCAATCTGAATGTATTTAGTAGTAAGTTAGCCACATTATTTCCAGAGAAGCTGTACCTAGAGAATTTTATTAATAATTACAAGAACCCTTTAGACAGAAGCAGTAATAAGGGAATGATTAAGGTAAAATTATATTAGGTGGACCAGAAAAGTAATTGACAGTGTGGAAGTAATATTTATATCCATTTTTTTTTATAAGGTAACTTCAGTTGACTGCTTAAATCATTGATAACAGACATAATTGGCTAAGAGCCCAATGTCTTGTAGGAAAAAAAGGTTACATGCTGTTTGAGTAAATTAGATGTTTGCAATTGATCAGGCCTCCTGTGAATCCTCATGGGCTACTTCTTTTAAAGAGAAAACAGATGTAACCTCAGACACAAGCGCAAACATTTATCATTGTGGTGGAAGAGGTATTGGAAAACTCTAAACTCACTTACATAGTACTTGTCTGTGACAGGAGGGAAAGAAGGGAAGCTAGGACTATTAGTGTGCTCAGAATACTTTCAATTTCCAGAGAAATTTGCAGATAAATAATTATGTCACTATTAATGGTGAAGGAAAAAGGAAAAAAAAAAAAAAAAAGAGAAAGGTAGTAGTAGCTGTTCTTTTCCAATCTATCTAACCACTTTCTGCAACATGTTAACAGGCTGTACAGAGAAACTAAGAAACTAAAAAGACTTTTGGCGGTGTTCTGTGTGTTCTCATAGTTAATCAATGGAAACGCACGTGTTTTGCTCTATGTAAATAAATAAAAATGTTTGTAATCTGTCTAAAGAATAGCTGGAAGTATATTTCAGTATAAAAAAATATTCTTTAAGTTCTTTACAGCCTTTGTTACACAGGTATAGATAAATGTTCTAACACTCTTCATATAGATATTATACCCAAAATAGATAGTGTGCCCTAGGTATAAGCCAAGTAAAGTGAACAACTCCTTTAGCAGAAAAGACAAGGTGTAAACAGAAGTATCTTGTATATAGATTGTCAGTTATATAAATTAACTAGTTTTCTTCTGAATATTAGCTGTGGCTGAATACTCCCTGGTGAGAACACTGGGTTGAGTAGTAGAATTATTTTAAGACATAGAGAATTTCTACACAGAATTTGATTAATTTTTTCAGCAGTTATTTTGTGCAATAGCCATTTCATTATGTCTGCTTATTTATAAGTTCCAGACCAGTTAACTGAAAAAAAAAAAATCTATTCTGCTAAAGCAATTATATTTACTAGTATTGAGTAGGCTTTTATTTAATAGCAATATTAATTCTTAACTCTGGTCATGAAAGTGACATTTTATGAAATTTGGACTGCATACACTTTCAGGCTTTTCTACTTATTTCTCACTTAATACAACTACATTTCACACAAAACAAAGCTTCCATTACTGACAAGGGAAAGGATCCTAATGGATTCTGTGGGAGACAAGTTCTTCCTTTCCTCTTAATTCATAGACTTTGAAGTTCATCTTGAGTTTATGTGTTGTCTTCTTCACACTGTTTTGCAGCAAGAAGGATTGTACCTTAGCTCTCAGAGGTCACTGGGGAGGTATGTTATGGTAACATAGTCATAGAAAATGCAAAATTGTCTTGGTAGGTGGGTACTAGAAGAGTGTTAGTTGAAAATTAAATACAAATGCAGATCTTGTTCAGATAGATCTTCAGATCTATCATGTGAAATATGGAAGAGAAAGAAAGGTGCCTAAAATATTTAACTTGTCTTCAATGAGGCAATTCAACAGACTTTCTGATTGTAGTACCTAGTGATTTGAAGTTGCTTTGAATGGCATGAAGCCACTGATTGTTAATTGATTTTCAGATTATACCAAATGCAAGTGAAGTCTATTTCAGCATTTTCTTCCACAGGAGAATAATAATAAATTTTTATTGATCAGCAAAATGGGAGTTTTCTGCCAAAATGAAAAGTTCTTTCTTTTCTTTGGAAATTCATGCACATAACCTGTCTTACAGAGAAATGATTTATCGTGCCATGATAAAGTTCTTTACATTTACTGCTTTTGTGCTATGGGAGTAAATAAGCTTCAGAGACAGAGTACTGATAAGTCAGTTGCCAAGAGGACAGAATCTCAAGTAGAGAAAAATCGCATGGGATATCCGAGTGGGGCAGCCACATAATGCCTGGCTGCAGTTCTTCAACACTAGCATTCACTGCTGTAACCAGGTGGAAAAAAAAAAAAAAAAAAGTCTTTCAAAGGACTTCAGATTGCTTTGTGAGAAGTGATTACAGGCAAACTTGTAACATGATTGTCAGCTGCAAATCTGCCTTCTGTTCAGAGTGCATAGTGGACCACAGGTTCCACAGGCTTCACTTCAGCAAAGGTGGTGTGATGCAGGGTTTAAGAGGCTGAACAGGAGGCTAATGAGGACTCAAACCCAGGTGCCGTCTGTCTTCACACACACTGTAAATATACACTGATTGTAAGAGTGGTAAAGTCTGTCACAGTGAGAACTAACTGAAGATAAACTGCCAATGGACTGAGCAAGTAATTGCTCATGATTGCAAGCCCACTGCTCATGCCTGATGACTCCTGGGTATCAGAAGATAACAGTGTGGAAGCTACACAGTTCAATTTACATTCTATACACTGATGTCTGCAGCTACCATAATATCTACATCTCACCCCTGAAAATAGCAGTTCTGCAGGCTCAGAAAAGTTAAATCAAAGGAAGATAGAATTTATTACAATTAATTGATTTTAAGTTGAATTGAAACAGCTTTAAACTTATCTCCAGATTTCTGAACTCAACTGATAGAACCAAATATCGTAGAATCACAGAATAGTTTGGGTTGGAAGGGACCTCAAAGATCATCCAGTTCCAACCCCCCTGCCATGGGCAGGGACACCTCCCACTAGATCAGGTTGCTCAAGGCCCCATCCTTTGAACACTTCCAGGGATGGGGCAGCCACAACTTCTCTGGGCAACCTGTGCCAGCATCTCACCACCCTCACAGGAAAGAGTTTTATCCTAATGTCTAACCTAAATCTCCCCTCTTCAAACCATCGTCCCTTTTCCTCTCATTACACACCCATGCAAAAAGCCCTAGATTTCTTGTAGGCTCCCTTCCAAATATTGGAAAGCTGCTACAAGGTCACCTCAGAGCCTCCACTCCTGTAGGATGCACAACTCCAACTTCCTCAACCTGTCTTCACAGGGGAGGTGCTCCAGGCCTCTGATGATTTTAGTGGCTTTTCTCTGAACACACTCAAGGAGCCCTATCCCTTTCTTATGTTGGGGACTCCAGAACTGGACACAGTACTCCGGTGGGTCCTCACAAGAGCAGAGTAGAGGGAGAAAATCACTTCTCTTTACTGTCTGTCTATGCTTCTTTTCATGCGGCCCAGGACATGGTTGGCTTTCTTACACAGCTGGCTTTCTGAATTCACAGTTTTTTATGAATTAACAGTTTTCTTCCAATTTACCATTTTCCTTGCCCAAAGAAGCAAATGTGATTTTTACTGTCCATTATTTTCTTGTCAAGAACAGTGACTGTAACTAATTGTCACGGTTTAACCCTGGCCCGGCAAAACAACAGATTTAAACCGAGTAACATATTTATATATTAATCTCCCTCTCCTCTGATAAAGGAAAGAGAGAGAGAGAATAAGGGAGAGAGACTTATGGGTTGGAAACTAAACTACAGAACTTTAATGAAACAGTAATGATAAATAGGAAAAAAATTACTAAATATATACAAATATACAGGAAAATTGATCCCACGTTCCTCCCCCACTTTTCCCCAGTAATTCTCACATCACCACCGAGGCTGCAGGGCAGCCCTGGGAAAGTCCAGGCTGGAATCCTGGAGTCAGCAGCAGTCGGGAGCTGGAGGCAGGAACACACAGATTCAGGCTGGCAGGGATCAGGACCACAGGCACAGGGATGGACGGAATCCTCTTAGGATGTCGAAGGAAGCAGGGAGGGCAGGAAGGAGTATAGGTGTTTGACCCTTGTGAACCCTCAAATTTATACCGAGTATGACGTGTATGGGATGGAATACTCTGTTTGGTCAATTCTGACATCTATCTTGTCCGGTCCTCCCCAGAGGAGGGTTTCAGGTGGGACCTCGTTGCTCTTCTGGAAGGCAAAATGTTCCTGAGAGCTGAGCAGTGTCCTTGGCTGCATGTCCTTGCCCCTCAGTTTAAGAAGGATGTCGAGGTCCTGGAACAGGTCCAAAGGAGGGCAACCAGGCTGGTGAAGGGACTCAAGCACAGGCCCTATGAAGAGAGACTGAGAGAGCTGGGGCTGTTCAGCCTGAAGAAGAGGAGGCTCAGGGGAGACCTCATTGCTCTCTACAACTACCTGAAAGGAGGCTGTAGCGAGGTGGGAGTTGGACTCTTTTCCCAGATGACTTTCAACAAGACAAGAGGACACAGTCTTAAGTTGTGTCAGGGGAGATTTAGGTTGGATATTAGAAAGAATTTCTTCACCGAGAGGGTGATCAGGCAATGGAATGGTCTGCCCAGTGAAGTGGTAGATTCTCCGTCCCTGGAGACATTTAAAAAAAGACTGGAAGTGGCACTCAGTGCCATGGTCTAGCAACTGCTCCGGTGGGTCAAGGGTTGGACTTGATGATCTCTGAGGTCCCTTCCAACCCGGCTAATTCTATGATTCTATGATTCTATGCCAGTCTCTGGCTGTAACTATAGACATCGAGTGTTATCAGTCCTAGAAGCAGACACTGTCTGAGAAACTTGCTGTTAATTTCAGCAAGTGCAGCTACTTACAAGAGACTTAGCTGAAAGCAAAAGTACAAAACAGAAAATCACCTCTATCCTGGCCTAAACCAGGACACTAATAAACAAGTTATTCTGTCCTTGGATGTAGGGAATAAGCACATTATAATAATAATAAGCACTATAAAATTACCATGAAGTATAATAACTTCAACTCATACAAAAGAGTACATCTGCAGATAACCACAACAATTAAAGTTTTGCTGAGATGTAATCTATTCATACCTACAAAAATACTTATTTAGGTTTTCACCATGTAAAATCAAATACCTAAAAACATACAGATTTAGCAAAAAGAGATATTTTTTCACATATGAAGATAAACTTTGTAAGTGGAAACTACCTAGTGCACTAAATATACAGGCTTTTATGTATATACCTACATATTTTGTAAATGTGTTGCCCTAAAAAAAGAACAATCTTCACTGCCATAACATAATTTTCTAATTTTATGGATATAAAAAGGAGGATAAGGTGTTGCACTTAAAGAATAGCAGCAAGATAAAAATTGCAATTTCAGAGTTATTTCAAGTCCATTTTTAGTAACAAAAACTTTACCGACCCTTTCCTCTGCATTTATTCATCACTGGTCAGCAACAACGCTGCATGTTGGTTTTATATCTAGATAATTAATGAATGTAACAAGCTGTAGTGATCCTGTGCTGAGAAGGGACATAATTCGTCTGCATTCAAGTATCTTTTGTAAATAGCTTATATCTTTGGAAAAGTAGCTGTGGAAGGTCTAATGATTTAAGAATTATTTTATTAGCAGAAGCTTCTTTAAGACCAAATGTGTTAGGAAAAAATGTGAAAACTGAGTCATATCATCATCAAAAACTGAGGTCCACATATACATCTTACTTGTTTTGTTCACTAATACAAGTTTTCAAAAGCCTGAAGTAATCACTTGGTTCTTAGTTCTCAGATATACTGATGAACACAGTTCTGTTCACTGTCCACAGAAGGAGAGTTTGGTAGCAGAGAACAAATTTTCACCATTAATTTTTCAGCTTTATATCCATCTACATCCACAGGAATACGAACTTTCTGTTGAGTAGCTTTCTCTTCAGGGCTGCAACTCTCTTCTGTATGTCCTTTTTGCATAGTGCCACTACAGGCTTCCTGCTTAGAGGACTGGAAGCAATAGGCACAAATATTTGCTCCAGCTCAAAGTTTACAATTTCTTTTCTAGCTGGTTGTATCCAGTTCCCATACCCTATGTGCCTCCTAAGTAATGGAAAGGAGTTAGAATAAATTAATCCTGTCCTCTGAGGACAGTGAAAATATTAGCTCTGGGGTCTGTGGGCTTTTAAAATGTTTTGGGTTTTTTTCTTCCAAATCTGGAGAAATGGCCACCACTTTTTGCATTGCCATTTTCTGCTAATGGATGCAAGGTTACTGGTGATGTTTTAAATACCCTGCTTGGTAAAAAGCATGGTAAAAGGTAACTGCCATTCGAATGATCTTGTGCAGTGACATTGAGCAGTTCTTTTTGGCTTAATACAAACTGAGTTTTATTGCCTGTGCTGAGCTATTTCAATAAATGTACACATGTAGATAGCATTTACATTTGAATGCTGGTGTTAATGTAACTTTTATAGAAAAGTTTTGTTGTAGAACGTTGTAGAAAACCCTGGAATCGGGGCATGCACAATCCCATGTCTGTGTGCAGAGTTCTTTAGCTGGGGCCAATTACACTGGGCCTTGCTGCTGACCTTATGCATCTGGGATTTGTTCTCTATGGGTTGGCACTCCAGGTGTCCGGTAGTAAGTTGTGTTGGTGCAAAGTGGCGGGGGGCGTGTTCACTCAAGCACTATATAAAGTTTTGTAACTGCGCAATAAAGTTTGAAGCTTGTTTATCAATCACATTGATTGTACAAGTCTTCCCTCACCACGACAAGTTTTCAAAACTGTTCCCTATATGTCAGTGTAGCTGTTGCAATACTGCAATTGCTAAGCAGAATGACAAAGCACTATCCTATGCAGAATAAAACCTGGTGATAATCTAATGGTTATCACAGCAGAGTTATATCTACCTGAGGGCATTAATCATTGTGGTTGGTTGGAACTATGTTTTCACACTCCAGAGACATGACTATGCCAGAACTTTTAAGTGTAGATCGAGCCTTGAGATTATGAGTAAGTGACTTGGCCTAGGTTTTGAGATAAATCAAGAGATACGACAAAAAGACATTAATTTCCCTACTCCCTATTGTCTCTGATAGCACATTTACCTCCCTTGCGCTGTCTTAATGTCCACTTCTGAGAGAACAGGTTTTTTTACAGATGTGTTCATGATTTACTTGTTCAAACTACATAGACATAGCCATAACATGAATCTGCTCTGCTTGGGTACGTCATCATCAAGGTATTCAGATGTAACACTACACACATTTTTCTCTAAGAGGATCCTGTGCTGTAACAGAGCTAATATAAACTGGAAGAGTAGAAATGAATTTATGAACAGCTTATTTCCTGTCTTTATATAATTTCAGTTGGTTAATATGCTGTGCTACAGCCTTTGTATGAATCTAATTGAATTCTGTGTTTGGGAATATGTAACAGGCATTAGATCTGAATGATTAGCTAGGAAAAAACTTAACAACAATATAATTATTAGAGCTATGTTAACATGATATTTAGGGCAACAAAGGAGTAAAATTCACAATGAACAATATTCACAAGAATGGGAGAGGATAAGTTAATTTTTGCAAAATTTCAGTGTTTACATATTTTTTGGAATACACATCTCTAGGAAGTGGAAGGAATACATTATGAATCTGTGTTTTACACATATATTGTTAAATGAAAAACCAATTACTTTTTGGACCTAAGTTATTTTGGAACAAGGCATAAGAATGTTTGTGTCACCCTGTGATAGAAGGAAATCTTGGCTGTGTGGTAGCTAAACAATATGCAGAAAATTCAGGGGCATGAACTGTGACATGTTTTAACTACCCAGACAAAGAACTAACCTGAAGTAACATTTCTGGCTTTACACTGGAATTCTTTCACAGGATCAGAAAACGTGTTTGGGGTTTTTGTTTGTTTGGTTTTTTTGTTTGTTTGTTTTTTCTTTTTTTTTGTTTTTGTTTTTTGTTTTGTTTTTTTTTGGGGGGGTGGTTTATTTGTTTTTGTTCTTTTTGTGGAGTTTTTTGTAGTTTTTTTGTGGGCGTTTTTGTTTTGCTTTCGTTTTTTCTTTGTTTATTTGGTTGTTGGTTTTTTTTAATGTGCATGTTTCTGACACTACATTTGCTATTGCTAGTATGTGTAACACAGAGGACAGAGAAGCTCAGCCAGATGAGCCAATACTTTTCTTCTTTATAGATTGTGGCCAGCTCTTTTCCTCAGATGTTTACTTGGGGTGGGAGCAGGATGAAAAAAAAAAAAAAAGTGAATTAAATTAAGGGTTGTGTATATACTAATGAAAATTTTTTTGGACATGCAATGGAGCTGAATTTTAGCAGAAACCTCGATTGGCTGGAGGGGAGGCAGGTGATCTAGTAGCTTAATGAGTCAGTTAATCATTTTTCCCAGAAGCAAATTTCTTACTGTGATTTATAGAGATGAATATTTAAAATGCTTCTCCCTGGATTTCAAATACAGAGTTTATTTAACTACCTCAGAACTGGCTCAAAGATAGATCCTCTTTAGGCTGTGGTAGGTCAAAAGATGCTGTCCATCAAGAATTTGAGGAGAGAGAGGGAATTATTTCTTTGAAGTGGAGTTTTCTGTGGAAAAGTAGCTGGAAGTCCTGGTGGACAAGAGGATGGCTATGAACGAGCAATGTGCCCTTGAGGCCCAGAAGGACAATGGCATCCTGGACTGCTCCTCTGTCTGGAGACATTCAAAACCCTCTTGGAGGCCACCCTGTGCAACCTTCTCTAGGTGAACATGCTCTGAAAGAAGGTTGGACTAGATGAATCTACAGAGTTTCCTTCCAACCCCGTACATTCTGTGATAGAAAAGTTTGCTGGTGGTGTTTGAGTCCTGGTTAATGTAAAGAGAACTCAGTAAGATATTAAATGATATTACAGAAGCATCTCACCCTCCAAACCACCTCTCAGGAGATTATCTGGTTTGTTTATGTGTAGTTTTACATTTCTTCTATGGCAAGCAGGGAGAAAGGACAGTCTTATCAGTTATAAAAGTCAGGAAGTATTGCAGTCCAGGAGTAAAAGTAAACTCTTCAGTATAACTTCAAGAGTAAGAAACAGTTATTTGTGAAATAAGACTATTTATAAGACCTGTGTAACTGACATAACGGCAACACCATCTTCTGTGGTGATTTTGACACTATTGTTAGTCTCCGTTTCCTCTTTCAGAGTTAGACATCTGAAATTTTGTGTTTACAGAATGATTGTAAGATTGACCTGATTTTCACAGCAGGTCAGGACAATCTGTGTAACTGCTGCACATCTCACAGGGCAAACTGGATTTCACAGTTTAAAAAGGAAAAAAAACCACACTGAATTGATTTGGGAGATGTCTGCTCTGAAATCAGTGGATGCACGAAAATGTCCTACAGTTAGGTCA
Source organism: Phaethornis superciliosus (assembly GCA_023637945.1). Lineage (NCBI taxonomy): Eukaryota > Metazoa > Chordata > Aves > Apodiformes > Trochilidae > Phaethornis > Phaethornis superciliosus. Next base: position 38,894,707 of record JAJQWJ010000004.1, on the reverse strand, counting down.
AAACGTGAGAGCCCATATGCAGTGCTGTAGAGCAGAACTCTGCCTGACTGGGAACAGGAGAGTTCAGGGAAAACTCATCTTCATCTGGATAACTCAGTCATAGTTATCCCAGGATTCTCTTCACCATGATTGGTATTATGTCATCTATGCATATTTATACTGACTCTAAACTAGTTTTGCTAAGTACTGGGGTCACCTGAAAGAGAAATGCAGCTCAGGTTAGACGCACAAATATCTATTTAGCTGTTTTGGGTGGTGCAGTTATGCCCCATGATATTGCAGTGATGCACCAGAGTTCATTTAGTGCTAGCTGAGGCATAGCACAAGCTGCCATCACAGAAGAGGCTGTGCTAGGTATCTGACTCCTGAGTTCTGCTTCCTTTTCCTGCATCTCTACATATGGCTGCATGACAGTGGAAGAGCAGGTGGTCGCCAAGTGCAACAAAATATTTAGTTGTAAATAAGCCAGCCAGGATCCATATCCTGTAATTAAAGTTTCACTACCACTCCTGAGAGCTTTTCTCTGACTTCTCTTTTACCACTTTCAAAAGAATACCTGTTTCTCTGCTTACATGGAAGTCTTGTGTTGAATATTAAACTCTTCTTAACTATGTCCCTCACATTTTGTGAGATGCTAGTGACCATAATGATCTTCAAAATGGGAAGCATGTGGAACAGACTGTGCACTACATGGAGAGAGGAATTTCTGCCATGCTGAGAAATATTACAAATGGCATTAGAGGCAGAGAATACAAAATAACTGATTTTTTTTCCTCAGGTGGAATGAAAAGATTTAGAAGAGGCAAAAAAGAGTAATCATGATCAATGGGACAAATGGATTTCTAAAAACAGATTTTAAAGCATCAGTGAGAAGGAAATGTCAAGAGAAAATGATGATAAGAACAGAGAATAAATTTTCAAATACAGTAAGAAGTATAAATAAGGTATAGTTTTGCTCAGAAAGAATGCTTTTCTTTTTAATGTTCTTCTGTATTCAGAAAATGAGCATGTCATAAAGTTTCCAATGCAGTGCAGATTCATACTTATGATGAGAAATTTAAACAGGGACTTTCTTATCTGAGTGTGTATCTGCCATGTGAAAGTGGTCATGAAACTTACCACTTTGTCCTGAGGGGCTCACCTGGGATAAGGGAATAGGAGTGTTAAGCAGCAGCCTGTTTTGTTGCAGAATGCAGAAGTTTTCTAGCAAACCATTTTAGTCACTAACCATACTCCATATTTTCAAGACATTTTGATCCCTATGAGGCTTGAGTTGCACGTTCAGCTGCAAGCGAGATCATTGATGGTTGCTGTTGCTCAGCTTGAATAGAAAGAAAATAGACAAATAAATAGAGTTGAGACTAAGGCAATGTGTTTTTTCTTCTGTTTTGTAATAGATACTCTGACTTTTGGCAAGTCTTTTTTTCTTAAGTAAAATTAAACTAATACAATATATATTATTTACTCGTGTCTCAGAGGAATTACAAAGAGTTTAATTTTCATTTCAAATGATTCATACATTTTATTAATATGAACCTCCAAAGTGTCCAAAGGGGAAAAAAATGTGATCAGTGAAATGATGTTTTCTAACAGTATAGTGCAGAAACAGAGAAGGAAGTTTTCCAGATTCTTTGACTCCAAGCTGTGTGGAAGCCTGATTAATGTTTATATTAACATGCCACTACAGGTACCTTCTGAGGCATTGAGGAAAGACTGTAAGACAGTGAATCAAAATTGCACATCTTCTGAAGTCTAAACTTTTAAAGCTAATGTAAGTTTCATTTTGAGAACAGAATAGGTTTTATTACATAGATTTATGCTTTCATTTCGTTAGCATATGAAAAGACTATGAAGTAGTCTTTATATTACCATGTATGTCAATATCTGATACTGCTTTCAAGGTTCACTGTAATAACTTTCTTAATATCTTTTTCAGTTCTCCTACTTCATTCCTCTTTTCTAACATATTGTGTATTGCTGTAATATAAATCCTGGGAGAGGGGATGAGTCCTTCAAGGTTCTGAGTTACATTGTACTGACCACTGTGGCTAAAGGCCCTGTTCAGGAGAGGGAAGGGGAGAGTTGATATTTAAGAAATCAGGTGCTGTCCTGAGAGGTTTACAGTCACATTTTCCTCCACCAAAATCTTTGGCTTAAATGTCTAGGATTACAGACTACAAGGATGAAAATTTTATATGATTAGGTATCCTGAAGAGGTTTCACAGAACCATAGAATCATTAAGGTTGGAAAAGACCTCTAAGATCATGAAGTCTAACCATCAACTCAACACTGCCATGCCCAGAAGACCATGTTCTGAATTGACATGTCTACACATTTTTCCATCACTTGGATACACAGAGAAACAGGTTCAGATCCAGGAACAGATATTTGACTACCTTCTTCTTTTTGCCTACTGTTGTTTTAGAGCTTTCTGTTCTGCTTGTTTCTTCTCACATTGAACCAGATCTGGATGATAGGAAGCCATAATTTCCTCTTTGTTTAAACTTTCCTGTTTGTCTGTTTAAAATTTTTAATGTGTCAAGGCCAGTCATAAATTGACACAATTTAAATAATTTTTTAATTTTGAAATTTTTGCATAATGGTCTTGGGTTTGATGTTTCAGTAATGCCAGAGTCAGAAAATTAGAAGTAATTAACTATCGTTCTCCAGCTGCCAAATGCATATGGACAGCGGTTGTCCAGATCTGAAGATGAGGAACATTGGCAGAGTCCTAAGCATTAGCTATGCATGTTTGTTAAGGTTTTATTCTGGGACAGCAATTAAACAAGTGACAGATGCTCTCCATTAACCACTCACCTTTCCCCTATGGAAAGGAGAAAGAATAAGGGAGAACTTAAAGGCTGGATACTAAGCTACACAGATTTAGAGCAACAACAATGATGAAAAAAAAAATTATGACATATACACAAATATTTACAAAACCGCTATTGGGCTTTGCCCCTGTAACACTCATGTTACCACGTGGCCGCAGGGCAGGTCCTGGGAAAGTCCCAGACTAAACTCTGGAGTCAGTGACAGATTCAGAAACACATGAGTGCAGGAACTCATGGATAGGGATCAAAGGCAGATGAATGAATGGAGACAGCCATGGAGAGAGGCTTGAACGTCATGATGCCCCAGAATTATATCAAGTATGACATGGATAGGATGGAATACTTCAGTCAATTTTGATCACCTATCTGGTCCTAAAGGAGGGTCACAGGTGTGACCCCATTAATCCCTTTTGTTTCCAGAGCACAAGGTGTTTTTCAGAACCAAGCAGTGTCTGCGGTTCTGCATACCGTTCTCCAGCAGTAACCACAAACACTGAGCGTTATCACTTCTAGAAGCAGACACTGACTGAAAAACTGCTGTTAGTTTCAAGTTCTGTTACTTTGAAGAGACTTAACTGAAGAAGAAAATTACCAAAATAAAATTGGTTTTGTCCTGGCTCTAGCCAGGACAATGTTTATCAAATATTTTGAAATATTTGAGGAAAAGAACTGCACTTGATGTAACAGGGCTCAGTGCTGTATGGAAATGTTGATTTCTTTTGCTTGCCTCAATTTGTTTTAAAACAACTAGATGCACTTTGATTTATATCTACATTACCTGTATTATATGCACATGATGATATTTGTAATGTCATGTGTTGATGTTTGCTCTGGACTTGAAACAGTACATGTAATTCATAGGATTCTCAGTAGTGCCCGCAATGCTTTTTTTCTCCATAGGCTTTTGGGCATGGTGTTATAAAAATAGCCTAATATAATAGCATGAGAATGTCTCCTATGTATTTCACAACACACAAAACCCTAAAAATATCTTGACAGTGTTCCACTTTCATGTGCACTGCACTTCATTGAAGTGTTTTCTGCAGATTGAATTTCACATATAGAAAAGACCTAAGTTACCAGCTTTCACTGAGTATTAGCGGGAGTCAACATATACAGCTCTATATATAGAGCTTTCATATAAGAAACCCAACAAACCACAACTGGGAAAGAAAGTGAAAAAGTGTCCTCAGTGAGAATCTGTGAATGCTTACTCTGATAATGAACAAAAGACAAAGACTAATAGAATAAATTGTAATTGGAAGAACTTTTGCTATGAAAAAAATAACCTCTTCCTATGAGGTCTCTTTGCAAGAAACTGTTGTTTTCCTTAATTTTTGAAGTACCTTGCATAACTGGGGACAATCAAGATGCTCTTGGTTTAGCAACACAGAATGTGTTGTTAGAAGTCTTTTTTCAGTGAGTATGACTAGGTTTGGGAAGATCTTTTCCCTGAGTCAGCATGGTCACCAGGCAATAGCAGGTCAAACTTGTGAGGAAAGGAACCACCCTTGTTATAAATGCATAATAATGCAATCTGTAAGGTCTGTAAACTTCAGTCCTAATTGGTTTTACTTTTGTGTGGTTTTCTTTACTATCATATAACTTGTTTTTATAAAAAATACATTTTTTTTCAAGGAGCAAAGAAACTTATAACCCTAAGAAACTGCAGTGCCATGCATGTCTTGATGACAAATTGGGTATAATGATAACTGTATACTCTTATCTACAGACAAGTTGTCCAAGCATGAATGGCCATTGAGTTTTACGGTTTCACTTGCTATTTAATGTTCTGGCAGGGATATTATAGGCACTTATGTTTAGACACATACCTAAAGAAAATATTTGTATTTCCTTTTACCTTTATGTGCTGCAGTTTTGGGGAGATATTTGTTTTTCCCTTCAGTTTGACTCAGTGTCCTGGCAGATAAAGGCCTGCTGGACTTAAGTGCCTATTTACAGAAGAAGATCATGTACAAATTTGGATGCTGAAAGGAAAATGTCAATGTGTGAATCTTGTAAATTTGCATATTTCAGCTGTTTGAAAAATCATGTGGGTCTTGCTCGTACTTCAAAATCAGACTGTGGTTTCTTTACTGGATATGTCACTGTAGTGGTATAGGAGTCTTGAATAAAGATTTTTCCTGGCTGTAGTGACTGAAAGCTTAGATGTTTTCAATGTTGTCCTATTTGGCAGAAGCAAGTGAAATCTCCAGAAATATCCAAAATTTACAGCAATTTTCATTTGGAGAAAGACGAAGACATTTCTTCAGAGTGTATCTCAATAGTCTAAGATTGTGATTCTCTGTAGAAACATTTATCTTGTTATGAACAATCAAAACATTATGCTTTTACTCTGTAAGGATATTTCCATGAAGAAATCATGTTACTTTATGCAAGACCACACATTTTGAATTACTTAATTGCTGGAGAAATAATTAATTATTTTCTATATAAATACTGACATGCAGTTCACTGCTTATAAAGGAATATGATTTTTTTCACCCACCTTTTTTATGCATGTAAATGAATAAACAAGTTACAGTATTTATTTAAGGAGTGAGGTTCTGTGATAGCATCTACTTCAGTTATTCTCTCCCTTACTACTATAAAACCCTGAGTGCACTGACTGATTCTGTAAACACTTGTAATTCCTTCTAACTTTCTGTGTGTTTCTTTGTAACTGGAACCACAGAAAAAAGATGAGGTAGCAGAGATTGTTTCTGTCCATTTGTCTTTGGTATTTTGATGGTGTCTGATGAGAACAATCACAGTGCACTTTCCTCATACTCATTAACCATGTTGCTAAATATTTTAGCTGAGCCTGCTAGTTGTTATGAAAATTAGTATCAGAATTGCTTTCCCAACAGACCTCTATCATGCTCACACTCATGAAATTCTTAGGCAAACAAATTCTGCTTGGACTTATGGCCTCCAAATGGGGACATGACAGTAGACTCTGTCAGAAAGAAAATGTTCTTGTACTCTCTTCAGAATAATAAGATTTCATGGTGTAAATTGATATGCCGTTTGGACTAATATTTAGTCTAGTATCCTATATATATATCTATGTATTGTGATGCAAGACATACCTTTGTAACTATTCTGCCATTTTAGATCTTATTTGGTCAATTAGTCCTTGAAAATCTCATACTGTTGTGACATAGTTGTAAGCTTCTCAAGTTTATTATCTAACTGTGGTAAGATAATTCATGAGTGAACATGCATCAGTGAGTTTCGGTTTTATGAGATAAGATCAACATTTATGAACTGCTTGGGCATGACAATTGCAAGCAAAGCCAATGAATCTCATACTTATAATTCAAATGAAGCAACTTGTTTATAGAACATTAATGATAACTCTTGGTTGAATATAATTAATTTTTATTCTGTGAATCATTACACTTCCCTTGTCAAAAGTGAGTGTATATGTGTAAAAGCCTAAAGGCAAGGTGGAGGAGGTGTCATAATATGAGAAACTTTCTTTTCTACCCAGATTATGTGATATAGTGAAAATTCTTTAAATTTAATATTTTTTTACAATTTTCTTCTAAACTGAAGCCATAATATAAGCAAGAGAAGTGAGAATTTATGTATAGAGTGTGTACATTCTATTGAACTTAAACAGCTTTTGTAATGATCTTACTAGTATATTCATTTAAAACATAGAGTAAATCAATATAGATCACCCTGGAAACATGACTTTCTTAATTCAAGACATTGTGGTTATAAAAGACACACTTTAGAAACAATAACCTGTTTTGATATCTACTGGTACCTTGATATTTTGGGGTGAAAATGGTGACATATACAGGAATGCAGGTTTTGGCCTTAATCGTTGGCTAAGGTAAATATTCTATCACTGTGATGCAAATATGAAGATTGGAATAGTGTTTACTTTGCAGAGATCAGCAGATTCTTGAATAACCCATTCCTCTCATTACCTTTCCCTGCAACAAACCACTGGCATAGTAGAACTCTGTACATGCATGGGATACTAACTTTGGAATGAAATTTCTTGTTCCTGAAATACAAAGACTCATTCTTCATAGAAAAAATTGTCAATGAAACAGATTTTGTCTGTGGTCTGCTCCCTCCTATATTCCCCTGTCTAGGAAATCCCAGCTCACATACCCTCCCAGCATCCTTGAAAGAAACGTGGGAGTAGAAATTTAACACCAATGTGACTTTGGAACATATGTCGAGCTATATAATCCCTCTTAGAAAAACTGATTTAATATCTCTATGCACATGTTAGAGAACAGAGAATATGCAAAGTGTCAATAATTTGTGGATATATATATTTAAACATATGCCTATATAAAAGTTTTCTAGTTATTTTCCAGTGTTGGTGGCAGTGATTCCAATATTATTTTTCTTATTGCTTAGATCTAAATGTATAGGAACATATAGGAAACTTATAGGAAAATAACATATAGGAAAATAGACTTTTTCTGTATTTTCATATCTTCTGCCTAGAAATCTTAAAAGCATTTTGCCTCTTTTCATTTTCAGATTACAACTATTACATATTTAATTGCTTGGGTTTTTTAATATTGCCACTTTAAATCAAAATTACACTAGATAAATATTCAATGGTGTTTTAAAAGCAAGCATCTTATAATTTTATTCTTGAACAAAATGACAAATCTTAATTGTCTAGAAAGCATGAAACGAAAAGACAGTAGCCCCTGTGTATGATCCACATAACGTGTGATCATTTTCCTCTAAAAATTTTCTTTCAGAACGGTGGTCTATAAATGTGTTCACTTTGCATTACCTAAGTGTAGATGACATTTCTAATAGTAAGATAAATCAGCATAATCTGCATTCTCATTCAGGCACAAGTTTACAGATTTCATTCTTAGGATATTATCTGTACTGATGATGATCAGAACATTATTCAGTCAAATTTCAGTGATTATTAAGGTAGCGTATTATGGAAATTATATAAATGTATTTTTTTTATTTAGGAGCTCAGTTTCTCTGATCTCTTCTAAGATGAATCTTTATGTTTATGTATGTGTATAAATGTGGGTAGCTATATGTACATGAGTGACTCACACAACCAGTCTGTTGTAGAAATAAATGAAAACAAGTTTTTCCAATAGAGGTGGGTTTCAAGAAATTTTTGTAATGTATTTGATCTATTTGATCATTAGCTGATTCAGTTCCTCTCTTGATTGATGGCAGCCTCTGAACTCTGAAATTTGTGGTTGAAAGAGATAAATTTTATTAGATCACTTCCTGTACCAGGAAATTTTCCTTGATTATTTTGTTCAAGTTTTGTTGGAGTGTTACAATTGATGTGACTTTTTTTTTTTCATATTTTATATTAAAAAACCCTCAAACCTTCTATTGTGTATCTTGAAGGCTTGTCATTTAAAAAGCATGCCAGTAGAAGAAAATATAGAATGGAATGGAATGGAATGGAATGGAATGGAATGGAATGGATAGAAGACAAGAGAACAGAATATTTAAGTATCAAAGGACTAGTGATCATCTAGTACAATTCCCAGTTATTGTTTATGTACTTGAATTTTCACCAGCAGCATTTGAAATTAGGACAAATACCATCTTCAGCAAGTGTGTATGTCTTTGTGTATATACATGAAGATTCATGTAACTGCAAAACTGAGAGCTATGTGTTGTAGATGACTAGCATGTGTCATCTGTGATATGCTAATACTAACAAGGATCAGCCTATGAAATAAAACTCTTGAGATTAACAGCCTTGTTTGATTTTTGGCTCAGCCTCTGCAAAGGAGGCCGGCAGGCAAAATTCCATTACACTCTCCAGACAGGTAGTAGAGATGCAACACAGCTCTGTTTAAAGATAATTAAATTTGATTCCTTGTTTTGAGAGCTGTTGGCTGACAGGCAAACTTTGACTTGGTCTACCAGTGGTGGAGAAACCTGTAGGCATGGGTGGTGTTTCCTTTTGTTCCTGAGGCACTTGGAGAGAAGGCTGTATCCTGAAATGCTAGATGTAAAGTTCTTCCACTTCAGATATTCTTTAGACACTTAACCACCCCTCTATGGGATTTCCTTGTCACATTGCTGGTGCTTTTCTTTATCCCTTTTGTAGAACCACAGACAAATGACACTGAAGAGGCCTCTGCCAAAGGCATGTTATCATACCTAGATTATTCTTTATGGAAGTGTCCTTTTATCCCTTTGTGAAACTCCTCAGTGGTTGAATCTAAGCGTGTTTAGGGCTGGCCATGCTTGCCGACCAGGAGAGTATCAAGGAAGGGAAGCATCGTTGGTGCATGACATGTTCTTGATGTCTTTCCTGCTCATCTGCTGTTGGCAATTCAGAGGTGGGATGCTGAGATAGACAGTCCAAATGTAGCTTTTCCAACTTGCTTATGTTCTACTGTCCAGCAGCACTACAGTAGTTACTGTTAGAAAGATTTCTGTGTGATCAACAGGATATTCACTACATTCCTACAATTCGCTCTTACACTGAGTGTTGTTATACCTTTGTACAGTGTTTCCTTCTCCTTGACAGCCTTAGTTTTTTCAGACCTTTGGGACAGGGTCATGTCTAGGGCTATGATCCTTGTTATTGTCCTCAGGATTCTCCAGTTCACCCATGTAGGAAAAAATGGGCATCGTTCTCCCATTGAAATCTCATTACTGCTGAACGCAGTGAAAATTTACTTAAGATGTCTTTGAGGCTGGGCTCCTCTGTACAGATACCAGTACAACGTCTGTTTTTTTGCTAAGTGATGCCCACATAAGGATTCACAAACCTCTGAATCCTTTCCTGAAAATTACTGTGTAACAAGTTATTTCTCAGTCAGCCAGTGCAGCTAATCCTTCGTTCTTTAGTGTGGTATCTTCTTAATGAAGATTCTCTATTCATTAATCTTTTTCCTTTTTTTCTCTGATTTGCCCAAGTATTCTAAGCTTATTTTTTAACTTGCTTTGCTTCCGCTAGGTTTCATCTACAGGTTTATTAGTAAGAATATTCCTAACTCCAGTAGGTTATCAGTGGAAATCTGAACAGTTATGTACATATGATAGATTTTGAATTTGACTTTGTACCCTAGGAAAATATTCTTCAGAGACGGATTTCAAAGGAATTTTTTGCAGATAGAACCACTTCATGTCACCCATTATTTTATCACAGGCTGGTTCACAGATAGTTCCCTCAGGCATTATAAGGCAAATGTCTTTCCCCACATGATCTCTTATTAAGTTTCTTGCAACCGTATTCTGATTTAGGAAGTATAGAAAAAGAATTGTTTGCATGTAATTATTAGTATCATCAAGGTAGTTCCATTTTTTTTAACAACTGAAAACATGTATCTCATACTGGATTTTATTTCTGTTTTTTGAGTAGTAAAAAGCCATTCTGTTTAGAGATTTGAAGAAAAAAAAATGAGTGCCATACACTTGCTATTAGTCCACTTGTTTACAGTTATGGATGTTAGGATTCTGAATTTAACAAACATAATGTCTTAATCTATTTTTTATGATAGAATTATTTACATCTTAAAAGGTCATCTTCTGTGATTTAGTTGATGTGCATCACAGATTTCAACGTGAGAAAATACTTGTTGGCAGGTATAATGAATATACTCTCCTTTCATCGTGATTCAATCTTTTAAGATAAGTTATTAATTTAAAATAATTAAATTAACTATTTAAAATACATATAAAATATGTAATAGAGTGAAAAGCCTTTTCATCAATAAATTTCAGTTCCCTATCCTGACTCACCATGTATGAAGATTACAGACTGTTTCACTGTTTTATAGGTAGCTACAGTAACATGTTTTTTTCTTCTTCCCTTTCCTTCCTTCCTTCCTTCCTTCCTTCCTTCCTTCCTTCCTTCCTTCCTTCCTTCCTTCCTTCCTTCCTTCCTTCCTTCCTTCCTTCCTTCCTTCCTTCCTTCCTTCCTTCCTTCCTTCCTTCCTTCCTTCCTTCCTTCCTTCCTTCCTTCCTTCCTTCCTTCCTTCCTTCCTTCCTTCCTTCCTTCCTCCCTCCCTCCCTCCCTCCCTCCCTCCCTCCCTCCCTCCCTCCCTCCCTCCCTCCTTTCCTTCCTCCCTACGTTAACTGACATATTGCCACTTTCTAGTCTTACTCCTTCAATCACTAAGTAAACGGAACTGAGTACTTAGAAATAATTGTATATTTTGAAAATGAATTCTAATTACAAGATCTGAATTGAAAACAAGACCTTACAGCTTACTGCATGATTTGTGGGCTTTGTAGTATAGTATGAATTCATGTTAAAATCCTTTCAAAAAACCAAAATCACGTTACAGTTCTGTTTTATTTAAATGCAATGGAATAAATTTAATTTTAAAATTTACTGGATACAGCTGGTCCACTTTGCATTTAATTAGTTTGAGATAATATCTAGAAGAATAGCTGGTCTAATGAATCATCACATATGCCTCTTTATATTAATTACTTTTGATATGTACTTTTCTCTTTAATTTTTTGCTGCTTCAACTCTGAACAGAAACCTGACCCTGCTGAAGTAGTTCAAGGTTCCTGATGGACCTGCATCTTTCAGGACTGTGTGGACTTGAGTTCAGGTTCTGTTACTGAGCCCATACAATCGCCGAGGAGCAGTTACATGAAACATTGCACACTATTTGTCATTATAGAAAATGGAAATGTAAAAAAAGAGGGACTTCCTTTTCTTTATCCTAGTAATTTATACAGTTACATATTTTAAAATTGCATTCCAGAATTATGCCAGAATTAATTGGCACCCTAGTGTCCTGTCAGAAAAGCAACAGCTCTTAAATCTGTACAAGTAAATTAATGACTATTGCCTGGGAGTACTCCTGGGTACTGAAACCCATCCATGTGGTATGGCGCGCTCCACTTTGGGAACAATCTCTGAACCATTCTAGCTGCCTGGAAATTTTTCAGGGAGTTCTAGTTAGAACAGAGCAAATTTGTGCCAAGAAATGTTCTTATAAGTTACTAGTAGAGGCAGATAAATTATAGTGGCTAGGAAGTAGCAGTGACATGCTGGAGAAGAGTAAAATTAGGTATTTAATTTGGACATGTGGACAAAGTGTTCCTAAGCTCAGAGTTTATACATTTAAATTGCCCTTTAGTTAAAAAGTTTTACAAATCCTGCTGTAATTTCTGAACATTTTTCCTTTCCTGGAGTATAATTTCCCTTTCTTTCCTTCAATTTTTCTAAAGCATGGAAAATGATAATCCATCAACACTACAGAGATTCTGCAGTCGATGTTTATTTATGATGGGTTTTTTCCCAAAATTAAAGCTGACTCAATCTTTACAATAATGTGATCATAGAATCACAGAATCATAGAATTTTCAGGGTTGGAAGGGACCCTTAAAATCACCTACTTCCAGCCCCCCTGCCATGGGCAGGGACCCTTCCCACTAGATCAGGTTGCTCAGAGCCCTGTCCAGCCTGGCCTTAAAAACTTCCAGGGACAGAGCTGCCACCACCTCTCTGGGCAACCTGCTCCAGTATTTCACCATCCTCATGGTGAAAAACTTCTTCCAAACATCTAAACTCAAACTACCCTCCTCTAGTTTGAACCTATTCCCCCTAGCCCTACCACTACCTGACATCCTAAAAAGTCCCCCTGTTGGCAAGCTTTTGCTACAACAGTCTAGAATGTGTGAGTTCTGTTTCTGCAGAGAACTCACTTTGTATGAAAATTAAAAACTCTGTAGTAATGCAAAAGGTATGTGTCTGGCTTAAAAAAAAAAACAAAACAAAAACCAAAAAACTTAAGTCTTTAGTTACAGCTGCAGCATTTCCTGTCAGATCCTGATAGTTTAATGCAAATTCAAAAACATTATTATTCTCTTAAAATAAAAACTATTGTAAAGCCTTTCACGGCTAACTTTTAGAATGTAACCAGCTTGTCTTGCCCTTACAGCACTACAACCATGCTACAATGAATCACAGTGTTAAGCTATTTGCTTTCCTAGCTTGTACATAACTTTTTTCATAATTGCAACCCTCAAGGACAGATTATTTTACAGCAGTATGATGTAGCTATTTATGTGGTATCTATGTGGTATATTTAATAATATATATTACAGAAATTCATGAAGAGTAATTTATTTAAATGTCATATTTTTAAGAAAGTTTATAATGGAACTGAGAGTGATTATATACAGCTTTGGCACTCTAAGAAAGAATCATTTACGAGAGAGTTTGATAATTAAGAGCAAAACTTTTATCTGTTGTTTGGGATTGCCTTGAACAGTTTATTTTTTTCCCGCCTCAATTTTGTTTTAAATTTATCTATTATTTATCTATTTATTTCACACTGAATGTTTAAACCTGCAGCTGTCCTAGTTTCTGATGAAGACAAAGTCAGATAATGTACTTTTCTATCGGATGAGATGGGAGAATGTAATGGCCCATTTGTGCTAAAAAAAAAACAACCCAAGAGTCCACAGAGCACATTATGGTAACTGTCACACAGCTGCAAAGCAGTATGAAATTCAATATGAATATATACAACATCTTTTAGCCCTGTACTGTAGTTGATTAAAGCCCTTAGACCTCATCACAGCTAAAGCCTAACTTAACTCAGCTAAGTGGGTGGCAGTTGCTGTCTTTGGGTTTCAGATGTCAGGTGTGTTAGGAGAGGACCAGCCTGCCAATAAAACCATCTACTTTACATACCCAGAAATAATTTTCCATAGATGCTCTTGGGCATCTGCTTGAAGTTTAGTAATACACGAAAGTCAATATGCTCACTGTGTAAACCATTTGTGAGCAAAGGTTGATATAAGACAATTTGTGGAAGAAGTTTCACTTGTAGAAAAATAACTCTGAAATAACACTGTAGTCTTTTCCAGTTGTGTAAATATTGAAAATCAGCAAGATAATGCACATCCTAATGAAGTCTGTTAAGAACATTCTTTTTTTTATGCCTTGGCAGCACATGAGAATGAACCTTTAAAGCCTTTTAGAGGAGGAAATATGTAATAGAATCAAGTTTTTGTTTGTTTTCTTTTCTTTCTGATTTTATTCTCATTATGCATGTTTCTGCAATTTTTATTATGAGAAATAATTTAACTTGGTAGAAACCCTGACATGTTTTTTTCAAATCTTTTTTCTAAGGCTATGGTAAAATTTCACTACTCTTTAAAATTAACATGCACAGTATTTTACATTAGATTCCAGAAAAATTCGTGTGGCTTTATCATTTTGTGATTCCTTTATTTTTCTGTCTTACTTTTCAGCTCTGAGTAATATAATCTTTAATCTGATTTTATTTATAAAACCCATGAATTTCCTTTAACACTTCGCCATTTAGATTGCATTTAGATGCAATACTACAATTTTCCTCTTGTCCAGCTCTTCACCATCTTATTGTAATATTGTTTTATTATACATAGTAATAAATAATTATTTAATGCTCTTAATGCACTCATTTTGTTTCTTACATGATAAAGGACTAACCACTCCTAAGTAATGAAAAGTCAAAATAGTTGTGATTAGTTGTGTTCATATTTATTCAGCACTTAAACCTGAACTATTTTCAAAGTACTATGTATTCAGGAAGTAAATTTTAGTAAGATTATAATCTCAAATGTTATTCTGACCTTTCAGAAATAAAAAAGACCTACACAGGCTATTTTTCTGCTCTAATAAATTAAAAACACTAGAACTTTCCTCTGGCACTGAGGCCAGTGGGTATGGCTATGTCCACTTCATTATTATTAAAGTGGCTTTACCTTCCCAAACAGTGTGGCCACATTAAAACTGGCTTATTCTGTCTCACAGACAGTCATTAGAACAGAGAAATACATTGGAAGAAGCTAGTTGTCCTGCATCCAGTGTCAGGGAATTATTTTAAAAAATTTATCAGTGTAGGTGGTTGAGTTTCAGTACCTTTGCTTGAGATCTGTCACTTTTGAAGTTGTTAGCTGTAGTCAAGCGGACTAATAAACACTATTCAAAACTGCTTTCAGAGGGGCATTTACCAGCTCTGTTCTCCCCAGGAAAAATGCCCAGAAGCCTGAAGTTGTGGTTTTACCTAACTGATCTGATGACACTGGGCTCAACAGACAAAATCTTCTTGGAATATAGAAATGGGACAACCTTCTCTCCTTTTATAAAGGTGTCAATATACAGAGCTTGCCTGTATATAATCAGGAGGAGGTTTGACACAGCCACTTTTGCCCAAGGTAAAGCATAAGGAAGTACGGATTACATGTGTCTTCTTGGTAGAACAACCTGAAGGTAAGAGCACTGTCTCCTTGGGAGAAGGACTGAGTTTTCCTCACTGAACAAATTCTGATGTTTCTTGCTCCATGTAGGAAAGCCTGTCCTTTAGGCTGCCTTATGGTTCTCAAGCAAACAAATATTGGCCAGAATCTGTGAAGACAATGTAAGATTTTTTTGTTTTTGCAAGATAGGGAGAAATGAACTAGAGATCTGTGATCCACTGGCACAGGGAAAGGTCATCCAGTGACTGTCTGCTCTGAAGACTATTGTGTCCAGGTATAATGCACTGTAAAACCTAGAAATCATAACTGGAGCAGTGGCTTTGAGCAGCTGGATGGTTTTCAACTCCATCACTGTTCCCAGTGATGTTCCCAGTAGGTTTGTGATTAGGATCCTTGACTGAGGAAAAAGAAAGGAAAAAAATTTGCTTCAGGCAAAGCAGTGAATTAGACTTGGTTTTCCTGCTTCTGGGGAGATGTTCAAACAGGTTGGGCAAGAACAGGAGGTAGGAAGAGGATAAAACACTAACTTGTCTCTTTGCAGGGGAAACCTGGACCCTGCTGGGTTTTTGAGATAGCTTTGTCACCACTTTTCAGTAAAAGGTCAAGGCTTAATCCTAAATGGAAGGAATTACGTCCATTTGACCTAACATTGTTACTTTCTGTTCTGAAAGGGACACGTCTATCCCGTCTTAAGCACAGCTCATAGTTAACTGGATTTGTACATTAACATTGTCAACTACATTTGCACATTCTGAGATGCCCATTTCTTCAAGAATAAAGAAGATTCATCAATAGACATAACCTGGTTTTGACTATTATAACTGGAAAATGTTTGTACTTTCAAACACAAGGAAAGCTTACGTACCTGATAGCTTGTAGATCTTTAAGTTAAAAAAAAGCAAAACAACAGATACCATCTTAACCTAGAAACCTTATTTTGCTTATCTCTTTAGACTATTCTGTCCAACACTACAATGACTCTCTTCATTACTTCTCTAGGAAACTTAGGAGCTGTATCAACATGAATTTCAACATCTGTGACCACAGACAAAGGAATATTAAGTCCATGGTGAAATTAAAAAACAATCAGCATGTGGTATTATAATGTAATAAATTACTTTTCCATTGACTTCTTTTCTTGGTGCACAGAAATATTATTTTTCGTTTCAGTTCTCTTCATGAGTTCTTCAGTTCTTCAGTTCTCTTCAGAGAATTTTTCTTTAGACTAATTTCTTTTGCATCTATGGAGAAAGACATAGCAAGAAATTAAGCAGTGGTAAGTTTTTTTTCTCTCTGCAGAGCAATGTAATTACCACTTGCTGCAGCAATATAGCCTTATCACACACACACACAAAAAAAGACAGAATGGATCTGGTAGCTTTTACTTCTTTCAGTCTAGTAGGACTGAAAAGACAAGGAAAGAAAAGCCTCTACTTATCAAAGATGCTTGAGCTTTCCATGTCAAACCGTTTCATTTGCCCCTTTGTTTCTGAGAATAGTTAGTTCCATACCTGAAGGTGGAATTTAGGAATCAATGATTTGTTTTGCATTTTACTCAGCCAACTCTGCATTTCTGCTATTGTTCTTTAAAAAGCAAAGTTTTTTTTCAGTATTCCTAACACCTTAAAATTGGACAGAGTAAAAAAAATTAATCAAGATGTCAAGAAAATCATTATGAAAGCCTTTCCTGGGTGCTTTATGTAATTCAACGTCCTTGCAAATTTTGAGTATTGACAACATGACAGCATGTCTTTAGACATGTCTTCTGTTATTTCTGCAGTTGGAGTATTCATGTTAAAGAAGCATTAGCATGAGTGCAAGGACCTCCAAAGTCATTCCATAAGTCATTCCTGGTCCCTTCAGCATCTCCTTAGCTATCCAGTTGATCATAGAGACAACCTTTTAAAAAGGCTGTCAAATATTCACACCTCCATTTCTGCCAGTGCTTAATAATCTCTGTAAAAGCATCTAGAATACTTCCCTATTCTTTTACTTTTTTTTACATGGTTTACTAGCCATGCTCTTCACCTGCATCCACACACTCTGCTTTCCTTCATGATGGTAGGGAGATGGCAAGATTCATGATCTGGTACAGGCACAAAAGCTAGAGATGTAGTGCCAAGTATGGATTGTGATGCTTTGAGACACATGGTGGCTTGCAAAGGTAGTAGATTTTGTGTTAGCAAAAGGAGAAACTGGAGCAGATTTAAACTAATTAGTTTTTATGATGCTGTTTCTGGCATGATACTTGTGTGTAATACTGTTTTCAATTAGATGTTTCTATATTACGGGCTGATCCTATTTTACTTATGCTTCACTTTCCAGCTCAGTTTGTGATAAATTGCTTACCCTATTCCATTGTAAACCAGACAAAGGTGAATAAGAGAGTTATTGCAGCCACAGAGGGTTCTATTCACTTCCTTAACTATTCATAATACTGGGAAGATTAGTATGTGCAAGAACTATAGAAAAGAAATAATCTATCTTCAGAGTAAGGTCTGAATTGTGTGCATTAAATTGTAAACAATGCCCAAGACCACATACTGTGACAAGGAGAAGCCAATTGCTGAATAATCATTCTATTTTATGTTCTATTTCCTCGCTTTTAAATGTTTGGTGTCACAAGGACAAATATTCCTTTAATATGCATGTGGGATTCCTAAAATCATACATAAAAAGAGATGGGAACAGGGCTGCTATGTCAGGTATGGGATCTACCTTTAGTACAGCATTTCAGCTTTTCTATACTTTCACACAGGTCAGTAAAGTTACTTTCATGTTTTCAAATAGAATTTAAGAATTTTCAATCTTACTCAGCTGGACAGCTCAGCTCTTCACTTTTACTTCCTGGGACAACGCTATGTCTTGATGTCATGTGGTGCCACACAGCGTGTTTCTGGTTTCCCTATTTCTTCAAGTCCTCCAAGTAACATAATAACATGATAACAACAACGTCAAAACTCACCTTTGCCCACTCAGTACATTAGGACACTGTATTAGTGATACAATGAATCTTTTCTTGTTTATATGTTATCTTAGGCTTCTCTGAAGTTCCTGGTTGTGATTCCAACAGCAGTTCTGCCTCTTCAGTAGAACAGATTCTCCATCTCGCTTGTGTGTTTCATGACACAGTGAAGTAAAATAGAAAGATTGAAAATTCCATGTGGGGTATGTCTGCATCTGTAGCTCACGTATCTTAGCTAGGAATTAAAAAAACCTCCTGTACCATATCCCCAGTACTAGGCAACAGAAACAATTATTTACTTTTGCATATATATTTCATTTAGAGCTGGATTTGAGGGGAAAGATCCTTCTTAGAATAGGCATGTAATTTCAGAAAAAATCACCATTTTGCTGTTGCCAGCTAATAATCCTGCCCTTGCCACTCACTCTTAGGTCCCATCGAGTGAGTAATATTTTATTTTTGTGCTCTTTTCTTAGAACCATTTGCCTTAACCATGGCCTGCCTGCCAAGCAAGCACTGGTTTCATGGCATAGTGTAACATGGAAGGAATCATCTCTTTTGCAGAAAATACCTGCGAACTGTCAGTGCTAAATGGCACACTAAACTTGACACATTGTCTGAGTTTTGTGTGACAAAACTTCTGTTACAGTGGAACTGTACAGAACTGTACTTACAGAGGAGATACCAAAGACAATGACATCCACCAAACATTCAAGGGACTCTGTGCACATGAAGGCAGAAATCTGGCCCATGTAGGCAGTGCAATGGCAAATAATGCAAGACGTTTATGTGACTTGATGCAAACCTGAATGTGAATTGTTTGTTTCAATGCTACCAATTATATACTTGTATAGCAAAGGTAGAAACAGAAAGGCTTTTGAAGAAAAGAAAGAATCACAGAACTGCTCAGGCTGTAAATGACCTTTGAATCATCGATTCCAGCCTCATCCTAACCCTATTACCCTATTCCTGATGATGCTGGCCTTTATAGAGGAAGGGTCAAATTCCACATCATAAAATGGGAGTTTGGGACAAGATCGGGTTAAATCTCAGAAGGAAAAAAAAAAAAAAAAAAAAAAAAAAGGAAAAAATGAGAAAAAGAATAAAAGCTATATGTCCCAAGTCTATGCCCTCTTCTTGGAAGTCCAAAGTAATCACTTCACAAGAAATAGACACAACAGAGCGAATAAGAGCTTGGGAAGGATTAAAGTAAACAAGAACGTGAATACATTGATTGAAGTGGAAACTCCGTGTCTGTCAAGTGAGACATGTTTAGCCCAGATGAGGCTGCTCCAGCTCAGTTCAGGAGCCTGTCAACACCAAAAGCCAAATATTGTGATGCCTATGGACAGAGAGCTAGTGTGTGCAAGCAAGGTAAGTTTGTTTCTTTCTATGGCTGAACAGCCCTACACCAGCCCCATAAGGGCTTCATGATGTTCTTTGGGTACAAAAACTTGGTGGGCTGGTGATAAATTACAGAACACAGTGAACACTTCTGTTGAATTCACTCTACTAAAACAGTAGATTTAGCTAGACTCAGAATCTGAAGATGACACCACTTCCCCACTGCCAGTAGCCTTACAGCTGTGTAATGGAAATTGTGTAGCAACAAAAATGTATAAAATCATAAATTGAAGATATTCTATCTGGTAGTTTTAAGCTAAAATTTATATTCCAAATTACGTAACAGCTGTATTTTTCTAGAGTGCATGGAACATTTTACCAAATGTTTTATTGACTAGAGATAGATTGTTGGCAGTTTAGGCTGAGTGTGTCTAGGCTTGACAAAATAGCAATCAAAACCTGTAAAATAATAATGATTCCCTTTGAGGGCATTCCACACCTCTTACGCAGTGGAGCACTTTGTATTTTGCATTTACAGTATGTGACCTATTCTAATGAGATATGTGACCTATTCTAATGAGAGGTTTATGTGTGCTTTGCTGGATCATGTACTTAGCCTTGGGCTGTATTTCAGTCAAAAGGGAAACCCTGTTTCAATAGCTGAATTTTAATTTTGTTTAACTCAATCACAACTTTATGTGATTTACATTTGCAGATAGACATAAGCAAGGGTAAGCACAGGGAAACTAAAAATAAGCAGCCAAACAAAAAGTTTATCTGCTTCCAACTAAATTTGAGTTGAGTCAGACTTCAAGAAATCGAGAAGTTTTTACTTCTTTCAAGAACGACATTTGCTAGTTCTTCTATACAAAGCACAGAAAATCTCATTCCTTCAGTACACTGATTTGACTCTAGCTTTCTCATATTCAGTTTAAGCTCATGTTTTGACAAATTACATTTCTAAATTACAGGTGATGAAACAACAGTGAGAACATACTCAGCAGTGCATACCCTCAGGACTACTTGTGGTGAGCAAGAATTTATCTAGTGATACTCTGGGTCATTTCGAACTCCTTGTCTACTATGGAAACAAGGGGTGCTTGGGGTGCTTCCATTCTGCTGAAAAACATAAATGAGGTTAAACGCCTAGCTGTGGCCGCACGGTATTAGGACTCACCCTGGATCGCTACAGGGGGGTGGGCCTTGTTTATAACGTGTGGTGCCCCCGCTGTTAGCAGCACACCGACCTGAGAGGCACAGGACGGGAATGTGCTGACCCTGTCCCTATCCCTGCCCCTGCCCCGTCCCTGCCCCTGTCACTGCCCCGTCCCTGCCCCTGTCACTGCCCTGTCCCTATCCCTGCCCCTGCCCCTGCCCCGTCCCTGCCCCTGTCACTGCCCTGTCCCTGCCCCTGTCACTGCCCTGTCCCTGCCCCTGCCCCTGCCCCTGCCCCTGTCCCTGTCCCTGTCCCTCTCCCTGTCCCTGTCCCTGTCCCTGTCCCTGCCCATGCCCCTGTCCCTGCCCTGTCCCTGCCCATGCCCCTGTCCCTGCCCTGTCCCTGCCCCTCTCCCTGTCCCTCTCCCTGTCCCTGTCCTTGTCCCTGTCCCTGTCCCTGCCCCTGCCCCTGCCCCTGACAGAGGGAGCCCGAGGGAAGAGGGGCTCGGCACCTGCTTTGTCCAGTGTGGGAGGCATCGCTGCCGCGGTGTGCCTGCTGCCTCGGCACGTCCAGCTCCCGGCCACAGCCCACAGTCACCACCTGCGGTCCGTCCCCGCCTCCCGGCCGCTTCTGGGCCAGCGGGGCCCCGGGGCGGGACCTGCCCCGCCCCGCCCCGTCGAGCCGAGGGCAAATTGTGACGCCAGGTGGGGCCGCCGGTCGCCCCGTCTCGTCCCGTCCCGTCGCATCCCGGCCCGGCCGCGGGCAGAGGATCCACGACGCCGGCCGATGGATCCGGAGGCGGCGGGGGACGAGCTGTCCCGCCTTCGGGCCCTCTTCGTGGCCTGCGACGCCAACGGCTCGGGCCGCATTGAACGGGAGGACTTCGCGGCGCTCTGCGCCGAGCTGCGGGTGCAGCCGGCCGAGGCCGAAGCCATCTTCCAGCGCCTCGACAGCGACCGCGACGGGGCCATCACCTTCCCGGAGTTCGCCCGCGGCTTCCGCGGCGCCACCCGACGGCGGCCGGGCAGCGGGGAGCAGGAGGGAGAGGAGGAGGAGGAGGTGGCGACGGCGGCGGCGTGGCCCGCCGCGGGGCTGGAGGAGCCCTGGAGGGACTTCGAGGTGCGGCTCGGGGACGAGGCGAGGTACATCCCCAGGTAAGGCCCAGGCCCGCCGCCGCCGCCCCTCGCACCCCTACGGCTCCGGCATGGGCGCCCGCCCCGCTGGGAACGGGACTGAGGCCACGGGGATGACGGGGCTGGGCCGGCCCGTGGGAAGGCCCACGGCGGCAAACAGCCCCTGCCGCCCTCCGTGGGGGTGGGGGGGTGGGGGGTACGGCCCTCCTGCCAGCGGCCGGTGCTGATGCAATACCCTGCAGAGGAATCGCCATACCGGCGTTCAGCTTGGCTCCTCACCCTCTGAACTCTCAGGTGTATATGGCCCTCCCCGCCTCTGCTTCCCGTTTTTGAGGCTTTCCGGCTCTGTTTTTCCAGCGTGCAGCCTCTTCCTTGCTTCCTCTCCGCTGCTCTGCCCAGGACACGCGTGGGCAAATCAGGCCGGTGGAACCCACGGGGTACAAGCTGCTGCCGGCTGCGCAAACCAAACTCTCCATCCCCTCTCCTCATCCTCCTCTCCATCCCCTACCAGATTTCTTGAACCTCCGTCGAACCTTTCCCTCACCACCTTCTAGATTAACGCTGTTCAGACTGAGGAAGGAGCTCGCTGAAGTCCGTGAGAACCTTTGCCCTTCGTGTCAGGGAAATCAGACAACTGGTGGTTGGGATTAAACGTAGTTACCACAGGGATGTCAATACTGAGCTGTTTCCAGTTTACACAGGCACCTTGTGGTGATTCACAGTAACCTGCCTGAAACCTGAGGTGTTCAGTATTAATTTGAAAATGTTGGCCACAGAAAGTATGGAGTGATTCTGCTTCGTTTAAAAATTGTCATTTAAACTGGAAAACAAGTAATCTGAGCCTAGCAGCTAGTTAAAAGGCAGTTAAAAGCATATATACATCAGTATGTCTGGAGTGACAGCGTTAAATTGCAGAGAGGCGTGTCAGTGAGTTACACATAAGCTAATAAAAGAACATTAGTTTCTATGTAACTGTAGTAAGAATCAAGTTGAATGTGCAGATTGTTGTTGTACAGGACCGTGTATCAAGTCATTGGCAAATTTTATCATACTCCATAGCCACTTTAAGTATGCAACCAGATTTTGAGATGAAATATTTCTACAGAGAAATTTCAGTAACTTCACTTGCTACTCATGTACAGAATTGGAGTAAGTCATAGAATGGCTAGGGCTCAAGGGAACTTAAAGATCATCTAGACCCAGCCCTCCTGCCATGGGCAGCAACACCTACCACTAGATCAGGTTGCTTAGAGCCCCATCCAGCCCTCCTTTGGACATTGCCAGGTATGAGGCTTCCATTACCTCCCCGAGCAACTTGTTCCGGTACCTTTCCACCCTCATTGTAAAGACTTTAATTCTAATACCTTATTTAAATCTCTCCTCTTTAAGTCTTAAGTTTTTGCCTTTGTCCTCTTGCTAGATGCTGTTACAAAAGCCCTAGCCCAGCTTTCTTGTAGGCCCTGTTCAGGTACTGGAAGGTCACTGTAAGGTCTCCCTGGAGCCTCCTGTTCTCTGGGGTGAACAACCCCAGTTTCCTCAGATTGTGTTCATGGGTTCCAGAACTGGACACAGTACTCTCTTGGGGTCTCACAAGAGTGAAGTAGAGAGGGAGAATCACCTCCCTTGACCACCTGGCCACACTTTTGATGCATCCCAGGGCACAGGTGACTTTCTGGGCTGCAAGTGCACATTCATGGCTCATATGAATATTCTCATAAATGGTTCTTTGCTTTTTATACTGGAAAGGTAAGTAACATTGCTTAGTCTTATTGGACTGCTCCATTTCAGGCAGGTTACTAACTACTTCATACAAGGCTATTTGAAAATTTGCAGAAGCAATTAATAACCTAAAGCCTCGCAGAAACTCAATAGGAGATGGAAAAAATCTGACTGTATAAAGGTTGCTTGTGGAAGCATCTGCTTGCTTTTGTTAGTACGGCAGTATCGTGGTTACTATGTTTGCAGCATTCTTACACATCAAAATTGCAAACAGTTAAATTTTGATAATTAAATACATATCCGGTGGGCAGTCCTTTGGTGTAAATGCTTCCTATTCATGTTCAGCTTGATATTTATCTGTATTTATTAGGTGTGTGCCAATGACAGCTGGAGAACAGTGTGCCCTTTGTTTTCTTTCTGTTTCCTGTTCTGAAGTGTTAGAAGCAGATCTGTGTTACAGCTCAACTTTTTTCCATTTGTCTCTCACATCTTTTTTTTTTTTTTTAATATATGTGTAAGGTTTTTTTCCTTTGAGTAGTCCTGCTGAAATAATCAGGACCAGTGCTCTACGTAACAAATATATTGAATTTTAATTTTTTGAAGAGTCTGGGCACAGAAGAGATTTTTGAGAATGTAACAAAACCATGTAAAGTGCAAGCTGGTACTTCAAAAAAGCTATCTTTTTATTTAAATTATTTTTTTTAGTTGTTTATCAGTTTTTTTTTGTGTTATGTGTTTTTGTTTTTTTTTTTTTTTTAAGGAAAATGAATACTTTGGAAATCAGACTTGGCTTGGCTTTTGCCTGCATTTTCAATACTATAAAACACTTGGTGCCCTCACGTTGTGATTTATTACTCTGCATATGTTTGCTCTAGCATTGCCATTGAAAACCATGAGAAAAATAATTGCAGTGAAGGAACTCCTTGTACCTAGATGGGTGGAGTTAGTTGTCCATATTTTTTTTCTTGATCATCTTTGTTTTTTATCTTGGTTCTTTTGAGTCTCAGCCTTCAGAAAGCTGTTTCTTCTGGCCCCAGTCTAGTAAAATGTTGCTGCAGTCTAGCAAGATGCTTATCCTTGTGCTTGTTGCTATTGTGGTATATAGAGAGAAACGAGGCATAGCAGATGGAAGGAATGAGATAAAGTAGGGCTCAAGTGAGGAGAAAATTGCACAGTAAACACATGTGGTCTATCATTCCTAAAAAAGTTAAGAAACTTAGCTATTTGGTGCTCCAGGCAGTGAGTCCTTTGTTGTATGGCACACACTGGTATGGTGTTGCCCACAAGTATGTTACTGAGTATTGCAATGTTTTTAATATGTTAGTATTAAATATAATTAGTAAACATAATTATATGCCTAATAACATCATATCTGTTCAGATGTCACTCTATTAGGCATGTGCTCTTTTAAGGATGAGATCAAGTCTGGTAATGGGAATGCTTTCCCATTCCTCAGCTTGAAACAAAGAAAGCAGATTTAGAAATACCTTGAATTTTACACTTTGGTAATGTTTCATGTAATCTATTTTTTCACAAAAAATGATCAAACATCTACTTCTTGAAAAGAAAACTTGTACTTGTGAGTGCTAAAACAGTTATATTAATCTGTAAATTGCAGGCAAAAAACTTCCCAGAAAATAATCTTGAAACTGACATTAAAGACCTTCAGTCAGAAAGAATAAAGACTCCGGACTGTGTGTGCTGTGTGCATTCCTATTTATTGTGGGATTGCCCTGGGATAAACAGAATCTTATTTAGATCTGCCAGACAATTTTTGTGTGATACTTGGTGTATTGAATAATGAAGTAATTCTTCATTTGAAAAATGAAGTAAATTAATTTGAGTACAAATGGGAGGATGAATGTGGAGAAGAAGATTTGTATCTCTATTCCAAGTTCTGCTTTCTCAGGGTCCTCATACTTCCTTGCTTTGGTTTTTAATCTTGGGCTCTGTTTTGCTTGTGTGTCTTGTACTTTGGGGCAAGCTGACTGTTTATCAAACTCCAGTTTCATCTCTGCTAGACTCAGATTTTATGGATCATACAATTCCAGAGTCTTAATGTGATTATGACAGTTTGCCCCTAGTCATGTAATATGGAGCTGTATAGAAAATGTGGATCTGGGGGATGTGGTAAAATGAGAAGAGTGCAGTTTTAACATCAGCTACTTGAACTATGAGGACAGGCCATGCTCATGGGATATACTGCTATGCTACAGCAAAGGAAAGAGGTTCTGCTGCATAAAAAACCCATCCAAAATCTGTGATGCTTTTTGCTGCCCTAAGCCAGGAAGGATTTTTGCCAAAGTCAATACAGAGCACAGCATCAACTCTTGTAAGCAATTTTTGTTTATTTCCAAGAGGTGACAGACCATGATATCTGTACTGGAAAGATTTCCTTGGAAGTCAAAGTGTGTTCCCCAGAGATGGGATAAAAGCAAATCCTAAGGAAAAACAAATGCTGAGTTTCCCTTTGTCACAATGCTGGAGAGGGAATCAATGTTGTAAGAATGGTGTCTTGTCTTCTAATATATCTCACAGTGGTGATTTGATAATCTTTGGGAAGTGTGGTGGAAATCTTTTTGTGAACTGGACTTCCTAAGCTACCTTAGGTTTTACTGCTCTTCTTTTTTTTTTTTTGCTTTTATGAAAACAACATCTATGCCAAATATGCACTGCAGCATTTGTTTTCCTGTATTTTCATACAGGAATTTAGTATTTTCATGTCACACATCAGTTGTCATAAGCATATGCTTTGTTTGGAGTGTTCTTCTTTTCCATAGACTTCATCATTCCCTCCCTGTCACACAGCCTTTCCACTCATGCCCCACTGGCTCCAAGTCAAACCTTTGTCTTTAGGAAGCAAACAATATTTATTCTTTGGAAACATTAAAAAACCCTTGCCTTGGAATCAGCCCTTGGCCAGGCTCTCTCATCTGGGTGTTGCAGATTTTCTAATCTTTTTTTAACGAGGCCTGTTTCTGAAGAGACAGATGCATAAAAATAAAAGATGGTATTAAAAAACCCCATAGTGCTTCAGGTTTAGAAATACCTTGAATTTTACACTTTGGTAATGTTTCATGTAATCTATTTTTCCACAAGGCACTTAATCTAGGAGAAAGTGTTAGGCACTCAGCCATGACAAAAGCAGATCCTTCCCAGTATGAAATGGATGTGGTTGATCTTTTCTGTTGGCTTATATGATGGCATATCCAATGTATCTGCTTTTCAGAAAAAAAGTATCTATCGGTGACACACATAGGCTATTGGTCTCCAGTGTAATGATGCATAAGGCATGATCTTTCTCCTTCTCTGACCACTCAGCCCAGACCTTCCTGGCTCAGGCTACCTTATATGCCATCCCTTCATGCCTGTACCAGAACAGAGCTGCTGCAGACGATGAGAGTAATTTTACAAGCTCACCTTCACTGGAAAAGAATATTTGAATAGTATTCTAAAACTTAGAAATAGGAGCACGTTATCATCATGAGAACGACTTTAGGTGCAGTAGTGTTTATCTTTGCTTTCACTGGCACCTTCCAAAATAGAAATTGTGTTTTTATGATGCTTGAAAGTTGTCTGGGTTGAGAGAACAAGGGGAGCATATTTGGAGACCTTAAGTTTGCAAATAAGAACATGGATAAGAAAGAAGATAGTCATACAGACACAGGTCAGTAATTGGCAAGGGATAGTGTTGAGAAAGATATGGATGTACACAGAAGTACCTGAAAAATAAGTCCATCTGGGAAACACTTTGGTCTGGTTTTCTTGTCTCAATACAACACTTGCTCAACTAGCAAGGCTATCTTGCACTCATGTGCAGCTCCTGTCTGTGTGAACATTTGCCTTTTATTCTGCTTTGGGCTCCCCAGGGTGCTCTGCCTGTGCCGGGGGGCTGAAATTGTGCTGTTCACCTTGGCAGTCTCCATCTTTCTAAAGCAGACACAGGTAAGCATATGCAAAGTAGCAATGTAAGAAACACTGAATATTTACCATGAGAATGAGGGAAAGTGATATCATAGCATCATTGGTGCTTCTTTGATTTCCACAAGTTTCCGTTAGTGTATTGCACTTTGTACATCTTCGGTGGAAAACTATACTGAAAATTCCATAT
This sequence comes from Phaethornis superciliosus, assembly GCA_023637945.1. Taxonomy (NCBI): domain Eukaryota; kingdom Metazoa; phylum Chordata; class Aves; order Apodiformes; family Trochilidae; genus Phaethornis; species Phaethornis superciliosus. The sequence goes on along the minus strand of JAJQWJ010000004.1, from coordinate 38,867,240 downwards.
CTGGGGCCAGATTAAGAAATCTCTCTGACAGCTACATAGGCAACATGTGTAAATGATGTGGAGGGTCAAAAATTTCTAACAGAGGAACAATGAAGTGACCAGGCAGGATGTTGCCGGGCAGGGCATCATTAGGCAGGATACCTCTGATTTATTGCAAGGGCAAATGGGAAGTGCTGCCGATAAGCTTCAACTCGAAAAGCCAGACTCTACTGGTTCTGGTTTGGTGCATCAGCATTTCTTGCCTAAATGCAAAAATTCAGGGCCCAGGTTTAAAAATACACCTTGAAGAAGACTTCCAGCTTTCCTCCCAACAACCCTCACCCATGACCACCAGGAGACAGGCTACAGGTGGAGATGGGTGGAAAATTATGTTAATACCTTATGGGAGATTATCTGAATCACCCTGCTTCTTGTATGGGATGTAATGCCATATGTATTATTTGTAAGGATAAAAGTGTAACTGAATAACCAAGTGGTGTGCATTTTGGGTGGAGCTTTCTGCACACACCTGGTGCCATAATAAAGATTACCCTGCTTGATAACCTCAGTCTCTGTGGCTATTGAGTTATACTGATGTTCTCGGCTTATTATGATACAGAGCAACTGTGGAATTTCCTTCTTTGATGAATTCCATCAAACCCCTCTGAGATGCATTCTGAGTGTGGATCACTAGGCAAACAGTTGCTATACATTCAGCAACACAAAATAATACTATGAGTTGACAGGAATTAGCATGGGTTATATGTAATTATGCCACTTAATGTAATTGAAATATCTGATATCTCTTATCCTGTTTTTGTTTTCGTTCTTTTTTCTTTTTCTCTTCTGCTCCTTCTCTATTCTCCCATGGTATTTTAAATCTGTCATATTACAAATCATATCATCAGCAGGGAAGTCTTTCTTTCTCCCTCAGGAACTCTTTGAAACCATGTGAATACAGTAACTTTGCTTCAATTAGCTCTTACGTGAAGTTGTGCAAATATTGACTAATTACACTTACTAATGATTAATTTTACAGATGGTTTACATTATGAAACCTTTGAGATGACGTAGGGTAAAGGCAGAGCTGTACTTGGCTAGATCACTATACCTTTTTGGGCACTAGTATTTTGTGTTTGTGCTTTGTAGAAGCAGCATAAAGGTATGCATGGTAGGCAATGTAATCATGGTGTCAGATGGTCCTAAGGGACAGTTTTCTTCATGCCATGTATCAAAATATACTCTTATATTTATTGGCATTTTTAAATGTCTACAGTTGTGTTAGTGTGGAAATTAAGGTGATGCATCTAAGTAACTTTCAAGGTGATTTTAGAATTTAAAGAAAACCAGTTTTAAGGGGTGAAGTAGAGCATTTCTTCTGAATTTCGCTGAAACTGAAGTAAGAGCATTCCAGTTGCCTTTTTGTCCAGCAAAAGAAAAGACTATTCAGAGTTCAGGGACCAGCTCAGCAAAATCCTTCTGTGAAATCTTCCTGTGAAATAAACAGTTTGGAATAACGAATTTGCAGAAAGCAATTACATGTGTTCAAGGGGAACTCAAGGGGAGACAAAACCACAAATGAGACAATATTAATTGCGACTGATTGGCTGCAGTGGTGTCACTGATATTTATCAAAGCATGTGAAAGCAGACGTGTTTGAAAATAAAGACAATTCAGAAAACTTCTCTCATAATCATCATACATAGAATGTTGATACATAGTGTTAATAGCTTCATCCTTCTAAAATCCTCTGCATCAGTAAAATGCTATCACAGTGTGCTTGCTGCTAATTCATCACTGGTACTTGGAATGATTAAGTCAACAGTAGCCATATGAACATGTATTACCTTGCTGAAGGCATAAGTGATTAATCAGAGTCCCATCAATTTTTTTGCATTACTTTAATTTCTTCTCAGTTTCTTTACTGCTGCAGTAATTCTTGAATCATATATTTAATTCACACTTCCCATAAAATTGCCACTCGTGTTAAGTGTCACTGAGGATGTCAATGGTCAGTTTTAATCTAAAAAAGCCTTCCAGGCTGTTTTCAAGATCCTACTTTATTGTGGTTGCATGGTAATTGTTTTGTCTCCTAAGAAACACTGTACCTTAAATTTGCTACTCCATCAATAATATGTGTGAGAGGAGACCTCTGGTATTAACATTATGCATGTGCTATTTTTGAACACAGGATTTGTAGTATAGTTTGAAGTACAGTGTAATTTTAGGTATTTAGCTTAATTTGATTTAAAGGCAGCATCTGATTCATCCTGCACAAGGATAAATGAGAAAGATACAGTACCAATGTAGCCCTATAATCTTTTTCAGAAAGTTATGCAGAACCTAGAGATCCAGCCCTGATTCAGTAACCTGTAATTTAGAAGAGAATGAGGAAAACATTTTCTCAAGTAATTAATATTTGATGTTATCATCAAGTAGCTTTTCTGCTGTTTGTTTGCTTTTTAGGAAACGTGATTAGTAGGTATCTTATTGGTGAAATTTAAAGGAAATATAGGGGAATAAAGAAATTTTAGAGATAAGAAATACAAACATGAAATCTGTGTTCTGAAATGTTTAATCTGTTGGACTAGATTATGCTCAATTTATCTGCCTTGAAAGATTAATAAACTGCCCATTTCACTGTGGCTAATGCCATCTGTGTTTTACATGCAACTCATTTAAAGGACGGTGTGTATATTCATACTGCTTGAAGAAGTGACATTCATCAGCAGCAAGTTCTGAATATATACAATATTGATTTCTATGTAGAATTTAAAACTATACTGGAATAGTCTATTAGTGGTTTTCATAAGCAGTTTTTATCTCAGATGAACAACTGTTGAAGTGCTAAGAAGTTATGAAATGCAGGTTCAGTCCAAGTATCAAAAATAAATGGAATCTCAAAGGGAGAGACTTGAGAGGCTACATTTTGTAATGTTTGATGTGCATTCAGGCTCCACTTTCAAACCCTGTCAACATTACTGGAAGCATGGTAGGAATTCTATAAATGTTACCACCCTGAGACCCAGAACTAACTGTTTTTCTAGCTGCATGTGCTGGGAAATCAGTGTCTAAATGCTACAGATCTGCTGTTCACTTGAAATTTAGTTGTGATCTGATGAACTCAAACCTCAGACGTGTTTGATACATACTTCCATCAGAACTGTTGCAAAGCACTGTTGTGTAATAAACCCTTCTAGCACAGAAATCTCACATTTTGTCTTCATGTTGTAGTAAAGTAAAAGGAGAGCAGATTTTATGTCTGCAGTTTTTAAATTTATTTTTTGTTTTTGCTTGTACTAGTTTTCGCTGATAACGTCATTGTTGCTGCTAAGGAAAATGTCCGTAAGTTTTTGCATGTGAAATATTGGGTAAACAAACATTTGAGAAGTTCTTTAATGATACAGTATTTATACATAGTCCATAGCATCTAATGATCAGATAAATCTGTACATTATTGTAACTATTTGCGAACCTTGACATTACACAGTTTAAAATATATTTTGAAAAAGAAAATGCATACATTTAACTTCTGGATATGCTGAATAAGGATAAGACATGAGCTTCTTTAAAGACAGAAGACCTTTTCAAGACAGAAACATGTATGTACACAGAGGTGCCCCTAGCATCATTAAATATGTGTTTATTTGTGCTGGTTTTAAATTTTGTGTGTTAACATGAACACGAGCATTTCAGCTGGAAACATTCTATAGTGTCTTGAAACACCAGAGCTCTTTAAAATGAGAATCTGAGGTATAGTATGTTAATCTATTAAATTATTTTATACATTTATTGGGGAAATCATGTATGAGAAGCAGAGTGCTGCAGTGTGTTGACATTAGTTGTGGTATTGCTTCAAGTGGGTAAAAAATGCAGAAAATGTATACTGTTTGTCAATACCAGGCATATGGTGAAGGTACTGCACTACCTTCACAGGAGGTAGGAGAATATTGTATGTCTAATAAGGAGGATCATTAAATCACAGATTTAAGATTTCCTTTAACAACCAAAAGAGGTCATGTATTTGTGATATGTCAGGCATGGTGTTAGACTAGAATTTATAAAAGTAGTTTCATTTTTTTTCTGTTTTAATTTCTGTGACTGATGTGCTGTATTACTGCTGGTCTGCTTCCTCTGCCTCTCTAGAACTGATCTTCCCTTTTATTTTTTTTCTTTTTTTTCTTTTTTTTTTTTTTTTTTTTCTGTTTAAGTTCTCCAGTATCTGTTTGTGTTCTGGAATATAGTCCACGTGGCAATCAGCTTCACTATTCCTTGGGACTGCTGAATTCTGTTACAGAATTTCATCTGGCATATTGTCTTATGGGAGTCCAGATACTGGAACCTAGTTTGCATGTAATGAAAGAAGGTTGCATGTAGTTACTGGTGATATGACCAGAAATCAGTGCTTTTTATGCTGCAACCTGTGCAATAATGTTTTGATGCTTATGCTATTTGGTTTTATATCTTGTCCAGATTCTTTGCTTTGACAATTAAAGCTGTGTCCTGTCTATGTTAATGAGATCAGATCAAATGGAAATCAGAATATACTATTCCTGCATCAGGGCACCTTTTAAGAAGTAGCATAAATTTCAGGAGAGATTTTCATAAGTAAAGGAGCTAATGAAACTTTTTTCTTCAGTATGAGACACACATGTTGTCTACCATGTGAAAATTTCATATGTAATTCTTAAAATTTTTTTGCAGCATAAAGCAGAGCTGGCATTATGAGGAGTTCAGTCATCTGGAGCAGAATAATTTGTTTTGAACCAGAGAACTGTGTTCTCATTTACCTTTTGGCTCTCCTGCTGCTGATACATGCTTACAGGAGATGTAAATACATCTGAGAGAATTTGCAGGAGATGTGATCACCTCCCTCTGCCCTCTTTAAACATCCATTTTAACTTTGGTTGGTGGTTGGCATTTATACTCGTTTGTGTCTCTTATGCAGTTTCCTGAAGTCATAAGCTTCTGCACAGATTATGATTAATATTGGTTTAAAATTGGATAAAATTGGATATGCTTTATGGGTTACTCCAGTAACATGCTTTTCAATACACTGTGAACTGTACTACAAAAAATTTACTTAAGCTAAAAAATTTCTCTACGTTAACTGTATTAAAGAAGCAGAAAGGGTAAGCATAATGTAGAAGAATTCAGATATACTATGCACAGATGTTCAAAGTTTGTATCGAACTTGCTGTATCTTAAAAATATGCAAAAAGGGGGGTGTGTTTGAAATACTTGTAATGTGTTTAAAACCTGGTACAGTACATTGTTCCGAGTAGGTTTGTTGAAATAGTATCTCTTTTGCAGTCAAGAGCAGGTCAGTGTTCTGTATCAGAACATATACATAGCAGAGCCAAGATTGATCCAGCCATATGAACATGTCATCAAGAGCTTCATCCAAGAGTTCAGACTTAAAAGTGCAGAGATGGAAACCTTGGCCATTGGGGTGAAAAGGTACAGTGAGTTGTGTTTACAGTTCATTTATACTGTTACTTTTCTTCTCTATCTTATTGGGTTTAACTGCTGGGATCTAATGCCAAAATGTATCACTCGGTATTTTCATAAACTGAGTTCAAAGGCTAGTTTATATAACACATATGTGCACAGGCATCTATAGCAGCTTGTAAATGATTCCCTAATCATATTTTGGATTAGTTTTGGATCACATTTTTGCAGGCTGTATTCTAATGCCTAAAGTCTTAAAATTTTTGACTCCTCTTCTCTGACTGTGAATTTTAGCATGTGCCTTTATATTAAAAATTATGTTTTTGCTTCTTCATCTTCCAAGGGTGTATTTGCATATTGTAACTATTAGACATTTGCAATCTCACATCATAACTAACAAAACCAAACAAATTAGGACAGAGAACAAATTGCTCTAGTTATCCTTTTGAAGTCTCTTCATAGGATAACCTGAAGGGTGTTTTCCTCTGTAACTTAATTTTCAAAATGCAGATGTGATGTATTTCATACTAATCATCAGCTATTATTTAAAATGTAATTTGCATGTATTTTCAAATAATTTTTTTTGGCTTTGTTGCTTTTTTTTTTTTTGTTTTTTTTTTTTTTTTTTTTGTTTTTTTTTGTTTTTTTTTTGTTTTTTTTTTTAATTTTGTTTTGTTTTGTTGGGGTTTTTTTTGTTGTTGTTCCCTACCGTACATTTTCAAGGTCTGGACAGTACTAGGCTGTTTACATGTCTGTCTAATTTGTTTCAGCTGAGGTAGGCAGATGTGTCTTACACAACTTTTCTGTCAAGCCAGAGGGCAATTCCTAAGAGAATATTTACTTTTCAATTCTAGAGCTCAAGATAAAGTGGCAGTTCAGCTCAGTGAGCTGGAGGAAGAGATGGAACAACGGATACAGGCTGCAGAGCATAGCATTAGAAAGGAAGTGAGTATTTTCTATTTACAGAATATCATAATTACTGAACTCTCAGTATTGATAGCCATGTGTGTTTCTGGTCACGATGAGACTAACTCAAAGCTGAAAAGAAGCTATCCATGAGGTTAAAAATGGTCTTCGTTCTTTTCCACAGAGGAATGGCTGCCCAGATGTAATAAACCAAGAAAAAAAATCTTTCTCCTTTGTGAGAATATGCTGACATAGAGCAATTTACTTTGGAGACCAATGTTGGGAACAAAGTGGTGAAAATAACCTTTCTTCATTAAAGAATGGATCCTCCTTCTCCTAGGATGTAAATTTATATAGAAATTAATGCCTAGATCATATGTAATAAGATTTGTATATCTTCCTGGAATGGTGATCATTCTTTCTTCCATTCTCATCCTGCAACGATATTTTAGTGAGCTAAGGACATAAGGGAGGGTAATTGTGTTTACAATATGTGAGTATGTGAGGGCCTGGACCTCCCAAATTAATAGGAAATTCTGTTTCGGTGTTCTCAAGTTTTTGCTGTTGTTTCAACTGGCTTGCAGTCTTTTCCCCTTACCCATGGAAAGATACATTGCAGCCCCATCTGGCTGTATAATTCTGGGCAGAAAGCAGTACAGTAAAACTACTTCACCTGTGTTGTCTGCTGCATATTGAACTGCTATTGCTTTTTTGGAAGATAAACCTAAATTTATAATGTACATAAGAATAGCAGTTTGTGAAATTGTTCTAATGTGGACATGGGAAATTCATTAGTGAAAACATATACTATGGGCATAAATGTTGCTATGAAGCACACATACTGAAAACCTGCATATTTGCAGAATATACATTTGCAGTATCAGAAGCAATAAAATGGAGTCTGAATTTGCTGATTTTAGGTAGTTTATAGTTCACAGTAATTGGTCTGTGGAGAAAAATATTATTTTGACAGATTTGCTTCACTTTCTTTTCCTATACAAGAGGAAACAGTCCTACCAATCTGTAACTCAGCTTTTCCTAGCAAAATAGTGTATTATAATATATTTAAGTAATGATAATGCAACTCTCAATGCAGATAAAATTTCCAGATCCAGAGGCCATAAACATTTATGATTGGAAAGTAAATACATTTGCTCTGGAAAATGTATGTTCTGCAAAAAGTGGGAAATAATTGAAAAAATCCCTGAAGACTCTTTCTCACTCCTGTAAAAAATGGCTGAAATGTGTGTATTCACTTACTCTGAGAACATCCACAGTTACTTGCTAGCATTAAGTAAAACCCATCTGCTATGCATTATCCACATCTAGTCTGTGTTTTTCATTCTGAAAAGTTCTCAAATTGTCACCAAGTTGCATGCATTGTGATTTCACTCTTCTAGCTATACATATGAAAGATGTGCTGTAACTTGTTTCTCACAGTGCTCTTTGTCACTCCTAAGTGTTCCCTTTAGCTCATACTTCCATATGCCCCACCTACTAAAACGCCTTGAGAGTAAATGTAAGGTATTTACTTTGTGGGATTGTACTAAGCTATTAGTCTTAATGTCTGTAGTCAAGGCTATTGTTTATCAGAGTGATCTCACTCATGCCACCTTGACACCTGCCTCAGCATGATACTATCTCTGCATTGAGCCTCTCCTATATTTTGTTTCTTCAAGGGAAGTAAATAGTTACCAAACAATACTTAAGACTATGCAGGTGCCAACGGTAAAAGAGTCCAGCTTAAGCTGATTATTGTACTTACCATTTTAACACATGAATTATCATTTTAACACACAGATGTCAGTATCACCTACAGGAAAGCACTGAATTCTGAGCTGAGATCCATGTCTGTCTTCTCTGTATGGAAAAAACATGTCTTGTTAGCCCTGTGTTTCACTGCTGTGTTCTGATTTCTTGTATTGTGAAATAGCACTGAAGTCCTTGAAGAATGACTGGAGTGAGTTAAAACATATGCTCATCTATAGCATGCAGAACATGCAATTTGTCTCATTGTGCCTGGTGTAACTTCCCTTCAAAACTTCTGTTTTGGTTAAAAAAATGGTGTCTCTTAATAGTGTTAAAATAATATTGGAATAATATGCTTTGTTTGCTGTTTGGACCAAATACCATTAGAAAATAAATATGCTGTCATCAGCATATTGTGTGTTTAGCCATAAAAGGCTAGTTTGAAAAAAAAGTTGTAGAATACCCTGTTTTTTTGTTTGTGTGTCTAAATACATCTGTATAGAATCATAAAATGGCTAGGGTTGAAAGGGACCTTAAAGATTAGACAGCTGCAACCCCCCTGTATGGTCAGGGACACCTTCCACTGGACAAGGTTGCTCAAGCCCCATCCATCCTGGCCTTGGACACTTCCAGGCAGAGGGCAGCTACAACTTCCTTTGGAACCTGTTCCATTGTCTTACCACCCTCAAAATAAAGAATTTTTTCCCAATGTCTAACCTAAACCTCTTCTCTTCAGGTTTAAAACCATTTCCCCTTGTCCTCTCGCTTCATGTCTGAGTAAAAAGCCCTACCCCAGCTTTCTTTGAGGCCCCCTTCAGATATTGGAAGGTTACCGTAAGGTTACTTAGGAGACTTCTTTTCTCCAGGCTGAACAACCCCAACTTCTTTAGCCTGTGTGCAATACAAGCCTAAATTTATGTACAAACAAAATTTTAACACTTCTCTTTCAGCTTTTTTATATGACATTGAGATCATTAAGCAGAGGAGACTATTACATGAATAACAGGTATTGACCTCACCTTTGCTTCCACCTTACTGTTTTATTTCTATGAATATTTTATACGTGGACTGCAATGATAGCATCAGTATCTGTAGATATTAAAGAAGGGGCAGGTTGGTGTACTAGAAAGGTACAAGGGAAAAGTTTATGGCTTCCAAACTGATAAATGCACTTTTTAAGAAACATTTGAAACCTGTCTCAACATTTAATACGATATTGCAGGAGAAGCGAAAAGCTGAGGAAGCACTAAATGAGCTGAAGCGCCAGTATGATACTGAAGTTGGGGATCTTCAGATGACAATAAAAAAACTGAAAAAAGTGAGTTAAACTCATTTGGAGAATTTTGGAAGTGTTGGAAGTGTTTTAAGAAGATACTAACCTTATGAAGTATATTCCCCAGGACGGTTAATCATAACTGAAGATTTTTAATTTAATGTATAGTAGTAAATACCAACTGCATTTTTTTTTCAGTTGTGTTGAGATGCTGAGTTGTATTAGTTCTGTTTAATTTACTGAAATACTTAGGAAAGGGACCAACTGCTAGCCAAAAGCAGTTGCCTAATTATTTTCTAGGTTAATCAAATTTTTAACACTATAGTTCCCTAGTCTTGTATTTGATACATTAGAAATAGCATAATAAATTGTCTCTAAGTATTTGTAATACATACATTTAGATGAATGACAACCCAGATACAGTAATTAATTGCATTATGTTAATATAATACCTTTTAGCAGCTAGCTAAGGTAGATGTGGGTTTAAGCTGTAATTTTCAGCCAGAATTACTGGTGGAACTAATTATTACTGATTTGAAACCTGATTCCAACCTGATCTTTTAATCTGATACCTGAATATAATATAAGCTGAAATCTTATATGGTATGAATATTGGTTTGGATCTATTCAGTAATTTGAATTTAATTTTGTCACTAGCTTTTGCTTTAAATTTTACCAGAAATATAGCGACCAACGAGGATATTTTTTTTTTTTTTCCAAATTGAATTGCACTTAAAAGAGCATTGGTAGAAACAAAATTTCCTCACAAAAATATGAGCTCTTGTAGTATAAAGGGTGTCTAAATGTATTAGTATATATATATTTTTTTTAACATTAGTGGGGTTATATATTTTTATATATTCTCAATAGCTGGTTTCACTGTCACAAGCTATGCGTATTCAACACAGCCAGAATACAAAATGCTCATGAAACATTTTTAAGTATTGATGTAAAAGTTGTACAGAAAACCAGAAAATTTTGAATATTTCAGCTTACTCACAGAGCTGGAAAAACTATGGGCTTTAAAAAGTTCATTACTATATTTTAGGGTTTATTTAATACAATTTCTATCACTTTTTCTGTTCTTTGAATCAGAACAATCAGTAACATAAGATTAAGTGTATGGGGTTTTTTTATCCTTTTAGCTGGAGGAACAATCAAAACATGTAAATCACAAGGAAGATGTGGTTGAACTGAAAAAAAGAATACATGATATGTTGCAGGTAAGAGATGATTAACATATTAATTTAGCCTCAGTTTTATACTTGGTGCAGTATAAATTGTTAGGGGTTTTTCACATTTAGTACTGGTAAGCTAAGAAACTTAAAGTTGTTGGTGTGTGCAAGGATCTTTACATACACATTCTAGGTATCACATTAAGAAATGGCCTGAGATGATATAGTCCCCTTTTTATGTAACTGAAATAGAAAAAATAAAAATTCAGTGGATCCTTCATGCTGATTTACCAACTTTTTTGTTGATTTAGAGTTCTTTAGTTTCTATGTTTTTACTTAATTTTTCTGTTACAGTATGTCAACATTTTATGCAAGTGACTGAGAGCCAAAATTTAATACCTTCCTTATTTTTTTGTTTTGAAGGAGAATCAGAAACTAAAAAAAGATCTTTTAGAAGCACAGACAAATATAGCTTTTCTACAGAGTGAATTAGATAGCTTGAAAAGCGAGTATGCAGATCAGACTTTGAACACTGAGAGGTAAGGTACTTCTGCACAATAATATTTTCACCAGGCAAAAAAAAAAAAAAAATCTGTTATCTGATATAGTTATTGTGCCATCAATGACAGGTATGCATTTGAGATTATACAAAGTATGTCATGACTACTGTTCTGAACTCCTATAATCTTGCAAGGAAACCTGTTGATTTTACTAGGACTTTGGTTAGGAGTAAAAATTACAGCATCATGTATTTTTTTTCTCCATGACTTTCACTCAGATGAATGAACAGTATGAACATTAGGGGTGGCAATTCTGGAAGTCTCTTGCATCAGTGTGAACCATTTTTTTCCTAAAGTGACTGAAAGCTGCCTCTGGATGCTCTTTTAAAGGAATGTAAATGGCAGTTTTATTGTGTGGTTATCTTCAGATAACACAAATGCTGTTGAATGGGAAAGGAGGCTATCCATATAGTTCTTCTATTGATCTATCACAATCTTTGTTGATATATAACGGCAAAGATTGTTACCAAGTGATTTTACATTCCATAAAATGACATATTTCAGCCAAAATGCACGTTTTTGAAATTATATATTTCCCCCTCTCTATATTTATCACCTCTAATAAATGCTTCTTGCAGAGAACTGGAAAGGATCCGAGAGTATACTGAAGACAGAGATAATCTGGAAAGACAAATCGAAATACTTCAGTAAGTTCTTAGTAACTCAGGGTTGTATGTAAAAAATTTGTGCCAACATATTTGAGGGTAAATGTTTTTGTATGCAAATGAATGGGATGAGGTTCAGGAAGAAATACCAAGTAAAGTAGTGAAAGTCTTTAATCCTCATAGAAGAAACTCTACTAATTTTTATCATTTTAGCATAAATTTGTGTTCCTGTTTACTCAAGTCAAATACTTATGTTACAACAGCTGTTGCTGTGGCATCTATGTTTTCTGTTTCTTACTGATATTTTTACTTGATCTCCACCTTTTCCTAAGGAAAAAAAGGCATCTCAGAATGCATTTGTTCAGAATTTCAATTTGAAAAGGCTATACACATTTGTATAGGAATTAGTTGCTTTCCTGATTCTTATTTTAACTTCATGTAATTGTTCACCAGATGAATTCCATATAGACAAGTTCTTGGCATGCTCTATGCCTTCTAACGCTATCTTTATTTTTTCCTTAGTGCTTGTTACGCAGAGACTTGAAGAGCTGTCTTAAACCATTTATTTTTAGGCAGATCTCTCCACTGACTTAGGTGGCCTAAAAGTATTAAGTGTTTATCAAGGAAACATGGCTCCTTGAATTTGGTATGTTGGTAATGTGTGACTACTGAGCCACTATATCTTCAATAATGATGTTGTTGGGTTATTTTTTTTTTTGTTTAGCCTTACTGCCTTCCATTTCTTTATGATAAGGTGGATGGGATTTGAGTCTTACCATGCTATCATAAAAATTATTTCTTGGTTTCTTTTTTATTGACTTAGCTCCCTGTGTTATTGTTAACTTAAAAGTACTAAGTGTGTGTTGTTTTATACAAGAGTTGCACAGATTTTTGCTTTCAATGAGGATCACAATTAGTAGGTTTTTATATTTTTAGTTAATTTCTTTATCCTAAACATACTCTTGCTTTCAAGCAGCTGAGTCACATCTGTCGCTGGACTCATCTCATCACTTTGCATTTCAGAAATGGCTGTACTAGTTTACTGCTCTGTAGCTTTTTTTTTGCACCACTCTTCAATGTTCATCTAAAGAAAAAGGTCTTTTTGACATGTATTTTTCCAGTTTTTCTTTTTGATAAATTACATAAGTTTTAATGTTCTCCCTACTCTTGCAAGTAAAACTGTATATGTTTCCTTGCTAGATCAGCTAATAGAAAGCTACATGACAGCAATGATGGTTTAAGGACTGCCCTTGAAAACAGTTTTAGCAAGTATAACAGATCATTGGTAAGTACTGATAATTTTGTTATGCTGTAGAAAGCTTAAGAATTAATACGCCAGATGCAAATCTGTTTGTACTACATCAGGTACTCAGAAAATGAGATTTTTTTCAGTGGACTCACTCTGGAAATACACGTGTAGTTAAATTTTGTAAGATTTTACTCTGTTTTGTGATATAATGGAATTTTGTTAGAGGTGCTTTCTGAGGTGCTTGAGATGCTTTTTTAATATGTTATGGCCAAACAGATATGATGAGGTGAATAAATCAGCAGTTTCTCTTCCACTGAAGTGAATGTTTGTTTTGTCTATACAGGAGAGCTCTACCACTGAAAACACATTTTTACAGAAAACTGTTTTATTTTAGTAGCAAGTCTTAGCCTAATCTGAACTTTTGTCCAGTAGAATCACTGGGAAAATGAATAGCAAGGGGCCTCAGTCAGACCCTTTAAGGCTGTCACATCTGTATGAAGATGTGCTGTAACAAATGTAATCCAGCATTCTATAAAACAGAGAAAGGAAGTCTTGAAAGTTATAAAATACCTGCTCTACACTGCCATTTTGCAGTATCAAGGATAAGTGTCAGGAAAGTGACTGTTTCAGAAGGAGGAGGCTGAAATAACCTGAGACAGAGACAGCATTGGCCAGGAAGGAGGAAAACAGGGTCATTTCCTGTTTTCAGCATACCATACCAATGAATGTGAATGGCTTTTGCTGATACTGGCTTTGAGAGATTCACTGCAGATGCAACAAGATAGTGTTTCCCTCTGCCATGCTCTGTAATACAGTCAAGGGAGGCAATTTACAGAGATGACAGAGGAAACTATTCCAAGTGAAAGAGCATAGGAAATACTCTATTATATGCCATCAATTGTTCACTTCTTTCCGCTATCTCACTGAAGAACCAAAAGGTGTCTCTGCTAAAACTAGCTCAATCAGTGCTATTTCCATTTTGACTTTAGTAGTCAACATGCCATTTTTCTAGGTCTTACTTTTCAAAGTATTGCATTAGGTGTAGTCAGTGGAATTATACTCTTGGAATTTCTGTTGTCTTTTGTGGTTGAGGATGGGTAGCAAGTTCAGGATTCATGCAACAGTGGTGCCAAAGCACTGTATATAGTGAGGTTATATTAAGCATGAGGTTTAGTTAAAAATAAGTGGTTGAATCTTTGTTAAAATACACAGTAGTAATTTTGTGTATGCACACTTTTTTCATGATAAAACTACAGGCTATAAGCTACAGGCTATGAAGGCTGCTCATCAAACTTACTGTACATTTGTTACTTGTCTGTTGCAGCGGTTAGCAAATACCTCACCAGGAAGTACCATTTCTAGAAGCAGTCCTAAATTTAATGGTGGACAGTCTCCTCTAAACCCACGCTATGACAGGTAAGCTGGGTTTGCTTTTATTAAGTTGAAAAAGACTGGGGCCCCACATTTGTCTTTGAAGAGCAAATATTGTCATGTAACAGAGAGAGTAGTTTTAACTGATTCAGAAGGAATGTGTGACCATAAGCAAATGATCCAAAGTACACTGGAATCAATAGGAAACTTTTCAGTAACTTTTCTAAGCTTAGGAAAACTCAGTGCTAATCATGAACTTATGAAAAGTTCAGACAGTCTCTTGTTTGGACATAGCCTGTTTTGATTCTAGTTTGATTCCCAGTCTCCTCTTCATGTCTCTAAGGTACTATAAAAATCTGCCACGGGTGTCTATTAGCTAGCTTTCTAAACCAGCGTTTTTAATATCTTAAGTCTAAATGTCTGGTTTTCCCATGTAATAATTATTACAAAGATAGGTGGACCTAGTCCTTCAAAAGAGTGAACATCTTCATCTCACAATTACATGCAAGAGTAGTGGATACATATGGATATTAATGGGGTAAAAGCTACAGAGAACAGTAAGTTATCTAAATTTAAATATCAAATGATGAGAGCTACTTTGGTTTTGTTCTTCCGGGATGCAGGTCATTGATGGGATCTTCCTCAGATCTTTGCAGAGACTCACTGAAGTTGCTGGGCATTGGATCCAATGTCAAGTGCTGCGTATTGTGCTATGTTTTCATGCTTTTTTTTTTCTTTTTTTTTTTTCCAAACAACTGGTAGTGCCACCAAATATGTGCATCCCTACTCATGTGATAGATGGTTTTGTCTTATTTTTCATTCAGTAGTATTCCAAAACCTAAAGAGATACCCCTTAGAGTTCAGAGTATCTACTGTCTTTGCTAGGTTTTTAGTTGACTTCTGCTTCACACTGGTACTATCCCCTTTCATTCAGTGGTGTTCCTCACAGAATCACAGAATGATAGGTGTTTGAAGGGACCTTTGGAAATCATTTAGTCCAATCCCCCTGACAGAGCAGGCTCAGCTAGAGCAGGATGATGTGCAAATGGGTTTTGAATGTCTCCAGAGATGGAGACCCCAACACTGGGGTCTGTTCCAGTATTCTGCTATGTTCAACTGTTAAAGAAGTTCATCCTCATGTTTAGATGTAACTTCCTATGTTCAAGTCTGTGCCTGTTTTCTCTTGTTCTGCCACTGGGCACCACTGAAAAAAGACTGGTTCCACCCTCCTGGCAGCCACCCTTTAAGTATAAGCGTTGCTAAGACCCTCCTTCAGTCTTCTCCACACTAAAAAGACCCAAGTACCTCAGCCTTTTCCGTATAGGAGAGGCGTCCCACTCCTATAATCATCTTTGTAACCCTTTCTATACCCTATCTAGGAGTCCCGTGTTCTTCTTGAACTGGGGAGCCCAAAGCTGGATGCAGTATTCCAGATGGGGCCCCACCATGGCAGAGTAGAGGGGCAGGATAGCCTCCATCAACCTGCTTGCCATGCTTGTCTTAAAGCATGTCAGAATGCTGTTGGCCTTCATGGCCACAACGGCACATTGCTGTCTCATGGTCATCCTGTTGTCCACAAGGACTCCCAGGTCTCTTTCCACAGAGATGCTTTATAGCAGGTCAGCCCCTTACCTGTACACTGATAAATGGGATTTTATTCCTACTGAGGCGCAATACACTACACCTGTCCTTGCTGAATTTCGTAAGGTTTCTCTCTGCCTGGTTCTCCAGCCTGACCAGGTTTCACTGGGTGGGAGCACTGCCCTCAGGTGTGTCAGCCACCCTTCCCAGTTTTGTGTCATCAGCAAACTTGCTGAGGGTACACTCTATCCTTTTGTCCAGGTCATTGATGAGTATGTTGAATAGTACTGGTCCCAGTACTGACCCTTGAGGAACACCCCTTGTGATGGACCTCTAGCTAGACTCTGTGCCACTAATGACAGTCCTCTGAGCTCTATCTTTAAGCCAGATTTTAATCCACCCCACTGTCCATTCATTTAACCCACACTTCCTAAACTTGCCTAAGAGAATGCTGTGGGAGATGGTGTCAAAAGACTTGCTGACATCAAGGTAGACAACATCCACTGCCCTCCTCTCATTTGTCCATACAGTTATGCCATTGTAGAAGGCTATTGGATTGGTCAGACGTGACTCCCCTTGCTGAATCCATGTTGACTACTTCTGGTAGCCTTCATTTCCTCCACATGCGTTGAGTTGATGTCCAGAGCAAGCTGTTCCATCATCTTCCCAGAGGTGTAGGTGAGACTGACTGGCCTGTAGGTTCCTGGGTCTTCCTTCTTGCCCATCCTGAAGGCTGGAGTGACACTGACTTTCTTCCAGTGCTCAGGCACCTCGCCTGTTCTCCAGGACCTTTTGATGGTCATGGAGAATTGTCCAGCAATAACTTCAGCAAGCTCTTTCAGCGCTCATGGTTGTATCCTATAAGGACCCACAGATATCCAGATTACTTAGTTGATCTCTAATTTGATCTTCCTCAAACAAGGGAAGGTATTCCTGTGTCCATACTGTTGCCTCCAGAGTCTTGGATTTCTGAAGGCTGGCCTGAGTAATAAGGACTGAAGCAAAGAAAGCACACAGTAACTTTGCCTTCTCTGAATCCTCTGTCACCATGGCACTTATCTCATTCAATAGAGGACACGTATTTTCTCTAGTTTTCCTTTTGGCTCCGAAATAATTGAAGAAACCTTTCCTGTTGGCCTTGATGTCCTTTGCCAGGTTTAATTTCAAGAAGGCCTTTGCTTTTCTTGTTTCCTTCATGCATACGCTGGCAGCATCCGAGTGGTCAGTCCCTTCTTGCACATACAGTAGATTTTCTCTTCCATTTGAGCTTTTTTCAGAAGCTCACTGCTCAACCACGCAGGTCTCTTGTTTCCCTTGCCTAATTTCTTGCTTTGGGGGGATACAGTGATCCTGACTTTGGAGGCAGCTCTGCTTGATTATCAATCAGTTCTCTTGAGTGATTCTACCTTCCAGAACCATAACCCATAGCATTTCCCCAAGGAATTTCTTGCTGAGGCCAAAGGTAGCCCTTCCAAAGTCCAAGGTTGCAATTCTTCTGATTGTTTTGTGCATACTATACATTATCCTGAACTCTTCTCATGACCACTACTGCCAAGACTGCTCCCAACCCTAATGTCCTCCACCAGTCCCTCTCTGTTTGTCAGTACTTGGTCCAGTAGTACGCCTCTTCTCCACCACTGGAGTCAAAAAATTGTTATCAGTACACTGGAGGGACCTTCTGGACTATGCACGCCTGTCTGGCTATGTGACCTAGAAGGTGCATGAATACAGATTGTATGGATGCTATGATACTTTACAGCAAAGATCACACTTATTCATGTAAATATTCATTAACCTGAAAGTGTATAGGTTATATGTTTCTGGATGCTGTTCATAGGACAATGATAGCTGTGTCATCGCTGTTTGACCACTTTCAGGTAGGAATTATATTCAAGTCAGTAACAATTTGTAGTTCGGTGATTCTCCACAGAGTACTCTTCTGTGGTGTGCTATTGCACTGGGAGCTCCGATATTTCAATGTTACTTTATGTCTTTTAGAATAACCCCAAATTATTCAAAGCTATAATACCTGGCTTTCAGTGTCTTCATAGTACAGCATATGTCCTTTTATTAATTTTTTTAAAAGAAAATAAAGATTTCTGTGGATGAATAAATAAGCATTCTTACTGAGACTCCTGTGGTCATCATCAGTATCATAGATTACACAATTTACTCTGAGCATCCTAAGAGATGCTATTGTAAATTAAATTATGTAGAAAGGCAAACTATAAGCATTGACATATGTCTTAACCTCTATAGTTAGCATTTCTTGTTGGTGACTATTCCAGAAGGGCTCTGATTTTGTTAGGAAAAACAATTGTGGAATATTTCCCTCCCCTAAAAATATTTTCTTATTAGATCGTCTCATTCGTCTTGTGTGGATGAAGATTATGATACTTTAGCTCTTTGTGATCCTATGCAAAGGATAAACTGTGACGTTGACAGCTTACCTGAGAGCTGTTTTGACAGTGGTTTGTCTACCCTGAGAGATTCAAACGAGTATGATTCGGAAGCCGAATACAGGCATCAAAGGATTTTTCAAAGGTCACAGTGTATGCAAGAAAGCTTTGGTGGTGATGCTTCTGATACAGATGTAAGTACAAAACTAACTTCTCAGAAAGACCTTTGGTTGGAGACAGAATTAGTTTCCATTTTTTAAAATTAAATAATCTTTGCCCATGGGGTAGTTAAAACTAAGTATTTGGGTTGTTTACATTTAAATACGATTAATGACACTTTCTGGAGAATAAAATTTTACTTTGACATCTTTGACAGATGATTAAAAAGAGATGCTGTAGCAGTAAGGTCTGTTCACTTTCTCTTGCTGTGCTTTTGCAGTGAATGAAAAAAATCACATAAACAAGAAAAAGAGTACTGTTAGTGCATACATTATTATACACAGTAAGTCTCAGAAAATTAGTATTAGTAAAATGGAAAGCTTTACTAATGACTGTGTAGCAAGACTAGCACCAAGCACACCAGAACACAGTATTTGTAGAGCAGATCCTTTACTGTGCATTTTGTAGAGACATATTCTGTGTTTACAGTTGAAGATGCTATGAATAGTGCTGTTTATAGCTGTACTGAATTTAATTTAACTTGAATAGTAATAGTGTAGAGAGTAATGTCTTGTAGGGATTTTTAAAATTTTTTTAAATTTTTTTTTGTAAAATAAGCTTTGAAAGAAAATATTTGTTTATTGTAATTACTTTTAAGATAAAATTTTCCCTATGCAAATTAATTTGTTCTATTGCAAACAGTACTGAAAGCGTATATGCCAGGTAGGAATATGTTTAAGGACCAAATGTAGGCTATATTGAACAGCAAATGTGAGTAAGAACAGAATACATCCAGTATTTGGACAAGAACTGCACAGCTCTGTTTGGTCTGTTATCTCTGTTTAATCCAAACTGTTAAAACAAACGTTTTATTCAGTCTTAGCTGTAGCTGCAAAAAAAGGCATACTTGTCTGCCTGGAGCTAACATGCTAGCTTGTACTTCCAGGTTCCAGAGATCAGGGATGAAGAAGTGTACAGTCCTGATAACAGCAGTTCAGGATTAGACTGGAAGCCCTCACGACCAGTAAGTCGGAGCAGCTCAATTGCTTCAACAAGGAAATACATATCTGCACTCACCCCTCAGGTAGGCAGCTCTTCAGGAAAAAAAAGACAAAAAAAAAGGAAGGTGAAAAACAAACAAACAAACCAACTAACTAACAAAAAGCTTAAGATAGAGAATATTTTTACATGATTTGACACGATTTGCTTTTTATTTTCAGTCAGATGCAACTGAATGTACTCCAAAACACCCCAGTTCAGAGAAGGCTTACAAGATTGTTCTTGCTGGAGATGCAGCAGTGGGAAAATCCAGTTTCCTTACAAGACTTTGCAAGAATGAATTTCGAGGCAATACAAGTGCAACCCTGGGTATAGTTATTGTTCTTGAAATACTAAAGTGGATTTCATCATTGTTCTGCAGAAGTGGGTGAAAAGATTACCTTCTGTGATAGCTTGCCAAGGTTTCCTGAATATACACATGCAGTTTCTTAGGGCTGAGATCTAATTGAAAACTAAAGCTTAGAGGTGCCTAATAGCTGCTTGAAGTGGGTAATAGAGTACTGCTCTAATCTAGATTCTCCCTTGCAAAGCACACATCCTGTTCCACAACAATGCAAAGCTCTAGAAAAGTGAGTTTCAGTATAATCAGCTTTGAATGTGTGTATATTCCTTTTTACTTGTGTCATTGCTTTCTTGTCTTCTCAGCTCTTTTGTCCTTACTTAATATTTCATAGTAATGCTTTGATGTCTATCGTAATATGTTTCTTCTCCATTTCTTCAAAGTGTTATTGAAACTTTGGTTTAAATACAGCTGGAGGGACATCTAACTGGCTTGTTGTGTTTATTAGAGCTGTCAGCTAACAAACTTGTCTTACTGGTTCCAAAGACTGAATTTTTCTCTTTCAAAGAAATCATAATTTTGTATTTGTATTGCTGGCTCTGAGTCAGGAGTTTTGTTTGATTAATCTTTTTTTATACTTAGTAAATGAAATATGTGTTATAAAACATTTTTCTTCTGCAAAAGAAAGCTGAGAGGGATCTTTTTCTTTGCTGGTCGTATTGCCAAATTTGTATCAATGCTTCTGGGAAAATGTGTAGGTAAAATTTGTTTAACTGGTTTTGTAAAGACAAATTAAATACATGTAGGGCATTATTGCAGTTAAAGGCTATGTGAAAAACTGAAATGTCATAATCTACTGAGGGAGATGAATTTTGAAATAACAGTTGTATATGGCACACAGTTATTAATTTTATGTGGGTTTTTAATGGGTGTTTGTTTTTTATTAGACTATATGTATTCTTTTCAGGTGTGGATTTTCAAATGAAAAGATTAATTGTTGATGGAGAACCTACAGTGCTACAGCTGTGGGACACAGCTGGGCAGGAGAGGTTAGTGATTCTCTGCACTTATGTAATCTCAGTTCGTTTGTTTCTAAAAGATATTTGCCTTTTCTCATCTAGGTGAAAAAAATTCCACTAATGTTATATGGCCTTATGGTAACTAAGTGAGTATGGCCATAAGTAAACACTATAGGCAGATGTGATTTTGTTCTGCTGAGACCTGAAGACAGGTGGTATGTTTATTTATTACCTCTAGTGATGCCCCAGATACCTCTCTGCAGAGAGAAATAGTTGAGGTTCACCACAGCATTATTTAATTAAATCCATCTGTCCTTCTCTTGCGATACAAAAATATGTACAGATGCACATTGTTTCTTACCTTTTGTTTTATTTAGCCTTACAGACTTGTATTTCTGAGCAGGCTTCATCTTAGAGTTTCACTTCTCTTCACCCTCCTCTCCTCCTCCTTCCTTGAAGTTTTTGATCCTGATTTGAATTGTATTTAGTGCATGAAAATTTTTTCTCAAAGACTTAAAAAAAAATATGTATGGCAAGATTTTTGAATGTATACCTAAGGTTTTTCAAATTATTGTGTATAGTTTTCTCAAAATTTGATGACATCCCTACTTGAGAACCATTACTTCTTTACTGGCAGCTTTTGGGACTTGTGAAGAGGTTAACCTAACACTGTGGAAGTCAGTTTAATGTGTTCATTGACTAAGTTTTGTATGGGGATGTATCTATTTACTTGTGCTTGAATGAATGATTATATGAAGTAGGTAGAAACCAAATCACTCTCCTCCCCCATAATAAGTTTGTGAATAAGATTTTAAAATATGATGAATGAGCCATAGAAAGTTAGGGGTTGGAAGGGACCTTGAAAGATCATCTAGTCCAACTCCCCCTGCCAGAGCAGGGTCACCTACAGCAGGTCACATAGGAATGTGTTCAGCTGTTTTTTTAATGTCTCCAAGGAAGGAGGCTCCACAGCCTCCCTGGGCATCCTGTTCGAGTGCTCTGCCACCCTCACAGTGAAAAAACTCTTCCTTATAGTTATAAAGAACCACCTATGCTCCAGTTTATAACCAATATCCCTTGTCCTATTGTTGCTCACCTCTGTCCTCCTGGCACTCACCCCGTACATATTTACATTAATACATTATGAATTATAAACACTGGTGAGGTCACCCCTCATTCTTCTCTCCAAGCTGAAAAGTCCCAGCTCCCTCAGTCTTCCCTCATAAGGGAGATGATCCACTCTGTTAATTGTCTTGGTCCCTCTGCACTGGACTCTTTCAAGTCCTTCCTGGTTTTTCTTGAACTGAGGGGCCCAGAACTGGACACAATATTCAAGATGCAATCTCATCAGGGCAGAATAGAGGGGTGGAGAACTTCTTTTGACCTTGTAGCCACCCGCCTTCTAATGCACTCCAGGAAGCCATTGGCCTACCTTGCCACAAAGGCACATTGTTGACTCCTGGCCATCCTTCCGTCCACCAGCACCCCCAAGTCCCTTTTATCTATGCTACTCTCTAGCAACTCAATCCCCAACCTGTACTGGTACTTCAGGTTGTTCTTTCTCAGATGCAAAATTCTACACTTGCCCATGTAATACATTAAATTTCTCCCTGCCCAATTCTCCAGCCTGTCAGGGTTCCTCTGGATGGCCACACAGCCTTCTGGGGTATCAGCCACTCCTCCCAGTTTTGTGTCATCATCAAACCTGTTGATAATACACTCTATTCCCTCATCCAGGTCATCAATAAATATATTGAATAGTACTGGTCCCAGTACTGACTCTTGTGAGACTCCACTAGAAACAGACTTCCAACTGGACTCCATCCCATTGACTACAACTCTCTGACTTCTGTGATTCAAACAGCTCCGAATCCACCTCACTACTTGGCCATTTAGGCCACCAGTCTTCAGTTTAGCCCCAAGGATGCTGTGGGAGATGGTGTCATATGCCTTCCTGAAATCAAGATAAACTATGTTCACTGCTCCGCCATCATCCACCCATAGGTTATATCCTTATAGAAGGCTGTCAGTTTGGTCAGACATGACTTCCCCTTAGTAAAGCCATGTTGACTGCTCTTGGTAAGCCTCTTGTCCTTGATGTGCCTGGAGACAGCATCAGGAATGAGTTGTTCCATCACCTTTCCAGGGATGGAGGTGAGGCTGACCAGTCTGTAGTTACCTGGGTCCTCTTTCTTGGAGACTGGAGTGACATTTGCTTTCCTCCAGTCCTCAGGCACCTCTCCTGCTCCCAGTGAGTTACCAAAGATAGTGGAGAGCGGCCAAGCAATGACATCCACCAGTTGCCTCAGCACCTGTAGGTGCATCCCATCAGGACCCATGGATTTATGGATGTCCAGACTCATTAACTGATCCTTAGCCCAGCTCTCATCAACCAAGGCAAACTCATTCTTTACCCTGACTTCCTCCACCAGTATCCACAGAGGCAAAGAAGGTGTGCAGCAATTCAGCCTTCTTTGTATCCTCTGCCACCAGGGCACCCACCTCATTCAGCAGAGGGTCTACATTGCCTCTAGTGTTAGTTTTATCTGCTGAGTATTAGAAGAATCCCTTCCTGTTTTCCTTAACCTCTCTCTCAAGGTTTAATTGTAAGGAGGCTTTAGCTTTCCTAGTTGCCTCTCTGCATTCTCGGACAACAGTCTTATATTCCTCTCAAGTGGCCAGCCCTTCCTTCCACAACCTATAGGTTCTTTTTTTGCACTTGAGTTTACCTAGCAGTTCCCTGTTGAACCATCCTGGTCTCCTGGTTCCCTTTCTTGATTTCCTTCCATTAGGATGCATCATTTCCTTCCATTAGGATTGCCCCCCACCCTAGGGGGCAAGCAGGCTCTTAAAACACTCATCTACCTCCATCTCACTCTTCTTCATAGTCCTCATGCTGCTCACCTCCTCCCTGAGCTCCATTACTTCATCCTGCAGCGTTGCCACCCAGTAGATCTCAGTTCACAGGTGTCTCAGAGCTTTCACTATCTATCCCAATCTTTTCAAAAGCAACAGCTCTCACTACAGCCAGTGCTGCTGTCTGTGCTGACCGCGTGGTCTCAAAGAAACACCTTGTTGGGTTCCCTGTCCTTCCCCAAGCAGGGAAGGAACCCTGGTTGTGGAGTCTCCCTGCCAGCCCAGACCATCCTGTTGCCTCCCTGTTTGCCGCACTCCTCAGGGGCATTTAAACCCGCCCAGGGCTGCCTGGACACAACCCCGCCATGCCTGATGGCCTGGGCAAGTGAGACTGTGGGTTTATTCACACGGTTCTGGGTGTCTGTAAGGAGTGTCCTGATCTCCGGATACCCCTGTGCAGCACGATATCGCCGTGAGCTCACCTTGGTTTTTTGCTGTCACTGCCCCTGATGGTCACCATACCAGTGAATACCTAGTTACTGCACTTGGTTGTCAAGTAGATTGTGTTATGTTAATGTCAGAGATTACTATAACCAATTAATTAATTCCAGGAATAAGTGTATTCCTGCAATAAGGAATTCCTGGAAAGGGAATAAGTTCCTTTTTTTTCAAGTGTAGCAGAGTAACCCATGCAGTTTATGAAGTTACATATACATGAGAAAGGTTTGCCAACTAATCAAAAGTCCACTGCAAAGCAGTATTTTTGTAATAAATACGTTGTAGATACTTCTGATAAAATGTTGATTGTTGGTCAGGACAGAAGCTTGTGGATCCAAATGCAGGCATTTTTAGTCCTGCATCACCAGTTTTCAAGAACTACTTATGAAAGAAGCTATGAGAAAACTTGTAAAGTGGAGCTAATCTTAGTAGTGAAATAAAGTAGTGCTATGTTCATAATGCTATAAATTGAATTCTTTTTTGCTAATGTGGTCTTATGCTCTTTTTTTCTTTTTTTGAAAGATTCCGCAGTATTGCTAAATCATATTTCAGACGAGCAGATGGTGTCTTACTGTTATATGATGTAACATGTGAAAAAAGCTTTCTTAATGTGCGAGAATGGGTTGATATGATTGAGGTAAGAACCTTAAGTATGTACAACTTAAAAATTATGTTTTCCAGCATTTTAAATATTCTTTATAAAAACTGAATATCTGAGTATTTGAATTAGCCAGACTGTAGTCTCTACTGCAGTTAAAAGCTACATGGAAGTCCTAAATGTGTCCCAACATTCAGTTAGTGTTAAAACTGATATATCTATTCATATAAAAAATTTGTATAACAGAAAGTCATCACACTCATCCTGTTCACTTCCTGTTTAAATGAATGTGAAAGCCCATTTCAGATACCCTTTGGTGGATGGCTTTGAGTATTCCTGGTATTCTCTGTATTTTAAACTATTGTATTATATTCTGTATGCTATCTATAGTTTTTCAGTATTTCTTTTTACTATTACATTTTGGTTTTTTATTTGAATACAAATTCACATTTATTGAAGAAGGTTTTTCTAGAACACTCATGTCCTGGTTCTAGAAATAAGGAAATAAAATCCTCTTTACAGGATTCAACTCACGAGAATATTCCAATTATGATGGTGGGAAACAAAGCAGATCTCCGTGAAGCTGTTACAGAACAAGGACAAAAATGTGTGCCTGTAAACTATGGTGAAAAGCTGGCTATGGTAAGGTCCATGTCTACCACTTTGGAATAAAATGGCCTTAAGAACCTCAGTGTGAAAACCATGTGAGAAACGAGTAAACAAAAGTAATTTTCTGGTCATTTGTTTATATGTAGTAATTAGTATTCATGGATCCTTTTCATGAAAATTAACCCATTTTGGTAGTGTTTGTTAGGTTAAATCACAATGTAATATTCACTGAGCTGAACTGCATATTCTTCTCAGTCTTTATGGTGAAAAAGTGGATGAAAAAGGGACTGCTGCTAAAGAGGAATTAGCAGTGCCGATATGAAGCACACTGGGGAGTGCATGGAGCTTTTTGTCTGGCTTGTATCTGTCCAACTTTTAAGTGGGATATTTTCATCTTTGGGATGAAATCTGTCTTGTGTCCCTTCTACATCTGCAGAATGTAGAAACAAAAAAGGAACTCTGCTGTAAATAGAAGTGTGAATAATTTTTTTGGCTACATCTATACTGGGGACAAAGGATGCATATATCCCATATTTTGCAGACAAACAGTAGAGTCTTTAGGGTTGTGAGCTGCTGAGTGTTTGTGCAATTTATTGATTATACCAGGGATGATATCATATTTGATTCTTATGGAATGATATTTCTTGCTCAACTAGAATACCAGATGCTGTAGTTTACGAGTAGCTAACAAGCTGAATCCAATAACCTGTCCTAATAACTCTCTTCTCATTTTTCAGTCTTGCAGACAAGAAGATTGAGTTTGGCTATTAGACCTATGATGTGTTTTTAATGCAATTTAGTTCACGATATACTGAACATTTAAAAGATGCACTTTAAAAACAATTACTGTTTTTTTTTTTTCGTACTACTAAAGTGGATATATTGGAGAACGGAGAAGAAGAAATACTCTTCATTTAGATGGGTGTCATCTTCTTTTGTGTTATTTAGGAAACCGTTTGTAACTGGATACAGGTATTCAGATGTGAAAAATTTCAGATTACTTTGTTTAATGTTTTATTTCTACTCACAGACTTATAATGCACTGTTCTGTGAAACAAGTGCTAAAGATGGATCTAATATTGTAGAGGCAGTTCTTCATCTTGCCCGGTAAGTTGCCGTGTTTCTATTTTTGAATAAACACATCTTAGTATATTTTCACACAGAATGTCCTTTTTATGATGTACATACAAAGACACACACATACATTTCAAATTGTATGGACATCAAATTGAACAAACAAAATTTTGAGAAGAATACCATTTAAATCATTATGAGAAAATGGAAGACATGATTTATTCTCTGTTAAACCAAGTAATGTTTTTGCTTGCAAATGTTACAAAGCTGTCTCGGTAAGTAATATTTAAATTAGAGCTCAATTATGTAGCTTACAATTAAAATACCTATTTGGTGAATGAATTACATTTTTTAATGGTACCTGGATTTATTTTCTTAATTCTTTCTCAAATGCATGTAATTCTATGTATAATTAATTCTTAAGTCTTTCATGTATATTAATATATGTTCAGTTTTGTTACCACTACAATCTCACATATTTTATTTGATGTCCCATTCTTTAAATTAGTTAAAAAATAGTAATTCCAATTATTTCAATTTAGCAACCTGATATTTCTGTGATAAGGTATTTTCTTAGGGAGTGTCATTGCTTATTCACATGGGAAGAAGAGAGAACATAGGCATTTATTTGTCTGTTGGTGTTAGTGTGAAGTTACCTGCTGATTTGTTAAATGAATAATTTCCAAGAACCTGGTCATGAGTGCAGCAATGGATTATGAAATTAGAGAACACATTACATAACATTAATCACAGTTGGAAAATTGCCTCTCATGTTTAAACATGATAAATTTAGCTGTTTCAAGGACAAA
The DNA here is from genome assembly GCA_023637945.1 of Phaethornis superciliosus. Classification (NCBI taxonomy): domain Eukaryota; kingdom Metazoa; phylum Chordata; class Aves; order Apodiformes; family Trochilidae; genus Phaethornis; species Phaethornis superciliosus. Next base: position 38,839,981 of record JAJQWJ010000004.1, on the reverse strand, counting down.
AAATTATTTGGCAGTTGGAAGCTCTGTTTTCAGACCCACAAAAAACCCCACAAAACAACTTGGTATTTTTCTTCATAAGAAAGAAAATGGCCAAATTGTGGAGTTATTACATATCAGAAGTTGTTATATTTCTATAACTGTGATTTGTATAAAATACTGGTATGATTTCCAAGGTGGAAACTTATGAGATGTTGGTTCTGTGCACTAAACCGCAGTTTTAGCCATGTAATAGATGATAGTGAGCTCTCTAGGATATACTGGGAGAAACTGAACAGTTTACATGCATGAATAGGAGTATATTAACTGAGTGCACATTTATTTATTTATTTTTACAGTGAAGTGCGAAAACGAAGTGATAATCAAGATGATACAAGGTCAGTGACCAGCCTGGTTTCAACACCTGCCAAAAAATCAGCACTCACAAAGAACTGTTGCAATGTTTAAGTGACAGATGCTTTTTCTGACCTGAATAACTTGTCTGTTAAAAAAAAAAAAAAAGAAGGATTTCTGAAATGTATTCGTTTTATTGGGGATTTATACGTATTTGTATTTTGAAATTGCACATCATGTGAAAAATCCAGACTCTACTTTCTACTTGTTCAGATTTATGCACTTGCTTTGCTCGACAGGCTCTGATTTCACTTTTCTTAAGTAATAGAAGTCAATGAAGTGAGCTCAGAATCCATGTTACAGTAGTCAATGGCATACAATGTTCTGATGTATTTTATATCCTTTACATGCTTTTTTTCTTTATAGGCTCAAGGTTTCTTACATACAGAACATAATATCATATATCACTCATGGGAAAAGAAAAAAAATTAGAGTCAGTTAATTTAATACCTTTTTATTGATGTCTACTTATGTAGTTTTTCAAAGTTCGTAAGTTACATGTTGATGAAACATTTCTCAAGAAAACCCCAAACCCTTAAAAGGTTGCCTAGATCCACGTAAAACCTTACTTCAGTGCATAAAGCAGAACGATCTCTGTTGGGAGAACACGGTGGCAGGTCCATGGGTTCTGGTATAACTTCACAAAAGTTGGTGAGTTAGAATTTATTTAATTATGGGAGTTAGGGTTGTATTCAGAAGTGAGAAGCAGACTTCACATATGATCCTACAGAGCTCAGAAGTGAAAGCAACATTTGCATGACCATTATTACTGTGCATAATTCTGGGGATACTATAATGGCTATAACATATAGGATTACAGAAATGAACTGATGATCCAATAGCTCCCTGTTTAGATTATTATTATTACTACAGGAAGATAATTGGTTACAATTTTTTCCTTTGTTTGTCAAATATATTCAATTCAGACACTGATTTACAGATTGTAGTAGCAGAGGAGTCTGTTTTAATGGATATTTTAATGTATTACGTTTTAAACCTGCAGCTGAAAGAATTACTGCACATGCACAAGCACCTGTATAAACTGTTCATCAAACAAGTCCCTTAAATGAACAGCAGTGGTTGACCTTAATGAGAATTTGCCTGATTTTCGGAAAATTCTGCGAAACTTACCAATGGATGGTAGCTTTAGATGTCAGCATCTCTAAAAATTTAGTTTTTAGTGCTAATAATAATAACCCACAATAGTTCTACAGAATAGTAAAATACGTAGGTATTTCTACAGTTAACAATGATGATCCTGTTCTTCTCAGCTTTCACTTATTTTGATGGGAATAGGAGAGAGCCCCTTCAGAGTCAGTAAACCATTTCAGGCTTTTCTGTGTATATTAAAACATCTCCAGGATGAAAACGTAAAGCAACCTTCAATTAAGTTTTATGGACTGATTAAAACCTCATATGACTAGCAGCTGTTCTGCATTTTATCAGCAGTATATTTGAACACTCTATAGCCCATGCTGTGTTACCAGTTTTATAAATCATGTGAGTTCTCAGAAACAGAATAGTACATAATGAAATTTTTTTTTTTTTTAAAGTGGCAAGAGCACTGTTTTTAGGCATCCTGTGTATCAGAGGTGCTAATTTTCAGATAATCTGTGAAAGGTAGTTAGTAATAAGACAGAGAAGTCTAGTGCCAGAAGGAATAAGGTGTTTTATTTCACTGTTTAAACATGTTTGGTGTCCTTTTGAAGTACTAAGGGTATTTTCACACACTACCTTATTCCATGCAGGACACTGTAGGATTCTAGCATCTTTCCACCCATCCATGGAAGAAACCTCATTGTAGTGCTGAGATACTTGGAGCAAGTGGCAGAGAATGAAGGAGGCGCAAGTGTACCAGGAATATGCCTGGTCACATACATACTGTTTATTACTAACCCTGTGTTATTCAAAGAAGAAAATTATAATTGAAATTAACTTCTCTGAGTAGAAAAATACGCTCAGTGAGCACATTGATGAGAGCCTCTTCTGTCTTCTCTGTATGCAAAAGCTTGTCTCTCTAAAGGAGTGAAATAAGAAGTAGAATTAATACGGGTTGTACTTGCAGATAGTTCTTCCTGGCTTCTGAAGTTTAGATTTATAATATGTAAGTGTTTGATCTTTTCCAGGATGAGGTGGTTGTGATTTTAAACTGTAACAGATTAAAAAATATTAACCTATATTAACTTCTGGTACTTGACACTGAGCCTCAGTGTTCTATGTCTGTCTCCTGAACTACAGTGTTTGACCAGCTTTGTGGTATTGGCCTGCAGTAAATAAGGTGAAATATGTTGCCTAAATCTTATTTACACACCTGCATGCACAAAACATTTTGTGTGGATGCAGAGAATCACAAAATTCTTTGCAAAAAGGGTTTCTGGAAGTGCTTTTTATCTAACTCCCAAGCACCTAGGCAGAGGTAGACGGTTGCCAGCCTTAGATATGTCTTACATGTGTGTAAGGCTGCGAGAATCCCCACAGAGGTATCATCACCATTCTGTACAACCTGTGCTTGTGTTCCCCTTTTAGATAAATATTTTGCTCCATGTCCAACCTCAGTTCCCCAAGAGGCTTCAAATTTGTAGATGTTTACAATTCTTAAATCATTTTCTGCTGCCAAGAAGAGCTTGGCTGTGGTTTTGATAATGGCTCTTTCAGTACCTGTAGTCTATTTAGATGTCCCCTGGCCTTCAGTTCACCAGTATTGTAATATGGTGAGGTAGCTCTTGAAAATGTGGGTCCCATGTCTCACAGTGCCTGCGCAGTAATAGCTTTTATATATTTAAGTTTTATCATATAGAGTGATACCTTTGAATATCCATGCATGTAGAGAGCTTGGTTGAAGTGTGTGGATTCAGGGACCTGCCTTTGCAGCTCTTTGCTTCTGGTACTTTTGTTCATTTATTTTAATGACCAAAAATCTCTCATGTGTTATTTGGCCAAATTATATAAACTGAATTACTCTTTTTAAGCTTTATAATTTTTATGTAGAGTGGAAAGTACCTTTAATTTGAAACAGTGTTGTTTTTAAAATAAGATTCAGGGTTAGAAACTCTTAGCAATGTTTTTACCTTGGAGTAGTTTTATGGTCAATGTATAAATCACTAAAAAGTACTACCAAATGGGGATATCGGTATAGCTCAGCACTATTAAGCCTGCATATTCACATAATACTGTGTAAAATTTATGTTAAAGAAAAAGAACTTGGGAGAAAGTTATTCGAATTTAGAAATTAAAGCAGGTATTTATGCATGGAAGTAATGAATATATAAAGTTTTCTGTTTTCTGGCAAACATGAGCTTTTTTAATCTGACATGGTTGCACTACTGTACTTTTAAAGATAGTTTTATTTAGTACATAAGAACTAGTCAATCGCACAAAGGTTTGTTTTTTTTTTTGTTTTGTTTTGTTTTTTTTTTGTGGGTATATTCCCTTAATACATATATTTATTTGAAAAGGAAAGGCCTGTTTTGTTTTTCCTCATGATATGTAAATAAATTATTTTTATTCAGTTGGCAAGAAAGTATTATTTTATCCTGTGTTGCTTTTGACCCTTTTTAATTGTGACATAGTACGCATCTCTGAAGCAATAATTCATGTAAGATGCTCTGAAAATGTTTCAGTCACATAGATTCTTGAAACCACTTTGTGTCTCTTTAGTATACATAAGTGACTTAATAAGACAAGTTACAGCTCTTCTTAGTTGTTCTTAGAAATACAGTTAAGGACTTAACATGGTTTAAGTATTTTTTGTGGTAACTATTCTTGTATTGACTACACAATCTTCTCCTGTTTTGGGAAAAATAAATTAGACTTTTAAATCTAAAAAGCCTGTTAAAAAAGTGCTTGAAGGAAAATATCTACAGGCTGCTTCTTCAAGGAACATCATCTAGATGTGCACCCATGCAGATCCTCAATTAAGCTAATAGGCTTTGTGCTAGTGCAGCCAATTTGTTCATATATAGATGTTTTCTTTTTTCTCTGTTCCACTGCTGTACAATAATGCTGGGTCACTTTTTAGGGGAAAGATATTTTAGTGAGAGGTCCCTAATGCATAAACCAAAGGGATATATTTTTTTCATATAGCCAAGGCACTTAATTGTATTAGAAAGAAACATACTTCCAGGATGTTTCTGACTGTTTTAGGTAAGTTAAAAAACTGGCCTGGATCTCATGTGCACTTCAAATGCCCTTTTTCCACTACATATGCCAGGTTTGAAATAACATGTAATGTATCCCTCAGACCCTGACCAGGCTACTTAAGGACTGGAAAAATTTATTACAGCATCAGTTTATTTCGTATTTCGTTCCCACTGTATTTACTATCAGGCCTAATCCTTTCTTACTGGTGTCCTTAGGACTGGTAACATTAATACTCATTATTATTAATTTTTTCCACATATCTTTGTGACAAAGCTCTCCTTACAGTAAAAGACCATTTGACACAAACACGTGGAGTCTAGGCTTAAATGTGTTACTCAGTTTGTAAAAAGTAGTCCTTTTTCTACAAGTTTTGCTCTTTGAATTATAGCTATAGATATATGGGTTTATAGGAAATTAGTCACTAGGCGATTAATTAACAAATAAACCCAAATTGTGAAGGTTTCCCACTCTTTATAGAGCAAACTATTTAAAATAAAAGTGTATTTTCTTACTAGTATGAGGAAGAAATGAAGTGCCAATTACATGTGCCAACTTTTATTAAAAGTCTGTATATTGTATAAATAAGGATCTAAATTGTGAAAACTTTTTAAACTAATTTATACTGTTTACAAGTAAAAATGTAGTGTTCATGCAGTTTTTTCCTCCTCTAAACTACAGATCACTGCATTCACTGTGATTTTGTACATATATATGTTTAAAAAGAACTACTCATTCTCTGTATTACAAATTGCTGTATAATAAAGTATACTTCAGTAGCCGTTTCTCTTCAGTGTATGTTGCTTTTGCAAGTGCTTATGAGCAGCAGTCCAACACAGCATCTGACCTATCATCTTAATGTTGGGGTTCACCAGTTATTGTGGCCAAGAGCATAGAAGGGATGCAACTACTGGTATCTCTGTCTGCTTCCAACATGTAGCCTCAGTGAAAAGTCATCAGTTTGCATCTGAGCTGAGAGGTGTCCCTCCCTGTGAGTTCCAAATATGTCTTGAAATTATGCTGCTGCATCTGTTTACAGAGATACTTTAGCCACTCTAATTATGTGATATTGATAAGAAAGAAAAAAATAACCAAAAGTAATAAGCCAATTGCAAATATGATGTATGTAGGACTCTAAATACAATATACTTAGGGTTCCATTTGTCAAAGAAAAAAACTGCTTCCAAGCCTAAACTGAAAGCTGCTCTAGGTAAAATTGGCAACTTCAAGTGCTATCACAGTATCCCTAATTCATTTAGGTTGGGAAAAGATCTTTTAAGATCATCAAGTCCAATTGTTAACCTAACACTTCCAAATGCAACACTAAGCTATGTTTCCAAGTATCACATCTACAGATTTTTTTAGATATCGCCAAGGATAGTGACTTAACAGATTTCTTGGGCAGCCTGTTCCAATGCTTAATAACCCTTACAATGAAGAAATTTTTCCTAATATCCAATCTAAACCTCCCCTGGGATAACTTGAATCCCTTTCCTCCTATCCTGTTGCTTGTTACTTGGTAGAAGAGACCAATATCCCCCTTGCTACAACCTCCTTTAAGGCAGTTGTAGAGAGCAATAAGGTCTCCTCTCAACCCCCTTTTCTCTAGACTAAACAACCCCAGTTCCTTCAGACTGTCCCTATGAGATGTGCTCTGGACCCTTCACCGGCTTCATTGCCTTTCTTCAGACATGTTCCAGCACCTCAATGTCTTTCTTACAGTGATGGCCCAGAATTGCACACAGTGTTCAGGGTGCAGTCTCACCAGTACCAGGTACAATCACTTCCCCTCTCCTCCTAGCTGCACTGTTCCTGATAGAAGCCAGAACACTGTTGGCCACCTGTGTATGCTGGTGGCTCATATTCAGCTGGCTGTCAACCAGCACCCCTAAGTCCTTTTCCTTTGGGCAGCTTTTCAGCCACTCTTCACTAAGCCTGTAGCATTGCATGAGGTTGTTGTGACCCAAGTGCAGGACCCAGCACTTGCCCTTATTGAATCAGTCGTTCTTGGCCCATTAATCCAACCTGTCCAGATGCCTCTGTAGAGCCTGGGTATCAATGTTGTTCCAGTAGAAATTTAAAAGCACCTTCTTATCTGGTACTTACATTATCCTTTTGTGGGGAGGGGTTGGACTAGGTGATCTTTCAAGGTCTCTTCCAATCCCTAACTTTCCATGATTCTATGATTTTTAATAAGTAGGATAGTCAAAATAGTAAACATACTCCACTTTAATGAAAAGAAAGGTAGTGGAAAACAACCTACAAGATTTTTAATTCTTCCTTAGATGTTTTGGCAAAGTGTCTGTGATGTGTTTTATAGGCTTCAAAACAGCTGCTACTTTCCTGAGTCCAACAGACATCTTCCCTTGCAAAGTTTTGATGCCTTGAGCTCTTTCATGAGACGAATTCAGAGTGATAATGGCTAGCAGTACACTGTATATTTTTGTTTCTAGTCTTAGAGTGAAACTTCGACCTTCTCCTTGGCAGTTCTTAAGGAATTTTAAGTTTGCTTGTGTTGTTTTTTGTAGATAACTCTGAAGTCCGTAAAGACATTATGTTCTTGTGCATATCAACCTCCAATTTAATTGGAGCTAAAGCAAATAGAAAAGTACATGGCTTGGACATATCCATCATAGCATGACAGCAAATCTTGCTGTTCTAAGCTCACATGTGGATTAATTAGTGATTGAATCTGGAGATAAACAGAATTTGCTCCTTTCTGCCACAGAATAGTAAGCACTGGAAAGTTAGGGTGGGGAATGAGGTGTGTGTCCTACCAAAATGCTCTTTTGAAGGCCTGAATTCCCTTCTTACAGAACACAAAGCAAGTACGTAAGACATCTAATTTAATTTTCATGTTCATTTTCCTCCTTAAGTATTTTCCTCCCTTATTTCTGTAATATTCTTCTCATGGCCATAAAAGAAGTATGAATTAAAATGTAGGTTTTCCTTCTTTATAATCTGCAAAAATTAAAAATTATTGTTGAAATGGAAATATTTAGCAGCATTTAATACGTGATACTGTCAGCATTTAATCAGAAGCAACTTTTATAGTCCTAATTTCTTCTTACTGATTTGGTCACTACGGAATTCTAGTTCATAAACTAGTGCTGAAGTTGAAGTAAAATGAGAAGAGCAGTGATGAAAGTTCATATCACACTGAAAATACTTACCTGGAAGCCTTCTATTTACACTTTTCTGATATTTTGTGCAAATAATCACTGACTAGTTTACATGAACATGCCGTTGTTTTCCTTTTGAAAAAAAAAAAAATTCAGGATCAAAAACAACTTAGAGGAACAGAGAAGATTATCCTTATGATTTGGTTTATTTTTCCTGCTCCTCAGCTCCAAATGAATTCCATGAGGAAAAGTTGAAGTGCTTGCAAATACAGGCCGGGGGAAAAAAAAAAAAAAAAAAAAAAAAAAAAAAAAAAAAAAAAAAAACGCCGAAGATCCTGACACAGTAGCGAATACGGATTGTCTGTGGCATTTCCTGCTCCCCCACCCCTCACCCCCTGAAATTACCTTTCTGCTTTAGTTTGTAGCCACTCAGGCATAATGTTTCATTTTGTAGTTCTTAGGGAATCATTCTACTCAGTCACAAACACACCTTTATAGAGGTAACTGTTTCTGTTTCTGGAATTAGAAAGAATCCTTAGGCATTTTTCAGTAAATTTATGAGGAAAGTTCTCTATCAATTAGTAGGTAAAAGTGCCTGTGATTTGGAATGATTCCACTGAACAAACTCACTTAATGTCCATATATGGAATAGTTACACATTCTAAGATAAAAGAAAGGAATAAAAAAACTGTGAAAGATGTCAAACTAAAACTAGTCTTGTGAGAGCAGAAAGTGCTATATTTAAATCTATGTTTTTAAGTGATTGAAATAAGAATAAAAGTTATCAGTTTGGTGAAATTTTTATCTTCATCTAACCCCCAAACTGTGAATTATGCTAACAGTTTGTGAAGTAGTTGGTAATTTCCAAAATATTTCTTCTAGTCTGTTTTTTTTTTTGTACCTAAACCAGAAGATGATGTCCTGGCACTATCAGAGAGGTAACATTAGCATTAACAGTAACATATTAATGTTAACAGTAACGTGAAATCATGAGATGTGGAATAAAAGCTTCCTAATTGAACCATACACAACCCCAGCTCTACAGCTCTTTCCATTGTTCCCATTTGTCATTGTTCCTTGGTCAAAATGTTGAAAATCTGAACAAAGCTGTATAGGAATAATAAATTATAATCTAAGAGATTTCAGCAAATATATGAAAACACACATACTTTTCCGACATTATTTTCAGCTTATCTGAAGTGGTCAAGTGTGAATGACTGTGTAAGGCTAAGCAATGACTAATTCCTTTTTGCACAGAAATATTCCAAATCTGAGAAATCAGGTTTAGGGAGGTAGATACATATATATGCCTGTATATATATATACACATACATTGGATTATATATGTCTTTTATTAACACTCATGCGTGTATATATATGTGTATTTTGCATGTGTTTGTGTATGCGAAATGATAGCAACTGTCTTCCCCTTAAAAAATTAAATTCCAAGATAACAGGAGCTTTTCCATAATGGTTTTCATTAAAGAGAACAGTGTACGTGTCCTCATTTCATCTTAGTCTAAGTTTTCTCTGAATCCAAGGTTATGTCTTTCTAAGTGCATACTGGCAAATAATCGTGGTTTTGAAATCCATGGGATATTTTCAGTGTTTTATTGAAGAGTGCTTTGGACTACCTTGTGCACAGAATCATTTAGGTTGGAAAAGACCCTTAAGATAGTTGTGTCTTAAGTAGTAGTCATTAACCTAGCACTCTGCCAAGTCCACCAGTAAACCATGTCCCTAAGCACCACATCTTTTAAATACCTCCAGGGACAGTAACTCAATTATTTCCCCAGGTAAAGTTGCTGTAACATTTTTTGCATTCTATTCTGTAATTTCTTGGGAATGTACATAAACATTTCAGCATAGAAGTACCTCAGAATGATCCTCTTTTGAAGATTTGCATGTATGATTTAGGTTGCAAGGTGGTCCCAAGGAACAGTGTCTTTCCTAAAGACTTCATAGACTGTTTGAACACTACGGTTCTCTCAGAATAGATGTGCTTTTTGAAGAGGAATGTGAATAATTGGAGCAGGGAAGTGCTGTGATGGGTGAAAAATCTGTCCTCAAATGGGAAATACATATGGATGATTTTGTGTGTATAGTGGGAAGACAGTTTTTCTGCCTGTTAAAGTACATTTTATTTTATTATTTTATTTTATTTTTTTAATGTGTATTTACAACCAATGATGTACTGGGGAAGACAGTAGTCATGCAGCCTCTGTTTAGAGGCTTTCCCAGAGAGTGTGACCACACACAGCTTTCTTTATTGGGAGAAAATGTTGCTTTAAGTAAGTTAATTTTGATAAATCAGTAGTAATTAATAGAGTTCAGAAGAACTTACTTTTGAAAAACACTGGTTGAGTTTCTAAAGAACTTTTACACTAGAAAATAGTAATTGTACATTAACCCTTTCCAGCCCCCTTTCCAGACAATAACAGTACTGCAGTTATGTGCTTACTTTGCTAGCTGTTTCAGCATTGTTACGAATGATTGTGACATATTACTGTGGAGGTTAATGTCTGTAACACTTAGCTGTTCTCTGCCACTTTGCTGCCTATGAAGATGAAACCAGGACTTTGACCAAAGTGGTTTACGATGACTTTTCATTTTGTTACAATTTAGCCCCATTAACTGGTGTTTATGCTGGTAAAATAAATATTTTCAAGATTTTACATCAAGAAACTGCTTCAAAAGGTATGATTATCAGCATTGTTCATAATATATCCTAGGTCCTGTTAAAATTAACATCTATAAGCTAAACAAAAAATCTGTCAAAAAAAATTTGAAATTTGGAATTACAGCTATTAAGGACTATCAGACAACTCGTCTAATATAAACTACAGATTTTGAAAAACAGTAACTTCAATTTTTTAACAAATCTGATAGTAGTTATTTACTCTGACTGAAACAACAGGCAATTCTGAACTTGTGCAATATATGAAATGAAGGCAATTATTCACATTAATGACTTGTGCTGTTTTTTTCCTGAAATGTCTGATAGTGTTTATTCTGAAAATCCACTTAAGTGTAAACAGTCTCGTGTACATAAAATGTTTCTTACTTAAATTAGACCAATTTATTAATTGAACTACTTGTCATGTAATATAGATTCTTGTTTACAGCTGTTTACTTTTCTGGATTAGTTGCTATGCAGTATTTTAGTGCAACACAAAAGAATCGCTTATTATAATCCGTGATCATTTACTACACTACACATGCCATTCACTTATGTTTATTTATTTGCTTATGTTCAAGTAATTTGTTTATTCAATTTATATTTTGGCTCTTAGATTAAATAAGGTTTCACTCTCTTAAAATTCTATCATAGTCTGGTGATACCCATCTGATGTCTCGTCTGAAGAGCAAAGAAAGCTTTTGCAGCTTTCAAGTGCTTGTTCTGTATCCTCAGTAGAGGGCAGCAATGTACAACGTAACATCCTAAGTCTCTTAACTCTTCAGGTCAGATTCCTGTTAAAAAACAAACACGAAAAATGGCATTAGAAACAAGTACACTCAAAACGAAGATTAGTATAGTAGAACAATCACACTTTATTAGATAAATTCAGTGCTTCTTCCAGTAAAACAACCCTTCTGAGCGGTCTGTTCCTTGCTCATAAAAATTACCCTGAAGCTAAGCTTCACATTGAAAAATCTTACTGCCCCCCAATCCCATAGCACATTTCTTCTCCTGTACAATGGTTTGGCTGTGCTCATGTTGCAGTTAGCAGTGCAGCACATGTATGGCTATGGGTGCCAGCTGCTTCCTTGCAGAAATGTTTGGATTATTTTCATTCTTTGATTGCTTTCATTTTTCTCTTTTAAGTTCTTATTATTAAAACAAATTGCTGCAGGGTAGTGTTCTGTAATGGAAAACATTTCATTATAGCCTTTGAATAGAGGAAAAAAACAAACATTCCAGCTTCTCTGACATTCCAGCTTTGCAAATACTGAGGAATACGTGCCATGTTTTGTGTTCTGCAATATCTCCTGGGCTGAAGAGATTACTTCTTGATAGCATCCCTTTAGACATGTATCTTGATAGTCCAATTTTGTTGATTTTAAGTATGTAAATAATTAAAATATATGAAACAGAAGGCCTTCACTTTGGGACTGTCCTGATCAGAATTTTTGATTGTGTAGTGGCATGCATTAATTGGCAATTAACTCAAGTTAACTAAAACAACTGTAAATGTTAAGACTGGCTAGTCCCAAGGTATTTATTCATTGTCCCATTTCATCAATGCAGCAAATGTTTGTTCTTTACCCTGCTGATCAGCCTAGGGTAATGAACAATGTTTGCAGATGGAAACAAATGAGCTCCACACTAATCTTACTTTGCCATGGAAAACACTTGCAAATGTGGAAAAAAATACACATTAAGTAGCAAGCCCCTGATCCAGGATCAAAGATACTGGCCTGGCACTTGGTACCTTTTGTTTTCATTGTGGAAACTGTAGAGTGAGGTGAGACCTGGCCTACCATGTCTACATTCCCATGCTCATGTTGCTGAGGCTGGAGCTAGCTGCCTGTGTCTGTGGACAGTTTGCAGCCCCCAGGATCACAGGAGGCTTAAGTTAAAAATTTCCATGTTCTGCATAAAGACAGGAGAGAAGGGATCTGCCCCAACCAGCTGCTGCCATCCTCCTGTGGGCTCCCAACATTGCAAGGCATTGGGTGGTGATGGTGGAGAATGGCTAAAGGAGGCTGGGGCTTTTTGGCACCTGGTGGGAAAGAGTGAAGTCAGACCCTGGCCCTGAATTTGACCCAAAGGGTTCCCTTCATAGCAGTGGGGCTGCTGAGTTGGGGTGGGAGAGTGCATGCATGGAGCCACAGTATCTTTCCCTCTTCCAGAGGTGGTGGTGTTAATTGGCTTTCTCCAGGCTGAGCAATGTGGTGGGATTCTGGGTGCTGATGTCTGGAGATACGCCCCAGGGTGGACTTTCTGAGCCACATCCTTCCCATATTGTGTGTGGAGACCCTGTGTGTGGGAGGAGAGGAAGCAAACATGGCCCCTCAGCAGAGGGGCCTAGAGGGCGGTAAGGAAATTAATATTTTTGAATGAAATAGGTGCAGAGGGATGGGGAGAGATGGGGAGAGAAAGCCCAGAGAGGGGAAATGGACACCTTGAGAGAATGTTTTTTTTATGGGCAGCCTGAAACAGCACTTATTTTCAAGAGGATGTGAGGGCTGCAGGCCGCTGAGCATGCTCTTCTGCATCATTGGGTGAATTGCATAAAGAAGAGTAAAATTTTGTGCTCAGCCACCTTCTCCATGGCATTTGTCCTGCTCTGTGTGCTGATGCTGCCTCATGCTCCCACACACTGTTCAAGGAGTGGAGCGCAAAATCCTCCATGGGAGTTGACTGTACTGCTTTATGTAAACTCACACTGGTAACCTTTTAATTGTTATTCTTATTTTATTTTTAATTTTTTTAAACAGAGGATTCCAATTCCAAGATCAGTCAGTCATATCCACTACGTGAAAGAGCAGCAGCCTCCTCCCAGATGGACACAGTGATGGGTGCAGCTGCCAAGGTGTTGGGGGCCAGGGCATCTGTGCCAAAGTACCCAATAGCCGTCTCCAGTCAGATGGGGAAGTAAATGCCCTGACGCCCTGTATGCAAGAGCATAAGTTTGGTTTTCTGAAAGGTAGGCTAGGTGGTCTCAACCCAAATGGCAACTGAATATAGTTTTGTTAGAGCCGAAGCAGAGTCCCTTTTGGAACCCAGGAGGACCTTTAAAACAGTGGGTGCTGAAGCTACTGTGAAGTGATGGTGTTCCAGAGACAAAGTGGTTTGAGAATTGTTGTTTCTCCTTTGTCTGAATATGTGAAAAGAACAAAAAAACATATGAACATAGGTTTGGTGTTTTTTTTAGTTTTATTTTTAAAGTGTTCTGGATAGATAGCTTTGGTACCTGGCTTATTTTCTGTTGTTTTGGGGAGGATATGAGTGGGAAATAGTACATTATTTTAAAAAAAATGAAGCCATATGTTTCTTTTGGAGTTTTGATGTCAAATTGCTTATATTTTTGTGTGTTTATATATACATACATATTTATATGTATTTATATCTATACATAAAACTTTTTTTCAAAATGAGTAGCTTATGAGGTTTCAAAAGCCATGTTTCTATGATTGTTTTTATGTTGCTTCAGTAACTCTTGAGCATTTATCCATGTAATAGCATGGTCTTCTGCTTCACTGGTTATATAGACCTCATGCTTCAATAACTTTGTTTGATAGGATCCAGATGAAATGCTGCTTAGTATATTTTGTGTTTAAAATCTTAGTTATAGCAGGTAAGGGAAAGAAACATTTTAAAAGGCATAGTCAGTTTGACTTAAGAGACTAATTAAATTTCAACATATACATTAAAATATTTGACTCAACAACTTATTTATAATTGGTGTAAATGCTGCTATGTGTAGTGGTAGAACTGACATGTAAATGATTGGAAAGTACAGTTTTTGTAAATTAAGATCTTAACTCCTTGTTTAAATAAAAAAAACCCTTAATTGGGTATTCTGGAGGTTGATTATGAAAGTTGTTTCAGGTAAGCAAATGTGACTTTAAGAGGGTCTTCAGAAGACAATAGTGGAACAATCATAGGGCATGTGTGATGCTGATGTAGATTAGCCTACAAGGCTTTACCAGTATATTATCAGTACTCCAAAATAATTAATCTCTCTGAGTTGAATTGACTCTCCTAGCAGATGAGTGAAACTCAATCAGATGAAAGTTAATCCAGAGTGGTAGATATAGAAGGTTAGCTGTCACATCTCAGCTACCTCAGTAGTCAAATACTCCACTCCTCTCCAGCCACTTTCTTGCAGCTCCAGTTTAGCAGTTACTTTCAGTGTGCCCCAGAGACAGATAAGGGTTGTTCTGGAACAAGTAAGAATGTAGATTTTTGAAGCTGAAACCCTGAAGTTTGAGCTCAGACTTTGGTATTAGTAAATCTACAAGAATAGCAAAGGAGAATTATTGCCTTTCAGATTAGTTCCATATGTATAAAGCCTATAAGCTGAAACTCCAAACCTGGAATTCAGCCCAGTCTTCAAAGCAACTGACTGCAACTAGGGAAGGAGGGACATGACAGGTATTTGGGTTACTTATTTATCATGGTCTGTTTGTGATTGCTGGAGTCAGTAGGATCTATTAGATACTGTCTACAGACTTTTACCTTCACTCAGTTTACCCCCCTCAAAAATTAGCAAGTGAGAGACCAATAGTGTCTAGGAGGGTTTCTCCCTAGCAAGGAAATGACTATCAGTTAGGGGGGCTCTCAGAAGAAACGTGACAAATTGAGGTTATTACACTGTCCGCAGACTGTTCTCCACAGTCCAGCCTATAAGGTTTAGTTGTCTGCCAAAAATCACTGGAAATCTATATTTGCTTCATCCTTTTTTTAAGTAGCAGGAAATGTTTACATAAGATATTTGGTATTCCTTTTTTTACTGATTGTCTTGGGACTGCAGCTTCAAAGACTCTTCTGTTCATGGTTCAGAAGCTTCTCCACAAGAAGTGCATGCAGAATCTACTTGAGATAAGAAACTGTAACCTATTTACTATGAGAAAATAAACCCCCTCTGACCTCAAACCCCTCTGACTTGGAAAAGAGAGCTTCCTGTTCTGTCACTTAATGCTGGTGACAAATTATTTTTTCCTAATTTGGTTGTGTGAATTTTCTTTTTAAGCATGTACAACAAGGTAAAGAGGTTCTAGCCCTTCAAAAATTGATGCAAGACAGCTTTAATTGGACTGTTGAAAGTCTAAACTCCATATATAGTTTATTTTTATCTGATCAGTTTTTCAGTGCTTTCCCTCCTGTCTTTTACATATTCAGTATAGAACTACACTGCTGAGTACAGCATAGAGCTTGACCATTGTCTGTCTTCTAAAACTCAGGTTTATTCTGAGAGAAACCTAGGCTGTGCACTTGTGATAATCTTTATTCAAGATGGTTTTCCTGTTGTCTGGGTAAGTCATCTCTTCTAGCTAAAGGTTTCTTAATTATAGCATGATTATCTTTAGAGACAGCTGAATCCCCAGCAGTGGGCACAGAGAGGCATGTTGGCTGTGGAACTTGTCTCTACAATCTGCTGGAAATATGTAAAATGAAGTAGCATGGAGTATAAAACAAATTACCTAGAATACATTATTCTGAATAGTAACACCTCCTCAATAGTGAACACCATCTGTCTGAAAAATATTGGTTAAAATTGTTAGAGTACTAAGGAAGGAAGTTACAGAGTGCCAAGATGCTTCGTTGAAGTGCTTTGGGAATGTCAAGGAAAACTAGACCTTTCAAAGAATTAAGATACCAGTCTGACTTAAAACTAGGATAAAATAAGCTTTCTCTGTTTTCCAAATGCTTTTTCAAATCTGTGTCTGTTTATCTGTGTATGTATGTTAAGATATAAAGAGTAACTTCTTGATTGTTTGCTCATCCTCTGCTGAATGGAATTCATGGAGTGGCTACTAGTATCAAACAAATGATCTGACTTAAATAGGTAGTTTCACCAATTTTTGATTTATCATTTTTCTCCTTGACCTTTTTCTGGGAAATGGTTGAGCTGTTTCTGCTGGTATATTTAAATAAATTTAACATAGCCTTAAGCAGAGAGCAGCATGAAAATTTCATTCCCATCTAATAAAATTTGCTGAAGTTATAAGCAAAGGATAGAATTGTAACAAGTGTAATAGAGCCTTCATTTTTCTTGCAACATAAATGAAAGTAAATGTCAGTAGAACTGAAGTATAAGTTGTTTTAGAGGGAGAGAAGAAGAATATGTACTAGAATTATTGCTTCTATAAATGGGGAAAGATGTGTAAGGTCCTAGTCTCTTGTGATCTGTTACTGCATTAGTATCCAATATGGAATATAAAAAATGGCTGTTACATAACTACTTGATAGTTTTCTGCTAACTTTTGTTTTCAAGTTGCTATGGATACAGATCTTATAATTTGAAGGGGGAAGATTGATCTGTGTGTTTATTTTTTGCAAGGTATCTAAGGTAATCATGTAGGCACTGGTGACATGAGTATGTGCTTTCACGCTAAGTGTGCAAGAGGCAGAGTAGAGTAGGTGTCCTGGGTTTGGCTAGGATAGAGTTAATTTTGTCAAGAAGATGGGAGGGAACACAGCAAAGATAGGTGACCTAACTACCCAAGGGATTTCTCTATACCACATGACATCACACTCAGTAAATAAACTGAGAGACTGGCTGGGGATAACCATGTGGCTACCATGGCTCAGAAGTGTGGTGGGCATCTGCTCAGGGTGGTGAGCAGTTGAATTGTGTATCACTTGCTCTGTATTCTCTCTCATTGGTATTACTTTTATTATTACTTTTTCTTGCCCTGTGTCCTAGTAAACTGTCCTTACTTCAGCCCACAAGTTTTATGGTTTTCTTCCCATTCTCCCTATATCATTGGTGGGGAGGACTGAGTGAGTGACCTTGTGGTTCTTTTTTGCTGGTTAAACCTAAACCATGACATTTTTTTTGATGCCCCACTCAGGGCCTAAGGAATTTGAGGTAAGGCTAATAACAGGGAGAGCTAATGGGCTAAATGCGGGATCAAAAATGTTAGACAACAGAATGATCATGGGGAATTTAGGTTGCTATTATTGTGGGTGATTTTGTGTAAAATGTCTGTTTTCACTTGAAATTGTGTTGATAATTTAATTTTTGTGTCAGTATTTTCATTTTTTAATTTTTTTAAAATTTTTTTTACATGAGTGAAGTTTGTGATGATTGTGAGATGAATGTGGGTGCTAATAATAATTCTTGAATTAGGAGTCTGGTCTGAGTTTTAGGGTTATGGTTGCAGGCAAGGGCATGGGGATAGCTTCTGGGAGAAGCTGCTGTAAGCTTCTCCAGCTCCAAAGCTGGAGCTACCTCTGGCCAAGGCTGAGTCCATCAGTGACTGTGTATTGTGGCCCTGTGATAACATATTTAATTACAGGGAAAAGAAACTTGTACAAGTCTGCAGGGCAGAGAAGAAAGGCAAGTAAGAACAATAACTGAGCAGAGATATCAAGACCAGTGAGGAAGGAGGGGAAGGAGAAATCAGAGCAGAGGTTCTCCTGAAGCCCTTGGTTGAATGGCAGGTTGCCCCCTGAAGCACTGTTGTGTGAGGACTGTGAGGGCTTCTCCACAACTGAGGAGAAAGGAACTTCAGAAAAAATGTGTGATGAGCAGAGTGCAGTCCCCACTCCCTGTCCCCCTGCACTTCTGGGGAGGAGGAAAAAGAAATTGTGAGCAAAATAGTCTGAGTATGGGTTGAATGGAAGGGTGGGAGAGGGGGCTTTTAACATTTGGTTTTGTTTTCTCTTTCTCCTGCTCTGATTTGACTGGTGACAAAATAAGTTATTTTTTTTCCCGAGCTGAGTGTATTTTGTCCATGAACTTTTCATCATATTTTCTCCTCCCCATCCCACCAGAGGCGAAAGAGTAAGTGATTGTGTGGTTCTTTGTTGCCAGCTGGGCCTAAACCACAAAAATAGTCTTTTCTGAACTGGTAGGATGTGTGAGGATGGGTGCCTCACCAGGGTGCCCTGGTGAGAGAGGATACAAATTGTTTCTAAATGTCCTCTTTGTCTCTTTCTGTACAGCTGAAGACCATCTACAACCCAAGCACCTGAGGCCTCATGGGAAGTCAGGATAAAAGAGGAGTGTGACATGGGTGATGAGGACTGGGATAGGGATCAGTTAGGAAATCTGAATATCCATAAATCTTATGGGATGAACTCATGGCTGCTGAGGAAGCTGGCAGAGGTCATTGCTAGTCCACTCTCCATTATCTTTGATAGGTCATGGGGAACAGGAGAAGTGCTTGAGGACTGGAGGAAAACGTATATCACTCATGTCTTCAGAAAGGGTAAGGAGGATCCTGGTAGCTATGGACCCATCAGCCTCACCTCCAGTCCTGGAAAGGTGTTGGAACAACTTATCCTTGGTGCTGTCTCTAGGCATAACAAGGACAAAAGGGTCAATAGTAACACTCAACATGATTTTACCAAGGGGAAGTCATGTTTAACCAAGCTGATAGCCTTTTATAATGATTTAACCAAGTGGATGGATGATGGCAGTGCAGTGGATGTTGTTTACCTAGATTTCAGTAAAGCATTCGATACTGTCTCCCACACCATCCTCGCAGCTAGACAAAGGAAATGTGGTCTGGATGGTCGAGTGTGAGGTGTATTGTGAACTGGTTAAAGGCAAGAAGAGTAATGGTCAATGGGACAGAGTCTAGTTAGAGGGCTGAATCATGTGGAGTCCCTCAGGAGTTGCTACTGCAACCAGTACTCACAGAATCACAGAACTGCAGAAAGTTAGGGGTTGCATGGGACCTTGAAAGCTCATCAAGTTCAACTCCCCTGACAGATTAGGATTAACTACAAGAAATCATGGAGGAATGCGTACAGGCAGGTTTTGAATGTCTCCAGAGAAGGAGACTACACAACCTCCCTGGGCATTGTGTTCCAGTGCCCTGTCACCCTCACTGTGAAAAAAATTCTCCACATGTTTATATGGAACCTCCTATGCTTAAGATTATATCCATTACCTCTTGTTCTATGGCCATAACTGAGAATAGCCTGGCACCATCCTCCCGGCTCTCTCCTTTACGTATTTATAAACATTAATAGGTTCACTCCTCATTCTCCTCTTCTCTAAGCTGAAGAGACCCAGCCCCCCTCAGCCTTTCCTCATAAGGGAGATTTTCCACTCCCTTAATAATCTTGAAGGTTCTGTGCTGGACTCTTTCATGCAATTCCCTGTCCTTCTTGAACTGAGGGGCCCAGAACTGGACACAATATTCCAGATGCGATCTCAGCAGGGCAGACAAAAGGGGAGAGACCCTCTCTCGACTTACCAACCACTCCACTTCTAATGAACCCCAGGATGCCATTGGCCTTTTTTGCTACAAAGACATTGATGGTTCACAGTCATCCTTCCTTGCATCAACACATCCAGGTCCCTTTCCCCTGTGCTGCTGTCCAACAGCTCAGTACCCAAACTGTGCTGGTACTTTGGGTTGTTCCTGTCCACATGTGAGAATCTACACTTGAACTTGTAATTCATTAAATTTTTCCCTCCCCTACTCCCCAGCCTGTCCCCTCTGAATGGCAGCACAGCCTTCTGTGGTGTCAGCCTGCCCTCCCTCATCAGCAAACTTGTCAAGAAGACATTCTGTTCCATCATCAAGGTAATTGATAAAAATGTTGAACAGGACTGGACCTAGCACTGATCCTTGGGGGACTTGAATAGTCATAGGTCACCATCTGGACTCTGCACCACTGATCACCACACTTTGGGCTCTATTGTGTAGCCATTTCTTAATCGATCTCACTTCAGATTCTTCTATCCCACATTTCCTGAGCTTGAGGATGTTATGGGACACTGTGTCAAAAGCCTTCCTAAAGTCAAGGCCTTCCTAAAGTCAACATCCACTGGTCTCACTGCATCTACCCACTCAGTCACAACACCATAGAAGGCTATCAGATTAGTCAAGATTTCTCCTGTTAAATCCATTCTGACTACTCCTGATAATCTTCTTTTCTTCTATGTGCTTACAAATAACCTCCAGAATGAGCCATACATCATTTTTCCAGGGATGAAAATAAAGCTGACAGGTCTCTAATTGCCTGGGTCTTCCTTCTTGCCCTTTTTGAAGACTGGAGTGACACTGTCTTTCTTCCAGTCCTCAGGTACCTCTCCCGTTATCCATGATCTTTTGAAAATGATGGAAAGTGCTAGGGCAATAACATCAGCCAGCTATCTCAACACTTTTGAGCCACCAGGGCCCATGGACTTGTGTATATTCAATTTGCATAACTCATCTTTAACCCCATCTTCAGTGGTGAGTCTTCCCTCCTCCAGTCTTCTCTGGAGACATTCAGAATGTTCCTGGATGTGTGACCTTCTTGAAGTGATCCTACCCTGGCAGGGAGGTTGGGCTTGATGATCTCTTGAGGTCCCTTTCAACCCCTAACATCCTGTGATTCTGTGATTCTGTGATTCTGTGTGAGAGAAAAAAAGGTGAGAAATACCGTAGAACAAATCAACACAAAGAAGGTGATCTTCCCAGAAAATGATAAAAAATCAAAGGGAAAATAAATAACTAGCATAAAAAATAAAAGGGAAAAGAAATAACTAGTTATGCAAGTACTGGGGAGATGCAACCATATGGCTAGAAATGACTTAAGTTCTGATATCCATATTTTCCCACATATACAGAATTTTGGCTAGATTTGGGGGGCTTATTTATTTACTTTTTTGAGTTCTTGAGTTTTTTTGTGCAGAATATGAGAGTTCTGACTACTCCAAAATTTTCAAAGGTCTGATAAACTCTGATAATCTGGGATCTGATATAATCTACTTTGATGACCTGAGAGAGTGGCATGCATGCAGAATGTCTGTGCAGTGCAAATAAATTATTTTGGTTTATTTGTATGTGGTTGTTTGTTTTTTTTCTGAGCATGCACTATGTGTCACAAAATCCTGTTTCCATGTGTAATATTTTTCAGTTTTAAAATTACAGTAGCAATGTCTGTTGTACAGGATATGTATGTAAGTACTCTACATATGTTCAAAAAATTAATAGGTTTTTATTTGTTGGCTTTTCTAAATTCTAAAAATATAGTTAATATCACAAAGTGTCCAATCAAATACCTAATGCCACCACTTCAAGAAATTTCTAAGATGCAGACAACTAGAAGTTAAAAAATTTCATCAGTGAAGTACCACTACCCATAATTCATCAGTCTTTCTTTCCTTCCTGTACTGTCTGTTTTAGATAGAGTTCTTTTTTTTTTTTTTTTTTTTTTTTTTTTTTTTTTTTTTTTTTCAGTACCAGGCTGTATGATGCTCTGTTTTGAATTTGTAACTGAAACAGTATAGGCCACAAACCAATATTTTGGCAGTGTCTGTTCAGCATCAAGGCTTTATCCTTTTAACTTTTATTTTTTCTTATTTATCTTCTCTTTACTCTCCCCCATGGTCAAGAAGCTGAGAGGGGACACATCCAGGACACCTAACTCAAGCTGACCAAAGGAATATTACATGCTGTATAGAAACATGTCAGCAATAAAAGCTGAAGGAGAACAGAATGTTTGTGTTTAGTTGGTGTGTTTACAAGTAACCATTATACATTCTAAGGTTTTAAAAGTGGCTAAACATCTGCTGGCCCGTGGGAAACAGTGAATAAGTTTCTTTTTCATTTTGCTTGCAAATACAGCTTTTGCTGCACCTATTAAACTGTCTGTCTTGATCCACAACTCTCCTTGCCTGCCTTCTGTTTTCTTCCTGTCCCAAGTCATAGTGGAGTGACTGCAACTCTGTCTCTTTGACCACTGGAGAGGGTCAATCCACCACAGGCCTTTTTGCTTCACAGCATGGGGCTTAAGGGGTTTGACATAGCATCAGATTTGATTGTCGTGTGCTAGATTGAATTTATAACTATTATAACTGCCATTAATTGGCAGTCTCTTGTGCTTGCCACAGATCTTGTTTACTTTGCTGTACATTAGAGTTACAGATATTTGGTAGCTCTTTTGGTTTTTTGGCTCTTATTTTTTTTTTTTTAATACAGTTCTCCATGATCAGCAGATGAAGCTCAGACTAATGTCTACAATTCTTTTCTCCTACAGTATGAAAATTGTGGGTCTCAGTTGACTCAGGATTTTTACTGGAAAGGAGTTTCTAAAAGGATGTTGCTAACTGATAGGTCTTTTAAGGAGTTTTGTTCTACTATGTTAGCCAGAAGAATAACCTTCATGTACTCTTGCCAAGATAATTTTTGTGGCTTTTTTCTTCAGATCTGTTGGTTGAAGAGAGTGGATTTAGCCTTTTGAATCAAGTGTAAGCATGTCTGTTGACCTGGATTTACAAATATCTGATAATGAAGTCCTAAAGTATTATAAATTAAACTCTTTCAAACAATGGTGTCAGTATTCAGCAGTTCAGATTTGTGTTAAAATACAATACTCAATAAATACACAAAGGAACAAAAGAGAAAAATTCCTGTAATATCTGCTGGGCATGAAGTAAATCTTTTGATTCATGTTTTAGCAAATAGGTCAGTGCTGCTATCAGTGGCAGCAGAACGCAGGATGGGCAGTCACTGGAGCAGAAATTCCATGTTGATGGATTATCTCCTGCAAATACGAAAGAAGGAATTAAGTAATGTTTGAAAATCGCAGTTTTGCTTATTGAGAAACTGATTGCACATCAAAGGATTTATTCACTTCCAATCATGAACTATACCTATGATGTGCTAAATAGTGCTAGACATTAGTCTCCATCTGAGACCAGCTCATTACTGTCACTCTCATTAGCCTCATTTCTCTCATTACAGAGAAATGTAATCTTTTAATTGCAGTGTGGTGATAGCTGATGACAACTACAGGAAAATAACAGAAAATGTAACAAAACAGGTCTTAGCAGATCAGGTAATGATTTGTGATCATAACTTGGGAATCATAAATTGGATTATTTTCAACATCATACTGATTTTGAGGTTTAAAGTTGTATCTACAAATGTTTGCTTGGTCAAAATCTTGACTGCTACCTCTCCTCATCTCCCATGTTTTTTCAATTTGACACAATGATAGAGAGCTTCCTCATTTGAACCTAATAGCCAATAAGTTGACAATCCCTTCAGTTCAAAGAAATGCTGAAGGTACTACATCCTTCTACAATATGTAAGGGAATCTTTCAGTGTAACAGGGTATTTGAAAAAATAAAATAAACTTAAACTGATTAATGGTGGTACTTACCAATTATAAAGTAGTTTTCCTCTTCAGGATGCTTCAATCATTAATTAATTTTTCAACACCTTACCATCCTCCCATCTGCTCTACCATTTGTGTCTCCACTCTTTACGGTTATTTTCTACCATGCTCTACTTTTCCATTTTAGGTAATACAGCTTTACTGTCTTTCATTTGGTGGTTATCTGTAAGTATCATGTGATTCTTCAGTATATGTTTTAATGCACACACACCACTGACTGTAAGTTTATCTGAAACATTTTCAGTGGGTGTTAGATTTAACACTAGAGATTCATTCAGTTTTGTGTATGTTGTCATGCACAAAAATTAGTACTAAATAAACAAAAAATGGTGATAGATCCAGCAACATAATTAAATACAAACAATTAATTTGCCCCTCAACTTTACCATTTCAGAGTGTGGAAATATTCATAAAAATATTACAAAGTTTCCAGTTTGCATCATAAATATGACTTTCCCTGGAATGCTAGAGGGAAATATTAGAGGGAATAAAATTGTTTTAAAATTTAGTAAGTCAAATATCAAAAATCTATTGCAGGCCCAAGTGACAGGACATGCGAAGATCATGCTGTCCCTTAGGGTTTTGTGGCTAGCTCCTGAGAATGGCATTGCTTATCCTGTGCCATCCACAAAAGGCACAGACCTGAAATGCAGACACACATGCCCTGGATCTGAATTTCTCCAGGACCCACAAAAAATTGTGACTGGCTTTTTTCTCGTATCTTATAGGGACTCGGTGGTGTTCTTTAGGACAAGAAATTCTCTCTTATGATAGAAGTAGTCTGGCTGCTGTTGGTCTTCCCTCCAATTAGTTTATGCCAGAAAGATGAACCTGTGGTGCACACTTTGTATTCCCCCCAATTGCCAACATGTGTACAGTTACAGCAGAGCTATCTAAAATAAGAGTTCACACTTAAGCTAACAGACAAGGTACAAGTAAATGACACTTGACTAACTCATTGCAATAATATGGGGAAAATTAATGGTCATAATTGATGTTTCCATGAATGTTTCTAATATTGTCTTGTAGGTGCATTTGTTATATACTGCATGTAGAGAACCTGTGTTGCTTTAAATTTTCTGAGGCTGTTCCATGTGGATATATCTGCAATGAATTCTCAATGACTATGTACGTTGATTGCTTAACTTTGGTCTTGAGTTCAAAGAGTTTTGCAATTTCTATCTAGCTGTATTTACCTAATATAGATTAAGTTAGTTCCATTATCTTTCATCTGCTTTGGAAGATGTTGGTCTATAAAATATTGTTTACATTGATGATGAAAAGTTATAATTGACTGGCCTTTTTGTCTTTGCAGTTTTTCGTTTCTTCTTCAGCACAGTGGGCAGAGTTATGGGCTTTATAAAGTGAAACATATCATCAGAACTGGAAGAGTTGTTATTCCTCATGCAGATTTCTGTTGCAAGCTATTAAACAACAAAACATGTATCAGGTCTTATCTTAGAACGCAATGATAAGATAACTCAGATCTTTTGAAGTAAAAGGTTATCTTTCCTTTACACCAGCTATAAAATTGTCAGCAGAAGTTCTTTGACAGTTTGGATACCAAAGATTTTCCTGGATGTTTTGCCTACTGAGATGAATAAGTAATTCTTCTACCTGAGGTCTTTACATTAAGGATAAGTTGTTCTGGGTCACCAATTACACGTTTTCTTATATGCTTGCTACTACCCTGTTTTCTGTTACACATTGTCTTTTCTATGAAAACAAGTATAGTTTTCCAGATGAATCTGGAAATCTGAAGAATGAATCTGAATCCACACATCACTATGTCCATATTTCTGTTAATATCAAAATGTTAAGCTGTTTCTGAATTTGTGTTCTCAGGTGTTCTTAGCCTAAAAAAAAAAAAAAAGCTCACTGTTGAGGTGGCAGGCATGCTGTTTAGTGTTGGAGGATTCTTGGCATGGTCCAAATAAAGAGATTTTTAGCAACAAAATATGAGAAATGGATATTGCTCAGACATTCCTATTGTTAATAATCAAAGGTAATCTTTGTTGCTCTTTCAATAAAATAGGAAATGTAGTGCTCAACTATTTTGCTTCCTAAGCCTTGCAATGATGCCCACTGTGCATCATATTTTTTTGATATTGTTTTACCTAAAGAAAATTATGATTAAGCTATAATTAAGAATCTCTTAATTATAAAACTTCCTGGGAAAACTGTGTGAGAAGGTAATAGACTGAATAATGCTGATATAAAGTTAAGTGATGAATCAGATAGTATGTGACATACAGAGAAACCAGAAAAGATTGTTATAGCAGAACTGTTGTCCCAGAATTGATAGCGTATAATGCAGATAAGATGCTTTTCTGCCTGAACCTTGTTTAACTGGGGAGAATCGACTGAAAGAAGTATAAGGCAATTACCCACAGGGCTCTGCTTTTCTGGCAGACTTGGTGATAAGCAATATTCTTTTTAAATTAAGTGTAAGAAAGGACTGTTTGAGGTTTTATATTTATAAAGAAATTGCTAATTAACCTAAAACATTATGCTTTTGCTGTTTAGGACTGAATAACTTCAGGACTAATTAGGCTATTTATATTCTTTGGTGATTTAAGAAAGATGCACCATGTCTGATTTCTGCATTATGCTGTGTAATTAAGTGAAGCTGCTGTTTGGGACAGTGACTATAGACTCGTCAGTGTCATAATTTCACTGAGTTGCAGCTTTGTCAAGCCCACGAGTAACTTTTGAATGGGCAAGTGTCACTGGTCTTCTTTGTGGGAAAGTGGCTTAAATGGAGGGAGAAAACTGGTTGGTGAGGTAGTGGGTAGAGCTCCTGAAAAAAAACTAAATTTTTAAAATAGTTTGTAAAGGAAAGAGGTATGAAGCATGCTCTTTGACAAGAGAGAAGTATTTTTTTAGCTGTGGGAACACATCCATTTCAGAGTTAACTAGCCTAGTACTAAAGACAATTGGGAGAGTGAAATGTCCTCATTTTTAAAGGACTCAAAGAAGCTGTCTAAATTTGTTGATCTCTGGGAAAGGATAATTACAGATATCAGCTGAAGGCTATGAATACCATCATAGTTAGTGTCACTGGGTAAAACCTGCTCAATTTATGTTGTTTAAATCAGATGATAATTATTTATTGATTTGTTAATAACGTAATTATCTGGTAATCTGTGAGCTACACATTCAGGGTCAGTATAAGCAGTGCCATAGTAATCATGACAGCAAATATTTATGATATGTTCATAAACACCAAAAAATTTGTAAACCAGCTTCTTTAATTATCAAAAATAGTAATTCTCCAAAGTCCTAACCCCACTGTGACAGGCTCTGTGGATCAGAATCTTATCCCTACTTCTAGCCAGGCAAGTTACCCTATTTCCCCTCTCTCCACACTGGAAAAAGTGCAGGTACTCCAGCTCCATCTGCATCCATATAACACTCTCCAACTTGCTGACCACACACTGGTGAGGACCCCACCAACAAGCTCACAGTTGAGGTTGAGGGCCCTGCTTGCTGTGCCCAGCACCATCACCCCACTAAGTGGTGCAGGCTACATCTCTGACAGAGAGGCTCCTTCATCAGGTCTAGGTAGAAGTCACAACACTCATGAGGAGACTTCTGTTAGTCAAACTCACTTTGACTTCTTTTCTATTTAGAAAAACTGTTTCATAAATCATAGTTTAAAAAAAAAAAAAAAAAAAAAAAGAAGAAAAAAAAAGAGGTTCTTTTCAAGCTCTTTCTCAAAATTCTTTCAGTAATTTCCTAGTGTTTGATCTGACTGATAGTAGCTTCATGCTACTACTGGGTTGTTGGCAAATCCTTTGTCACAGTTTTGGGTAGGCCATTTCTATATGCTCTTCACTCTCACATATCAAGTTATCTGTTATCCAAATCATGTCACCCTCAGGGAACTTCATAAATTTCCTGCACTTAATTTCCAAAATGTTACATGAATTAGAAGATGACCTAACATATAATTTTTTTATTTTTTTTTTTAACTAGAGACTGTAGGTAGATGTAATACATCTGAACAAATATTCTGAGAAAATCAGACATTGTTTTGGACATATTACCCTTCCCCAGTTTTGTGATTTTTCTGTTTTTTTAGAATGTTTCTGCATCCTGTAAAGATTCTTTTTCTGTGTGTTCAATTCAAGACCTATAAGGTGCACCAAATTGTTAAATCCATGACACAGTTAAGTGGGATATTTAGAAAAGGAATTTTATCAAATCAAAGGCACACTTATTGTTTTTCAAAATCTGAATCTATGCAATTAGAGTTTAGAAAGCGTGTGACAAAACCTTGGTTATGATTCACTGTATGCTTGTACTCTGTGCTTTCCTGGCTAATACGATAATGACTTTGGGTCTTCTGAGGCAGATGATTCTAGTGAAATTTTTAACTAAAGAGTGAAAGTATTTCACTAATTAAATTGTGAATACTGTTTGTTTGTATGGTTGCTTGTGGTCTTTTGTTTTGTTTTGGTTTTGGGGGGGTGGTGTTTTTGGTTTTTTGTTTTGTTTTGTTTTGGGTTTTTTTCTGTTTTTGTTTCTTTTTTTTTTTTTCTTTAATGATACTAAATTGGATAGGGGACGTCTTGTGAAATATCTAATAACATTTATAAAACATAAAACTTTAAAAACAATACCCTACAACTGTTACTTATTTCTGAAAAGATTCAAGTAACTTCCTTATCTGGAAGTATTGTGTAAATCTGATTGTTGTCCTTGAAAACAGCAAGCTGTGCTTTCTTGTTCATCAGCTGTATCATCATTGCCTACTTATGTCATCCACAAATACTGTTTGTAGACACAACCAACATTTAAAGCATAGTATATTAGTGCTATAAAGTATAGAGTTAGCTTCTGCTCTTAGCAGTAAATGTCTTTAATATTTTGAAGAGGTAATAAAAATACATTAAAAACTCTGAAACTATGGGGATAGACCAGTTTCAAAAGAAAGATAATCTTCTTCCAATAGTTAAAAAGTTCAATGGCTTCACTTGTTGAGACAAAACCATAAGCTTGATGATATCATGTGTGTCTTGTTTCCTCTTGGGCTTCTGTGCTACATTCCATAAGTTCTATCTACCTCACACGTTTTTGGCAACCTGGATTAGGCATGAGAAAGAAGCAGCAGAGTATGGATGCTCTTACGGCATGGATCTTACTTAGAGGTTCATAGGAAGAGTAACCTTATTTGTTGCACATGAGTCTTCCGTCTCCATTTGCTGTCCTCTCTTGCTGCCACCATTTGGTAGATGTACTTTATATTTCTTTCCTTATCTTTCCCAACAAAATTATTCAGAAAAATCAGTCTTGCAACTCAGTGAATCTTACTATATGACATAAATACAAGCCAAACCCTGAGTGATCTGTTCACCACCAGTTACACACATGTAACTTTCCCTTTGTGGATGGTTATTTTTTACATTGTGGCATTAGGGCTGAACTTGCTGCCCATAAAGACTGGGAGTATATATACAGCCAGACAGCATCCTTTAAAGTGAATGAAGCTGTGTGTGTGTTTGTGTGTGTTTGGCAATGCAGAGGGAGACATTTCAGAGCAGGCATATATGGACAGGAGGAGGAGAAGGACAGGAGCACACTGTGCTAGCAGCTGCTCTAAGGACTGCTCACTAGAAGAAATGTAGGCATGACCTACATTTAAGTAAGAGCTGGCATTACTCTTCTCTGTAGAATAAGTTTTTATTCCTTGTGGAAAATGTTTCCCTCCCGCTGTTTTCTGAAATTACTTAGAGCTATGAAAAACTTTAGGCATCTGCAAGCATTTGAAAAAATGATCTTAAGTTGTCAAGACGGGTTTCAAAACAACTTACAGGCTCTGTACACCTGGTATCTGAACAGCACTAAAAATCTGGTCCTTGGCCATTTTTAATAGAAAGTTGGATACTTTTCTTCAGATGGATACATATAGGTCTTGGGTATAATCCCTAATGCTCACTGGCAAAAGGTAGTTTCCTGAATTAGTGTAGCATATCTGGGCATTGTTCCAATAAAAATGTTGGCAAGATGCTATTCTGGCTAAAGATACAGAGAACTAATAACTTCAGGTGGGGAGTACCAATTGGATAGAGCTGCTTCTTAGCCTGAGAAAATGCCTTGTGAGTGCTTTGATGTGGAAGGAAGGAGTCAAAGCAGCAACTGCTCCTGAATTGTGGAAAGAAGATACTAACAAAGAGAAAAGATAGCCATTAATTAGAATAAAAGGTTTATTTCCACATGTGCATGATGGTGTTGTCCAAAATATGTACCTTGCACTAGATTCCATTTCGATTAAGCAAATATATATAAGGATAAATGAATTTATAAAACAACCACTGTAATCGAGGCACTTTTTAACAAAACCTGGTAAATCAATTTGCAATTAATTTACAATTTCTGAAGACATTTGAGTGTTTTTATTTTTTAAATAACTTTTGAAACTTGGCTCCACAAACTTCCTCTGCAAGACCTTTCTCATTATTGGGTAAGTGAGCCTTATTGCTCTTGGGACTCATTCCCTGGACAAGAGCAACTATAAAGACTTCATGATAGTAAAACAGATAAAGTAAAATAGCTTGCCATTGCTCAGCTTTTCAAGCAGTTAGAGTATGTACACATAGATAATGGGATAGTTTTAAACTACATGAGTGTAGGGAATGCTCAGTCCTGTTTTGCACAATAAATAGAAGTAGGACCTCCTCCTTCTGCATATTGTGGAGACGTATAGAAAAAGCTTTTGCATCCATTCTTTCAATGTATAGATATATTCTAAAAGCACTGAATTACTTGTTAACATAGACACAGGTAGTTACTTCCTCTTCTAATTTTCATCATGACAGTGTCTGAACATACCATAACTTTTCGTGTATATATCCTGCTGTACACAAATGGGCAGAGATTAAATATTAACAACTTAAGGTGGAAAATTATGAATATATGATATATATATATATGAACACACAAATATATGAAGTGATTTTAAAGGCTGTAAGCTATCCTCGCAGCCTAAGTGGTGTTAGGTCCTTTCTGATACCACCTAGTGCAGAACAGCCTGGGTCCCAATGCTTTTAAAATGATGAAATTTAAACTGCAAACTTTGCTTCAAAACTGGAAATTAACACAGGCAAGAGGCCCTTCCCAGATCATGAGCTGCTCCTGAAAGTTGCTCAGGACAGCAATAGAGTCGATTACAAAAACAGTACTTTTCAGTGTCTAGGAATGTTTCCTGGCATTTGAATTTAGTACTGTATGGCATGTTGCCAAAGAAACAGTTGAGTTGCTCAACCTGAGTTGTACTCATGGTCATGTTGCAAGCATATAACCCTATACTGTATATCTCCACAGAACAAGCAATTCATCCTTCACATCACTTAACAGTCAACATTTTTGGTGGCAGAATACAACTGAATATATATGAATACACATTTAAAAATGAAGCAGAAAATCATTAAGAAATCCTTGTTAAGTGTGGTGCATGCCTTATTTTAGCTTGTTCAGCAGAAAATCAGATAAAAATTCTTCACTCCTGCATAAGCCATCCCATTAACAAATTAAGAGGAAGAAATAGGTCGGTAATGAAAACTGCTTGGTTGGAAATGTTCAGAAATGAAGTTCAGTAACATATGTAATAACATTAGGTAGTCATAGGTTTATGGGACATATTGATTAGATAATGATAATAAAAATAAAAAATCAGGTTGTTGCAGACAGACTGCAATATCTGAGCCAGAGACACTGTGATCCATCACTGATTTGCAGGATCCTCAGGAGGACATGGAACATCATTATATCCACAGGGGGAAATAAACTCTCCTGTGATGACTCTTATTTTAACTCTTGCTCTTTATAGAACTATATGGTGGAGAAAATAATTTTTTTTGTGCAAGAAGACTGAATGAACTAGGGGATGAGTCTCATAAAGGGTTCTGCTTTCTAAATGCCAGGAATTTTGAAAAACTGTTTCCACTTGTCTAAATTTTAGCAAAAAGAATCAGCAACAAGAATTTTATCTAAACTAAATTTTAGCAACAAGAATTCATGGGTATCCTAAACAGAGTGAAATACTTCATTGTGATCTACTTTAAGCTGTAGAATAAAACTTTGCATACATAGCACTGGAAATTCCTTATTTCCTGGGCTACTTTGCTAATTTTTATTACCAGATTCATTCTTCTCATTAATATTTTATCTCTGATGGACTCTTTTGGCATAGTATACAACAGATACATGGTATTTGCATTATATCATCCTGAAGACATTCAGGGACTTGTCTTCAGAAGTTAATAGACAATAAATGGAAATAGGGGTGGCTGACCTTCCTGACCTTGCAGGCTGCTCATCAGGACCTTCTTTTGCTCAAGGGCTCTGAGATTTATATTGTATCTTGTACGGATGAGGAAAAAAGGGACTTTCAGGATAGTTCACAGGAAAGGGATGCTGGCGGTTTCCTTGAGTGTTACAGTTCCTGGAATTAGCTGGGAATGGCCACTGCAGGACTTGCTGACTCATTTATTCTACAATTGGGGATGTCTGCTGTCTCTTCCCATCATTGTCTCACTCCTAGCCATGTCTACAGCTGCCATACAGGAATGTCACTGCTTGAGAATAAAGTGAGACCCAAAGCATTACTGCTAGTATGAGAGAACTTCCTGATTTCATACCTAAATTACCAGGTGAAGTTCCAGTGTTTTTGCTCTATTTTTCCCATTCAGAACTCTATACAGTAATACATTACACTGTGGATAATTCAGACTTCACAGATACTTTGAACTCTTGTTTTTTGAAAGTAACCATACAGTGGACAACTTCATTTATTGGCTTTGTGAAATAAAAACTTAGATTGAGGTCTCAGAAGCTGATTTCTATAGTGGATATGAAGGCAGAGGAAAGCTTGATTTGTGTTCTTCCCTGACCAATAGAAGAGGTAGTGACATTACTTGTGATGTGAAAAGCTACTACCCTATTTCTTTTGTCAAAGTGCTCTTGCAATCACAGCCTAACAGAAGACAAGCAGTGTTACTTAGCTAACCTGTGTGTAAAAGCTACATACTTGCTGTGGTCATTTCACAACTCCTCTAGAAATAATTCTTAAAGATACAGAAAAGCAATTTTAAATACAGTTTGCGTCAAGAATATGTATTGCCTCTTATCTTTTACGTCTCTATCAGCAAACTAGACTGTTTGTGCTTCTATCTTCTAGAAAACCAGTCCTTTCTTCATTATCCAAACCATCAGTCCACAGACAAAGGGAAGAAACAAGAAACAAATTACTACACTGACACCCAGATCTTTCCTATTTTATCTTGACAGGGTTTCATTTATATGGTGGTGTATTTTCCCCTTGCAGCTATTGCCTCCTGTTACTCTTTATGGTAATTGAAGCTGGGCCCAAAAGACCTTAGAGGTTTCTATCTTCTCCGCACATGAGTGACACTTCAGTGATAAACTTGAACTTAAAGTTACTGAAGCGTAACTGAGGGTTCATTTGATAGCTAGTGGTTTTCAGCAGCACTGCAGGGCTTCAGGGGCTCAGCATGAGCGAGATTGTTAATGTCCTGTGAGGGAAAACAATAACACATTTCATTAATGCGTTCATGTGTGAAGCATCCATTAGCGCACTGGAGGTATTAATGACGTTATGCTTTAAACTGACATGTGGGGCATGACA
Source organism: Phaethornis superciliosus (assembly GCA_023637945.1). NCBI lineage: Eukaryota > Metazoa > Chordata > Aves > Apodiformes > Trochilidae > Phaethornis > Phaethornis superciliosus. The sequence goes on along the minus strand of JAJQWJ010000004.1, from coordinate 38,806,881 downwards.
GGAATTGCAAGGTCTGATGAGAACAGATGACAAGATAAGCAAATATTTGAATGGCTTCATTTGCCTGCAGGTCAAACCATGGTGCAGGGGAACTGAGAAAGCTAAAACCTGGGAGAGATTAGTGTTTTCCTAGCATGAACTGAACCTCAGTAAAGCTGAAGAAAGATTGTTTACTAAGTAAACAGAGTGGTCAGTAAGGGCAATAAATCTGTAAAAGGTGCAAGCTTAATTATTACCAAGCCTCAGTATGTACTTGTAATTTAATTTGAATTAAATTGTTAAAGCCATGGCACAGTTCAAGGTAGAGATAGGTAAACATTTTGCTTCTATGAATATTCTTCCTAATTTTCAGCTAATTTCTGTTTTTCTGCTTTCTGTGAGGGTTTAAAATATATAACAATGTAAACTGCTGACTAAATCAACAAGATTATTGCACCTTGCGCCAGAACTGAATTTTGTCATGGGATTTTAATGAACTGGTTTGTCTGCAGGTCAGCAGAAGGTGTAAGAGTTGATTAGATTATTTTTCTTCTCTGATTTTCATGCACATTATTTGTTTTTTCAGGTTTGAACTAGCCATAGATTAGCAGATAAAGGCCTTTTGCCTTGTTTTGGACCACTGTTAGATTGCTACAGAAGGCTCACGGTGCAAAGGATCTGACAGCTGCAACTCAGCCATTAGATGATTGTAGTGCACATCTCAGTGCCATCCAGCATAATTTAACATGAATGATCTGACATGCTTGGCAGCTCCTCAGAGAAGGGGGAGGAAAAAGCCACTCTTTTTCTAGCTTTAATTCAGAACCGTTCTGTACAACCTGACTTTTTCTTTTCATAAGCAGTGACACTCACTAGCTGGCTAATATAATAAGACTGCATATTATAGGTATTGTGGAAGTGGTACTGTACAAAACCTGAAGCCAACAACTTTTGCATTGACAGTGCCTTAGGATTCATTAATAAAATTCTGTATGTTTCATTTAAATATCTTCATCTCACTTTGATTAAAAACAGAAATACTTCTCTACACCTCACAATACTCTGATTTTCATATTTAGTTAACTGTGGTGATTTCCTGCCCAGGCCTTTATCCTTGTGCCTTAATCAGTCTTGTAATATTTAAATACTAAGCAAGCATCTCTGACGCTTTTTCACTGAAGTTTGCTCAGAAGTTTCCATACAATGACAAATATTCTTTATTTTACATGCAATTTTCCAGCTACAGACATTACCTGAAGATACATTTTTGGAGAAAGTATTTGAAATCAAATCTCTTCAATTAGTTGGTGTCATCAGGAGGTAGTAAAGCATACTGTTTCCAACTCCATGATTGTCAAAATGTAAAGGTATTGCTAAGAACAGTATGGGTTTTCCTTTTTAACAAGCTCAGCATTTTATGTACAATTTTTTAACTTTTATGTTTGTTTTCATAGCAGGCTGGCTATGAGAAAGCCTTTGCCCCATAGGGTAGTCAATTTTTTTTTTTTTGGTCATCATCCTTCAACAACATTCTTTTTCAGAGAGTCACTAAAACAACAGAAAATACCCAACCAACCAACCAAAAAAACAACCAAACAAAAAAACGACCCAAAACCCATCAAGGACTACTGAGAATATTTGTTTGATGAATACATACCTCTTTTTCAGAGTCCTCTGCATGTCAGGGACTCAGCTCAACACAGTTTATTTTTTATGTGATTTCCAGTCTACTCTAGAAATGGAAATGATTTTGATAAAAAGTTGAAATTTTGAATGCTTATTCGAACTGAGCCCCCAAGCCTTTAGTGACTTTCATGATGCTGCTCCTGATGTCTCTGATGATGATAAGGAATGTTGATGATGTAGCTGCTGAAGTTTAAATGGTAAAGACAAGAGCCCAAAATAAAAAGAGGTTTTTGAGCATGAATTATCCCATGGCAACAAAGTGACACTGTTGTAATTTTTATAGAAAACTTGACCTTTTCTACAAGGATGTGTCTAGAAGTAAATGACAAAATGCCAGGCCTGCCCTTTGTCTCTCATATCAAAAATGACTGACTAATACTTCTTCTCAAAGTATGCTTCATCTACCAGATGATAAAAATGGGAAGCTGAAGAATCTGAGGAGGTGTAAGCCTATAATATAGAGGAAATCTAACATCTAACAAGGTGGAGTTATTAAAGACATGCAGATTGTGCTCTACACTTTGTGCATGAGGGGACTTGATTTACAGAACAAAAACCTGAGTGTTCCCTGCAGATGTTCACTAAGACTAATACAAAGACTATTTTAAAGGGTGTCTAAAGTCAGATAAATGATTCCAGCCAGGGGTACAAAGTTTGTGCTTCAAGACAATAATGAGCTAAAATAATTTTTCTCTTTTTATGAGATATTATTCATGTTGTAATCTATGGTTTGATATCTTTTTTTTTTTTTTTTTTTTTTTGTTTGTTTGTTTTGTTTTTTTTTTTTGTTTTTTTTGTTTGCTTTTTGGTTTTTTTTGTTTTTTTTTTTTTTTTTTTTTTTGTTTTTTGGTTTGGTTTTGGTTTGGTTTTGGTTTGGTTTTTTGTTTGTTTGGGGTTTTTTTGTTTTGTTTTGTTTTGTTTTGTTTTGTTTTGTTTTTTTGTTTTTGTGTTAGTATTACTTTGTTTAAACTACTCCTGATCTTCAGAAGTGAAATCTGGGTTGGGAAAGATCTCTTTAGGGGCACTGGATTTGTGAGAAATGAGTTAGTAGTGTTAGTTTCCTGCTTCAGGTTTTCCAGTCTTTTTTCCTCAGAAGTCATTGTAGCCATTCAGGAAAGCCTCTTTAAAAAGTGTATGAATATGTGACGTATACATAGATATGTCTCACATATGCATATATATATATGTCTATAAAAGAATTTGCTTTTACAATGTGGTGAGTTAAACTTAAATCTTCCCAGAATGGTCTCGGTATTTTTTATTCTGAAAAATGTGATTTCCTTGGAGTGAGACACTTTGTGTCACATTCAATTGGAAGGTGCTAAACGTGACCAGTCTTTCAGTTGGTTCTCCAAGTTTCTGGTAGAGTCCTTTAAACAAACTGCTACAAAGAACAAGGAAGTGTTCTCCTCCCTTCCCCCACCTTAGGTTTATTACAAGCTGAGAATTTCCAACTTACTTCAGACCCATGCAAATGCTTTCTTTGGCTTTGCTATTTTCTTAAAAATAAAGGCTTTCAACTGAAAAAGCAAGCCAGGTTTACAACTAAGTGTTTCTCTTTGCAAAGGCAGCCCTCAAAACCGTTGTCTCTACACTTGTAGAATAATTCTGTCACATCAGTAACTCTCACCTCTTGCTTCCAAGACTTCCTCACTGTATTACTTAATGGTTTTATTCCATAGCAATCAACTTTCTGCCCTCTAGGTCAGGAGCTGAAGTCCATGAAGAAGGAATTCAGGACAGAGGGAGCTCTTCAAGAGATTATATTGAGAAGTGGATGCCAGACAACTGTGAATGTCTTGCCTGGCTGGTAGATGGTAATGGGGAGAATGTCCTTATTCTTCCAATAGTGATTTCTTGGTAGAGCCCCTGTAGGAAAGTGTGAGAAACAGCAAATTTAAGGTTTGTTTTGTTTTGTTTAGGTTTTTGGTTTTTAAGTTGTGTATTTTGATGATTTTTTCACAGGAAGAGTTTAGGAGTGTTTGTACTCCTTCTTGATGAACTATGGTGACTTTCTAACAAATTCCAACTAGGAGAAGAATGTAACTATGTGGTGTAAAACTTCATTTGGGAATCTGGTCACAGGGGAACTCTGCAAATAAACTGAAACTCCAAACAAACACTCTTTCATATATCAGTTTTCATGGCCTTTTTTTCACTGTTTATGTGTTACTTTTATTAGAGCAAGAAAGTTTGTGTTGTTCTCTGTGACTGTTAGAGTTCATTAGCTACTTTAGGCATTTTCTTAAAGAACTTTTGGAAACCGCTAAAGGAATACTGGAAGAAACCTGAGTAGCAGGCAATCTACAAATTAATTTTCTTCCACACAGCTAAGCACTAGAAATCACACTATTTTAATCTCTTACCTTAAAAAAAATGTTACTTTGCAATTAGTTACTATAAAGGGTTTGTCACAGCTTGTCTACTTTTTATTTCAGTGATTATCATCCACAAGTGATGACCTGTCTTTGCTAAGAAAAAGATTTAAGCAAACTGATCTTTTCTATTGCTGTAATGGCACATCCCAATGAATAGGCATACTCTGAAAGTAGTATAATAAATGAAAATCAAAAGTAAAAATAAATGTTGGGTTTTTTTGCTATTGATAGTCTACATATAATAGGCCCTTAGGATATTTTATGTATTTATACATATGTAAATTACAGAAAAAAGTAAATAAATGCCTACCACTATATAAGACTGAAGTGAGTTGTCTATAACCTAAATCTAGTGGGACAAGAGATGAATTTGGAAAAACCATGACCTGCTCTCAAAAAATCAAACAAATAAAAAAAATAAGATCACCTTGGTTCTTCATGGTGCAGTGAAATGTCTGAGAAGTTTGAATGGTAGAAATGGCATCTATATAAGCTGAGATTGCAAAGACTTTTTATGTACTTCAGGTATCATATCTCTGTGAGATCTGCATCCCAATTACTTCATTGAGAAATGCATGAATGATACAATAGGATCAAGCTGGCTTTAGGAGCTGGTTCTGTCACAGATTTTGGAAATAAGTACAAAAGAAAGGAGAAGAATGGGGTGGTTAAGCAGCCTGACTGATTTAGTTTGTGCCAGTTTAGTGAGATAAAATGTCTTAATTTTTGTCCAAGAGGAGTATAAATATACAGGGTTTAAAGATGGTAAAAGCAGAAACATTTGAAGAAGGCAAATGGATCAGATAGGCAAGCAAGTAAATAAATGCTTAACAGACAGAATTTAGGAGTTTGCATTTTTAAAAAATTGCTGAATTTTTTATGTACTGTGTCTTTCACACAACTCGGCTTCCATTAAGATGGCAGTGTTTCTGAATATTGCTCTCAAACACCTGCTAGAAAAAAGTAGCAATTTTGAAGTCTTCAGAATGATATAATTTCTATGCTTACCCTGCTGTGTCATAGTATATTTTCTCTGACAAACATAATAATAAATCAGTAATTCATGTCATATTTAATTTAGGAGCTAATTAATGATATTAATGATCCAGCAACTCTAACTGTTAAACGATGAACAGTGCTGAAATCATGGTCCATAAGCTTGCTACTATTTTAATAAATTCAAGTGATAGTTAGAATATGCATGCAAATTGGAGGCTAAAAGAAATGAAAATCTTTTACCCCTGTTGAATCAGTGTATTTTACTGGACATCAATACCGTGTTAATTCGTGCGGGTGTTTTGACTAATATCTGAGCCGTACCCTCTGCCTGGTCACTAGGTGTCAGTCTTGGAGCTGACAGAGAGAAAAGAGCTTCAAAAGCTCCTGTCTGGTTGAACATGAAATTTCATGTTTCAACATGAAATTTTTTTAGCGTGTCAGCAAACTGCACTGATTCTTTGGTCATGCAAAAATGTGAGATAAGAAATTAATAATGTGTTTGAAGAGGATCAGTGCTTCTTTTCCCAATAGTTCTCATGATGCTCAGTGCTGCACTAGGGGGGGGGAAAACTACTTTCAGATCAGTAAGAATCCCATGATCCCATGAAGTAGAAACTAGAAGAATGACATTAATCCAGAAGTTCTGCAAAATTACTGTGATGCACTTCTGTACTTCTGGTGTTCTGGACTGAGCTGGGAGGGAAGGATGGGGCATGAATTTTTGGACAGCTTGTATATGTGTACAAGTGGTGTTGACATGTTTGACTGAAAAGCATGCAAAAATTTGAATACATGTTGCTATATACAATAAAATATACAAAACTGTATAGGATTAGAACTGTGAATACGAAAAATGTAGCTTAACAACCTGAAAGCTTTTGTGAAATATTTCTTGATAGAACTGGTTTTAGCTAGTGTTGTGACCAATTCACACCTAACCAGTTAAGTTTATAAAGATACTTTTCACAGTGTTTTAGTGTCTAGATGTGCAACTATCTTGTTTTTTACATGGTACTACTGATGTTCTGGCCTGATTCCAAAAAGAGAGAATTGGTTGGTCATCATAACTGATCCATAATTTTTTTGCTGAATTTTTTAGGGAGTAGAGAAGAAACTGTACAATGAAGCAAAGACTTACAGAGCTTGAAAAGATATGTTGCTAAAGGAGCACTCTTTAACTACTGTGTAGGAGCCCAGGACAATTATCTGCATATTTATTGATAATGCACATAATGTCCTTTGTAATTTCTCTTGACTTTAAAGGGGAAATACAGAGAATTATTATCACTTCTGTAAGTCTTGACTCTTGGAGGAAAATCTTGCTGTATTACCTCATGCTAGACAAATCAATGTCTACCAATATTGTTTAAATAATTTTTAAAAATGTTTTTTAATCTTTGTGCACTATATGTGTATAATGTTTTAAAAATCAACTTTGACATTTGCATAAACAGCATTTAATTTACAAGCATAAATATCTGTTCTTGTTAAGACCTGACTGTAGTTTTTATACTGCACAGTTGCAAATATAGACTACTGTATGGTGGGAAAAAATATTAAAAAAGGGAGATCAGACTGAGCTCATCAGAGTCAAATCTCATCCTTCCTCTGCAGCACCTGTATCTCAGTGTACCTCATGATATAGAGACAGAATTACAATGATTTAGTGAGCCAGCACTTTCTAAATATGGTAACTTCCCTAAGACCTAAGCTTCTTAGTTCCAGCACTTGAATTCTGTGAGATGAGTTTGTTTCTTCGAAGGAGTAATAAAGTCAGCTGAGAAGATAGCAACAGTCTTTAAGATGCTTTAAATACACATATTTTTTGTGACATGTATGCATTCCTGCTGAAGTTGCAGTGTCTTGGGAAGAAGTGTTTTAAAACTAATTTCAGACTAAAAATCATTGAAGTACCAGCAAACTTTCTACAATTAGTATATGTATCCGGTTTTAAACCACATTTTTGTTTCTTCATAGTGGGCATTCTGTATTGTTTTCTCTACTTCAGCACTAAATGTAGAGGTAAGTGCAAAACCTTAGTATTTCACATTATAATGTGGAGCTAAGGGTATTTATCTAATATCATTAGTAAGCCTCGGATTCAGTTTTGTACACTACCATTGACTTTCTGTCAGTTTTATGTAAGCTGCTTTTAACCAGTGTCTCAGTAATATTTATATATGTAATTCCTTTGAATATACAGGCCTTCTGCCTTTTTTCCCATCTGAGAATCCTATCTACCGTGTCAGCATACACAAGAAGGTAAGTGTGAGGATGAAGACACACAGGTTTTGAAGATCATAGAATTGTAGAATCCTGGAATCACAAAATGACTTAGGTTGTAAGAAACCTCAAAGACCATCTAGTTCCAACCCTAATGGAATAGGACACCTCCTATTAGACCAGGTTGCTCAAAGCCCCATCCAACCTGGTCTTGAGCACTTTCAGAGGGGGAAGCAGCCACAGCTTTTCTGGGCAGCACCTTCCACTGTCTCACCACCCTCACCCTAAAGAATTTCTTCCTAATATCTCATCTAAATCTATCTTCTAGCAGCTTGGAGCCATTACCTGTTCTCCTATCACCACACGCCCTTCTAAAAAGCCCCTCCCCAGCTTTCATGTAGAACCTCTTCAGGTATTTGAAGACTGCTATTTTTCCCAAGAACCTTCTCTTCTCCAGGCTGAACAAGCCCAATTGTGTCAGCCTGTGTTCATAGGAGAGGTGATTCAGCCTTCTTATCATCTTTGTAAGAGTTGTGTAGATTCAGTCTCCAAAAACTCCATAATCTTCCTCTGTTGGAGATTCCAGAGCTGGACACAGTACTCCAGGTGGAGTTTCACAAAATGAAGAAGGGGGTAAGAATTACCTTCCTCAACCTGCTGGCCATGTTTTTTTGCTGCAGCCTGGGATATGGATGGCTTTCTGAGATGCAAGCACACATTGTCAGATCACATTGAGCTTCTTATAAACCAGCCAAGGACCAAAATCCTTCTCAGGGCTGTTCTCTGATTGGGCACATTCTCTGCCCAGTCTGTAGATGTGTTTGGGATTACCCCAACCAATCTGCACATCATTAGCTGCTTTTCTGATTACAACCGCATAATTACCCAGCAGCTGAGGAACAAGATAAACACGTCAGCTGGTGAGCTGAATTTTGTTATTTTCCTACAATTTCTATCTTTATTTTTCCCCCCCTCCTATTATCTGACAAGAGGGGTTTTGTTTGTTCTTTAGTTCTTTTTTCTTCTTCTTCTGTTTTGCTTTTGTTTCTGTTTTGGTTTGTTTTTTTATTATTTTTTAATAATACAAAGTATTATATAGAAGTTTACCTGCACTTAAGCTTAGGGGCAGAACTTTTATTTGGAGGAGAGACACAAGAGAAGAAAACTGTACATGAATATGAGAGATACAATTGTTAACTGGTATCAACACCTGCGCAGCTTTAGGAAAACAGTAGGCAAATATGAGAAAGATAAAATTATATAATTGATAGCAGAGATCAGATAACAATACTGGGGGAGTAAAGGAAGTGTAGAATGACATGCATTGCATGAGGTCAGAAGGATACTTATAGAATAGTACAATATATTGTCTTAATGTTGCTTGAAGAACTGAACTGAGGTATTATTTTTAATTCCACTACAATAGTGAAGAGGTTTTTAAAACATCATAGATGGGAGGTGAAAAGACTGGCCATTGTAACAGATTTGCAAGGGAAAAAAAAAAAAAAAGAAGTGAAGAAATACAAGATGACCACCAGATTTTTATCCCTGTAAAATTAGTATGGGGTAAAATGTTTCCATCTCTGCGCATGTATTTAAGCGTACATCAAGGACACTTGACATGATCACTGTAGGTTTTCATTTCTGTGTTCTAACAAAAATGATAACCGCATCGAGTTCCTGTGTTTGCTCATCATGCTTAAGTACTCCTATAACTAGGCAGGTCTGTATCAACACTGACTTCTTAAAAGAAGTCAATCCACCTAACTAAAACCAGAAATATTATTGCTTTGAATAGAAAATGTTGTTTCAGCTGAGTTTTAATTATTCCCCCACACCTTTTTTCAAGACTTCTTTTTAGATTGCCCAGCAGACTCATACTAAGTAATGACTTATTGCTATTCTAATTATGAAGTCAGTGCACATAAATCCATTTTATTTGTGAGCCATAACAATGGAGGCACCAGCCAGAGATCTAAGTTACTAAAAAACATGACACTGATCATTAGAACACTCTTCTCCTTCGGGCTGCAATAAGCAGCAGCTGAGCTTGGCAGGTGGAGAGAGAGGGCACCTACAGAGAGGAGTGAAAGACAACATGGATGCAGAGACATAGGTGCAGGCACAGTGTGGAAACAGGAAAGCCAAGATAATCACCATGTCTGGGAGAGCCTGGTGAACTCAAGTCCACCACTGCAGCAACTCAGTCACTTGTCTGCCTTCACATCCCTCTCTGTTACACTGGATACATGTAGTCTGGGAATGAAAGGGAAAGCATGAAGATGAATTTTTCACCAAAAATCTCCTGATAACATAATTCTTTCTGCCCCAGTTTCTAGCAATGAACTGAGTGCCTTCTGCTGCTGATTCTAAACTGGTTAGAAATTAATAAGATTAGAAATTTGTAAGATTCTGAAGACATTTTCTTTTTAACTAGTAGATCTTATAAATGTGGTTGTTGTTGTTTTGAGGTTTTATTTATGTTTGGATTTTGTTTTGTTGTTTTTTTGTTGTTGTTCTTTTTGGTTTTGTTTTTTTCATTTTTATTTTCAGGAAGACTTTTGAAATCTCACCTGTAAAGAGCAATGGATTAATTCTGCTCAGGTGTTCAATGAAGTGGATGAATCCTCTATGAGTGTTTGATAGAAATTGCTGAACCCAGATACAAGTTTAATTGCCTGTTTAGTTCAGTCAGGAAAGGCTTCCTGTGATGGGGAACCAGTTATGGAGGAAATAATGTGATAAAGCTACAAGAAGTACATGAGGGCACTCCTTTCATCTTTAGTGAACAGCTACTAAAAGGTGTCAGATCCACCTAGCACTAGCACTCCATACCTCCTGTGAAAAATGTGGCCACTTCGTTTCTATAGCATGAATTCTGGTTGAAGTAAAATAGTCACATAGTGAGGGAAGCAATTAAAATCCCTTGTCAGAAGGACCTGGACTTACTCTGATCTGAGTGTGTTTCTCAAGGTCTCTAGAGGTCTCCGTCTACCTGGAATTCTACAAACAAATTGCAAATGGGTTTTCTTTTGAACGTAGGTGAGGAATGAAAGATCTCAGATCACAGAAGCTAAAAATAGCAATGGTAAAGGTAGGCAGAGACGTATGCAGCAATGCAACAAACAACATTCTTTTTCTGCCAGATAAAAGACATTGCCTTGCCCATATGAGCTCTGTAGGCTGTCTGTAGAAACAGTGCCAAACTGTGTTTGGAGTATAAAGGAAATGGAAAGTAATTTACAGGGATTCTGTATTCCAGATAGCTGCTTTTCAGTGATAAGTATTTATCAGATAATTATTGAGAGAATAAAAACATACTCAAATCCCTATGGTATTGTTATAATACTTGGTTTAAAATACATGGTACTAAAATCTGTTCTAAGTGTTTCTTACATTTTACAGAAACTAACAGACCAGGGGAATAGATGGAATGAATGCTGCTGTAAAATCTTCATGGATCTTCTGCAAAAGGACCCGTTTCACATTCAATGGCAAACTGTTATAGAACATTGAGCTTTTGCATCGAGATGGTGTTCATGGCCCTTCATATTGTGTTTATGGACTCTTCCCGGTGTACATTAATTCCATTTTATAACTGTAATAATAAGTGCTGTAAGAAGATATGGAGTAACCAAATATCCGAAATGCAGGATAGAGTGTTAACAGCTTCTAAATCTAGGTGTTTTGTTTTGTTTGTTTTTGTTTTTGGTGGTTTGATTTGGTTTCTTTGCTATGGATGCAGGAGAACACAGGAGGAGAAGGTTAGAGCTTCAAGACTTCCATTTATCTTGTTTTTTCTGTTTAAGTTAGAGTTCTTGAAGAGTTCAGGTGTAATCACAGCCTTCTGTTGCAACAAGAAGCACCATCTGCTGAGGCATTCTGTAAGCAATACAACATCTCTCCAGAGACAGTTTAGCATTCAATTCACAGAGAAGGATGGCAGGGACTTGTAAACAAAAAAAGACAACTGAAGCAGTGAAGAATTGGATGTGCTCTAAAGATTCAATATGTTTCTTTATAGCTGAAAAATCCTGTAATGTTATAAAAGCCTGGCAGAGCTCTCTGATGTATTAATTGTGGCTTTTTTCACCTAACCTTTTTATTTGAAAGCCAAAAAGTAAGGACAAGATCTTGCTTTATATTTTTCCCCATTGAAATCTTCAAGTTAGTCTGACCCAAGTTATGTAGCAAACACAAATTTTTTTTAGGGAGAGGGAGAGAAAGCTTTTAATAGGCAGAATGTGCATACGAATGAATAGGTATTGGCTGTCAATGCATGGCAGTTTTGAAGTCACTTAGAATGAACAATAGCTTTCTAGAAGACAAATGGCTAGTGTAAACACTTTTAATCTTTGTATTTTCTCACAAAATATTTTAAAGCTTACCAGGATTGTCATTGTGGTAGTAGGGAGATAAGTTTGAGTGGATGCTATTTCCTGTTCTGAATGAAAGTATTTAAATTATAAAGACAGGTCTTCAGAGTATCTGTAGTATATATTCTCACTGTTTATCTGAAATGAATGCTGAAGGTAAGATACTGAAAGTTTAGAGAATGACATAAGAGAGTTTATAGGTTCACCTGGACAAAGTAGGACTGGGTCTTCAGCAGGTCTAGGATCTATTCCATCAAACATTTAAAAATAACAAAACCTTGCTTAATCACTGAGTCATGTAAAACAGATGTTCAGCATTCAAGAATTTTGAGCATCTTCCAGTACACAGCAGGTCTCCTTTATCTTGTCCATCAGAAAATACAGTTGGATCTATTGTCTGTCTGTAGTGAAACAAGCATGTGTGAATTGAATGTTTTTCATGTGCTTTCCTACCTTAAGATTTCTCAGTATGTTAGAGCTAGAGGAAGGGGAAAGAGGAATAAAATGAATATCTTTGTTAATTGAGTTCCATCTTAATATAGTTATGTTATATTAGATGAGTCAAGATCTTCCTAGTTCTGGTGTAAAGTACTGGACAACATTTTCTTCCTTGAGTTTGAAACTAGTGTTGAGGATGATTTGCCACTGAGATAGGTGAGTCTAATCAGACCAGGTTATATGGGATACAGATGGCTTTCAACTAAATTGAACACTTTAATTCGGGCATAAAATACATGGTTGTTGGCATGAACTTTTTAAAAATGTCAGCCTTATTTTCAAAGAGTGCAATTTACCTTGAGTTACAGGAGTTCTAAGAGGGTTATATGTTGGCCCTCTACTCATGGATGAAAATTTCTCATTAGGTGTTCATATTTTTATATAAACCTAAAAAAAAATAGGTACCTTGTTTTTGGCCACCGTGCTAATTACGATTCAAAGCTTATATTAATTTGTATCATACGAATTTTAGTGTCCTCTGGCTGCGAACATCTCACCCAGTGCAAAGGAGATCATGTGTCCTCACTTACAAAATTACAGCCGTAGTGACTTTTACTAAAAGGTGTTCGAGAGGGAGAAAAGTGAGGGGAAATAATAAGCTCTAACTATTCATGTGAATCAGAACCTTGTGTTGGGGGTACAGAGGAAGTACATATTAAAATGCACAATATGATGGATCCAGTTAGCTTCAAATAAATCTTCTAAAAATAAGAAGAAATCAAAGCATACAAATCTTCCTCCTCTTCCCTCAGATCTGCCATATCCATTCAATGATTTGTAGGTTTACTTTCATGACTGAGGCCAGCACTGATTTTCCACTTTCATGGAAAAAACCTTTGCTGTTTAAAAAGCAATAAACAGTCCTGTGTCAACTGAAGAACCATAGGTGGAGACCAGAAGATTTAGAGTCCAAATCATAGAAGAATGGAATAATTACATTAAAGTTTTAGAAGAATTAAGAAATATTGGCCATCCTCTGGTTTTTGTTTACAGGAATTTTTCTTCCATCCCAATGCATGGGAATAGACCGCTGTTTAAAACCATGTATGGTTTTTTTTCCCCTGATGTTGTCTTTGATCTATCAGTGCTTCTTGTAAGCTCTGGGAGCTGTAACTGGAAGAACTATAACACAATATAATGGTTTCATATTTAGACATGATCAATGGCTGCAGGACTTCATCTAGAAATTAACAGGTTTTGGATGGCTGTTTACAACTACCTGTAGTTCCTTCTCTCAAGTTTATTTCCTTCCTCTAAGAATGAGTGACTAATTCTTGAAAGACATAGTAATGTCTTGTCCAGATTTATTCTGCAGTGTATTTTTTGCCTCTAAAAAGTACTTAACGATGGTTAATAGCAGATAAAGATAATGTGATCTTTGCCTACTTTTCCTAGAGCTGCTGTAGGCTGACCTACAAAAAAGGAAAAAAAAATATCTCAGAATAATTGTAGAAGGGCTTATTTTTTAAGTCTGAGTCTCAGACTTCTAAAACCCTACAGGAGCTGTTTAACATTGCTTGGGATCAGTTCCTCTGTCTTTAAGTTAACCTTAGAAACTGCTTACAGTATCCTGAAGTCCTGCTGTGATATGCAGTAAACTGATTAAGACTAAAATGTCTTTAGGGGCTTGCATATTGGATCCTATTAATCCCCTTCTTACTCAGTTTAGAGATCATCCTTGTAGAGACCTGTTTGTTCTCTACCTCAAAATTGTCCTGTTGATGGGTTTAGGAATTATACCAATTTAGGATTTTTAGGCTTGAGATGCATAATGTTCATCTTACCCTGCTGTCATTAATCCAGTGATGTGTCTGGCTTGCCATCTGGAATGACATCCTGGCACATCTTAAGTGAGAGGACTTTGCCCTTTTTTGGATTTTCCACTCTAGACCTGTATAATCAAAGTGCCTCTGAATTGGTGGTAAAATATTCTTTCCCTCTAGTTGCACTGCTCATGTTTTCATTACTTTGAATCTTTTTCCTTTTGATGAATGACTTAGATATGAAAAGGACACTTCAAATAGAGTCTAAACCAGTATTGCCTGAAAGTGTCACTCACTATTTCAAATAACACCTTGGACTGCAATTTCTTAAGGAAATTTGAAGTCAGTACTGTTATTTCCTCAGTTGTCTACTATGTGAATGTTGTTTCAGTGGGAATCTCTGCAACCTGAGGCATTTTTTCTGTCATGGAATTATTTAAATAAAGGGGACTCATAGTTAATTATTCCATTTATGCCCTTCATCTGAAAAAAATGGCAGAATAGTTTTCTATGTTTTAAATTAAAAGCTCTAAAGTAAGGGGCACAGCAAAAAAGCAAATAAAGCTCCAACAGAAGTAGTGTTCCTTGCTGAGGGTGACTTGCCAATTTCTGCTAAAGTATTGCTATCTCCCTACTTCCCATTATTTTTGTGGTGGCTTTCTTGCACATACCCCTAGCACTAGAATTAATAAAATAAGAGCACTGCAGATGAGTTTTATAAAGAAGGGCTTTTTTTTGGAATAAAGAGGAGCAGAAAGCAAATCTTTAGTGTTGTATGTAAATACTAGCAATCAAGATTCAACTGTATTATCCAGGCCCGCTCCTGTGGTTGCACATGTTTTTTCTGACCTAATAGAGACACTTTTCAGGAAGTCACCAGACTACCCTAAGAAGTCAGAGATTTCTAAATCTCTGGAATCAGAGAAAAGCACATTGAGATAAGAAAGGCACAACAGGCTTTCTTGGTATACTCACACAGTTGCATGTGTATGCAGATTCTCATCACTGGGCAAGGAAAGTACAAAACACTGAAGATCCTGCTGAGAGTACATCTGACTTTAGATGCTTTGGGTATTTTTTCTTGGCTTGGCTTGTGAAAAATGTCACATACTGGAGAATTGTGCTGTCCATAATACTGCCCTACAACGCACAGCCATGCCATTAATGGCAGAAGTACAACACATAAAGCAAAGTAAATATTCCTGTATCTGGATCCATAAAAGCATTAGAACTGCTTTTATGGATTAGAACAAGAAGTGGTTGCTGTAGCACAGGAGAGTTTTCTCATCTGAGAGAATGAAAGAAAAAACCCTCTTGAATCATGGGGGTGTTGCATGTTTAAAGTGGATCACCACTTCTATAAGACCCTTACATGTCTTTTTAAATTCATTTATATTTTTAGCCTGCCCACGAAGATGGATTCTCTCAGACCTTCATGGTTATTTCATTAGTGCTAGTACTGAAAAATTGAAAAGCTTACATTGAATTTTATATTTTTTAACAGTTTTGCAAACAGAAATATGACTTTGTAGATAGCGAACAAAAACCCCTAGAGTATCAACAATTGGACGTGCATATTAGTTTCTCTATTGCCTGATCAATGCTGTCACTAATGCAAATCTATTCCCACAATGCACAGAATGTCATTAATTTTATGTTGTTTACGTACTCTTGCCATAAGGTTAAGCAACTCCTACTATTAAGGTAGATGAAATTGCATTACCTTAATGAAATGCACTTTACTGATAAAGAAGAATGTCACTTTCACAAGTGGAAGAGCTGTTAGCAAATTTTTACGAGAGAATTCCCAAAATCATATCATAATTGCTTGGACAGCTGTGTAGTTTACATAATGAGCAAACAATGCCAAGGTTTTCTAGTTTCTTTGTCAGCTGTAGTGGATGTTAGTATGCATGGTGGACCTTTTTTAGGCTTTTTATTACTTGATTGCAAATCATTCTTCATTGCTGCCCAAATTTATGGAAGGACATTGCTCCCTGAGGTGCCATATCCTTTCAGGTCTGTAACTGAACATGACTGATGGCTCCAGTGTAACAGTTGCTTATTATGGCGCTCACTGAGCTATGATTGCTCCAATGCTTTATGTTGGCAGATGTGTTTCCCTTGGAACAGCGTCTCTGAGACAGAGGTCATTGATCAAACCCCCCTCTGGCTGTTCCATTATGTGCAAATTATTGCTAAAAGCAGAGAGACTGAGAAAAGGGGTGTGTGTGTGTGTGTGTATGTGTGTGTGCATGCATCCTGTTCCTTGCAGAACTGAGGGTAAGGAAAAGGCTAATGTAATGAAAAAAAAAAAAAACAAAAACCCACATCTGTCTAATTGGAAAGAATGTTTTTATAAATGGAGGAGAAAGAAGGAAATTAAGATAATTTCAGTGGGAGCACAACCATATAATACTGTAGCATTTCCTTTTCAGCTGAGCAATGCAGAGTATTTTTGTCTGAGCTTTGTTGCTAGTGTGCATTTTCAGTACTGAAGTTAGTGGAAACAGGGTCATTCAATACCTAAGACACTTCTATTAACACTTTTTCTAAAAAATGAGAGAACCTATATTTTGGAGACAGCCTTATTATATAGCAGTGAACTGTACAACAGTTCCAAAAATATAAAAAAACAGAGACGGGATTGTTGAGCTAAGCAAGTGACTGCCTTGAGTACTTCCCAAAGACTGACTGAGACTATGGACACTCACTACCTCAACCACTCTGTTAACAGAATGAAAATGGTGCCTTGCTGTGACATGAGACATTTTGCACAAAAAAAGGAATAATATCAGGATCGTATGAACAGGTTACACTACGTGTATGAGATGTCAAAACTTTGGGAAATTTTAGTGTGACCTTTGACAATGAAGTTTGTTTGTCACTAATGAGGATGTTTCTTTAATTTTTTTTTTTTTATGTTTTGTCCCTTGTAACAGACATCTCTAAGAAATAAAACAACTAGATCCTCTTGAAGGAGGGGAAACTTCATGAAAAGAGCAGCCGAGGGGCATTATAAAAAAAAAAACAACAAACATCTGAATTTATCCTTTTACTCTTTCCTCCCAAACACTCCAAAAAAATTAAAAGGTTCAGTGTTTAATGTCTTGAAACAAAGGGAAGATTACTACTTAGGATTCAAGACCACAACCATTGACTTAATGGCTTAAACATTTAGTTTCATTTTCAGGATCTGCATTATGAATCTCTGTCCAGGGAGGCAACCAGAATTTAATTGAGCACAGTCTCAAGAAAATCAGTTTAAGCTGTCATTCCTTTCAGTGCGGGTGCAAACTAAATGAGGTCCTTTCCATTCCATAGTTGGGAAAAGTTTCCTGGATCAACCTCACCAGTAGCTAACTGTCTTACTGAACTTTACACCTTGTCAAAGCATAATATGATTTTGTAGCCTTTAGTGGAGTAAAGAAGATTACTGATATTTTCCCTATCATGCAGTAGAAACAATTCCAATTAGCATTTGATTCTGGGCTTATAACAAACATAACCAACATGTTAACCTACAAACACCTCCAACATGTTTCTATATACCATCCTAAGCATGTTTTCTTTGCCTCCCTATCAACAATACAATCAGTCATTAGAAACAAATTTTCTATAAATATTCCACTTAATTCAGACGTAAGCTTCGTTTTAACATTCTCTTTCTTCAATTTTCCATCTTATATTTAACTTACTCCCCCTTCAATTGCATCAAAATGTAACAGTTCAATGGAAAAGCTTGCTATAAGTAACTTGTTTTGACTTGTAACCTGCCTCTTTGAAGAAATGTCTGGGTCAGATTCATAGCTCTTATAAATGGAGGTAGGTACACTTAAAAAGACTTCTGCAAGTATTAAGCCCAGTATAACTAGTTGATCATAATTATGTTAGATATCTCAAAGCAGCAAGACAGTGAATGTCTTCTGATAATCATTTTCCTTACTGTATTCCTTGGTTAAATGTAGAGCTCCCATAAAAATATTTAGGAATTGTATTCTCTGTGAAGAGTCCTGCTTTTCTTCACAAACAGTTATGATGTTGAATACCAAGCAATTATGATGAATTGACTGTCAATTAATTAAACAACATGCTTTATATTGTATCTACTTCAGCTTTCTTTTCTACTAGTATATAAACTTCTCCCATTTGACTAAGGCTATTAATCAAAACCAGAGATTTTAAAGAATATTAAAATACATGTCATTAATCGATAGTCTGCTCTTTCTCTTGTTTTTAGTTCTGATACGAGATTCAACTTTTAATTTGAAAGAAAATAAAATTATTTTAGCAGTCATCTGAGTTTTTACATTGAAAATCTGAAAGAAAACATTCATTACCAAAGTGAACCTATTTCCTTGGTCTGTTGATTTTTCACTTTGTCACTTGTGTGATATAGTGGAATTCATGAACCTTCAAAAATCACTGATGTTTTCATCCTCTAAAGGGAAAAAAAAGAAAAATGGAATTGGGATTTTTAGGTGATGGTTTTGTTTTGTTTTGTTTTGCTTACTATTTGGCCTACAATGAAGTTTCATTTCTTTTTCAGGCCCTTTCAACAGAAGGAAAAGCAATAAATAAGATAATATTTGGAAAACCAAGTGTGTGGTTCTGACCACTCATCTACAATTGTCTCAAAGGAAGCAATTTTAAAATTAATAGACCTGGGTAGGGTGGAAAACTTGTCTGGCCAGAACTGAGCAGGGGGTGACACCCCGGGACAAGATAGAATTTCAAGCACCCTTCACTCACATCTCCCTTGCTGTAGTTATGATATTTGCTCAGAGTATGTAGACTTGGTTTATCTTCCACCATACAGAAATTGCTGAACCATCACACCAGGCCAGGTTGTTTTTCTCTGGAAGGTATGGCCATATTTTTTTCCTGTGGTGTAATCCTGCTGACAGTCACCTTTTCTTGTCCCCAGAATATAAGACAACAAAGATTTAACCATGTCATAGCTGCTTGTCTGAGGGGAATAATTGAAAAACTTAAGGTCAAGGATGACCAGCTAATTTTTTTCTCTAGGCCATGATCTTGCATATTTTCCCTCGGAATCCTCAAAACCCCTTGTACTTACTCTTCCAACTATAAGAAAATCACAGTGTCATCCTTTAAGCTTTGTAACCTGTAAGAATACATTACATCTGTTTTTGAATGTGTGTTTACTTTAAATAGGGAGCACCTTAGGTAGCAAGGTGTGTGTAGCTTGTACAGACAGATTTTTCTAAAATTAAGATATTGACTGCTATAACACCAGAACAAATAGGGCACAAGCCCAGGTTTTCTAATAGCAGGATTTGCACTGTTCTTTGATTCTTTTCTGCTGAGGTGGTGTCAGCTCCCTAGTGAACTAATACACACACCTGGTTAACCATCTCTAACAACAGAAGTGTAAGAAAAATCCAGCAAGTTGGCTGTTTAGAATCACATTGATGACCAGTGCACAGTTAATGGCCTCGGTATTTTCCAATCCTAAATGACATCTCAGGTAGCAACCTATGAACTTTTCTCCTCTTCATCTAGGAAAGAAAAATTAATCTCTTCCACTATAAACAGAGCACTGAAAGATGGGGGAAAAAACCAATTAATGAGAAATATTACATAATGTTTTTAGGTTGTTTACATCAGGTCATTCACTTGCAGAATTAAAAATGGAAAACAAATCTCTGACCTCTTGCTATGGTAAGACATCTTTCTGGATAATGGCTTTATCATTTGTTCCAAATATATTTTTGATTTGATAAACTGGTCTTTTGTAGCTAAGAATAATTAGTTCCTTGCAAAGTCTTAGCACTAGTGGAGAGATCTCAGGTAACATTGTATTTCAGTTTGAGAGACTGAACAAAACCATATTAAAGCACTAGAATGTTTCATGCTAAATAATTCACCCAGTGGAAGTTGTGCATGCAATGCAGTATTCTTTCAATTAATGTGTGTTCTCTTAAAGTGCTTTACGACATGAAGGATATATGGGTAACAACTAAATTGTTCAACAAAGTAGAATAATATTTGTTAGTAAAAGCAAAGTTGCTAAAAGTCTTTTACAACCCTTCTGTAACAAAAGAGGCTAAAATAGTATTCTTTCCAAGTCAGGGAGTATCTTGTCTAAGCCCTACTGACTCTTTCTAAATTAAAAAGAAATTATTAACAACAACAATAATAAATAAATAAATATATATATAAAAACACAAACCCTTTCCAGGTCAATAAAAATATTCCAAATCTCTGAGTTTCCTCAAGACATTGGAGAGCTAGGGACAGTTTAAACCAAACGCAGTAACAATTTATTCACTGCAGTTTAACTATTCCAAGTTTTATAAGAACTTTTCAAGTTTTTAAAGGAACAGCCTGGGACTAGTAAAATGAAATCTCTGAAATGGGAGCAAAACCAAGGGAAACTCCGCCCCCTCCTTAGCTGAAGAACCATCAACTAAAAAACTTGAAACATTAAGAAATGTATACCATTGATATGAATTTGCTGTCTAATTGTATTTATTTATTCTTGTTTATAATCAGATCAGCATATTTATTTTCAGTGCCTATGAACAAGTGCATTGCTGATGTTTTTCCTAGTGATTAAATCTGGTGTTACTTTTAAGAAGTCTCTAAGCTGTGAGAAAGAGAGGGGGCAATTTTAAGCAGCATTCATTAACTTAGCAATCAAAGAAAAGACTGTAACATGCATGCTCATTTTAAAAGTCTTTACCCCACAGCATAACATAACTAATTAAAGGTTTTATCATGAAAACTGCAATTTGCACAGACTGATTAATTTAAGTAACTGGACTTTAATTCAACTGTATAAAGTGACATTTCACTTTATTAGACTTCACTCAAACATAATTTTATTCACTTCACTGTGACATTTATAATTTGCAGCCATACAAATGGAACACTTCAGAGTACAATACTGTGTGTAACTGTATGGAATCAATAATTTTCATGAAATTTCAGTATATATCTATCATCCTGTGTTCATCCAAGTCTATTTTTTTGGCGTCACATAACATATCGCTGTGCTTATGGGTATATTTCATCAAGAAACTGTTGGCATAGGTTGATGGCATTGAGAATTATGCTTTTATTATACTTTTCAAGAACTTGAATATAGACAACCAATGTAGCTACATATCTCATTTTCCTGTGATGTCATTAGCCTTATTTAAGCTATGTAGTATGACAAGGAGGAAAAAAGTATGACATCAATCTGGAGGCCAGGGAAGAATGGTGGTGTATCAAACTGCACAATGGAACTTGGAGTCACAAGTCCATCTGGAGATCTTATTAATTTCATCATTGACTCATTTTGCTCTTTCAAAATGAGAATAACTTGTTATTCCATAATAGCCATGTGAGGCAAACATCCTTTAAAATAACTGTGGGATCTGTGGTTACTACTAAAATACCTTAAATATGTGCCCAGATAAGTACATAGTTATTTAAATAGAAAAACATTCATACAGTATGTTAAAAGGTAAATGCAATAAAATAGTCACAACTTTATTCTTAGCCTGGAGCTCCACAGTAGAATTGACTTCAATATGCTGGAGATCCAGGCTGCCTCAGCTGAGCAAATACCACCCACCCTGTGTGAACACAGCCTATGAACCCACAAGTAATTTGACTACTCAAATGACAGTAGTGTTTAATTGGCAGGGCTTCATGATAACAAGTTTGGCAGATGTAGGAACAAAGGGAAAGGTGTTTATCGATCCAATCATAAAATCCCCAAATGTCTGGAAATAAAGAAAAAGATTATATTTTATCTTACAATAAGATCTATACCTACACTGACAAAGCTCTATATTATTTCCTGATCATTATTTCTTCCCTCTTTTCTAAATCCATTTTGCTGTATTTAGTTTAATTATCTGAAGTTGGTTATATGCCTATCAAGATCTTCAGGAGACCCAATATGAGACCTTCTGATACAAAATACACAAAGTGACCATAATGTTGCAAATTTAGATAGTATAAAAAAATTCCTGTATAAATGCTTGGATTTGATTTGGCAAATTTATTTATTTATCTTTCAAGAGGAGTTTTACTTTGTTGAGAAAGTAATAGAACTATTACCTATAGAGTTCTTCTACAATGTATGTGGAGCTTAATCTGAGAGCCTAGAGTGGGTGTGAACCTTGACAAGTAGCAGAGTTTCCAGGCACAGGCAGAAACCCTGATGCTTTGTTTTCCAACTTGTATGGCTCTGCTTGGTTAGGAGTAGTGTGGACATGTAAGGCAAAGCACATATAAAGAGTAAACTGATTCTGCTGATTTAAATTTAATTAAAAAAATATTTATGGTTTAAAATATAAGGCTTTGAACTTTTGCCTCTGTGTACTTTCTATTTCCTGCACTTGCCATAGAGCTGTTGTGAAGAAATAAACCTAGTGTAAAACCTGTGTGATCTGACCGAAAGAAAGGAGTGAGCATTTTCAGCATTAGTGAGTGTGGGCCCATGGCTTTTTGTCCATTCCACAGTTTACTCAAGCAAAATCCCGTAGTTTATAGTACATTTATCTTCCAAAGCTTGATACTACATTGTTTTACTTTTATGAATAAAAGAAGAATTAAGATCATTATCTTTAACTTATTTCAGGAAAAAAATTTAATTGAATTTATAATATTTCTTATGTCAGATTTTAATTTTCCTCTGTAGCAGAGTATCTTGCAGGACTACATACTGTCCAAATGTTATTTAAAAACTAATAGAATCTCCAGTATGCGTAAGCACAACATATGTATGAAGTTGTGGAGCTGTTGCTTATAATTTTCAGATATAAAAAATAGGCTCTGAAAGATTCACTAAGCAGGGTTACAGTGTTAAGACAGGATCTGTCTGCAGTGGTCTTGTCTACCCTATCTCAAAACTACTGTGTGGAAAAAGCTCAAGAATAACTTACTGCTGATGTGATTTTGAGTGGCCACATTGTTGTACTTCCAGGGAGAAAACAGCCTGTTGTATCTACAGTGCAATAAAACATAGCTGTCAGAACACATAAAGCAGAAGGAAACACACAGAAGACAATGCCCCAAAAGAACATATAATCATAGAATCATAGAATCATAGAATCTGCTGGGTTGGAAGGCACCTCAGAGATCATCAAGTAAAACCCTTGATCCACTGCTGCTGCGGTTACCAGACCATGGCACTGAGTGCCACATCAGGTCCAAAGGAGGGCAACCAGGCTGTGAAGGGACTCCAGCACAAGTCCTGTGAGGAGAGGCTGAGGGAGCTGGGGGTGTTCAGCCTGGAGAAGAGGAGGCTCAGGGGAGACCTCATCGCTCTCTACAACTCCCTGAAAGGAGGTGGGAGCCAGGGGGGGGTTGGTCTCTTCTCCCAGGCAACTATCAGCAAGACAAGAGGGCATGGACTTAAGTTGTGCCAGGGGAGGTTTAGGTTGGATATTAGAAAGAATTTCTTTACAGAGAGGGTAATCAGGCATTGGAATGGGCTGCCCAGGGAAGTAGTGGATCAATCTAGGAAAAAAAGTGGCCTGTACTGTACATATATCTACCAGTGTGCACAAGACTCAAAATCTTGGTATTTCTTCCTAATCACTGAAAAAAGAAAAGGGTTTGTATGTATGTATTTTTTACCAGGTAACATGAATTTTGTTCAAGGAAAAGTATGGCTAAAGAGTATCTGAATGGATCCTTCTGAAAACAATTTTACTGCTAGGGCTAAGAATTCTGCTCAGCAAAGACAAAAGGGATTCTTTTACAAAGCAGGCAAATCACTGGTCTGCCACATGAGTCCCCAGTATCATCTATGAATCACATAAGCTCCAAATGTAAGTGGAGCTTTGGTTGGTGTGTATCTGACATATTTATTCTTGCAGTATCTTTCCTGACATATGGTACAAGTTGTATGGATGAAGAATGGACCAATAATTTCAATATCTCTGTATCTCAGACTCTTGCTGTCACATGTGTCTCGTAGACTATGAAAATACCGTATAAATTTAGAGCCACCTTCTAGAGGTTAGTCTCTACTAGGTAGTACCAGAGCTGATGTGGATGAAAGGGACCTAGGGGCACTGGTTGACAGTCAACTAAACATGAGTCAGCAGTGTGCTCAGGTGGCCAAGAAGGCCATTGGCATCCTGGCTTGTATTAGGAACACTGTGGCTAGCAGGAATAGGGAGTGTACTCAGCTCTGGTGAGGCCACATCTTGAGTCCTGTGTTCAGTTCTGGGCCCCTCACTATCAGAGGGACAGAGAAGTGCTGGAGAGTGTCCAGAGAAGGGCACTAAGGCTCATGAAGGGCCTGGAGCACAAGTCCTGTGAGGAGCAGCTGAGGGAGCTGGGGCTGTTTTGTCTGGAGAAGAGGAGGCTGAGAGGAGACCTTAGAGCTCTCTTCAGCTGCCTCAAGGGAGGTTGGAGCAAGGAGGGAAACATCCTCTGCTCCTTAGAGAACTGTGAGAGGACCAGAGGAAATGGGTGGAAGCTGCTCTAGGGGAGGTTTAAGATGGATGTTAGGAAACATTTTTTCACTGAGATGGTTGTCAGGCATTGGAATGGCCTGCCCAGGGCAGTGGTGGAGTCACCATCCCTGGAGGCATTTAAAAAGTGTTTGGACCTGGTCCTTGTGGACAAGGTTGGACTGGATGATCTTGGAGGTCTCTTCAAACCTAAAACATTCTGTGGTTCTGTGATTCTGTGATATCTGATGCTTGTAAAGCATCTTTCAGAATGTATTCCTTACCGCTTTGCTTTTTAACCGTAGCTGATGATCAAATAATCATCCTCAATAGAATTTTAGAAGGCTTTTTCTAAGATTTTGTTGTCAACAATATTAGGCTTAAAATTCAGACAACTCCAATATCCAATACAGCTCCAGCCATGCTTTGCTGACATTTCTTTTTCAAACGATTATGAACTTTAAGGCTTTTTTAAAATTTATTTTTATTATTATGAAAATTTCATGATAAAATTCAGTCTTACAATGTGTGGATCAACATCTTTACACAGGAATCAAAGAGATGAATTTTCAGCTGTTTTGATATAGCTTTAGTACACTGTCCACATGCTTGGAGAAAATCAAATAGTTCAGGGGAAATTCTATCCAGAAGATTTTTGTGCTAAAGTTCTCATGATGACACACACTTATTTCTTTAAGAAGACAGAAGTAAAAGTTTTCTTTTCTACGTGTTAGTGGTCTAATGAGAATTTTCTGTACAGATTTTACACTGTTAGCTAAAAATATACATCTAAAAATCCAGCAACTAACAAGAAATGATTACTTGCTTCGTGCTTCAAAATCAAATATAGATCTGTTAGCATGAGTATGAATGTAGGGGAATGTAGCTTTACAGAACCTCTTCTAAACAGAAACAAGATTACCTGGGCAGGTAAAATAAGAGTAATGGAGATGCTCAAAAAGCCATAGTGAGAAATAATAAGATGATTCATTTAATTTGAAGGGATATAGGTAAAAATCTAGACATCCAAAAACATAATAAAAAATAAAGTGGAGAGCTGATAGCTTTTACCTATGTTTCTTAACTGCAGGGAAAAAAATATTAATAAAAACCCCAATTCATAGGAGGGCACACGCCTTTCAGAACTGTTAATGCAGCAGCTGCAGCATCCAAAAGGGTACCAGGGTGGTCTTCAAAGTGTCCAGGTTTATGCACATAAACAGCATTTCCTTTGGTCACTGCTTATACTGGACAAGATAGGTCTTATGTCATGTGGGGATCTTCTCCCTGGTTTTAAGGAGACACAAAAGACAAGCAGAATTTTCAAAAATGAGTGTTTGAATACTTGAGTATCAAAGAGAATCCTGGCAAGAGTATTCATGTGCACTAGTACAGGAAAGTAGTGAAATTAATGTTTCTGTTACACACTTGAGAAAGAGCCAAAAAAAGTATTTTGAATGACATGAAGTTCATGATCAAATGCTTTCAGAAGAACCTTAAATAGGAAACTCAAATTTTTTAAAAAAATTTGAGCATTTTAGCTTCTGAATCTTATAAACTATCTGAGCTGCTAAACTTTCTGGACTGTCTATGTGTCGAGGCATGCTGGGACAGTTCCAGCAGAGCAAAAGAAAACTAATGCTGTGACAATATTTAAAGAGAGGATATAGGGGTCCTAACCCTATAAACTTCTCTGCCTTGTGTAGATTATGGAAAATTGAAATGGTAGATAATAAATCTGACTTCTTTTTAAGAGTTAAGAAAAGTTAATTAATGCCAATGGGCATAGAGTTATTGAAAAATTATCTTACTTAGCTAAATTATAAGAGAAATGATGTCACTATATGCTTGGTTGTTAAAGATTTTGATGTAATACAGTTAGGGACCTGTAAGGTACTTTAACACAGTATTGCAAAGCTTTTTGTCTAAGGAGCAAAACCAATACCAAATCAATATATATCGGTCAGATGAAAACATAATGTAAATTATGTTGTCTGAGAAACTATTGCTGTTGAATCATTGTTGAATGGATGTTTTGCTGGATTGAGTTCTGTGGATGCAGTGCTGTTTAACATTTTTAGCTATGGCACCAAATCATTAGTGATTGATTTGCTAATGATGTGAAAGCTGGAGGATCAATAAAAAAGAAGTCAGAATACTGATACCAAACAGTCTAGAGCCCTCTGTAAGCTGTATGTTACCATCAACAAATACATCATAGGGGGAGAAACAAACATTGCTTTTGCATGTCTGGTATTCCAGCAGCAGGATCTTCCTGACCTAGTATGGTCCAGTCACCTACTGTATATCAGAGCTTCCCATGACAAAAAGCAGTAGCTCTGAGAAAGACTTGAAACTCATTGTGGATCATCAGCTGAATGTGAAGATATTGCTGTGGCCAAGGACATATTGTTGGTAATAGTTTGCTATTGCTTCTGTGCTTGGCACCCATGGGATTAGTGCTGGCCTAATGCACTCTGGCCAGGTACCAACAAATTGGTATGGAAACTGAAAGCCTGAAGAGACTTTAAAGAAGAGCTAGAGCTATGGAAATGGACAAAAACTGTAAAAAGCCTCATGTATTCTAGCATCTGGCATGGTGGATAATAAGTTTGCATCTCGGAGATGCCAATCTGCAATTCAGACTGGAATATGTTCTACGTTTGTAGAAAGCTGGCAGCATCAAAATATGAGCAGTGTCTGTTCATCTGGGAATTAAAGCTAGTGGCATCTTCACTGTGGAATAGACCTGAGAACGAATAAGCAGGACAGATACCTAGAAAATACAAAAACATGGAAGGGGAAAATAAGGAATGACCTTGGGTTATCCACTCCTTTAAAACTGGAGAATTTCAAGGAGAATTAACAAATGATTTTTGGTCTGCTTCCTTACTGCTGCAGTGTAGAACTTGTGAAGAAAAGATAAATGTTAACAGAGCATTTTCTGGCCTTTCATCCTCTGTCTTAATGAGACCTAGTAACCGATGGAAAAAATCAGCCTTGAAATAAAACTCAAACTTTTAGAGATGAAACTAATCAATTTAGAAGCATATTTCTATGTTGAGCCTGACAGTATGTTCTTCTCTTCTTTCTGATAAGATCAAGGAAGGTGGGATTACTTGTCATTTCCACTTCAGAGCATTAAGGCCTGTCCTCCTATAGCCAACTGGTTAATAGTCATTAGGACAGTACTTTTCAGATCTCTGGACCCAAGCCCATAACAAAATGGAAACAGCAAAACAGTCAGCAGGTCAATCAGTGAGTGAGATGGGAGCAGTGGGATTTCATCTTATTGTAGTGAAATGAAGCTTGTGCTGTGTGGAAAAGGGAGTTCTAGACAGCATCATCACCACACTCTGCACTGTTAACCTGGGGTATTTGGATACAGACCTGAGTGTGACTTTTCTATGTCTATGCATATAACTATTTTATTTGTGTTTTGTATGATGCCTCATAGCTTTTTTTTGTGGCGGGAAAACCTTTGAAAAAGAGATCTCTAGTTCTTCTAAGTGGAACCTGCTTCTTACCAGCAGAGTACTTATGTAAAAAACTTGAAGCAAAAGCTGATCATTAAAGTGTCATCAGAAACCATTAATGACCAAACTGAAGCAATCAAGCTTTAACATTCATGATGACACAGAATCACCAAATAACAGAACCATAGAATTACTGAGGTTGGAAGGGACCTGGAGGCCATCTAGTCCAACTCATCTGCTCAACCAGGACTATCTAGAACAGGTAGAACAGGTCCAAATGGCTTCTGAGTATTTTGAACAACAGAGACTGCAGAACTGGACAACATGCTCCACTGAGTGATGTGCTCCACTGCTCAGTGACAAAAAAGTGGTTCTTGGTGTTCAGGAGGAAGACCTCATGTTTCAGTCTAAGCCTTTCACTCTGTGAGTGGACAGCACTGGAAAGAGCCTGGCTCAAGCTCCCCTCAGGTACTTAAAACATGAATAAGATTCCCTCCTGAAGCTGCTATTCTCTAGGCTGAAAAGCCCCAGCCTTTCCTCATATGTGAGATGTTCCATTCCCTTATCTATCTTCACAGCGATTCACTGGGAACTATAAAGTCAAATATTCAGTAAAATTTTTATGTGAGATGACACACGAAACCTTTAAAGCAGATTGTGGGAGTACAAGTGTATAAAAATGAAGCTCTTGCTCTTAAATAGCAACAGAAATTTACATATATATGCATGCATATGTGTGTAAGCAATTAGCACATATATAATGGAAAAATACCTCTTAGCTCGAGTTTGTTGCAAGAATTTATGAATCTGCAAATTAATAATGATTAAACATTTGATTTAAACTCAGGCTCATGCATTAGAATAGAAACACTTTGCTGATCCATAATCAGACTACTAAACTGATTACATACACTGCTTTAAATTTTGATTAATTTTGTGTGAAAGAAGAACTAATGAGCTGAGAACTAGTTAGTCTGCTTCATACTGCAAGTAACTACAACAAATTATAATTTGTAGTCTGGCATTTTGGAGCATATGTATAGCAAAAAAGCACAAGTTTTTTCATCAGTAGTATCAGTAATTTCTAGGAAATTTCCAATTTCCAAAATTGTCCAGTTTCTTGTTAATCATTTCAGTAGTAATGCATTAATGTGATATAAAATTCAATAATGAAATAATATATCATTCTTGGAAAAATAATAGCCTCTGAATCCATAATGTTACTATCTATCCTGTTCTACTAACAGAGAACTCTTGGACAGAAAGTAGGTCCATCAGATCTCTTAGTATGTTTTTAATGATATAAAATGGAAATTATTTGGTTTTGCATGAATGAACTGTGGAAAGGTTACAGAAGCAAAATTAAGATCCCAGCTTAGTGAGTTTGTACCTGCTGATATTTTCTGGTCATTCTTCCACATTTTTTGAGCATTGGATCCTAGGAAGATATTGTGAATTTAATATGAAGAAAAGAAGTCTGAAACTAGACTTGGAGTTTGATTTAGGTGATGTGATAGTCATTGTGGGAACCTTCCACATAATTATGAAATGTCTTTTTGCTTTAATGAATGAAGCCGCTGTGGATTTTAGCTGTCTTGTAATGTGTACCTGTTTACCTGAGATTTTATTTATTTTGATTTTTGCATATCTTCTTCCATTTTATTGAATAAACCACCTTTAAAATTTAAATAATTTACTTTCTCTATAATTTACTTCCACAAAATAATAAATCATTTGGGTTTGGATTTGTGTTTGTTGCATTTATTGTGTAAGCAAACTGTGAGTAACAAAGTTAAAAGAAATACTTCTTACCATAATTTCAGGAAAGTTCAAATGCTTATTTTCATACATTTTGAAATATACATTTTATACATTTAAAATATCCTTGATAGTACATTAGCACAAAGCAAGTTTCTCTTTAGAGAATGGAAACTAAGATTATTCTAGACAGCACTGATAATCTTAAAAGCTAAAGAAAACAAAACTTTATACAAGAACATGATATGAAAGTGGTGAGTAAAAGTAAGGTGCTGCAGTTATTTAAAGTTTCCAGTAATATTCCTCATACAATTAAGAGAAAATAGAGAAGGTATGTAGCCAAATAATATTATACACACTTAATGATTATGGGCTGCTTTGGGGGAAGATGCAGATGTTAATCTCTTTTGAAAGGAAGGCCATTAAAAGGTAAAATATCTGCTAAATGGAGGTGGCAATACTACAGAACATATGGTCATGATAAATTAATTCTTCTGTGTACACATTCTGTGCCAGAGGCAACAATATCAAGAGTACAAACTATGCAATGCTGTTCGTTTTAGCATCAAAGAATTTGGTGTATAAAACAGATTAAGAATCTTAAATACTGCTGATGGAAATAGTTCACAGAAGAAGATTCAGCTGAAATTTTCAAAAACTCCAGAACTGTAGGTAAAATCAGTATTCTTAGTTTCTATATGGTAGGAACTCAGAAGTTACAGGAGAAGAAAAATTAACTTTTTTCAAGAAGATACTTTTTTTTCCCCTTGGGGAATAACAATTGGTCGAGGAAGTCACGAGATCAAAATTGCTGGTGCAGAGCCTCAAGGATCATTTTGGAAGGACCCAAATCTAGTTCTCAGGAAAGAAAATGAAGTGATTAAATAGCTGCTCCTCTGAAGTGTTACAATAACACAATGTGTATTGAAGTGCAGCTTGTGTGAATGTGATATTAAAGCCATGTTTCATCTCTGCAGCCCACTAAAACCCAATGTGACCAAGAAATAATGTGTTTAAGAATTAGAATTTGTGCAGGTCAGGGGTCCTGGAGATGAAGTATGATATGTTTCTTGTTGGTGCGATTCAAACAGACCAATGAGCATGTAAGGGTGTTATGCCCCACCAGGTTTCTGTGATAACTTGTGCAAAATGCCAATCACTGTCTCAGCAGGGTTGTATTTTGAGAAAAGATGATCAGGCTCTCCTTAAATAATACATATTTCTAACCTATTGTGGTTGGTAATTGCCACATAACAGATGTGAAAAGAGAATACAACAGCCAATCAGTGTGGAGCTGCTCCTGAAGTGTAATGAGATTCTCTAGACAGAAAAACTTTGAAGGAACATCTAGCAGCCAATTTTAGTAGGGATTCAGCAACACGTAATCTGAAACAAGGGCAGCTGCTTGAGTTAAAAGCAGCAGAGGGTTAGTAAATGAAAACCAAATACCATTTGATAGAGTAAACTAAAATAAAATAGATAGAGATGAGGGGGGTGGGTAATCCTAAAAAAAGACTTACTTTTTCTTCTGCTCAATATGCTTCTACTCCAGGAAAAAGTTTCCAAACACCATCTGTTGCAAACTGGTCTTCTGAGATGCAATCTGAAAAGTTTTATTATTTACATAGTATTTTATCTTATATTTTATGTAAACCTTTTTTTTTTTCCATTTTCAGAATACTCCTGAAGACCTAAGTACTCCTTCATTTAGACATTAGATGAGTTTCTTTTTTTCTGAATTTGTAATGCCCTTGTACTGCCCTTTATACTGGCAATACAAGAAAAAAACTCAAGTAAGGCTATCTCACTCATCTTGTTTTTTTCTGAATTACTTTCAACCATTTCTGAAAATAAATCAAAAAGGTGACAGTTCCAAAAGGAAGGGAAGCATTTAATGGGTTGTGAAGACAAATCTTAAGTTCTGGCCCTGTTATTTTAAAAAAAGTCTTGCTTCCTGAAGAAAATTTGGGGTTCAGGAAAATTTACATAGTTAAAAGAGTAATTTCAGAGAAGTGGGAAAGAAAGAAGGCAAAGATATCAAGAGAGTAAATCTGAAAAACATGCATGGCACATATCACTGTGACACTGTGACTTGTCTTCTCTTGAAGGTTGTCTTAAGATATTTGATATTGTCACTAGTACTGTTCAGCTCAGAGAACACCCCTATTAATTTAAAAAAGAGGTATTTTAACTCCATTCATAATGGAGCTCTGAATTGTTCAGAAGGACTTCTCAGCTGACTGTACATCTTAACATAATGGAAAAAAAAGACTAGAGAGAGGGAGGAAATGTGATTACCTCTTTTCCTACGCTTACATCTTCACTGTCAGGAAGTCTATCTTCTCATTGATTTTTTTGATGGTCTTCCATATATTGCAGCACTTAACTGGAAAGAACGCTATGTATTTAGAAAAAAATGATTTAAAGAGTGTTAAATATGAGATACATATAAACTTATTCACATCAAATGTAGCATAACCTAAATATTTGCTTAACAAAGTATTTAAAAATGTACAATGCATTGTGTCAAATTTCAACATTTCAAATTTCACTGATAACTACTTTTAGGCCATCAGCTGCACGTTTTGCTATGGTATTTTTACGATAGTCTCTACTAGTATTTGTTGGAAATATTTATGTTTCCTAATACCATCATACCACTGACAATCAAAAAATAAGTTGTTTTATTTTTCTTAAATGAGCCAAAAAAAAAAAAAAAAAAACCCAAACAAACCCCCCAAAAATACAAAAAATTCTGTCCTTCCCTGTCATTTCCAGAAAAAAAATACAACGTTATTGTTTTATTTGGTGGTATTAAAGTCAAAAAACCCTCAAATTACACCAGACTTCTAGTGATTATGTGGTGTTTAATACTTTTCCTGTTTTTTATATGCCTAGAGATTTTGTGGAGGCTTGGGGATTTCCTAAAATACTCTGCTAAACTAGAAAGCAAATCCTTTTGGACTTCCATGTGTTAGAATTGCTGACTATTAGAATGAGCAATTTGTTTCCTGCAAAAGCAAGACAACTTTGAAAAATGATTTCTGGTTGTAATTTCATTGTTTTCAAATGAATTGTGAAGACATAACTGGCTACAAAATGAAACACTAGTTTGACCCCTGTGACATCAGCTACAAAGCAGACACTGAATAACACAGACAGCTGAAATCTGTTATGTGGATACTACTTTGTAGGTCTAAAATAGATGAATATTTTGATGTAAATCTTCACACCAGAAAAAGTAAGAATATTTAATCTCTAATGTATAGAAGTCATTATAAAATGTGGTTTTAAGAAAAATTATATAGTTGACCTTTTGACCACATATAAACTCTTTTATTAGTTTTCTAGCCTGTAAAATTACATAACATCCATATCAAGATTTTACATTTATACATTACTAAAGTTTATATCTGTGGATTTAAATTCCATGGTGATCTAAATATGTAACATAAACTTAGAGCTCAATTGGATGAAAATTATTTGAATTTCCATTTCTCTCTGAATGAGAACCCAAAGTTCTGATAGAAAAAGTTCACACTCAATCATAAAGACACAACAGTGCCAGTTGTATGAGGGAAACAAAGGAATTTACTGAATGATTGAACTGAAGGTATGTGAACACTTTACCCTATCTTTCTACTAAGGTTATTTACTGTGATGTGGCCCTTTTGAACCCCTCCTTATCTCTGCATAATTAAACAAGAACAACAGAAAAATACCCAAACCACGTATATAACACAGCACCGCTTAAAATCTTCTTTTCACTTGGCCAGAGATTTCTCACAAAATTTTAGAGATGAGAATCTTCTGCCCAGTGCTGACATTCTGCTGACATATCTGCAGATAGATAATGCAAGGATTCTAAATAATGAGTCTTGTGGGCATCTGAAAGTTTATATTATACTTATGTATTTTTTAAATGGTCCTTATTTTAGGTAACATATGCATGATTATAGTCACTTCTCAGTGCTTCACCAGAATTTTATTTACACACCTTGACTGTTTTCTATCTGATGCAGAAGTGTACAAACACAAAGAGATAAGGTATATATCCAGCTGCTTTGTTACTTGGACACCTGATAATGCATCTTAAATGATGCCGTATATGATATTGAATAAAAACATTTTTTTTTTCTGTGATTATTCTATTAAGCTCATTCATTAAGCTCATTCTACAAATATTCTGTAGAATATTTGTATATAAAAGCCATTCTAGATGGCTAGCAACTTACAGAATTATAGATACCTTTCATCTTTATCTGGTAGGAAGACTGTATTGTGGTGGTTTGTTTTTTGGTTTTGTTTTGCTTTGTTTTGTTTCATTTTGTTTTTTTACGGTGGTATTATGAAAAGTCTTTTAGGGAATTAAAAGGCCAAAAGCTACCCAAGTTAAATCTTGCAAAGGAAAGAAAGAACTTCTGGCTCTTGCTTCTTCAGCATGGCAAAAGCTGGGTTTTCTATTTCTATGAAAATACGTAGAGTTTTTGGTGTACTGGTATTGGTCTAACAGTCAACAAAATTTCAGTTGTACTCCATGTGTAATCAAATACTATATATTTATACATCTCTCAATTGTTATTTTATGAAATTGTAATATGAAAATCTGTAGTGGACTTTACCCTATAAGTAGCTACTGTGATGCTGTATAAATATGGTGTCATCAGCAAGACTGCTCTGTATTTGAGGGCTACTATATTCCCTAGATACCATATATTAACTACTAGAAATAAGTCATGAATAGGAATCTACTGTGCACTTTTGAAAGCTGTGGTGGCAAAACCAAAACAGATCATAATGGAAATCCAGTGCAATGCCAACATCAGTATGGCATGTTATTTTGTCATTATACAGTGCAATTTATGAAGATAGAGTGCAAGTTTTCTTGCTCATATAGAAGACAAAATGAAAATCTTACTTTAATTATGGGGCTTTAAATTTGTTAGTTCACTCAGTTCTTATTCTTGAGGTGAAGGAAATATTTCATTTTATCTGGTTTCTGCAATCTGCCTTTCTATAAACTACAGAAACTCTGATTTTTAGTTCAGAGGTAGCTTTTTGTTTTCTCCTGGAAACCTGACTCAGGGCTTTATCAGTACTTATAAGTATCTTTGATAAGATTTGTGCATATTGGGTAACGGGAGTAGAACCTTTTCTGTCCCTTTCTTTTATTCCCTTGCCTCATATAAGACTTCATCAGCTTTTGGAGAATATTTTTGAATTATGGCTGATAAAATATAAGCGTGTGAAGTAAGATACAATGTGATCATTAATACATTTCAATATTTTCTGTAAAGAAGTTCTAACACCTATTCTTTTTGAATTTGACCAACTCTTATGGGATGCTGAGAATTAAAATGCGCAACTCTTCTTTGTATATTTGCATAAGCATAAAAGCTTATGTTGAACATGAGTGTAATACAACAAACACTGAAAAAAACATAAAATATAATAATTACAAATAATTATGATAAAAATGTAAAATAGTGTAAAAGGGAAAAACAAGCTAACCAGTAATATCAGCATTACTGGAAGCTCTTCCCTCTCATTAGGGGAAAAATATTTATTTAATATCTATTTAATTTTTAGTTTTGACCTTGGTTATTCAGAGAACATGGGGTTAGAATAGAATGGAAATCAGCAGAGGAAAAAAACCTCATCAACTAAGTGAGAAATCTCTGATTTCATTGAAAAGTTCAGGTCTTATTTAGTGGGAACTTTTTGGAGGGAGTATTACTTAAATTGGAACATGAAAATACTCTATAACTGGTACCCTCAAATCCAAATGTAGACATTTTAAAAAAAGAAACGCTGCATTTGCAATCAACAATGTAACATCAAATCTGGAAATATCTGGTGCCTCTTCAGTACCAACTGTTCAGTATCACTACAACTTGTGTCTTGGAACGATTTATGAAGCATAAGCTGTTTGTCAGGTGTGATCTACTCAAGACAAACTCACTACTCAAGTAGTCTTACTGAACTGAACAATAAATAGATTTTTTTCAAACATTTAAATTAATAGCTATATCTAATAAGACTGGACAACCCTGTTGGATACAGACTTTACAAACCATCTGCTAAAAGAGATACTGAATAAAAAGAAGTATTCTATTTCTCACTATTCCTCTTTAAAGTACTAGTTGAAGCTTTCAAAATATTCAAATATTTTCTCTGGAAAGTATGAGCAGGGAAATATTAATATTTAGTTCTTAGCATTAGTATCAAACATTGAACTATGGTTAATAATGGAAATAAACCTTGTTAGGTTGTGTGATAAAAGCTTCACTTTGGAGTGCCCTTGTGGGCACTCCTATGCCCACAAAGGAGCACAGAGAGACAATGACTGTATTATTTGAGACATGAAATCATACCCTGCCCCAGTCACATCCAGGTCCATTCCTGAAGCAATCAGCCATCTCCACAAGCCCAGAGGAGCACAGGGGCAGAGAATTTCAGGTGGAAACTCAAACTACAAACTTGTGAGGAATGAACTCCTTGTTTGTCTCTTTTAAGACACAGGAGACCTTTAAGCCCTGTGTCCAGGTGTGAAAAGCACCAAGATGAGGTCAAGAGCATTCCTCTAGAACACCTTTTAGACTATGAGCGTTTACTGTCCTGGCTTGTGGGACTTATTATGCCATGAAGGGGAAAAG
This sequence comes from Phaethornis superciliosus, assembly GCA_023637945.1. Taxonomy (NCBI): domain Eukaryota; kingdom Metazoa; phylum Chordata; class Aves; order Apodiformes; family Trochilidae; genus Phaethornis; species Phaethornis superciliosus. Next base: position 38,770,662 of record JAJQWJ010000004.1, on the reverse strand, counting down.
TGTGTTAGGATTGCAGCAGACTTACCACGTCCCTCTCTCTGTCTCTATGTTTGGGTGCTGACAACTAGTGAATCCAGTGGCTCAACTGGTCCACATTGTAGATGAGGCTGTCTAACACAAGTCAATTTTCACAATATAAAAATGAATGCACTAATGATTGGCATTCTTCACATTTTTAGTAGTAATTTTTTCGCCCCCAGCATTTAATTCATAAGTTTTCTGATAAAATATTTTATTTCCTGGTTGCAAGCTTTGAGCGTATTTGACTTTGAACCTGGAGATATGAGTTCATTGATGAAAATTAAAATTGTATTTAGTTCTCTAAACTTAGCAGCGTTATTGCTATGAAGTAATGCTCCAAACAAGCAGTTTAAGACTCAGTGGTTTCTTGATAGCAAACTGTTTAATGTCCATTTGTCATGGACAAGAAGGAAATTACCTGAAACTGTAAGAGCTGCTCACTCAGATTTTTAGGTACAGATGTATAACTACAGGAAAGAATTTAATATTTTTTTTCCTGACCTACCTGTTACTGGTTTTGTGATCTATGTCTCTGAAAAGCACACCCACACTTACCCTTTCCACTCAGCTCATAGTCTCCTAAACTTCCTTTCACAGTGTTGGCTTCTAGCTGGAGTATTCCTCAGACCATTTTGAGACTTCTCTGTTCTTCCCACTGCTAACCCTAACTTCTCTCACCTCCTTCATTCTGATTTTTATTTTTCTGTTCATTTCTGACTACTCCATTTTTAATGTCAAACAGTTTTTGTGTCCCATGTGTTCAAATCTTCTATTACAGGGGTGCCAAGATGCCAGAAGAAGACATGTTTGGAAAACACTGAGTTGAGATGAAGTTTCTTGGTCTTAGTTCCAGTGTCTATGTAATACTTGTTTTGGACTACCAAGAAAAACCTTGCTTACTTTCTGGTCTAGAAGACATTAAATTCTAATTTAGCTGGTCTAATAGTTTTCCACACAGACTGTGCAATCACTAGCATACTCACAACTGCAGCAATGCATTTGTAGATCATGAGTAAATATCAGAAACAATATCAAAGAAACAGAACACCAGTGATGTCTAGTCTAATGTGTTAGCATTTGATTAATCTGATTAGTATTTTATAGACCATTTCTTGAGCAGTCTTAATTCTACGGGTGGCAACTCTATACCCCCATTAGCCTGCCCTAGAAACTTGTAGTATTTACTGTTATAAGCTCATTATTTAGGGAGTATTTAGGATAATGTTTTTTCTATTATTATTGGCTGATGATAAGAATTGATTGACCTTCACTATAGAACTTTATGCACTGGTAGTTACTGCATCTTCCACTGTCATGTTCTGTGGACTTAAGTTTCTCACTATTGTATTGTATTTTCCAAAGAATTTACTCTGTTTCTTACTTACCTTTGAATGCTCCAAATTTCTTAATTTTTGCCTAGACCTAAAGCAGTAAAAACTGAATTACCCACAGTTGAATCCAATGCTCTATCTGAAGTCTAAACAGGTCAAAATGCAACAGTTGTATTATTTGTTTATTAAACAATAGTTAGAAGTATACAGCACTCTAGGATTTGACACTTTTGCAACGGTATACACATATTATGTAGAGACATTATTTTAAATCTATTCATAGTCTTCCATACAGCTCTGTAACACTCTGTAACTAGCTTGTCTATCCCAATATATCTGTTTGTGGTTCTTCTTTCCAAGATAACTTATTTTACTTGGTGTCTTTGTCAGATTTAATAGTATTGCTCTTGAAGAAGTTCTATGGCTTAGTATCTGTCATTACTGACTTCTACAGTATTTTTGGTTTTCCCCAGCTTATTTCTTATTTCTCAGGAACACCATTAGCCTTATTAGTACCATCTGCTCTGTTAATAATGAAAATACTGAAGTGTTTTGAGACCTGGACATCTCATTCTTATGACACAACTCTTCTATCAACACATTTGAGTTTCTTAGTTAATCATAGAATTGTTCTCAGTCAAAGTGCCTTATGTTCCTCTTCTGTTAAATATGCTGATTATCTTATATTTAATATTTCATGGGAGTTTCTCATAGCAGTGTCCTTTGGATGTTTATCAAGCTTATAGTACTTCTTTTCTATGGGTATGGGACCGATATCCATACAGACTATGAAGTGAATTGTCAAAAATATAGTGATTGATTTCACAGATGTCTGAAAAACAGTAATTTCTTCTTAAATCTAAAATTTTTAGAGTTATAAAATGCTATTTGTGAGTATACTTTCTTCCCTGGCACAATTTCTCTTTTTATTGTGTAATTTACATACAAAAGTCTGTGAAGATTTGGTTTCACTCTTAATGTGTAATTTACAATACTGTACTGGTCAAAATTTGAGGCGCAGAATACCACCAGAATACTTGCAATGTGAAAAAACACAACATAAAGATAAGTCTTGTGACAAAGAACAGAAGCTCAAATATAAGAAGGGTTAGATACAGAGATATAGTAAGTTTATACTGGTCATCAAGAAAAGTGCAAGTTTTAACAGTTGAGGTGCCTAAAATTTCCCAGGCTGCTTGTATGTGAGGAGCAGTAAATTCCAATTTCTTGGAAAGTAATATAGAAATGTTATGGATCAGATCTCTTGTGGATGTAAGATTTGACCTAAGCTGGTGAGTACTCTCTCATGATGTAGGAGAAACGAACTGTCTTTTTGCTAGGATATTTAGAGAGAAGGATCCAAAGCAGGTAGCTATCCAGAAAAAAAATATACTAAAGAAAAGTGCACTTGAGTAGTCAAAGTTTATGAGTTTTTCAGTGTGAATTTGAAAGTGTAGCTTTGAAACTAGACCATGGTTTAGTGATTTTGTTCCAAAGGTATTCCTGTCTGTCCGTGTATCACCTTTAGCATCACAAGGAAACCCATCTGATAATGGAAAATGCTCTACATGTCTACAATATGACAGTACCAATATTTACTCTTAAAGGGATAACCTTGTGGTATTGCTCTAGGGTGCTTGCTACTTTTAAGATTTTTTTCTTACCCTCTACAGGCAAGGTTTTACTATTTTAAGGAGTTTTTTTCATTAAATATATCACTGATGTTCAATTCAGAACACCTAGAGCATGACACTTAGATAAGAAATTACAGAAAGAAAAGCCTTACAGAGAAAAGATGCATTTTTATGTCTTATTTATTTATTTGTAGTGTGTGTGTGTGTCTTTGGAGCATGTTCCTGCTCAGTTTGAAAGGAAAAATAAATTTATTTCATAAATCAAGACCTTTTATTCTGATTTTGTGCGGTATTTAATTTCTTTCCTAGCATTAGTTTTCATCCAGGTTGGCAGATGTTAAAATATCCTTTTCCCACATGAGGGCATCAGAGTTTTTCCAACATGATGTATGGAAGATGCCTTGATATTTATATCCTTGTTTTCAGAACATTGTAAACGTACAAGTATACATATCAGTTCTTTACAGCTATCTTCACTTTTAAAGTGAAAAATAAATATTTAGGTATTTCTAAATTACTCCTGTTTTATTGCAAAATTGCATGAACAGCAAGATCTCCTTGGGTCAAATTCTGTTGACAGTACTCAGAGGTGCAGATCATAAAGGTATAAGAATAAGACTGTGAGCTGCTGTTTAACTTAAGCAAGAAGAAGTAATTACCACAGACTGAAACCAGAATAGACAATAATAAAATAATTTCATATGTAGGTGCCTGCAACTTACTGTTAAGTCTTACAATTAATGGTAGGGGGTGGCAATGGAGATAGCCAAAATCAGTCAATGTGCATTTTTTGTTGCTTTGTTCCTTCCAGCAGTCTTCCTGAATCTACCTATGCCTTCAAGGAGGAGCAATAGAGGACAGTGGGGATCTGTTCTGTTTTTGGAGTTTTTTTTAAGGTAATTCTTTATAGTTACTATAGCTATAGTTGCACTGCTATTAAAATGACTTTCTGTGCACACACAGGGTATTGCCCACTGTGGGAATGTTAGAAACCACATGTGGAGCCTTGTGTGAGTGTGATAATCTTTCTCCTGTTGTTCTTTTAAACCCTGTTTCATAATCCCGGTTTTCATGGTTCTCTTAGCTTTTAATTTATTTTTTTTTCCAGTTCAGTGTTGTTAGGCATTGGAACAGCCTGCCCAGGGAGGCTGTGGAATCACCATCTCTGAAGTATTTAAAAGCCATGTAGATAAGGTACTTCAGGATATGCTCTGGTGGGCATGATGATACAGATATTGACAAATATATTTTACTTATTTTACTGGGGAAAGATGTTGAAGGTTGGATGTGGTGATCTTAGAGGTCTTTTTCAACCTGACAGATTCTGTGATCAATGATGGTTATACATGTGCTCTAAACAAAATTCATTACTATTTGGACATGTGGCCCAGTTCCTGTTTACTGTCAGGGCCATGATTTCATTCTATTATGATGCTTTAGAAAAGTTGAGGAATGTCTTCTTTTACTTCAAAAGCATGAAGTTTTCTAATCATTTATAAACAGACAAATACACTCCAGAAGATCCCTTCCAAATGAGTGTGGGTGTTTTACATAGTAAATTAGTACGTTATTTAATCTTTTTCATGTAATTATTCTTTTGTATTTTATTTTTTAAATAAAACTGTAACTAAACAAAAACACAGATTACTACCCCCAGTATATACTTATACAAGATATGGAGAATCCCATTCATGCTATCTAGGAAAAGTAAATACTGGAACAGAATATTTGCTCAGATGCAGCTGTGCTCTGGATATGTATATCCTGTGGGCTCGAACTTGTCTAGATCTCAAAGCTGAGCTCATTTTTAATGTAAGTGGACAGAAGATTTATAAAATCATATTTGAAATAAGGTACCCTGTCATTAATTAACAGTATTTTCCTATAGAAGCAAATAATTGAACCTTTGCTTAAAACCCAGGAGTGCTAGTTCTCTGGTACAGTAAATCAAAGAAACTGAAATAAATTATATTGTTCATTTCCTCTGTTGGCTTCAGGCTACCTGTTTATTGGAAAGCATAGTTGTGCTGAAGAAACTTACACTCACTGGAAAGAAACATTTTCATCTTAAAAATCTATATGTATAACAAATTATTATGAGAATACTTATGACCAAGAAAAGGCAAGACAATAATGAGAAGGGATGTATGCCAAGAGTGAAAACTGACAAATAGCTTGATAGAACCTTTCTGTTACTTCTTCTCCAGCCCCTTCATGACTTTAACATTTACAGCCTACTGTATAGATAAGACTTAGTTGTGAGTATGAATTAAAACTCACTGACGAAATATGGTCGAGCAGACTCCCATTTTATTCTCTGCTCTGAGTGACTAGAGTGTGTTTTATTAATTTTTTTTTACTGATTATTTAATCAGAATCAACAGATAATCTGTAGCAAGATCAGTAAATTAAGGGAAAATGTATAATAGCTCTTTAGATAGCACAACTAGCAGCTCCTGCTAACACATTTTCAAATCCCCTCAGGTTCCCACAGACGGAGGCACCTATTGATTCCTTTGTTTTTCACCTTCATAAGTCATAGATTTCTCTGTCTATCTCCAAGGAAAGAGTATATTCATACTAATTATATATTTAATTTAAAGAAGCAAAAGGGCAACACATAGTGAAAAATGTATTAGATGACTAGAAAGTTGCTTCCATATGTTTCATTTTATCTAGCTTATCAAAAATATTATGACAAAGAATAAATGAACCTTCTTATCAACTTAGTCAAGTTTAAATTATAGAGCTAGGAGAATAAATACACAAATGCTGCACTTGTTGAAGGCAGAATGGCATATCAGTATTTCCAATTTTCTTCATTTAATTTCCAGAAGGAAGACAGGGATTTGGATATAATGAAAAGCTTAAAACAGAGATGGAGAAGAGTCTTATTTTCTGGTTGTTAGAATTCACAGAGCTGATAAAATTGCTCATATCAGAGTTTCCAAGCAGTAGAAAAAAAAAAATCAATCTGAAAATGACATCGGTTACAATACCAGTGTGTTGTCCACCTGATGCTGAAAAAAATTTTGGGAAAATAGGAGGAGGATGGAGACTTGTAGCTTTAATGTACATCATTTTACATGTTGCCTAAAAAAAGGTTATAATGAAGGCAAATGAGAGAAAGGCAAAGGATGAGAAGAAGAGAAATGGCAAATGAAAGACGAGTGTTAAGTTGAAGTGGCCTACATTTACACTGGAGATCATAGCCTTACGTTCTAAGAAGTGGCACACTGAAAAAAAACCCCACCTCCTGTAATTTAGCATACTCTAAAAAGGTTACTTAATATGCCCTAAATAACTAATGAACCTTACTACATTACAAATCCGTGTTTTGATTACATTTTCTATTTTTATAACCTATAGTTGGGTTTGAAAAGCAGAGAAATGGAGAAAATATGTAATGTAACCCCTACAGAGAAGCTAAGACTGGCTATAACAAAAGTGTGCCTATTCATTACAACTAGTGCTCAAGAGTCAGGTGTTGTTATATTTTTTTTCCTTGACAGTGTTTATCTTTTCCTCAGCAGGGGCAATCAACAGGAAACAGATTTTGCCACCCATAGGAAGTTGTACTGGGGTCACTAGGCTTATCTCCTTGAGAGAGAATTATGTTTTTTTAATAATCTCAAAACAAATTTCAGAAATAAGTGCCTATAACATGGAAGGCTAGTGACGGATCATCTGCTTAGTAAACTGTCTTCTTTACTGAGAACATAATCATCTTGTAAGTAGTTTCACTTAATATCACAGATATCACGTGTTGTTAGTTGAAAACTCTTGTGGAAGTATGACTTGATATATCACAGTACAAAACCCAGTTACCTCTTAAAGATGTTTAATCAAAAACTCTGAAATAGGCTCTTATTAATTGAAAATAATTAGATGTATATATTTAGCATAATTTATCTTTTTTTTGCTTACCAGCTTAATGAGACTAAATTTTGCTACATCATAGTTCTCTACACAGTGGCCAGGTTTTTATTGCCTCCATCACTGCTGGGGTGTCAGGTTATGCTGTGTGTTCTGACTGATCATTTGGTGTTAAACCTGAGTGAGTGGAAAAGGAAGACATCTGGTCTATGTAAATCCAAATATATTGTTCCCTTCTCTTAAAGTGCAAGGTCCAACACTTTGTCAGTTTACTTTACCAAGGCTGGCCCAAAGCCACAATTTATCTACCAGCTTGCTTACATACATGTATCTCTCCAAAGGAGTGGTTCTTTCTTTCAGACTCAAAACTGCATGTTAATCAGGACTTGTATCAGCAGGCAGGAAAGTGGAGATATAAGCAAGGGGCAGGGAATCCTTACTTTTGATGGCCTGCAAAACCTCAGCAAGCATTGCATATAGAATGGCCATGAGCCAAATAATTCCTTTAGGGTCCGTACACAAGATGTATTGTATGAATCTGTCTTCCTTCCCCAGCCCAGACAAGATCCCTACGAGGATGCCTTGGAGAGGACCCCTCCTCCCTGTGTATTAATTTCAACTTTGGAAAGCAACCTTTCATAGCACAGCTAAGTTAAGTCAATTAATTCATATTTCAACCACTTCCCCAAATTTGGATATCCTTATCCCATCTAAAGTTCAGCATAAAGGAAGAGCATTTCTTACAAATCTTGATTTTTTGGAAATGATGAGCAACAACTTTGTGTGCTCAGAATACACCCAAATTACAGTTGCTTTCAGTAATCTTCCCTTCAGGAGTGTGTGTTTCAGAACTGCTGTATCAATTTAATTCTTTTTTTTTTGTTTGTTTGTTTGTTTTGTGTTTTTTGTTTTGTTTTGTTTTTTTAAATAATTAGCTGAAAAGACTCCTGCAGTGGTTTCTTTTTAATTAGTTGCACAGGGCTCCTTGTATTACTCTTGCTTTCTGGCAGTTTCTCTATTCCTTTTTCTTACTTTCCCCTTCTCTCCCTCTCTACTTGAATAAATAGAACCATGAAGGTTTAATGTTCAGGAGTGTAAATTACAACAGACTCTGTAATATAAACAAACAGTGAATATGCATTTATTCAATTTTGTTTCTGCCATTTTGTGAAAGACATAGAGTGTGTCTATCCAGTGATTAAATAGTGTTCATGGGTAAGCCTAATTTTGGATCCCATGCTACCACTGCCTACTTTTTTAACTCTGAGCCACAGAATATTAGAAGGCCAGCTTATGCTAAAAGACACCCATCTGTTCATTTTATTTGAAGCTTGCATCATTTTGCTATTGCCATTCTGAAAAAGTGACTAAACCTAACACTGACTGGGTAAGTCTTCCTTATTTTACCTCAAATAATAATAATGTTTATTTTATTACAGTCTCTTGAGACTGACTTATTTGCATATTCTCTAGCACTTAATTAATGATGTCACTTTCCCAGTGTCTTGAAAACAGTTTTCATTTTTTCCTCGGCAGGCCTCCAACAATTACTGCCCACATTTTCTACTGCAGTCCTTTTTATTACTTTAATGACAAATAATTGGACAGATTCTGAGTAACGAGGGTGAGAGCCGAAGGACTGTTGCATAGGAGATGACTGCTTGTTACAAGACACTTTTAGTGGTCTCTAAATCAGATAGACAAGTAGAGTAATGATCATCTTGCAGTAATGAGACACAATTAAGAATCACTGCAGCAAATGACAGAGCAGTTCATTGAACAATAACCTCCCTCTTCCTTTTAGCAACGAAGATCGAAGCTTAATTATAGCATCGTCATTTGCAATGCTATAGTAAAAGTTGTGTCAGCATTTCCATTATAAACCTGCAACTTTCAAAGGCTTGTAACTTGACTGAAAAAAGTCTGCTTGAAGCTGGAAATTTTCATTCAAAGTCTTTCAGTTTGTTATTTAATTCTTATTATTTATTTATTTATGTTACAAAGTTGACCAGATCTAAGTCTGTTCTAAAGACGTATAACTTCCTTGAAATGATTAAAGCTGTAATCATTTTCATTTGCTGAGGATGCTGTCCAGATACTCTGTGAGCCCAGATGTACTGATGCGGAGAAACCTGGCACTTAAGCTGAGAATCAACAAATGTGGCTATTGAAAAAAAGACTCTTCTATGCTGCTTTTGTGGTGGAGAGGAAAGGAAGGCATTCAGTGCCTTGCAAAGATGGGCCTATACCACCAGGTTCGTCGAATCATAGAATGGTTTTGGTGGGAAGGAATCCTAAAGATCATCTAGTTCCAACCACCCTGCCATGGGCAGGGACACCTCCCACCAGACCAGGTTGCTCCAAGCCCCATCCAGCCTGACCTTCAGCACTGCCCAGGGGGGAGCAGCCACAGTTTCTCTGGGCAACCAGAGATTATTCTGGAAAACATTTTGCTCCAAATGTCAGCACCTGATCCCTTCCAGTGCTCTCTTTCTCTATCCTTCCACCTTCACAAGGGGGTTCTCTTGGTACCACGCAGCTAAGTGACCTGCTCTTTGCAGCAGGAAACAGCAGCCCGGGGTCTCAGAGGTGCTGATGTGATCACTCCATGCAAAATGAGTGCGGCAGCTTCACAGGGAGATAATTTCCCTTTGTCCAACACCAGCTGAGCTCTGCTTTCTCTGACGGCTTAACAGAAGCTGTGTCTCCAGACTCCCATGCCTGGGAAGTGACGGTCCCTGATGGGCTCAACCTGCAGGCAAACAGGCAGACCATGGCTGCCAGCTCCTGACCACCATCTCTCCTGGCAGTCTGGGTCCAGGCAGGAATCCTGCACGCGGTGCTGCCCTCCCATCCACGGAGCAGGGACTGGGTCTCTGTCAGCATCCCCGGGCCTTGCCGGTGCCTCAGCAGAGCAGCCTCCCAGAGCCTCACCGGGGGCTGGCGGGAAGGCCGAGCCCCAGGCACCAGAGGCCCGGAAGGAGCTGAGGAGCCATTTACCCTGAGCTGCTCCCCAGCAGGACAGCTGCAGCTGGACTTCCGGCACCATGTTGTCCAGACAGCCTGGCTTCTGTTTAACTATGTAAAAGAATGGCTGGGTTTTCTACGTAATAGAAAATATTGTATCCATTATAAGTGTTTCTGATTGTTCACGTAGCTTCAGCTGCTGTGAGATTCACACTTGAGGTGATTCTGATGTCAGAATATGGCATTCAGTGTATATGTTAGAGAGTTATTGTCATCACTCAAAACAGATCGGGCAGGAAGGAGAAGGTTGGTTGGAAAGCAGGTGGTGTTTTACACATAAATATCCTCTATAATGACCAGAGATTAAAAGAGAATGAGAGAAGTAAATGACAGCATTGTGAGTTTTGGGGAAAATACACTGTGCTTGACTGTGTTCCTGGGCATGAATGGCTATTTAAGTCACAAGGGTGATAGACGCAGCATAATCCAACGGATTTCAAATAATGGTTGTTTCTTTATATGTGGCTTGAACCCTTCTACCTTATGTCCACAATGACTTGGAAATACAGGCCTTTTCCTTCTGTTGAATTAATTGTTTGTTGGCCCTTGTTATTTTTTGATGGCCCTTGAATTCTCATGGACAACAGTAATTTGCATGTTATTATCTGCATGCTTCAAAATGTTTATTGTTCTGTACAAAACCTAAAAGAGCAATGGACTTTTCTTTTTTTGTGTAGTACCTGTAAATTCTGTGTCCACATTATGGAACAATACATTAATTTTATGAAAACTCCAGAATTACACATCATCAGTTAATGTAACCCACAATAACTGCAATTCACTATACAAGCAAAATAAATTCATGTTTCTCCCTCCTCCTCCTCCTTTTCCTCTTCCTCCTCCTCTTTCTCCTTTCTCCTTTCTCCTTTCTCCTTTCTCCTTTCTCCTTGTCCTCTCCTCATTACTACCTTCGCATGAAGTTTTGTTCCCTTGATTAAAAAGAGTGAACTTAATCTGAAGACTTTTAGGCCTTTGGCATTGTTGTAAGGGTATTACGTCCCTTGCAGGCTGTTTGCATATGTTGTATGTATGATTTATTTTCCTTGTTGTATTTATTTATTTATATTTTAAAATCGAAATATTATTTTTAACAACATTTTTCTTCTTTCCTTCTTGGAGTAACTTCATTTCCCTTAAAACACTTAATACAAGTTTCTGATCAGCTACAACACAGAGCCTTTTACACAGGTTTTTGGAAAAAAAGAAACACTGAAAGAAAGATCTTTGTGAATACTCTGAGCCCAGCAGTATTTAAATTTATGACCTAATATAATCCATGAGAAAAATATTATTGAGAATCTAAGGGCAATTTTATTGGTTCTGAAAACTGAACATGGTGTATGATATGTATGAGTAGTTATGGATAATTCTGTATTCACTGATAAGAGATAGATGAAGAAAATTTAATTTTATTGTAGTATTTGACACTTTTAAAGAGAGGCAACTTTTGACTACTGATATTAATGAAGCATGCAATGATTTTAGCTCACTTGTTTTGTTTGCAGAGTTCCACACTTAGAATCGGAAAATGTAAGTATTTTTCACACCGATTTGGCTGTTTAAACTTTATATTCAAAGTATCATAACAAGACCATGTAGCTCTGTTCTTCTCTTACTCAAGCCTCTGAAGTAGGAAATGTATGCCCAGTAAAACCTGACAATAAGGCCTTTTGAAGAGACCAGAAACTGGGGATCCAATACCTAAAACTCCTTCAGTAATTACTTTTTAAATTTGTGATTTGCAAATAATGCTGTTTGATGATTGCAATTGTTGACTCAATTGTACATAAGAACATTTCGTAAGTATTAAGATTTTTAAATCCTGCCTCATTCACAGAGTGGCTGAAATTGGAACAGACCTTTCACAGTCATCTTTTACAGCTCCCCTGCTCAAGAGAAGAGAGGTGGAAGGAGCTGCCTTTGCTCAATGCCCATAGATGCTGCTCTACCCCAAAAAGCTCAAAGAACAAACCAAAGGTCCTGCTGGAGCCTGTACATCTTGCATGTGCTTCTGCAGGAGCTCTGGAAAAAATACATGGAGACAGAGCCTGTGGCTCACAGGCAGTCTCAATTGCTCACTGGTGTCATTACAGAAGTGTTTGGGGCTATCTTTCTGCCCTGCTAGAAAAGCTGATGGCCTTGTTGGGTGAATGCCATAGGATGCTTGACACCCAGATGTAGATTTGCGAGTGGGTTTTAAGATCAGGCTTGTCAGGCCATGTGATGGGAGGCTGGTGCCCTAAGCAGTGCCCTGACCTGACAATGCAGGCAGGAGAGGCCTGGTGAGCTCCTTGATGCTGACCAAGGCACTGCAACTTGGCTCCTCTGAGGGTTTCTCTCAGGGTAGAAGTACATGTCCCTTTTCACTGGAGGGAAAGCCCCTGAGAACATTTGACATTGGCATTGACCTTTGAAATTCACAACATTCACTGTCACTGCTTAAGCACATTCCAGTAGAGCAGGTTGCGCTAGGACCATGTCCAGATGGCTTTTGAAGGTCTTGAAGGATGGATTGTCCATCAGCTCTCTGGGAAACCTGTTTTTATGCTCAGTCACCCTCACAGTAAAAAAACTTCTCCTTATTTTTAGGTAGAATCTTGGTTTTTACAAGTTTGTGCCCATTGCCTCTTGCCCTGTCACTGGGTGCCACGGGAAAGAGCCTGACTTTGGCTTCTTTACAGACCCCCTTCAGCTACTTGTAAACCTCAGTGAGATCCCTCCCTGAGTCTTTGCTGCTCCAACTAAACAGATTCTGCTGTCCTAGTCTTTCCTTCTGTGGAGGATGCTGCAGTCACTTCACCATCTGTTCAGTCCTCTGTTGGGCTGTCTCTAGAAGCTCTGTGTCTCTCCTGTAGTGAGAAGCCCTAAACTGAACACATTGCTCCAGCTGTGCCTTCACCAGAAGGGAAGATCACCTCCCTTGACCCAGTGGGAATGCCTACCCAGTATCTCTGGAACCGTTTGCCACATTGACACAGTGCTGGTTCTTGTTCAACTTGCTGTCTGCCACCTCCTATATCTCCTTTTCTGTGGAGCTTTATTTCAACTGGTCATCTGTGTAAATAACGTTTCTATATTCCTCCCACATTACCCACTGTTGCTTCCATTCTATATCTGCTTTTTGTGTTTGAGTTTGGCCAGGTGGTCCTTGTTCATCTATGCAGGCCTCTGGACTTTCTTGTCTGACTTAATATTTAGAGGAATGGGCTGCTCTTGAACTTAGAGCAGGTGAGTTTTGAATATTAACCAGTTTTCTTGGGTCCCACTTCCTTCCATTGCCTTATCTCAGAGAACCCTTCCAAGCAGATCCCCCGAGAGGCCAAATTCTGCTCTCCTGAAGTGCAAGGTTATGAGCTTGCTTTTTCATCCTCTTCTCTGTCCTCAGTATTCCCAACTCCACCAACTCATGGCCGCTGCAGCCAAAGTTTGTTTGACTCACATTTCAAACAAGCACCTCCTTGTTGGTGAGTACTGGGTCCAGTTGAGCACCTCTCCTTGGTGGCTCCTCTATGGTTTGGAAGAGGAAGTGACCATCAATGCATTCCAGTAACTTCCTAGGTTGATATACCCTGCGGTCTCATCCTTGCAGCAGTGGGGCAATCATCCAAGATGCCCAAGAGGACTAGGGCCTATGAATGTGAGGCTGATCCTATCTGTCTGCAGAGGGCTTGATTAGCTTGTTCTTCCTCATCAGGAGACATATAGCAGATACCTACTATACTGTCATCCTTATATGTCATCTGCTTAATCTTAACCCACAAGGCCGCAGCTGTTTCCTCGTTCATCCCCAGCAAGAGCCCCATTGTACTCTCACAGAAATGGGCAACTTTTTCTCCTTGTCTTCCCATCCTGTCCTTCCCAAGTAGCCTGCATGCCTCCATGGAAAGACTCCAATGACGGGAGGGATCCTACTGCAACTCTGTGGTCCAAATAAGATTTTAATCCTGCATCTCCACACACTACTTATTTCCCATGTTTAAAGCCCAGTGAAAATGTGGAGTTTCCTTCTCTAAAAACATTCAAAACCTTCCTGAATGCATTCCTGTGTGACATACCCTAGGTGATCCTGCTCTGCGAGGGGGTTGGACTCGATCTTTCGAGGTCCTTTCCAACCCCTAACATTCTGTAATTCTGTGATATGCCATAATGCATACATTTACATACTGGCATGTTAGAGAAGCACCTTAGCATATTAAGTGTCTCGAGAGTGGAGAATTTCTCCATAAGGGAGAATGCCTTATAGGCACTTATACCTTGTGCCTAATAGGCACAATGGTACCTTGTAGGCACTTATTTGATCACATGCAAAAAGCCTCATTTTGCTGATTTTGTGATCTCTTGCCATCACATCACCCATGCCCTTTCCTTAGTGATCCTGTTGGTCACTTCCTCACAGGACTGCTGGTTACTCTCTCCCTCAGTGTCCATTCTTATTTTAAAGTCATCTTTATGAGGAGAGACACCTCACTGATGAAAATAGCTCTTCCCAGCTCAGAGAGGTGAATCCCATCTCTCATGGGCAGATGATATGCAAATAGGGTTCCATGGTCACAGAACCCAAAAGCCTGTCACCAGCATTGGTTCTGGAGCAAGTTACTGATTTATATTAGTAGTGCTCTTCTTCCCAGGACAGCCAAGCATACTTGTGCTCATAAAATTGCTAAAGAAAGAGTGTGCAGTTCTTCAAACTATTACTTGGCAAATGAAAATTGCCTTTTGTTCTCATATAATATTCACATATTTTATAAACTTTGGAAGATATATTATTTGGAAGTGCCTTTCAGAGCTAGGGCTGGAAGAGGAAGTATTTAGGTATGATTTCTGAATTGCTATAGGCAGTTTTTGTGCTTGTTTGCCTCTTTTGTGTCCTCTTGAGGGTACTGTAGATATTTAAAAAACAGCACTGTACACGTCAAATGTAAATTTTACAATTAAAAATTTTAAGTAAGGGTCAGCTCTTTGAGAAGAAAGAAATGGCATAATGTGTTTTCCCAATAGTAGCTTTGAGGACAATAGGAAATTATTCTTTCTTCTACAATTTTTGTAAGAAAAATGGTTGCCCACTCTGTACTTTCATAGCTTCTTTAACAGTTGAATTGTCAAATGCTGACTCATTCTAAATGTGAGATGTAGATGATGTCAGAGGGAAGGTATGGGTATGTTTTGTCAGTGTGGACTGTGTTCATTGACTTTAAATCCACCACTGGCAAAAATGAATCTATCACAGTGGATATGTAACGTTAACTCTTCAGCATTTTGTGAATAGCTTGAATTGATCTATAACGCCTGAAAATGAAAAGGACTTATTCAGTATATACTGACGCATTTAAAAGTATATAATAACATACTTAATCTTAAACTGCTTCTATACAGGGAAAATGATTATTAGAATAAAAATAAATAAAACCCTGTCACAACTTTTACTTATTTGTTGGCTTACTACAAAACTTGAAGCTTTAAGCAGATAGCTAAGACTATACTGAGAAGAGACTCCTTCAAACTTGTACTATCCTTGCCCTACTTTTTTCATAGTCAGTATATATCTGAATGTGTGTATGTTTATATGTATAAATACATGTCTGTGTTAAAAAAAGCAGGTGGATACTTTCCTTACTGTAGTTCTCTGATGTCTTTTCCATCTCAGTTTTCACTTGTCAGGTTCTACCCACCTGCCTCCTGGGTCCCTTAAGCCTACTAGCAAAGTTTATCAGAGTGAAGCAAGTTACGGATCATTAAACTCAATTAGAGATATACAGCTCCATGGGACAAGATAGTAAGCATTCAAGGGTAATAAAGGAGATGGCTGATGTCACTTTGGGTTGACTACCATGTTCAAATGATATCGCAACACATTTAAGGGAGGTTCTTGATAATTGGGAGAAGGCAAAAGATGAAGGAGAAGAAAAGGGCACAATCCAGGCAACTTAAGGCTACTTGGAAAGGTTAAGGACTAAATCCTCTTTGAAGTAATTTCTAAATACTTGAGGATCAATAAAGTTATTGTCATATGCTAACACAGGTTTACCAAGGGTAAATAATGTCTGATTAACCTGACTGTGTTCTGTGGTGATGTGACTGGCACTATGAACAAGGCAGTGAGAGTTGCATACTTTCACTTTATCGAGTCTTTTGACTGTTTCCCAGTCTCATTGTCAAGAACTTGGTAAGACACAAGCTGGTTAAGTGAATGATAGATGATTGGAAAATTGGCTGGACTGCTGAACTCGAAGTGCAGCCAGTGATTAGTGGCATCCCTCACAGATCAGTACTGTGAAGAAAACTCTTAAATGTCTGCATTAACATCTTGGATGATAAGATTGAGTGCATCCTCAGCAAGTCTGTGAACAAACCAAATTTACCTCAGTGGTCAGTACATTCGGAGGGCAGGACAGCTCACTAAAGAAACCTGGACATTCTTGAAAGTTGGGCTTGCAGGCCTAGGGTAACTCCATGCAGCAGTACAGGCTGAGGACTATCTGTCAGGGGAACTGCTTGCTGGGGGGGGGACCTGTGGGTAGGCCCACAACATGGGAGGAAAAGCAGAGAGAAATGAATCTCCTCAGATCATCAGGGGGAAGACTAAGGGGAGATCTTAGAAGATGCCTATGTAATGTAAGGATAGAGACAGAAGATGGAGCCAGACTTTTCTTGGGGGTGCATGCTGGTAGGATGGAAGGCAACAAACATGAGCTGGCTTGTGGAAAATTTAGATTTTTATGTGCTAAGATCTATTTATTTTTTTCCACCCAAGGATAATCAAATCCTATATCAGGCAAACAGAGGGGGTGTGGAATATCTGTCCTTGGAGATGTTCAAGACTCCACTAGACACACCCCTGAGCAGCCTGATCTTATTAGATTTAAAAGCTTTGCTTAGTGACCTTTGGAGGTCCCTTCCAGGTTAAATTACCCTGTGATTCTAAAGATACCACTGAAATTAATATTTTCAAGTGCTCACCTTTGCAAAAATTTAATTCTCTAGTTAAAAATTCTGTACTATTATATATTTCTGTGGCAAACATAAGAAAATGCTTGTGTTAAAGATAATGTAACTGGTTGTTTAAAAAATTGGAAGACCCAGTGTTGAGTATACAAATTGAAAAGAGTCCTAAAGGATTTAATGTACTATCTTAGCACTAAGCTCAATTGCTTTATATAATTTCTGTTCCTTATTTCTCCTGAAATTAATTATTTACTTATATATATATTTTTAATAAACAACCCGTACCTGTTGCCAAAGTTATAAGTGGATATGTGGAACACATTAAAAATTTGAGACTAAATCAGTTTTCTATTAATTACCAAACCATTTTCTCTGAACCTAATCTCAGATTTATTGTTAGTTGTGTCTATATGTGTGTAAACACACGTATCTTCGAAAGACCAGCATTTATCCCCATTTCATAGCTCCTTGATACTTTTGAATTTGGATTATAAGAAGACAATATACTTTATTCAGCAGATTTGTTTTAATCTAATTACATAGGTGAATAAAAATTGCTGCATGCTGTTGCATCTAATGTAAGTTATCTATTATTCACACCACATTTACTTTTAATATTCATGCAGATTCCCTTTGACATAACCTACTGTGTCACAGTTAATCCAATAAAGATAAAATATAGCTCAGCAAAACACCAGTCGATTCAAGCATTCTGGTAATTATTAAAGACTATTTCACACTGGTTCCTTCAATCAATGCATTTCCCCTTGGATATGATAGTGTTCCTCTTTGAAGCTTTCTATCCTCCCAGTGGATTCAGGGGAACATTCAGGCACTCTTTTAGTCTCTGGGTCTCCAAGGCAGTTCAAAGAGCACAACAAGCCATCACTGGTTTATCCTCAAAGGCTGACACTGTCTGTTTGTTGTGGGGTGACATAAAAAGTCATCTCTAGCAAAGCATGTGTTTGCTAGCAGTCTATTGAATCAGCCATTTATCAGCTAATCTGTATGCGCCAAACATGCCTGCTAACAGATCCAAGGATTGAACACAGTCTCCACTCGGACCTAATATTGATTTATTTGATTTTCCTCTCTAATTTCATAGTGGTTTTGGAATCTTGATATTGAAGCAACGTTTTACCTTATAAAATAAGCACGTATGCAGCATTCTGATGGTTGTGTGTTTGTGTGCAAGAGCTAAGAGCAAAGATTTTGTAGAGATACTGTTCTAGCAGGACAGGTCTTTTGCTTGATCCTGAGTAGTCTGTTGCCCCTGCTTTCTGGGGTTCATAAAATACACAAGAAGTGATGTAGTTTTTTTTTTTTTTTTTAACCTTTAATTCTAGAGCTGCCAAGGTTGAGGCAGTAACATCCAAATATGGGTTATTTTATAATTAAGATCAACAGCAGTCTACCTTTTTTTCCTGGTCAATGTCTGACAATAACTGGCTTTTGTAACTTGATGATGGGGTATGAACATTTTTTTTGTATTCAGTATTTTATTATGTAACACAATCTGGAAGAAACAAACCAGTGTATGCCAATGAAATTTGCAGATAAATCCACATTATTCAGGGAAGTAGACACTCCAGAAGGGAGAGAAATCCTTCAGGAAGACCTGCACAGCCTGGTAGAGTAGGCTAACAAGAACCTTAGAGAGTTTGTCAGGGACACATTTAAGGTCTTTCATCTGGGAAAAACATAACACAAGAGTGCAGCTCAGACTGGGATCTACATGGATGGAAAACGGCTCTGTGGAAAGGGACCTTGGAATCCTAGCAGACAACAAGCTCAGTACAGGGTGCTGAAGCAGCAGAGGAATCCAACAGGATGCTGGGTTGCATCAACAAGGGAATCACCCGCAAAGATAACAAAACCATCATACCACTCCACTCAGATGTTATTAGTCCATACCTGGAATACTATGTTCTGGTATACACTGAGACACCTGGGTTTGTTCAGCCTGGAGAAAGGAAGGCTTAGAGAAGACCTTATTTCCATGTTCCTGTACATAATGGATGGTCACCAGGAACATGCAGACTCCTTGTTTTACAAGGAGTCACATGGAAAAGATGAAGGCTAATGGTTGGTAGCTATGCCAGGGCAGATCCAGATGGGACACAAGAGGAACTTTTTCACTATAGCAAGTGTCAGACATTGGAATAATCTCCCCAGGGAAGTGAAACCACTCAGCTTGACAAAGTGCTGGACTGTCTCATCTAAGCTGTGGTGATCCTTGACGTCCCTGCCAACCTGGCCTTCTATGATTCTGTGATTCTATGAACTAGTAAGAGTTACAATGTGGTGCGAGCTTTTATAGAAACGTTCCTAGTTAATTGTTGCTAGCCTGAGAATGACACTTCTCAAGATTTGTTCCACCACAAAAAATAAAACTTGATAAAAATTTTTCTACCTAAGGAAGAACTTGATAGCATATTCAATAAGTGGATTGCCTTTTTAAAAGTGATAGTGAAGACTCGGTCCTCTACTACAGCTTCTAAAGCTCCTTGAAGATATAAGAAAGGCAAACCCTGTGCACCTTGTCTGCTTGTCACAGATTAGCAGTCTAATTCTTAATAATCCTGTGTAGTGTCCATTTCTAAGGTCACATAAAGGCCAAAACAGTTCCCTGATAGTTTTTTCTGCAATCCTCCTTTTGAGAAGAGTACGTCTGAACTCAGTATTATGGTATGTACCAAGACTATATTTCACTTTAGTCACACAGCCAGTCACACAGAATAGATGAACTTGATGAGATTGCACAAGGTCTCATCCATCCTGGCTTTAGACACTTCCAGGGAAGGAGCACCACCAGCATTCTTAGACAATCTACTAGTACCCTTATGGTGAAGAATTTCTTCCCAATATCTAATGTAAATTTACCTTCTTTCAGTTTAAAATCAATGCTCCTTGTTTTATCACTGCCCTCTCAGGTGAACAGTCCCACCCCATCTTTCCTGTAGGCTCCCTTCATGTACTCGAAGACCACAATAAGTTCTGTCCAGAGCCTTCTCTTCTCCAGGCTAAATAACCTCAGTTTTCTCAGTCTGTCTTCATAGCAGAGGTGCTCCAGCCCTTTGATCATCTTTGTGGTCCTTCTGTGGACCCTCTCCGAAAGTTCTATATCTTTCCTGGAACATAGTAGAGGGGCAGAATCACCTAACTAGCCCTGCTGGCCATGCATCTTTTGATGCAGCCTAGGAAGAGATTGGCCTGGGCTGCAAGTGCACACTGGTAGCTCATGTCAAGCTTCTCATCTACTACTATCCCCAATACTGTCCTCAAGGCTGCTCTCTATCCATGCTACTCCCAGTCTGTATTTGTTCCTGGAATTGCACCGACCCAGGTGCAGGACCTTGCACTTTGCCATGTTGAACTTCATTAGATTGGCATAGTCCCACCTCTCCAGCCTCTCAAGGTCCCTCTGGATGGCCTGCCTTCTCTCTAAGGTGTCAACCACACCACACAGCTTGGTATCATCAGCAAACTTGCTAAGGATGCACTCTATCCCACTGTCCATGTCTCAACAAAGATGCTAAACATCACTGATCCCAGGACTGACCCCTGAGGAACACCACTCATCCCTTGACTCCACTTGAACACTGAACTATTGACCACAACTCTCTGGGTGCGGCTGTCCAGTGAGATATTTCCAAAATTTTAAAATCTGGTTAGATTTTCATTGTAGACCTACTTCACAAATCTTAATATGCTATAAAAATGAGTTTTGGTCTGATTTATTATAGAAATGATCTCCGTAAAACAAACGAGATTCTGAATGATGTTAAAAAGTATGGTAAGGTATGCAAGCTTCATACCTACCATAGCCTCTTTCCTTGATTGCTTTTAATATCACATGATTCCCTGCTGACAATTTTCTTTATATGAACTAAAAATCTTTGATCCCAAGGTATTAGTTTTGACAAAAAACTATTACTGTTTCTACTATTAATCCATCTGATGATCTCATACTTTTCAGTACAAAAGTACCTGATAAAACTGCTCTGAAGTGTCCTATTGCCTGCACACAATGTGGGAAACGTCTTTCTGAAATGCTTTTGGATGGTTCCAGTACCAAAGAACATAAGGAATTATGAAAGAAATACCTTAACAGTTAATGTTCAGAAGAGACCATGTACTGGATACTTCATAGTGAATGCAAAACAGGTGCATTTGACAAAAAACAAACAAACAAAATAAAACCAAACTGAATTAAAGAATTTGCTAAAAATTTTATTTTTTCAATTTTGAAATTTTGCCCCACCAATTTTATTCTTTTGTTATATTTTATTATTTTCTTTCTATTTTTATTGACTTTCCACTTGTTTACTCAAGAAGCATCAGATAAAAAGATAAAAAGCTACTCAGTGGTATTCAGGAGATCCTGGATTCTGAAAGCAGCATTCCTAGGCAACTGGGGCTAGTAGGCTATCTTTTGTAATGCCTTGATAATTGTAAGCTTTGCTGCCTAAGAGGACTGAATCACCAATATCATGGCAAGCATACATGCCATTTACAAATGTACCAAGTGTACTGCCTTGGTTAACAGATGAGGAACTAAAGAGAACAAATGAGCTTTTTGAACCTGCATTTTGAGGCAAGGGAATAGTGCTGGGTGTTCGTATTTTTTCCTGTCTTCTGTGGAGTGGTAGGAAGAAGATTTGAAATGTGTATTCCTATTTATCTGAGTGCACTTCAAAGCTTCTGAGTATCTAGTTGAAAACATGCACTAGACTTAAAAAATTTCAATGTCCTATCTAGTCTCTTCATAGAAAAACTCAGAACTGCAAAAAAACCCCTTCTTTCGCTCTCTCTCCTACCACCTCCACACTTACTCTCCTTAGTTGTAGCACATGCAATTACAAAATTAATCACCTGCTGATGTTTTTCTCAGATCTGATCCAGAATTATTGCTCTGATCTGATGCTGTCTTGTGGAGCCCATCTGGAGCCAGAGTGCATGTCTATTAGTCCAGAAGATGTGCCTTAGGAAGCTGAGCTTGCATGTAAGGAGTGTGAATGAAGTGAATGTGTAGAAAAAAGGACAGAGTAGACAGTTAAGTAAGAAGTGTAGTCAAGAGAGTTAAGTCAGTGTAGCTTGAAGCTGTTTTAATTAGTTGAGCATCAGGGACTGCCTCTTAGAATGGGTAGGTGGAACTGCATAAATGCCAAAAAACTCCCAGTCTGGCAGCTAAATCCCATACTTCTCTTTTCATATATCTTAGGTACCGCCACCATATGACATATATACCTTTCAGAGAAGCTTGTCTACCATTTTCGTATCATTTAGCCCTACTTTGTGAATATTAACAGCTGAGTCAAACCATGTCTTCCTTTTATTTTACTGTTCTACTGCTTCTGTTTACAGAAACAGAAAAATGTTTTCACACATACCAGCCAGATATGAAACTTCTCCCTAATACAGCAAATATAAATGAATACCTAGTTTGAACTGTGTTTTTTCCCTTGTTCCTAAGTTTACATAACTTTCAAAATTAAGTGTAATGTAAGACGGCAGACAATCTTTTCAAATCCCTCTCTCCTATTAGAGTAAAGATAAAAGTGAACATGATAACTTTACAGAGCTTTTCATCAGTCCTGAAGTTGTTGCTGACCAGGAAACTAGGTCATGCAATTATTCTTCATAAAAAATTATCTTTTGGTGTGTCTCAGTAGCAGCCTTTCTTTAACTAGAGTCCTGAGGTTTAGCTCTTGACAAACTGAGCTTCATGCCACAGATATTTACTTGCTTTAATGGAATCCTTCTGTCTGACTTAAGTTTCCTGATTGATGTATCCCATTCATGTCATGAAGTTATCCTGTTTCCTTTATTTAATTATTGAAACATGTTTTCAGATGGGCTGTCCCAAACTTCTAGACTAAGTTTACAATGATTTCTGCGGTTAACAAGTGATTACAAATAGCTGTAAAATTCATTTCCAGTTGATCTTCTGTAATCACCATGCTTTTTAACTTTTCTAATGCTGAAGAACAGTGAAATACTATTTTGTTTTGGTGACTGTTTGACTATGTTAGCAAATGCACAGTGATCAGGCACCCCTTAGTATAGATATGAATTATGAATCAATGAAAAAAAAATG
Source organism: Phaethornis superciliosus (assembly GCA_023637945.1). Lineage (NCBI taxonomy): Eukaryota > Metazoa > Chordata > Aves > Apodiformes > Trochilidae > Phaethornis > Phaethornis superciliosus. The sequence goes on along the minus strand of JAJQWJ010000004.1, from coordinate 38,747,731 downwards.
TCGGTGACTGCTACCTTGATATTAATAGGATAAGAAGGCAAAGTTAGAAGTGTGTGGGATAAATTTCACTAACAAATTCCTTTGCTTTTAAGAGTAATACATGAATACCACACACAAACATAAAGAGAGTATTTATGAATATGTCTTTTGACTTCAGTGCAAATAATCTAATCAATTTTTGATGGCTCTTATCCAATAAAGGTCCTGCTCAAACCATTCAACCTGGACAAATATTATTAACACCTGGCTAACTCTGTTCTCAACATATTTAAGCATATAAGCTGTTATAAAACCTTGATTATGTATTTTGTTAGAAAAAATGACCTTTTTTATCTGCTCTTCTAAGTCTAAAACTTAAGCATTGATTTACACCTTCCTTGCTATGCTTTTAGTATGTCTAGGGAAAAGAAAACACTGTTTAAGCTGTTGAATATCTTGAAAGAGATATAATAAATTTTCAGTTTACTATGAATGGGTATAAGATTAACTTCATATTCTCATTGAAGAGAGGATCTTTCCACTTATTTTATTTAGACTTAATATTAAGGCTTACTTATCTAAATCTAGAGCCAAACGAGGCAGGGTCGCTTTCTGTTTTATGTGCTCAAATAGAAGATGTCTACTTCTTCAGAACTATCATGGTCCTCCTATACTGAAGAACATATAATATACTAGTTTCTTCATCCTGATTTGCAAAAATAGGTGACCATCTGTTATCTTCTGCAGTTTATTATTTCAGAGCAGTTCTGGGATTAATTTTGTGCTGGAAACCAACGTAGGGCCAATTCTAGACATGGAGAACCTCAGCAACTGCTTTGTGCCTCAGCAGTCTGGTGGTGTCTTGGCTGCTTTGATTTGTCCTCAGGACAAATCTGATCTGTGACCTCAAGCTCTAAGGTGAGGAGAAGAAATCTGAGAGCTAGAGAAAGGACAGGGTATTGCTGTAGGCAAAGAGTGGATGCAGAGAACTGTATATTACCGTTGTGAGAATATTTGTATCGAAAAAGTCCTACCAAGCCATATTCTAAGCAATCACTTCTGAAATAAGAATACTAAGGAAGCCTGCATTACTGAGGGCAATATTCATGTCTATGGTTACTTGCAGTGTTAAGAAGATAACTGTATGTTTTGATGGTCCTGTAAATTCACAAGCTTACTACTAATAGCATTTGGTAAATAGAAAAAAGTACAGGCCTTTTTAAGACTCCAAAATAATGATGAAACTTTTATGGTGAATGGAAAATAAGATAAGTGAAGCAGACCTTCCTTGTTTTCTGTTTGGCATATTCTGTTTGAATATCTTATATTCTGAAAAAATATAGGGTCTCATTAAGTTATATTGTTTTTGAGAGCTTTTTTGAGAGCATTTGAAGAATGGCATAGTTCCTTCTAGGCAGAAAAAGAAAAAGGGAATAGCCTCAAAAATATACCCACATAAGTGTCATGCACATTGTACTACTTCATAGTGTCCATTTGGGAACAGTAGGGAGTTAATCTCATCTGGCAGGTAAACATCTGCTCAGTCAAAAACTCATTCATCTCCTCCTAGATGGAGAGAGAGAATAGGAAAGGCAAAAGCCTTTGATGAGAGGAAGGATTTTTGGCATATGTCTTCTATCTGCTTTGAAAGTAAGATCTGAAAGGAAAGGAAGGAGGAGCAAAAAAAAGTCTATGAAATGCTGTAAAAATAATATAGCAGGAAGGTCAACAACTAGTGAATTCTGCAGTTTAATGGCAAAATCATGAAAATACTGTTCAGTTGAAGTGATGGCAAGCCATAAATGTGCTAATAACAAAGGAGAACTAACTTCCACTGTGTACTGTAGCTCCTTAGTAAGGTTACCAAACTACATTAAACATTCACTCATCTGTAGCTCATAATTAATCACTCCTTGAAAATTACATTGTATAATAAATGAGGACAGACATGATTCATTAAAACTTCTAATTAATTCAATTTAATACTATTTCATAGTTCATTGGTAAGTGCTGAGAGAAGGATTATATTATAGGATATTTGATGCATTAGTGCCAAAGAAGTAAATAGGGCAAATGTAATCTAGAATGCAACTTGAATATTTTCAAGTGTAGATACCAATTTTTATCTCCAGTAATGCTGGATCTATATGTTGTGTTTGAAAACATCTTCACTACCTATTTTGATTTTCATTTATCTATAAGTCAACTGTGGAAATGAATTGTAGGCTAAACCCTTTATTCCATTCAAAGTAAATGTACTACCTCCTCCCCTATCAAATCCTCTAGAAAAATAAATGTAACTAGCATATTTACTCTTGGAAGAAACAAACTTTTTGTTGCATCATGAAAACCTGAATAAAATGTTTTCAACTAAATGATAAAGGTAGAGTGATTAATGTACAGGGGCAAAACTTGCTCTATTTAAGTTCTTTGAAAGGTAAATTTTTGTAAAATCAAAACAAGTTTTTGAAAATGAATTTTTGTAGGAGGTCAAAAGACGCCTGTTTAAAAATCAGTTTGGTTTATATGTTTATTTTTCACTTATTTCAAGAATGTAAATATCCATCATGGTAAATGGTATATGTAAAAAGAGTCTGTGATGGATAAACCTTACACATGACGGATAAACCTGACACTAGCTCTGATTTGTTTCAGGCTTACTGAGGGGCAATAGGCTTCATGTCCTTGAGGTGAACTTGAAATGGATAGTCTCTGACTCACATACAAGGGAAGGAAAGTATCTTGAAAAATATCTTAAAAGGTGGTTTGGAAACCCCAAACTACAAGATAAACAAAGTACAGAACAAGATACCAGAGCTGATATAAGGACATCTATCTTGCCTACACCACTGACTAGCAGCCAAATACTTCACTCTATAAATATTGTCATCAGAACTGGTCCAGTTGGAGCCCTCTCTGACATAAAAGCTGGACTTCATAACAAATGAGTCTCTTCTTGAGCAGGGATGTCTCTCAGGGTTAGAGATTTCTTACATGAGACTACGAGATTCTTCCTTACTCAAGGCAGAGAGATCCTTTACGTGTAACAGATCCTGGTGCATGACTAGTAATACACTATTAATACTTTGAAACATTAATAACCCATGTAGCTATTCAATATATTATAAATATTGTATGGATAATTCCATTAGACATAAACCATTGACCAAGTCTGGGACTAAGGTTTGATCTAGCCACACCTGGGCTCCAAAAGAAGTTTAGAAAACAAGGGTCACTTTCTTTGTTTGCATGTCCCCTTAGGCTTTCAAGCTCTGAACTTCACAGGATTAGAAAGAGTAGCAGTAAGTTTCTTCCCTGGATTTGTTCTGGCATTTTCTAGGAACATGGTACTCTTTTACCATTTCACAAAAATGGGCCCCTGTAATAAGAATCGACCCCGAAAATACAATGGCCGTACCATTTTGCTATGAGAATGATAATTAGACTGTCATTTTCTGCCTGTTGTTTATCCTTCAAAAGTATAGAAGACATATATCGGATGTAAACACAGATTCTAATAGACTTCCAACAGATTTTGATCAAGTATAAATATGAGATATGAGTAAACAAGAAAAAAAGGTTGTAAGAATAGCTGTATGACATCTTTCCATCTCAGTTTACTTGGTAGGACTGTATTTAACCTTGGCTGGTCTTGGTGCAAATCTCTCTACCTTTACTATGGGAGTAAAGATGCAGCTTTACTCTTTATGCTTCTGTAGTAAACATCTCCTTTTTGTATTTTATTTTTTTGCCATAATTTTTTTGAGATGTATTTTCATTTCTTTAAGCTTTTGTCGGTTTAGGGAGACTGAAACAATTGGTAAATTCAAAATACTCAAACCAGTGATTTCACAGTATCAAAATATTTATTCTCTGAATTACAATTTTGTTTCACAATTGATACAAAATCTTATTTGTGTGTCAACACTTCTTGAGTTGGTATTTTTCTTATAAAACAAATCTATTCAGTATCACAAAAATGCAAAAATATTGATGGAAAAAGGTTAAGAAAAATTTTGGGTTGATTTGAACAAGGTGTTTGTTTAGCCAACCAAGAAAAAAAAATTCAAACTAGTAAAGCAGGAAATAAGTTTCATGGCATTTATTTCCATAAAGGCATTTTTTTCCATGTTTTTTTTATCTTTTAAATAATTTTTTAAGAAAAACCCTACCTTGTACCCTGATATCAGCCACCACTTATGAAACAAACCAGAGGCTGCATCTTAAATTGATTTAATAGCAAAATAACTACTGAAGGTTTCCATTCTTTTAATAAAGAGCTTGGGCTGGCTGTCACAGGCTCGAGAACACTTAGCCATACTTTAAGTCTGGCTCAGTAAAAAGTGCTCAGAAAAATTATAGAGAAAACATCAGAAATTCATTCAATAAGGCCAAATAAGTTAAAATTGCAAGGAGATATTCATATGCTGTATTTATTAAATACTTTACATTCTTGATTGCTTAATCTCCAGAAATGCAAACAGTTTACAAACATTTAAAAGTTTCTGATGAGAGCAAGCTTTTGATCTTTTTGTAGAGACCTCATGCACAACATGGGTGTAGTAACCCTGAAACTTTGAAATCTTGCCCCTGTGGAGGACTGTGTTAGCTGATACATCTGCAAAAATTGAAAGGGGTTTAGACGATGCTGTCAGTAATGAGATGAAGCATGAAAGCTCAGTATTATTTGTGTAGTTGTGTTCCTGTTATTTACAAATTTAACTTTGGTTTATTTCATAGGATTAAGACAAAACTAAGGCACAGGGAGGCTGTAGATTCACAGTACTGCTGTTGTATGACTAGCACTTTTTCTCCCTGTTTGAATGTGAGAAAATTACAGTTGTCCATAGAAGAAAAACAAAAAGGAAAAAGTTTGATTCTAGTTACTGAATATCTTGTAAATTCTCTTATGTTGTGTAATTTACCTTACTGAATGCATCTCACTGAATCTACCTGACTTTTCTTACTGGTATATAAACATAATTTAAGAGGTGTAAGACATATAGATAAATATAAGACATACAGATTTTGTTATCTGAGCTAACAAAACAAAGAATGACCTGTTCTGCAAAAAATTGTGTACACTTGCATTGACTTCAGGATTCCCTACAGAACGGAAAAATATTGGACCTTCAAGCTGTATTTCCAAACATGTCTCTTTTCCTTTCAGTAAGAGCCTGCTAAAATTTATTATTGTGAAAGAAGACCTGAAATATAAACAATGAAATCACTGAATTAATGGGATGAAGAATGCATTAATGAAAAACATTTGCAGGCAGTGTCTTTTGTGCTGGGCACTTACATAACATAAAAACAAATGAGAACAATAGAACACAAGTTACTATTGTTTTCATTTGTTTATTAATTTAAGTGAGAAACTAGAGAATATATAACAGTTTTGTTATATACATATATATTTTCTGATAAATTCAAATAGTATATGTGTTCTTTTTTTCAAAAATGAATTTACATGTAACTTCTAGTAGTATGTTTTTTCTTGTATTTTTCATACGTTTAAAGTTATTGAAAATTATATTGTTTCTCTTTTTACTTCTTAAATCGGAAAAATATCCACTTTAGAAAGGGATGCATAGCTCTCCTTTTCTGTAAGCACTTTAGTCTTGTATAACTCACTACTGTGAAAAAAAGAGCTTGTTCCATTCTGCTTCGCATCTCTGGATGCTCTATAATGGCTTGAGTGGAGTTACACAGTGACATGAAAATTAAGCCTAGGAAAAAAACTTTTTTGCCAGATAGGTCATGTCTTTGATGTTACCCATCATACAGAAGACTAATGGCTAGTGGAGTCACAAGAGAGAAGTGGAAAAGAAGGGCCTTCTAGAAGCAGATACATACTATTTCTACTGGTCCCACTGAGACTTATGTTATATTAAGTCAGAATATAGATCAGAGATGATGGCTTAGGTCCTCATAGGTGTTTATTTCTCTAGCTATTAGTGATTCATCTTTCCATCTTACTCAACTCTGGGAAATAGGCTCTCAAGAACTTTGGGGGGATCTTTGGCAAAGTGAGCTCGGGATGAATTAGACAATGGTTAGAGATCTAAATTACAAGACTTGCATCTGTTTTATCTACTGGGTGCCAGAATGTTTTCAAAAGGTCATTTTTTTTTTCATCCCAAAACAGTATCTTGATCAAGTTTACCCTCCTATATTCTTTATAGTTGGAATTTTAAATGGACACTAGAGATTTTTTTCTCCCAAGTGGAGGTTAACAGTTATGCTGAACATTTTTCACACCAAGCAGCAACTTCAGAATGTGTAATAATGAATATTGCATATAGACATTGCTTGCTTTGCTCTCTCTGATTTCTACTTCAGTTCCCATGGTACTGCTGTTGCACCCTTAGGCATGCAGGAAAAGCATGACATGCTACAGTTTCACAATCTAGAGAAAAAAAGACTCCCTCAAACACGTTTTCTTTCAGAAAAAAATTCCTCTAAAATTATAGAAGTGGTATAAACTTCACTGAATAATGTCTTGTAGCAGTTGTATGATTATCATATAACTACTGTTTGGTATACTTCTTTGATAAGGATTCTGAATCAGAGAAACATCTTGTTCACAAAGGATTCCCTTGGAGGTTATATACTTGCTCATATGAGGACTGCACTTCATGGCCAATGATGATGCGCTGCAAACAGCATCAGAACTTTGTCCCTTTGTATTGAATCTCAGTGACTGAATTTGAGTTTCTCACAGTAACTTGACAAATAACATCGAAGTTTTGTTGCCACTGACAGCATAATCTGCCTGTAAAACTAAGTGAGTTTCAAAACACATAATACTTTGAAAATAGAACTCTGTGTAATGTAGACTCAAGTTTTATTCATTTGGGAATGTTTTTATTTTTTTCAGGAAGTAAAATAACATGTGTGTGCTGTAAGAGGAACAAAACTTTTGAATTATAGAGTTCAATGTGCTCCTTTTTAAGAAAACAGATAGAAACAAGGAATGACTCTATGCCAGTGCTGAAAACTCTTCTCTCCCTGGTCTTTGAAGAAACTGTTTATTGTTTTGAATAGGATGACCTCCATACTCCTAATGGTGGTTCTCCACTTTCAACATACACAGCACATAGTACTAAGCATTCTCTACAGTGAGTAGCATTTTTTGGCTGTGGGGAAAAAACAGCCCTTGAGAAGTATTTGGTTGTTTATTGGATGCAACAGAAGGCAGAACCCAAGCTTGCAGCACTGCTCTGGTGATGTGCTCATAGGCTGCAGCTGCAGGGCTGGCCCAGAATGCCTTCAGTTCTCAGTGGGGTTCTCTCTCAAAATTCATGAGTTTGGGAGCGCTCTGGGAGAAAAGCCCTAGAGATGCTCTATGCCTCTGGGCTTGGTGGATCCACAGGCTCCCTCCTTATGGGAGGGGCGAGGGGGGAGTTGCTGGTGGCTGAGCTGTGTGGGTTTAATACCACTGTGGGGATCTGCTCCAGACCCTCTCACTGACCACATCACTGCAGTGGCTGTTGGATGAGGAGACCTCATGAAGTCATTGCCCTCTTGAAGTCATTGTCCACTTGTAAGTGCAAAAGGCTGCCTGCAGAGGGGCACACAGCTATCATGTTGGCCCAATCCTCAGTGCAAATGAAGCAGAACTGGAAGAGGCAGAAAGTCTGACAAAATGCCTGGAGACAGAGCCTGTGGCTCATGGGCAGTCTCAATTGCTCACTGGTGTCATTACAGAAGTGTTTGGGGCTATCTTTCTGCCCTGCTAGAAAAGCTGATGGCCTTGTTGGGTGAATGCCATAGGATGCTTGACACCCAGATGTAGATTTGCGAGTGGGTTTTAAGATCAGGCTTGTCAGGCCATGTGATGGGAGGCTGGTGCCCTAAGCAGTGCCCTGACCTGACAATGCAGGCAGGAGAGGCCTGGTGAGCTCCTTGATGCTGACCAAGGCACTGCAACTTGGCTCCTCTGAGGGTTTCTCTCAGGGTAGAAGTACATGTCCCTTTTCACTGGAGGGAAAGCCCCTGAGAACATTTGACATTGGCATTGACCTTTGAAATTCACAACATTCACTGTCACTGCTTAAGCACATTCCAGTAGAGCAGGTTGCGCTAGGACCATGTCCAGATGGCTTTTGAAGGTCTTGAAGGATGGATTGTCCACCAGCTATCTGGGAAACTTGTCACTCTTTAAGGTGCAATATTTTACCCATCCTTAATTTGTCTGTTTAAATTGAAATGATTTTGGAGATTTGGTCCTACAAAAGATGTAGGAAAATGTTTTTTCTTCTTTAAATTATTCCCAAATGATTTGTCACCTCAGGTTGGGGAGGAGTTTGGGTTTCTTCATCAGTATGAAGGCATTATTAAAAAAATCTTCACGATTATTTTTTTAAATAGTGTTAAAAAAAAAAAAAAGGGAGAGAGAGAATTTGAAACAAAACTTGCCTATTTTCTTTTTCTTTTCCTCTTTATTTTCAGATGCTTGCTTTTGCGTAAGTGAAATCTGCTTCAAATCCAGAAAAACTTACTGTAGGAAGGGAAATCAAGTGTATCATCCTTTTTGAACTTAAGATTTAAACTTAAGATGCAAAACCAGACAGTGTACAACTTTAAATTACAGTTAAAAGTAGACCAGGAAGTAAGCAAGAGGGAAATTTTGTTCTGGCTTTAGTTGCAATACTGAAAGAGTGTTATCCAACTTGCTATTGTTATGTCGGTGTCAAATAATTACTATTCTGTCAAAAATTCTTTAAGTTTCAGGGATCTAAGGTTGATCTCATCTTTGGAAAAGGGAGGTATGTGTACTTCATTCATTATTAAATCTTAATGAAGAGAAAGCATTTTTTTTAAAGAAGAGTTAGTAGGCTAAGGTGTATTCTGTTATCTCCTTTAAAGCTTTACTGTGCACTCTTAACTTCTGAAGAAAGGAAATTTCATATTGCAGTGTCTAATTTGGGATTTACTTTATTTAACGAGAGTTCAAAGGGCTGAAGTTAGGAAGAGATGTGAAGTTGCACCTATTTATAATAGATATAAATATTACCAATAGTAATGGAAACTAACTGAAGAGAAACTTTACTTACTAAAAGCTAATATCAGGTAACTTAACAGAGATTTAAAAATTTATCCTGAATTAGCATGCATCCAAATGCATCCAAGGATGCATCCAAATGTCTTTTACTTTGAAGAATCAGATGGATGAAATGTTGTTACATATACAGGTCTTGTAAATCTCTCAAAGATGCTGGAAGGCTTTCATGGTTTTCAGACTGAGGTTTCAGATTAACATGCTCAGAGTTATTCCATGTCCGTTTACTCATGCTCAACATAGCATGAGCTGACATTCTGTAGTCCCACATGTCTGCTCTTCATTCCAGTGCATTGCAACTTCAAAAATCCATTTGAAACATACACAGGTATCTGGAGAGCTGTAGATGCTGCTAGTTTTACTTCTATTAGTAAGTATAGGTGCTCTCTCTAATTAGAGAATTCTTCTTTGAGATTAACTTTTGCAGATGTCTTTATAAGAATCTAATGAAGAGTTAACTGCAAGAGTAACATTTAAATGTGTAAAGTCTTAGAATCATAGAATAGTTTTTCCTGGAAGGCACATTTAAAGGTCATCTAGTCCAATCACCTGCAATGAACAACCTCTTCAACTAAATCATATTGATTAGAGGCCAATTCAAGCTGACCTAGACTCTTTCCAGGGATGGGGCTTTTGCCACCTCTCTGGGTAACCTGTTCTAGTGTTTCATGATCTTAATTGTAAAAAAATTTCTTACTTATACCTGGTTAAAATTTACCTTCTTTTGGTTTAAATCTATTACCCTTGTCCTATCACTATAAATCCTACTAAAAACTTTGTACTGATCTCTCTTATTGGACCTGTTTAAGTATTGGAAGGCACCAATAACGTCTCAGAACATTCCCATAACATCCTCTTCTCCAGGCTAAGCACTGCCTGCTCTCTCTGCCTGTCTTCACAGCACAGGTTCTCCATTCCTCTGATCAGCTTTTTGGCTGTCTTCTGGACCCACTGCAGTTGTTCCATGTCTTTCCTGTACTGAGGACTCCAGAGGTGGACACAGTACTGCAGGTGGGCTGTCAGAGAGTGGAATAGAGAGGCTGAATCACATCCCTCACGGTGGTCCTGCTTGCTGCAGGGGTATTGAACTAGATGACCTTTAAAAAAATTCTATGACTGTACAGTTCTATGATTATATACCCTTCAGATTACTCTCTATTCCTGCTTGTTCGTGTGCTACAAATGATGCTGCAACAAGAAGTCTGTGGTCACAAGAGACTTCAGAGACCTATCAAGAATGCTAAAGGAATTGGGAGCACAGGAAGTGTTTCCTTCACTCCTGCTAGTAACGGGGACAGACTGTGGAAGAAACAGGTGGGCCCAGGATATCAGTCCCTGGCTCCAGAACTGGTGTCTCATCCATCTGTTCTGAACGGGGAAAATTTGTCTTTGGGTGTAAGCTGGCAGGACTGATTGAGAGAGCTTTAAACAAGAATCAGTGGGGGTAGGGCATACCAGAAATGTAGCATGTAATCCAAGGGTTTTCATGGCAGTACCTGGAGATGGCAATGCTAGTGGGAACATTTACACTGCCCCAGGGAGCATGAAGGCCTCAGGAGTGTATTTGAAATCCTTGTTCATTAGCACATGCAGTATGAGAAACAAACAGAACGAACAGGATGCATCATTCAGCTCCCAGAGCTATGAGATCATTGATATTAGTGAGACTTCTTGGAATGATCCCCATGACTGGAGTGCTGGGGTGGAAGGCTACAGACTGTTTAGGAGAGACAGGCTGGATAGGCAATGTGGAGGTGTTGAACTATATGTAAAGGAGAACCCCTACAGTTATTGATGAAATGGTGGAGAGCATCTGGGTGAGGACTAGGGGTCTGGAAAACAAAGGAGATATTCTAGTGGATGTCTACTACCCTTTAGCTAGCCGTAATGTCAGCATAGTTATTTTATAAGCAACTAGAAGAAATTTCTGGCTTGGTGGCCTCTGTGCTCATGGTAGAGTTCAGCTTCCCAGACATCAACCGCGAATGCCATACTGCTGTGATGACCAGGTCTCTGAAATTCTTGAAGTTTGTGGGAAATAACTTCTAACCACATGTATTCAGTAAACCAATGAGGAAAGATGCCCCCTAGACTTGCTGTTTGGGAATTGAGAGGGACTTGTGGGACACATGATGTAGTAGGTGGCTGTCTTGGCCACAGTGATCATGGTATGAGTTTCAAATGTCATGGGAAAAAAGACAGCAGAGTTTCTATCCTGGGCTTCAGAAGGGCAGACTTGAGGCTATTCAGGAAGTTATTTAGCAGAGTAACCTAGGAATCTGCTTTTGAGAGCTTAGGATTCCCTAAGAGATGATGCTCTAGGGAGCAGTGACATTCCATTTGTGGACACTGAAACTGTAAGGATGAGTTATGTCAAATAATGTTTGTGGGACCTTGTGCGATTCATCCCAGAGTACTGAAGGAGCCAGCAGATATTACAGCAGCACTCCTCTCCAGCATCTAACAAAGGTCTTGGGAATCTGGGGAGGTCCTCACAGTCTAGAAACTAGCCACAGTACTCTAGTTTACAAAAAGGGTGTGGGGGAAGACCCAGAGAACTACAGAGCTCCTAGTCTTATCTCAGTCCTGGAAAAATTATGGACAAGATTGTAGTGGGTAGTATTGAAAGGTAGTTAAAGGATAATGCAATCATCAAGCACAGTCAGCATGGGTTCCCAAAAGGAAAATCCTGTTTAACTAACCTGATATCCTTCTAGAAGATCAACCAATCTAGTGAAGAGCCTGGAGAAAAAGTCTCATGAGAACCAGCCGAGAGAATTGGAATTGTTTAGCCTAGAGAAGAGGAGGATGAGAGGAGACCTTCTTGCTCTCTACAACTACCTGAAAGGAGGTTGTAGTGGTGGTGTTGGTCTCTTCTCCCAAGTAACTGTTGATAGAATGAGAGGAAATGGACTCAAGTTGTGAGACAGAGGTTCACATTGAATATTAGAAAAAGTTCTTTAATGAAAGAGTTGTTAGGCATTAGAACACACTGCCCAGGGAAGTGCTGATATAGTGGTCTCTGAACGTATTCCAATAACATGTACCTAACACTTGAGGACAGAGTTTAGTTGGTTAGTGGTGTTGGGTTAATGGTTTGACTAGGTGATCTTAGAAATCTTTTCCAGCATTAATGAATCCACGACTCTATAATTCTATGACAAATTGACCTGGTGACCTGCCTAGTGGATGAAGGAAGGTTCTGGATGTAGTTTTTTGTTATTTTAGAAAGATAGCCTGATACTGTCCCTCACACCATCCTTCCAGAAAAATAGTGGAAGTGTGAGATAAGCTGGTAAAGGGTGGACTGAGTGAAGAACTGGCTGTAGAGTGGAGCTCAAAGGGTTGCCTTGAATGCGGCTACATCTGGCTGGTTCCTCAGGGGTAGCTGTGTTCCTCAGGGCTCAATTTTAGGGTCAGTTCTGTTCAATATATTTATCAATTATCTGAATGCAGGAGTTGAATGCACAATTAGCAAGCCTGCAGATGATATCAAACTGGGAGGTGCTGTTGATTCTCTTGAGGGACAAGAGTCCTTGCAGAGCAATTTACATAGATTGGAGCATTGCACAATGATCAATGGGATGAAATTTAACAAGTTCAAAGGCCAAATTCTGCACCTGGAACGGAGTAACACTGGGCACAAGTATAAATTGGGACAAAAAAGGCTGAAGATCAGCCTTGCAGAAAGGGATCTGTGGGTGCTGGTGAACATCAGGGTCACTATGAGTCAGCTGTGTGCCCTGGCAGCCACAAGGGCAACCCACATCCTGGGGGCATCACACAGAGCATGAGCAGCTAGGATAAAAGGGGATTATCCCACTGTGCTCAGCACTGGGGCAACCTCATCTTGAGCACTGTGTGCAGCTCTGGGCTTCACAATTTAAGAAGGATGTGAAAGTCATTGGGTATGTCCAGAGGAGGGCTACAAAGCTGGTGGAAGAGCTGGAAGGCATGTGCTGTGAGGAGCAGGCAAGGACTCTGGTTTTGTCTCGTTTGGAGAGGAGGAGGCTGAGGGGCAACCTCATTGCTCTCTACAGCTTCATGAAGAGGAGCAGTGGAGAGGGAGGTGCTGAGCTCTTCTGTCTGGGATCCAGTGACAGGATATGTGGAAATGGTCTATTCTCTTCTGTATTCTATATTGTATTCTAAATTTTATATTTTAGATTTTTATATAAGCAGCAGTGAGAGAGAGAGAGAAAGATCCTGGCTCCAAGGACAGAGATGAGCCTGTGTTCGAGGACAAGTATCTGAAGTATCAGAGGAGCATCTAATTTCTTCTAAACTACTAGGCATATAACCCTTTTGCTATTTTACTTTAATGTCACATGTGACTAGTGTTTCTGTGTTCTGGTGTGGGATGATACTAAATTATACTAAATCCACATCAGTAAGCAGACTTCCAAGTTATTTGGAGAATCGGTGATTTAAAAGAGAGAGAAGTACCTTGTCATGTGGCTAGGGAGATGGTTGTGGTGTTTCCATGATGATTACACACGTAAATCCCAAATGTTTCAGATAATAACAGACTTAATAATTTTGTAGAATACCTTGGTTCATAGTTTATCTCATAAAAGTTGTATTGTTCATTTTCAGTATACGGGAAGAAGGTAGAGAACAGATTGCTTGCTAAGACAGAAAAATTTGTAGTAAAACATGATGAAAAAATTTCTACATTTCTCATGTACTGATAAGTACATATAGTATTATAATACTATGATGATTAGGATTTATGTATATGCATCATGGTGTTATGGTATATTCTGCCTAGAAACTCAATCCTAGTTGGAGCACATCAGTGTTTCTTTGTTACACAGGTCAGGGTTACTCATATGATGTTATTTCATATCCGGTCTGGGTTGAATTAATCTATTTTGTCAAACTGCTAGTCTTGGGCAAAGTTTTTCTCAGAGTCTTTTCACATGGTTCTACAGGTTGGCGGATAAAAAGAAATTGTTTAAGCAATAATAAACATGCACGTGAGTTCCTACTAATTACGTATTAGTCTGAGCAACTGTAATGAGAAAGTATAGAAACAAATTGCAAATAAGAATCAGGACTGAATGCAAATGTTGAAGGTCTTTTCCAACCTAAATGATTCTATGATTCTATGAATTTTGTAATATTACATTCATGATTTCACCAAGTATATTAATGTATTTTATGAAATGGAATTGTAATTCTGTTTCTTCATACAATTTCTACGTACTAGATAGTAGAGATGCTGAGTTTACTGGGACAGTTCCTGTGCTTTGGCTGATTAATGTCTATCTTCTGCATCATTTATATGCAATATCACAAAGTGTTTTTATACATCTGAGCTCCTAAATCTATAGCTATGATTTTGATTTCTTTACGTTATGCATAACCCATTCTTTAGAGCCTGATCAGTAAGGCTTGTAAGAAATATACTTCAGTATGCCCCGATACTTCTGCTGAGATACATCTTGTCATGTATACATATTTTGCAGTTTTAACAAGGAGGTACTAGTCCAGATAGCAAGCCATCTAAATACACTTCTCTCTCAAATACATTTGTTGAACTACAGAAGGAGTAGAGAATGACAGTCCCTCTCAATGGAGGGGTTATTAACCAAATAGCCTACTGCTATGATGTATTAGAAATATGAGTCTTCAGTGAAAATTTGCTGAGGGGTAGTTCCCAGAATAAGCAATGGGAAAGAAGTTGTGTGCATGTTCCTCTTCTTACAGTAAGAGGAAGGCCTTGGAGGGGAGGGACTGTACTGCTGGGATAGAGTGGAAAGAATTTATAAATAGCTGGTCATACTCAAAGAATCAGCTTTTAAAAGCATGTTGAAAAGCCTCAGTTTTGAGCTATCTTAAACCGTAGAGCACTGAAAGCTGAGGTCTTTCACAGGTTTTTCAGAGGAATAGATGTGCATCCCCTATTCTTTCCTCTCACCGGAACAGTATACATATGGCAATAACACATAAGGCTTCTTCAGGTCTTTCTGACACCTTTTCCATCCATCATGGCTAGATGTGATGAGCTACAGTGTCCTGGCTTTCAACTGTATGCTTCTGGGCACTGTCTGAAAATACAGAATGTTTCTCTCAGACTGAACATCAAAAATTAAAGCACCTAAAAGTAACTGCTACTATAAAAATCTCGGTCTTTCTATTGAAGATTACGAAGTTTAGTGCCCATTTCTTGGCAAGAGAGGTATATCATTTAAACTGAAGATTAATGGGTTAATGGGTCTTCTATAATTGACAAGCTCTTCTGCAGGTCACTACTGTTTGAATCTTTTCGTACTTGTGCTACACAGGTCACAGAAGAAATTCGGCACAACAGTACTGCCTACACATTCTATATATATGACTATTTCTTCTAAGATTTCTTTTCAGCCTCATCTAAACCACTTTTACACTTAGTATAAACTGAACTTTTGAACTCACAATGCACAAAAGGATTTAAATTAGAGAAAATGAAGATTGTCATTCTTTATTTCAAATAGCATTAAACATTTAGGGATCAAAGTGGACATATTCATAAAAAAAAACCCCAACAAACCTTTTATTTTATTTTATTTCATTTTACTCACTATACTTGCTACTGATGCTCCAAGGAGAGTGAGATGAATGAATAAGGTCATAGAAGACAGTTTTCACAGCTTCTCTCAGGGAGCAAATATGTGTAACAGTGAAAATACTGTTGATTGCTTTCCATTTATTCCTGCAGATACTAGATTTTTCTATCTCTTGTTGTAAAGTTTGAAACAACATCAATTTTTAAGCACTTGAAAGTGCTTTTCTATTTAAAATCAAACAAGACAAGCATAATTTTCATTCCAGTTCTGTGTGTTTTCTTCTAGAACTACGCTGAATGTGTAGACACCCACTGAAAATAATAAAATAAAAGAGAAAAGGATGGGGGAGAGAAAAACTAAGTGATGGAAATGAGTAATTGCCTGGCAGCAAGTCTGCAGGGAGAGAGCTGACGCTGTACAGCACATATTTCATGAATAATGAGAGGAGTCTTAGTGCTGTGCAATCACTGCCTATTGGGTCAGAAATTTCACATTAGTGGATTCATCAGAGCAAATCAGTGTCATAAAGACACTTTTTTCTGATGTAAACACACCTTTTCCTTCACTGAACTGTCATCTCTTAGTTTATATAGTGACTACATAATAAAGTTTTATGAAATCTATTAGACTGATATCACTAATTAAGCACACTTCAGCTATGATTTTTAGTTGGTTTATTTATATGAGAAGGAAATTACATAAACAGATGTATCTATAGGTAAATGTAAAGCTCACACATATAATTCCACTTAGTCTAGACAAAAGTCTGTTAATGACGATTTATGTGCAGCATTTTGTGAAAAGGTAGGAACACCTGGATTTTGCAAATTCACCTTGTCCATTCTTTTAAGATTCCTTAATGCATTTTTTTTCTTTTTTTATTTACTTCTTTATTCAAAGCAGAGTAAGTACTCAATTTTATCTTTCCTTTCATTTTCAGGAAGCACACAATTTCAATATATCTAATATGAGTGTCATTTGGGTTTGCTGGGGTAGGAAATAACTAGGAAATAAAAAAATCAAAACAGTTTTGGATGTGTTGGAGTGCATTCTCCACAGTACTTTCTGTCTCATTTATTCTTCACCTGACATCATCTTTTTCCAAAACTTTGTGTTGTTGCTTTGTTCATGTTGTAGTTACACAAATTGATAAGTCAAAATTGTGAGGGGTGTTAAAGTGAAGCAGAAAGTGCAATGCAAGATAAAAACTATCATTTGGATGTTCAGGCAGTGAAAACAGTTTGATTGCCTTTACTCTCATCCCTGAAAAGGTCATAATTCTGTTTACTTGAAAAAGAATTCTTAAACAAGTAGGTAGAGCTTCTTTACCTTGACTAGAGAAGTTAGGAGGGTTTATTTGCAAATAAATCCCATTAGAACCTTTCAAGAGACTTGTGGTACAGTCTCTGTCTCAGCCTTACTTTCAAAGTAAGCACCTGTTATTAGCATTTTCCTCATCACACTAAGTTCCTGTTAAAATTTTTTGCATGGTTGAGGAATATATTTTTTTTTCCCTTTTTGGGAAGATACTGGAAGACAGAGGGGACACAGGGAGAAGACTTCAGCCAACCCATTAGCAACAAAGATGGTAAAGAGTCTGGAAAACAAACCTTATGAGGAGTGCCTAAAAGAAATGGGGTTGTTCAGTCTGAAGAAATTGAGGCTGAGGGGGGACTTCATTGCTCTTAACAACTACCTGAAATGAGGTTGTAGCAAGGAAGGGGTTGGTCTCTTCTCACTAGTAACTAGCAACAGGACAAGGGGAAATAGCTTCCAGATGCACCAGGGGAGGTTTAAGTTAGATGTTAGGAAAAACTTTACAGGACGGGTTACTAAGCACTGGAATGGGCTGCCCAGGAAAGTGGTTGAATCACCATCCCTGAAAGTCTCTAAAAATTATGTAGATCTTGTACTTAAGGCCATGGTTTAGCAGTGGACTAGCAGAGCTATGTCAGTAGGATTCGGTTAGAAGCTGCACTGGGTGATCTTACAGGTCTTTTCCAAACTGAATGATTCTATAATTCTCCATATGACAGATCTACCACTGATGAATTGAAGAGACTGGATATATACGATAAGTTTGTGCTAGCCAACAAAATCTGTCCCAATACTGAAAACAAACCTGTGGAGACATATCTAATGCATGATTTTCTTCAGAAAAGTGAACATAAAATGCACCATAAGGAAGCTCAGAACAAAATTGTGTGCCATATTTAAAAAAAAAACCAACCAAAAAAGTACCTTTTAAATGTACAGTGATTAATAGCATAGATTTGGCTTTCTCCTTGAAGAAATATTTCAAAGGTAAACCAATATATAATTCTGCAGGGGAACACTGTGGCTGGAATCATCTTGTTCCGGTTACTTATTCTCTTGCAGTATGAAACATGTTGCCGACCTTATAGAAATAATGGATAGGAAGAGAATTTGTGAGAACTTGGGCAGCCAATTTCTGGTGCAGTGCTTTGTTTTTATTAAAACTCCATCCCAAAAAAAGGTTTAAGTTATCAGAAATAGGAAAACATTGTTATGTTATGACTTACATATAAAGGTTTAATCTGGACTATGATTCCTTGGAAATCATGTTATTAACAACAAAAACAAACCTCAAGGTGTAAGAGCTGTTCTAATTTCTTCTCAGTAAAAGAGAAAACAGGCATAAAAAATAAATTTAATGATCTAAAAATCCTCCAGTTTTTATTTATTTGGAGTATAATATTATGGAAGGCCAGCCTCTTCTTTCCCTTTACATTTGCACTCTGAGCAGAAGAGGACTAACTTTTACACTCATTATAGAAATGAATCAGCCTAGAAAGTGCTAACCTACACAGTAACATACCTCGTGGAGAATATCAGGAAGGAATCAGCTCATGGAGAGCTTAATGTAGGGAATAAGAACAAAATGTTAGGGCATATGCTTTCTACTGGCAATAGAAGCCTCTGCTGTCTGGCTCTGGAGAAATAATTAAAAAGCTATCTATAGAAAAGACTGTAAATTAACTATATCCCTCTAAAGAAGAAGGGCCAACAAAGGCATCTACACAAAAGGCTGCCTCTGAAAATAGGTCTTGCCCCTAGCATCTCTAAGACTTAGACTTGTTGATGAGCATGATCTGATACATGTATATTTAACTTAGCAATATAGTCTTATAAGTGGGCTTAGCAACACCCTGATTGAAGTCAGCAATCAGTCTCCTTCTGCTTGCCTTCTCCCTGTAATGTGGCACAGCCTAAAAACCTTATATTCTGATGGAAAGGTCTGAATTATTCATCAGACAGTTAATGGCAGATGATCTTTTCACGATACAGTCTTGTCAGTAGGTGTTTATTGCTCTGTTTCACCAGCAGCCCTGCTATTACTGTGGGGCCAGAAGAACCCCATGTAGAGGCATTACATGTATCAGTAAAGATAGCTCTTTAAAGACTCCCTTTTGCCTGGGAGGTCATCTGAAGGTTATTATGAACAAATTATTTCTTCATTTCCGCTGACTGAGGAGATAGTCTTAATGATCTGTCACCTAGCAATAGGCTGCCTGTTCAAACATAAAGAATGGCATACTGATGGCTTGTAACTAGAATCAGTTCATTTTAGCTATTCTCTTGTCAAGCATGTTTCCAAGATACATACAGTATTTACATATTCATGAGCCTTTGCAGACATTGATGCCATGAGGAAGCCTGTCTGATAATGTGAGACAAGTTTGTCTTGTGTCCTGAGGCACTTAAAGTCTATTAAGTGAATCTAATCTGTTCAGTTCTGTTCTTCCTAGGTGGTGTTCTTGGCCTAAAAAAGCGGGACTACAATCAACATTTGTGTACAGCACCTATATTTTTCCTGTCCACCCACCTCTTTTCCTTGTTGAAAGTTAATACCATTTATAGAAAGGCATGCTAAGCATCTTATCTTACATTACTGCTGTTCAGAGTTGTAGTTGTGACTGTTTAGCTCCAGACAGGGAAGGTAACCTACCAAAGAAAAAATGACTTTTTAAGAAGTTTTTTTTTAACTCCACTGAGGTACTGATCTCTAACCCTATTTGGTTGTGCAAAGGTGGGGCTCTGTTACTGTAATAGAGCACTGGAACAAATTGCCCAAAGAGGCTGTGGAATCTTTATCCCTCCTGGATGCATTCCTCTGTACTGTGCTCTAGGGGATGCTGCTCTGACAGGAGGGTTGGGCCAGGTGATCTCCAGATATGCTTTCCAACCCTTATCATTTTGTGTGTGATTCGTGTGAAAATAAGAGTTCTAGAAATAACAGTATAAGTGAGGTGTAGGATGCGTTAGGAAACAGAGAATTAATCTTCACCACTGAAGGAACAAAGGACCATGGATTTCTCTTCCTAATCTGAACATTCACTGTCTTGACCATGTGTCTACAGAAATGCTACTATTTTCAAGAGAGATGAATTTGAATTTAAATTTAATTTTAATTTAAACATGCCAGTAAATAAAAACAAAAGCATGAGCAACTGTCAAAACTGGAATGTCTTGGGAAATTTTCTTAAGTTAAAAGAACTGGGTAAAAAAAATCACCTTCTGGGGATAGCATTAATTTCATTTGGAAGTTTATGTAATTTTCTGCATCTTTCTTCACTTAAAAAAGAGAAAAATGAGGGGTTAGACCAGAATTTGGCAAATAAATGATAAAAGAGACAAACTGCCATTTCCCCAGATCATCAAAAGTTAGATTATCTAAGAGACAACAAGTGTTCTCACTTCTTCCCACCAAGTACTGGCATGAGGGACTGCATTTTGGAGAGATGAGAGCTACAAGGCTAAATACAAAATTATGGAGCACATTATCTTGACAAATTTTAGCATTAATTCTGTAAAAAATATAATCAGTAGCACAGAACAGTTATTCTTCTGTAATGACTACTCTGCAGCCTAATAGGTGGTGTTAACAAGAGAATTAGCAAACTATTTATGATCTGAGTTTGAGGTTGCAAGCTCCATGCAGAAAAGGCTTACAAAGGGAGAAGGAAGTGTTTTGAGAAGCCATATAGGAGCTACCAGTGTATGAAATATGACAATATTGCTGGCTGGCTGCCAACTGTAAATGAACTTCTATACAATCATATTCATTACATTTCACATTTGCATACGAAAGAGGATTTTACAAGGACAGGTTAATGTCTTGTCTGTCTTTGAAATGACAGTTTTAAGTGTTAAAGTGAAAGTACAACATAAAATTGAGAGGTGACTATGATGGCATCTTGATAAAGTTGACATAATATTGCAGCTGGAAAGTGTGTTAATTATGTCATTTTCTTAGGGGTGGATGGAAAAGTAAATTGACTGATGAAACAAAGGGCGTCTTAGTATAATAGTGATAAATAGGAAAGGGAATCTTAACTATTAGTCAATCTTTGATTTAGCTCAGTAACTTCCCCTCCAATGCTCACTGACTACTTAATATCCTGAAAGAATAAAAAGAGTAGTACAGAAATGTTTGTTGTTATGACAAAGTGTTAGACAGTGATAATTAATACACACTTCAAATTACTGTACCAAGCCAGAGGCATACCTAGACATAGAACTTCATTCAGTGTATTTAATTTCTTGTTTTTCTCAGTTACACTTTTTTGCTTTTTGCTAATCTGCATCATAAATATATTATTTAAATATATTTTTGTGTCTTTGAAATTCTTAATGACAAAGTTCAGTGCTTTCAGTATCTCTGTTTTGATTGTAATTAAAAAAAAATCTATTATTTGTTGTGAAGAAATTTCAATACATTTTCTTCTGAAGTACACAAAGGGCTTGCAGACCAAGCTGTTCTCAATTTATGCAGTAGCAGGGGGCTGTATGTAGTTGTTTGGAGGTTTATGGAATAGGTATTTTTGTATGCAGAGTCAGAGATTTCTTTTTAATGTTATTGTTCTCTGATTATCGTATAGACTAGAATTCACTATGGACTTGTTTCCATACTCTTCAAATTCTTTGTGCTGTATTCTCACCCCCTGCTGAAGTAAGGATTTGTGCAAACTTTACATGGACATATATAGCTCAAACAGGCTTAGCAGAATGTTCACTTAGTCACATTTTCTGTTGTCAGAGGATGATGCTGTCCAGAAGATTGCTATAAGTGTATATATAGAAAACAAGACATTGAAAGAGAATGCTTATTTACTTCTGCTCAGAAATACAGAGGCCAAAACAACAGTGAATGTCTCCAGAGATGTGAATGGTTCATTATTAAATGCAACTAGGGAAATTCTCATTTAATAGGAAAGCATCTTCCTTTCTTGATTTTCAAATTATCTATTTTTAATTTTGCAAGCTACTATGTGCCTTTTATTTTAATGGATTAAATACAGAATAAACACAGATTTTATGTAGCGGTTCTGAATGTATCAGGCCTTTTCAGTGAGGCTTTGATGTATTTTAAAGCCTTTGAAACCTGACTTGGATGAAATGTCAATGTATTCATGGTGTAATGCAGTGAGGAGTCTTTGAGAGTTTATTAGAGAAATGATGCCTGGCAAGAAGTACACATTGCAGAAGAATTGTTAATTTTGAAATTAGCTCCGGCAGATCCACTTAAAGAAGTTTATAGGGGGAAAAATACTCTCAAAATCATCTGAAATGAAGCCTGCAGTGAAGATATGGCAGAAAGGCTGATGGGGGAATATGTTAGTTCTACTTGCTTTAATCCATTTGTTACCAGGAGAGAATTTACACAGATTAATGAAGCATTTGAGTCAGATATATACTGATGAACTTGTGCCTGCTTCTCTACCCTTTGCGGCTACTGAAACCAGAGATGTGAAATTGCCAAAGAACCCTACACCCTTCTCAGAGCTCCTCTGATCATCAATTAGAAAATAAAATGGTACATTTAGGAAATGAGGTCCCAGCTTTCTGATCATATGCAATGCATGAAAAGCTGCTTTTTCTGATATGTACTTTGTTAATGTGTGTTGTATTGGTAAATAAGTAAACTGTTGAGTATGACTCAACGTATGCAGAAGAAGCCAGCCTTCCCCACGCAGCCTGACTAACCAGGTGTTTTGTGAGGAAATTTTTTGGTATTTGTCACCTCCCAGCCTGCAATCATGACATAACTCAGCTTTTGCTACAGCTACTTCAGTTTACAGAAACAGGGGTGGTAAGTGCATCAAAGCTATTTCACACCAGTCTGTGTGGTCCTAAGACCCAGTTCCTGACTGAACATTTAGAAAAAGTGTCCTTTAAAACCATCTCTATAATGTCTTATTCAGGAACATTTTTCCTCCTCTATCTCTTCTGTCACTGCATGTAGGAGATAAAAAATAGTCTTGCAGATGTACCAGCCATGAGATAGACAGTTTGAGTATCTATGGTAGCATAGCCATTTACCAAAATGCTCACTGGCTAGGTTGCGAGTAAATAACAGAATTATTGAATCAGGAATAAAATTTAGAAAAAGATAGGAGAACTTGCCAAATGTAGCTCAAATTCAACATTTCACAGAATCTTAAAATCATAGAAAGTTAAGGGTTGGAAGGGACCTTAAATGATCATGTAGTCCAACCCCATCTGCCAGAGCACTGTCATCTACAGGAGGTCACACAGGAACACATCCAGCTGGGCTTTGAATGTCTCCAGGAAAGGAGACTCCACAACCTCCCTGGGCAGCCTGTGCCAGTGTTCTGTCACCCTCACAATGAAAAAATTCTTCCATATTTATATGACTCTGCCTATGCTCCAGTTTATGGATATTGTCCCTTGTTCTGTTGTTGGTCATCCCTGAGAAGAGTTTGACTCTGTCCTCCTGGCACTCGCCCCTTACATGTTTATAAACGTTGATGAGGTCACCCCTCACTCTCCTCTTCTCCAAGCTGAAGAGCCCCAGCTCCCTCAGATTTTCATCATAAGGGAAATGTTCCACTCCCTTCATCATTTATGTCTCTCCGCACTGGACTTTCAAGCAGTTCCCTGTCCTTCTGGAACTGAGGGGCCCAGAACTGGACACAATATTCCAGATGCAGCCTCACCAGGGCGGAGTAGAGGGGGAGGAGAACCTCTCTCAACCTACTAACCACCCCATCTAATGGACCCCAGGATGCCATTGGCCTTCTTGGCCACAAGGGCACATTGTTGGCTCATGGTCATCCTTCCATCCACTAGATATATTTAGTTACTACTAATTGAAAAGCCCTTTCCTGCCTCACTTTTCGCAATAGTCTGTGTGACACCTCTGTACATCATACCCCTGAAATGGACAGGTACAGGACTGGTATGGCCATCCCCATAACAAGCTGGGAAAATTACCTCCCTGAAAAATAACAAGTCTTTCCATTTTGTCACTCTTAACTCTGAAAATAGCAAAGAGTACAGAACTTTAGGACTAATTGGAGACATGAGCAAGGGACAGCTGACTTTCAGTGTCAGAAATGGCTCATGGGAAGATAGTGGTACCACCTTTGGCAAGAACATTTTAACTGTACAAAGGTGCTGCACTTATACACAATTATCCTTGGGGAAGAAGAGATTTGTGACATGCAAGATCAAGAGAGCTGAGGCATGGAACTTCAATGGTTTTAAAATAAGCTGTAATGAGACTAGTCTCTGAGCTACAATAAGATATATGAAAATATCTGTGTGGCAAACCCTTGTCATTATAATGAGTACATCTACATTTATGCCTTGATGACAAAAAGAGGCTTGATGTGCATAGCACAGTTTTGTTTGAGGTCTTAATAGTTTACGTCATATATAAGAAATACTCTTTCTAGTAAAATAGATATAACTTTTTGTGGTTTCTTTTATTTTCTTTCCCCCCTCTTCCCCCCTAAGGAATTTGTTCTCCCTTTATCACTTATTTAGTTTGACTCCATCTCCATTTTTCTCAGATATACCAAGCCTTGAAATATCCTTCAGTTCCACTGTTTAAATTCAGTTCATAGTGCACTTGGTTTACCTTTTTGCTTTTTGATGCCTGAATGAAAAATCAGGCTTTAGATGTACTTGAAGAATGTATTTTCTGTATCATTTTGATTTCATCAAGCCAGGGTATTTTTAATCAAGCTGAGAAATAAATTTTCTAATCTTGAATTATGTTCTGGTGACTGAAAAAGACAATAATAGGGATGATCTCATCATCTAGGCTCTGGTCACTGTGCTGCTTTTGAAAATGGCATTAAATGCTTTAAACATCGAAGTCAAGTGACATTGGCCTTCCCTTAGGCTTCTATGAAGGCAGCACTTTTTTTACATGGTTGAGTTACAGTCAAAATACCATTTTGTCTGTAGTTTTATCTCTACCAGGAAGGAAATAGTGGCTGTTGACCCCAGCCAATATATTGAGAGCTACCCTGCTTAAAGAGGCCCATGGAGAACTTTATTCTATGCTTACTCTTAAGCACTTAGAGGCATGTTGGGGTACTGAAATTTAACAGTGCTGTAGGGCATCTCTATGTTTATACTCCTCTGCACTCCTTACATTTACTGTCTTGGTTTGGTGCTGGCTGTTGCTTTTCATTGAAGGTGTCACAGGAGTCTTTGGCCTTGTAAGCACCACAGTCCTTTTTAAAAGGTACTTTTAAAAACTTTTTTTTTAAAAGTCCACAGTCAAATTTTTAATCATATTGACATCATCCTAAAGCTATCCATCCCTCATATGATTTGTTCTGGGGTGAAGAGCCTCTGTCACTTGAATACCATAATTTCTAAGAATTATGGTCATATTGCTGAGTATTTCCTTTCAGACAACTTACAATATGATTTTATTCAGATTATTTTTTTGTTTTCTCCTGCTATCATGTTGTTTTTATCTTTTGAGGCCCTAAAGGCCCCATGAGATAGATCATTTTTATTCTGATCTCTTCATGGTGAACTTACTCAGGAATGACTTTCAGTTCTATAATGTATTGGCTAGAACTAAAACTTTATGTCTAGATTCCAGGGGCTAGTAATTTGCTCTAGATTTGTCAAGAGTCAGCATTCTAGGCAGTATAATGCCATTGTTTTTCTATGAGATACCATTCCTGCACTGCTAGAAATGAGTGGGAGAATATAATAAAAACTTGAGATTTTAAGAAGGACTGGATCATGCTCATTTGGACCAAAACATTGCTGTTTTTTTTCTTTGAGATCTTAATCGTTTATTACATGAAAATTTCTTCATTATGCAAGCAAAATGTTTTCACTGTTCAGAATGTGAGTCAACTTTCAGTTGACATCCTCTTCAGAGTTATACATGGCTGAACAATTCCAGGGCAAAATTTCAAAATTTTATGTTTTGAATCAAGTGAATGTGTAGATACATTTGAGTTACCTAGAAGCAGCAATAGCAATTGTATTTTGCAACAGAGAAAAGAACGCATTATATATACTTAAAGTTTTTTAGTAGCCAGTGAGATTTTTCAGTAACAGATAAAGAACTGCCACCAGAAAAGATTCCTATTTTATATTATTTTTTATATTTTTTATATTTTTTTTTTATATTATTATGTTTTGGGTTTTTTGTCAGTTTTGGTTTTGTTGTTTTTTGTTGGTTTTTTGGTTTTGTTGGTGTTGGGGCTTTTTGTGTTTGGGCTTTTTATTTGTTTGATTGTTTTTGTTTTGTTTTTTGTTTTGTTTTCCTGGAAAAACCTGCTAGTAATACTAGTGTAAAAATTCCATCTATAAGCAGATACAAAAGGGGAAAAAATGAATTATTAGGAATTATTTACCCTGACTAAATATGGATTAGTCTTGTGCTGAAATTAACATACATGTCCCTGATATTATAATATACATGAGACAAGGACTGGGAACAAATGCTCTTACATTCTTTCAGTATGCTAGCATCATGTGTGCTTGTTTAGCGTTGATGACTTAAATCATCTGGCTTTGCAGCATTTGTTTGAAAGTGGAGCTTGGTATTAAACAAAAATTGTTATTGATTATTTCAATATTCTTTTTATTTAAAATGTTTTATTTAAAAATGTTATCTATGTATGCATATTCTTTGTATTGAATGATGAATCATATAGCTCATCCTCACTGTCTTATTGAAATAAATTATAAGGCTCAACAGACTGTTCGGTATCTTAAAAAATGGGTTTAGATGCCTAATTGATTTGATGAAATGTGCTTTCTCAGAATACTTTGTATGTTGCCTTTCTAAAACACATGGGGTTTTTCTTGCTTGTTTTATATAACACAACTTTATATCACACACAGACTAAAGTGATGAAAAACCATTTAATATCAGTGGAAGAAGTGGTGAATTAATAAGCATGATTGATATTTTAAGTAAATGACTTTGGCATGTACTTACAAGTGGTGCCTCACAACAACCTGGAAGTTGTTACTAAATTAGTAGCAATATATCCTGAATATGAATATTTTTGCTTTCTGTTTATATTGAATTCTGATCTACAATGAGATCTCTGAGATAAATGGTGCAAAATTAGGGGGGAATATACATTCAAAGTATGTATTTTGACATTTTGACATACATCAGAGTACGTATATGACATTTTGACTTAAAAATGGGCAACTGCTCTTGCAAAGGGACTCATTGCATTGAAATGTCATTAGGACTTAATGCTAGTTTACGAGTATACATGTGGAACATTTTGGACTTTTGCAGACTAATCATCTAACTATTTGCATTCCTAATGATGAAAAATTCCCAAAATTGTAATAAGTTTTCAAAATTATTTAGAGTTTCTTAAGACTTATTTCAACTAGAAGCTGAATAAATCCTGGATCAATGTTGTTCTCCTATCTTTCAAAACATTTCTGGGATCAACTTGTTGTCAGTGTCCCTGGACTACTGCTAAGGTTAATATTGTTTTTCTCTTATTACATTTATAAAGTTCAGGTATCTCTATGCATGGTGAATGTCATGGATTAGTTTATACTTTCTCCAAGCTTCTCATCCCCCCAAATTTTCCATTTATTTATGTGAACAAGAATTATAAAATGGATCCTGTGCTGTCAGAAGCAGAAATTTGTATTTATTCTTTAATGGGCATTATGGATGGGAGCATCATTTTGGTTTTGAAATACCTAAAATTTTTCCAGACTATTAGTACACTCTTAAGAGAGAATGAAAGCAAAACTGGGACACTTTCAGTGACCTACATCCATGCTGATTACCTGTTTCATTACTGTTTGCCCTTAACCAAAGGAAACAAAATACATGTCAGCAGTAATGAAAAATGAAAGTAGGTCAGTCTACAAGCCCTCTGCATCAAAACCAGAATAGAATACACATTTTCCAAAGAAAAACAAGAAATAATTATGTTAATGAAAGACATTTTAAATTAGTTAGAATGAATAGCAGAGAATTATTCAGTTATCTTTCCTTCCATGTAACTTACCTCTGGGAAACAGGAAGTACTACAAATAAAGGACTTTCATCTTCCTTGACAGAAGATATTAGAATTTACTAAGCTGTATCCTAAAATTTTCTCTCTTTTCAGTAGGTTTGGCAAATAACTGAGCAATCAAGAAAGGAACTGCAAATATTTCAGCAAACCTGAAGAATTTTAATTTGTAGGGTGGAGGAACTTTATATTATGCTTCCTATGTGGAGACTTTAAACCCATCTCAAAGGTGAATGTATGTAATGACATCTTATTATAATTGGATGATTGCTGTAATTCATACAAATAAAATTTTTAAGTGTGTTTCACTGATATGTATTTTTGAAGGCTTTTGAAGGATCTGATAGCAGAACATGTCCTTTGTGCATCTAAGGTCACAGTTTTAAATTCACCTTACTCCTTTTTCTCTGGTTGTGATGTGTGAATGTCAAAACTTTTTGATTGAAATAAATGATTTAAGATTGCAATGTGAATTTAACATGTAATATCATGTTGATCTTGAGCCTCACAGGACCAGTGAGAAGATTAATGTTTGAGTGGACACGCATTTGAGGGCTTGTCCATCTACATCATTATGTCCCAGAAAAGGCTTCTCAGTCTTTTTACACCACTGCAGACTAGTCATCTAAAATTACACACAAAGAGGAATTTTGCTTTAAATTGCGCTAGTGTAAATTCTCATTAATTCAGCTGTATGTTTCCAGTGCTCTGCTTTGACTTTGTGTATAAAATACTTTTGATAACACACCAGTCTTTTAGCTACTGCTGAATGGTGCTTGCATAGCAACAAGGCTGTAAAAATAGAGTTGTTAATTCTTGGCAAAGTAAAGAGGAAGGCCAGCAAAACCACTACCATGGACTTCTGTAATGTAGACTTTAGCCTGTTCAGGACACTCGTTGAGAGAGTCCCTTGGGAGACAGGATGAAAGGCAAAGGGGTCTAGGAATGCTAGACCTTGCTCTGGTAGGAAGTCTTACAGGGGTAGGAGCAGGTCATCTCCATGTGCTGTAATTCAAAACATCCTTGAAGATGACCAGCCTGGCTGAACTGGGAGGTTTTGCTGGTGTTCAGGAAAAAGAAAAATAATTTATCACCTTTGGAAAAAGGCGCAGGCATCTCAGGACGCATACATCTCAGGCAACACAGTCTGGAGAGCTGGACAAAGAAGAACCTGATAAGGTTCAATAACAGCAAGTTCTGCACATAGGGATGAAGAACCCCAAGAATCAATATTGGTTAGGAGTAGACTTGCTAGAAAGCAGTTCAGAGAAGGATCTGGGTGTCCTAATAGACAGTAAATTACCCATGACTCCGCAGTGTGCCCTTGCTGCTAGGAAGGCCAGTGGAATCCTGGTTTGTATAAAGAAGAGTGTGGCCAGTAGCTCAAGGGAAGTCACTGTTCCCCTCTACTTTGCCCTGGTGCCACAGCTGGAATACTGCATCCAGTTCTGGGCTCCCCAGTTCAAGAGAGAGAGGAAACTACTGGAGAGAGTCCAATGGAGGGCAATGAAGATGACTGGGGGATTGGAGCATCTCTCTTATGAGGAAAGTCTGAGAGAGCTGGGACTCTTTAGCCTGGAGAAGAGAAGGCTGAGGGGAGACATTGTTAAAATCCACAAGTATCTAAAGTGTGGGTGCAAGGAAGATGGAGAAGGACTCTTCCCAGTATTTACCAGTGAGAGGGGCAATGGGCACAAAATAGGAAACTTCATTTAAACATAAGAAAAACTCTTTACTACAAGAGTGGCAAGGCACTGGCACAGGCTGCTCAGGGAGGCTGTGGAGTACCCTTCTCTGGAGATATTCAAAACCCACCTGGCTGCAGTCCTGTGTAATGTGCTCTAGGTGATCTTGCTTTAGTGGGAGAGTTGGACTAGATGATGTCTAGAAGTCCCTTCCGACTTTGATGATTCTATGATTCTGCAATACAAGGATCTTCTTAGGTCATGCAGAAAAAAAATTAGAAAGACAGAAACACAGATGGAGCTCAATTGGGCCACTGTAGTAAGAGATAAGAGTTTTTAGAAATACACTAACAGCACAAAGAGAGCCAAGGAAAATCTGCATCCCTGTTCCTTTGATGACCAGGGGCCTAGAGCATGATGGAAAGGCTGTGGATGGTGTCTTCCTGGACTTCAGAATTTAGCACTTCCATAGTGTTCTCCTAGAGAAGCTGGAGTATCATGGCTTAGGTATATTCTTCTGTGGGATGAAAAATGTCTGTATAACAGCCCAGAGATTTGTGGTGAATGCAGTTAAATCTAATTGGTGGCCATTCACAAGCGGTGTTCCACAGGGCTCAGTTTTGGTCTCAATCTTTTAAAATATTTTTATTGGTGATCTGGATGAGTGCATTGTGTAAGCCTTCAGTTAGTGTGCAGATGATACTAAGCTCTGTGGGAGTGTTGAGCTGCCTGAGGGTAGAAAGGTTCTGCTGAAGAACATGGACAGGTTGGATAGATGGGCCAAGATCAACTGTATGGGATTTAGCCAGGCCAAATGTAGCATCCTGCATTTTGGTTACAACCCCAGGCAATGTTATAGGCTTGGGGAAGGGTGGCTGGAAAGCTCCCTGGCAGAGAAGGACCTCGGGATACCAGTTTATTACTGTCTTAATATGAGCCAACAGTGTACTTGAGTGGACATGAAAGCCAAGAGCATCTTGTGCTGCATCACAAATGTTGCCAGCAGGACTAGGGAGGTGACTGTTCTTCTGTACTCAGCACTGGTGAGGCCACACCTCAAATATTGTGTTCATTTCTGGGCCTTCTACCAGAAGGACATGGACTTGCTGGAGCTTGTCCAGAGGAGAGCAACCAAGATGCTAACCTGTCTGGTGAACAACTCCTGTGAGGAGAGGCTGAAGGAATTGGGATCGTTCAGTCTAGAGAAGAGGAGGCTGAGAGGTTCAGATTGGATACAAGGAAAAATTTATTACAGAAAGGCATTGGAAAAAGCTGCCCAGGGAAGTGGTGGAATGACCATCCCTGGAGGTGTTAAAAAAATGTGTGAATGTGGCACTTGAGGACATGCTTTAGTTGTCTGGTGGTGTTGGGCTGATGGCTGGACTTGATGATCTAGGAGGTCCTTTCCAATATTAATGATTCTATGCTTCTATCGTTCTATCCTAAGCCTTTGTTTCTGTTCACATCCTCCCCTCACAAAGGCCTGTAGGTTGGGGGTTGGCAAAAGTTTAGGAGGGAATACAACTAAGATAGACAACCCCAGATGGCCGAAAGGATATTCACAATACCTGGAATGGGATGGCCAGGGAAGTGGCTGAGTGACGATCCCTGGATCTATTTATAAGATATTTAGACGTGGCACTTAAGGATATGGTTTAGTGGTGGTCTTGGTAGTGTTACATTTATGTTCTGACTCAATGATCATACAGATATTTTCCAGCCTTACCAAAGCTGCAATTCTATGATATCGTGCTTGGCAATAAAAGATACAGGAAAGGAGGAGAAAGGAGGGTCATTTGCGGTCTGGCATTTCCTTTCGCAAGTAACTGCGAGTCATGCTGAGGCCCTTCTTTCTAAAGAGGATGGACATCTGGCTGGACATCTGGCTGGACATCTGCCTGCCCATGGGAAGTGGTGAATTAATTCTTCTTTCTGTTTTGTTTGTGTATGGTGCTCTTGCATTTCTTACCTTGATCTATGAGTCTTTTCCCCTTCCTTCTATGTATCTTCGTATCCTAAGGAGAGGCAAGAGTATGAAAGGGATGGGTGTAACCATTTAATGAACTCACTGCAGTGCACATCTTAATGCTTCAGCTAAAGTGGTGGTACAATGTGGAAAGCCTATTAAAAAAAAAGGCAAAATACCACTTGACAGAGACGACAGACAAAATGTGACAGCAACAGCTCTGCAAACACCAAGGTCAGAGCAGAAAGTGGAGGAAGAAGTGCTCCAGGAAGCAGAGCAGCAATTCTCCTGTAACCGTAGTGAGGACCATAGCGACAGTGGAGCAAATATTCACACTGCAGCCTATGAAGGACTGCAATTGCAGCAGGTGGACATGTCCTGAAAGAAGATGCAGCCCACGAGGAGCCCATGCAGGAGCAGGCTCTTGGTAGGAGACCTGAGCTGGACCACAGAAACATACTAAGGGTAGAAATTTAGACAAAAATAAAAGATACCATTGACAGAACAGAGATTAAACACGATACTCTAAATCTTAAAATGCCATTGTCAATTAGCATTACAATCAATTAGCATTACATTAATCGGTATAATTTTTTCCTTGGTAGTAAGTGTCCCCTCCACGGGCACACCTTTGATGTGGGGGAGGAGCTTGCATGCTCTTGTGAGGCTGTGAGCTCTGCTGGCAGTGGCATGTGCCTCCAGCAGGGTCTCCCATGCCAGAGAGGTCACAACTGAAGGGTCAGACAAAGTGTGTCCCTGGGCAGGATGGGCTCACTAGCTGTCAGGCAACTATCCTAGGAGAAGAACAACTCTAACTCCAGTCCCGGGTAGATGGAGCTCGTACAGCCCTGTGAGGCCATCCATCTAAGAGAAGGAGACATTAACTAAACCTACGTCCTGAGGACTTTGCTGTCACTGTCCAGGCTTGCTAGGCCCTGGCAGGTGAACCTTAAAAGTAAAGGGTGGGGCCAGCTCCGTGCATGCTGTGCCTCACCTAAAAAAGCCACAGTGCAGGCTCGAAGGGTGAACACACACATGTAAAGGCTCTTAGCAACAGGCGAGGGTTGAAATGGGAGGTGAAAAGTGCACTGGAAGCCGCAGACACAACCCTACATGCAGGTAGCTCAGGACTTTGGTTTCTCGAGACTGACCCAGGAGATGGGAGTCTTGTTTGGCAGCATCCCGAGTGACCAAGAAGCCTTTTTCAAGGAGAACACTGCTTGCTCCACGTGGAGAGGGGCCTAGAAAAGGTGGCCTAAGCAAAGCTCATCTCCACCCCCAACCCGGCTGGCTACACACAGTCAAGGGGCATCTTCTGATGTGGTCAAACAAAGACAAAGAGACAAAAGCATACACCTGCCTCTAAAGGTGTGTTCAGATTGACACTCGCATGTTGGACCATCAGAACCATGCTTGATACAGTGGACACTGGGCATCCTGAGCATTGTTCTCCTCTAATTGCTCGCAAACTATCATGACTTAACATCAACATTACTGCTCTCAGTGAAGTTCATCTTCATGAGGAAGGCAGTCTTAAAGAACATGGTGTTGGCTACACACTCTATTGGTCAGACAAACCCCAGACCAAAAGACACTTCTCAGGAGTCAGCTTCATGATTAAAAATTCTATTGCCTCCAAACTTGAAAATTTGCTAACAGGGCATTCTGACTTCATTATTTCCTTATGCCTCCCACTACACAACAAGATATATGTTGTTCTCTTCAATATTTATGCCATAACCCTCCAAGCTGACCATGGAGAAAAAAAATTCTACACTGACCTGCGCCGTCTCACCCAAAAGGTTCCTGGAGGTGATAAGATCATAATCCTTGGTGACTTCAGTGACAGAGTAGGAAAGGACTATGAAGCCTGGAAAGGAGTATTTAGCAAGCATGGTGTTGGAAGCTGTCTCTAGCAGGATGTCTCCTGCTAGAGTTTTGTGCTAAGCAGCAGCTCCCCATCACCAACACTATCTTCTAACAGAAAGACAGCCTTCCTGGATGCATTCTTGCTCCAAGCACTGGCACCTCATTGATGATTCTCAGTATGCCAGAGAAATGTTGGCAATGTCCGTCATACCCAAGTGATGCCCAGTGCAGAATGTCATACAGACGTGGGACTTTGTGCCATGCAGTTACCCTCTACTTTAAGCCCAAACCTAAGAGGGGTGGCATCCCAGGGAGAAGGCTCAAAGTTAATGTTCTTCAAAAAGATACAGTGAGAAACAGCTTCCAGATAAACCTTCAAGCTAAACTTTTAGATCATCCCATAGACCCCTCTTTGGCATCGCTTTGGCAACACATTAAAAACACATTTGGCAACACATTAAAAATATCATCCTGCAGTTGCCTAAAGAATGCCTAGGGTTTTCCTCAAAGAAAAACAGAGATTAGTTTGATGAAAACAACCAAGAGATATGGGTGACCACAGAGGGCTCTGTGAAGTGCTGAAAGCAGTTTATGGACCCACACACCAGGTCCAAAGCTCCCTACTCAGCACGGATGGCCAAATGCTTCTGGAAAAATCCTTGCAAGTATACTTTTGAACTGATTAGTACCTGCTGTAGCAGAGGAAGACCTACCAAAAAACCAATATGGTTTCACAGCCAATAGGAGTGCCACAGACATGGTATTTGTTCTCAGACAGCTGCAAGAGAAGTGTAGGGAACAGACAAAGACCTTTATGTGACATTCATTGACCTCACTGAAGCTTTTGACACTGTTAGTAGAAAGGGCCTGTGGCAAACCTTGGAATGATTAGGATGTTCCTCCAAGTGCTTCAAAATTGTCATCCTGCTACATGAGGATCATCAGGGCTGCGTTCTCAGCTGGAAGGCAGGAGGGCTCTGCAGAGGGATCTGGACAGACTGGAGAGTTGGGCTGATTCCAATGGGATGAGGTTCAACACGGCCAAGTGCCGGGTCCTGCACTTTGGCCACAACAACCCCATGGGGAGCTCCAGGCTGGGCACAGAGTGGCTGAGAGCAGCCAGGCAGAGAGGGACCTGGGAGTCTGGATTGACAGGAAGCTGAACAGGAGCCAGCAGTGTGCCCAGGTGGCCAAGAAAGCCAATGGCATCCTGGCCGGGATCAGGAGAAGCGTGGCCAGCAGGTCCAGGGAAGTGATTCTGCCCCTGTACTCAGCCCTGGTGAGGCCACAGCTCGAGTCCTGTGTCCAGTTCTGGGCCCCTCAGTTCAGGAAGGAGATTGAGGTCCTGGAGCAGGTCCAAAGGAGGGCAACCAGGCTGGTGAAGGGACTCCAGCACAAGTCCTGTGAGGAGAGGCTGAGGGAGCTGGGGGTGTTCAGCCTGGAGAAGAGGAGGCTCAGGGAAGACCTCATCGCTCTTTACAACTCCCTGAAAGGAGGTGGGAGCCAGGGGGGGCTTTGTCTTTTTTCCCAGGCAGCTATCAGCAAGACAAGAGGGCATGGACTTAAGTTGTGCCAGGGGAGGCTTAGGTTGGATATTAGAAAGAATTTCTTTACGGAGAGGGTGATCAGACATTGTAATGGGCTGCCCAGGGAAGTAGTGGATTCTCTGTCCCTGGAGATATTTAAAAAGAGACTGGATGTGGCACTCAGTGCCATGGGCTGGTAACTGCAGCGGTAGTGGATCAAGGGTTGGACTTGATGATCTCTGAGGTCCCTTCCAACCCAGCTGATTCTATGATTCTATTCAAATCAGATACTGTGATACACTCTCTGACTCTGTTACAATCCAAGATATTATTTTATATTTTGATTAGGAGGAAAAATCAGCCACTACTCATAGACGTCACAGAATTCACAGAAATAACTGGCTTTATGATTTAAGTAAATTACAAAGATTTATTTCAGGGAAAGGAGACAATAATACCACCTTTAAAGGAAAAAGCAAGTTAACAATAGGAGAGAGGAGAGGCTTTACATAAATTAGTAACTCTGGGGAGAGAGTTGTTAAGGAAAGGAAAGAAAAGGAAAGGAAAGGAAAGGAAAGGAAAGGAAAGGAAAGGAAAAAGGAAAGGAAAGAAAAAAGGAAAGGAAAGAAAAAAGGAAAGGAAAGAAAAAAGGAAAGGAAAGAAAAAAGGGAAGGGAAGGGAAGGGAAGGAAAAAGGAAAGGAAAGAAAAAAGGGAAGGGAAGGGAAGGGAAGGGAAGGAAAAAGGAAAGGAAAGAAAAAAGGGAAGGGAAGGGAAGGGAAGGGAAGGGAAGGGAAGGGAAGGGAAGGGAAGGGAAGGGAAGGGAAGGGAAGGGAAGGGAAGGGAAGGGAAGGGAAGGGAAGGGAAGGGAAGGGAAGGGAAGGGAAGGGAAGGGAAGGGAAGGGAAGGGAAGGGAAGGGAAGGGAAGGGAAGGGAAGGGAAGGGAAGGGAAGGGAAGGGAAGGGAAGGGAAGGGAAGGAAAGGAAAGGGAAAGAAAGGAAAGGAAAGGAAAGGAAAGGAAAGGAAAGGAAAGGAAAGGAAAGGAAAGGAAAGGAAAGGAAAGGAAAGGAAAGGAAAGGAAAGGAAAGGAAAGGAAAGGAAAGGAAAGGAAAGGAAAGGAAAGGAAAGGAAAGGAAAGGAAAGGAAAGGAAAGGAAAGGAAAAGAAAGGAAAGGAAAGGAAAGGAAAGGAAAGGAAAGGAAAGGAAAGGAAAGGAAAGGAAAGGAAAGGAAAGGAAAGGAAAGGAAAGGAAAGGAAAGGAAAGGAAAGGAAAGGAAAGGAAAGGGAAAGAAAGGAAAGGAAAGGAAAGGGAAAGAAAGGAAAGGAAAGGAAAGGAAAGGAAAGGAAAGGAAAGGAAAGGAAAGGAAAGGAAAGGAAAGGAAAGGAAAGGAAAGGAAAGGAAAGGAAAGGAAAGGAAAGGAAAGGAAAGGAAAGGAAAGGAAAGGAAAGGAAGAAGAGAAGCAAAGCAAAGAAAAAAGAAATAACAAGAGAGCAATTAAGTTTTATCACTGTCTGCAGGCCCTGGTCTCTGGCTCAGGGTGTGGGGGCGGTGGCACAGGATCCACTGTTCCTACTTGGCTGCTTTTCTCTGCTTTTTTTTCTGATGGTGCTGTTCCATAGCTGAAGCCAAAGTGGTGAGAGGAAAGGTGGGGAAAGAGGAGAAAGAGAGATCTAGCCTCTTCTCCTTTTCTCTTTGGGTGATTATACAGCAAAAAGGGTTCTGTCTTTTCATAAATCAATACCCTGGCAAAGATTTGCCATTCTGAGACCTTCTCTTTAAATTATTGGAATTCTTCAGTCCTTGTTACTTTGCTAAATTTATTTATCTTTGTCTTGACAGTGTACCAGGAGACCACCTGATTAGCATTCTTATCTTTAGGCACCTGTCAGGCATGACACAAAACAGAAGCTAGTTAAGTTTGGGGTGCAGATCTATTAATTGAGAATATGTTTGATATATTTTTAAAAGGGTAATAAAAATGCTGATTTGAGAGACATATTTCATATTTTCAAAGTGTTTACATCAGACTCCTTCCTAATAAGCAATGGTGTGAAACAAGGCTGCATTCTCACACCCACTCTATTCACAGTCTTCTTCATCACGATTCGCCAAAGGGCCAAGGTAGACCTCAATGAAGAAAATGACACTTACATCCGATATGATACTGATGGGAGCCTATCCAACCTCAGGTGACTTGAAGGCCCATGCCAAGACCCTAAATCACCATGTCCCAGAAATGCTTTTTGCTGATGATTCTGCCCTTGTTGCTCACATAGAAGCAGCTCTGCAGCGCATAACATCCTGCTTTAGAGAGGCTGCAGATCTCTTTGGCCTGGAAGTCAGCTTGAAGAAGACAGAAGTTCTGTACCAGTCTGCACCACAGGAAGACTTCCATCATCCCCACACTGCTATAGGCAAATCAGAGCTTAAGTCAGTCCATCAGTTCAGCTGTCTGAGATGCTTTATTTCCTCAGATGCCAAGATTGACAAAGAGATAGACAACAGATTAGCAAAGGCATACAGAGCATTTGGAAGACTTCATAAAAGAGTCTGGAGCAATAAACAGCTGAAGAAAAGTACAAAGATCAGTTTCTACAGAGCCATTGTACTGTCTACTCTTTTATATGGTTCTGAATCATGGGTCAGCTACCGGCACCACCTGCAACTCCTTGAACCCTTCCATCGGTGCTGCCTCTGTACAATCCTAAACATCCACAGGACTGACTGTGTGACCAATGTTCCTGTCTTTGAACAGGCAGGGGTCACCAGTATGGAGGCCATGATACTGAGGATGCAGCTGTGCTGGGCAGGGCACATCTCCAGGCTGGAGGATCACCTCCTCCCTAAGATTGTGCTCTGTGGTGAACTTGGCACCGGCTGCCGCAACAGAGGAGCCCTAAGGAGGAGACACAAGGACTCCCTGAAACAATCCCTCAGCTTTGGCCATACTGACTGCCATCAGTGTCCACTCTGGCCTCCAGTCAGGAGACATGGAGACACCATCCATAACACTGCTGCCTCCTTTGGGAACACACATAGAATCAGTCTTGAGGAAAAGACAGCACAGAAAGAACCGTGCCTTGGCTGTCCCCTCACAGGAGACTTTCTGCTGTGCTTTTTGCAACCTCAGTGCCTGTCCCACGTTGGCCTTATCAGCCATCAGTGTGCTTGCAGGAGGAGAGACCTTCTTAAAGCTTCATTCCTGAAGCCAGGCCACGAATAAGTGCCATGATTTCTATGTTGCTTTTAGTTGCCAGTGTAAATAATCAGAGAACTGGGGCATAAATTCATATATTTCAATAGATATCTGTCAGACACAGAACACATATAAATGTTTAACAGTTTAACAGACTGAGGTCATGGGTTCTGCTGACTGTTTCATGAAGATTTATACAGAAAATAACTGTATTGTGGATTTTTTTTTTTTTTAGGATCTTCATTGTTCTAACATCATAAGCACTTTTTAAGTATTAGTGTTCACAAGTTACTCAGATACAGTAAATAAAGTTTTAGGTTGATTATTGTGAATTTTATAAAGAGTCGTTCTTGATAAGCCCACTTAGAAGTTGCTGAAGGGTCTATTTCCCTTAGGCTCCTTTTTTTCCTCTTAGTGGTAGTTCTAGTTTTCCAGAAGTCTATTTATAAAGTTCCATTCTGCTTTGTTATTTTTAAACAGGAAAGAAGACCAGCAGTAGAATACCAGTGCTGATAGTATGAACAATTTTAAATTATACCCTTTTGGCCAGCAATAAAGTAACTGGTGAAAAGCATAAAATGTAGCCTGCAGTAACTAGATAATTTTGGGAATGGTTTTGGCAATAATGATCAAATAAGAACAAGACAAGTTCTAGTACAAGTCTAATAGAAGAGTGATCTTTCTCTTCTAATAAAAATATTTCATATAAACTCCCCCTGCTTGTTGTTTATAATCATATATTTCTGAATTTTCTGTACTTTCATGGGCTACAAATACCATGTGGATATCTGCCACTGAAGCAGGAACTTCACAGTTATCCCTTTTAAGACATCAGTAAACAAACACCGTCTGCCATCATTAAGACAAGACCTATACAGAATATTCCACCTTTCTGGAGTGAAGACTTTGTTTAGTCTGTGTTTGATTTTTTTAAGCCTATGCACAGAGATACTTAGAACTGTTTCATTTCTTTTAAATAATCCAGATTAATATAATATGTGATTTGAAACTCAGGCCCAGTAATGAGACAAATGCATCACATAAGCCATTCAGGAGAAAGCAGGAGAAAGATTACGCATGCAGATAATAAACAGGTAGACTGGATAAACTTTTTCTTAATCCTCGTTAATTTTTTTTATTCAGTACATGAATGAGTAGCCAATTCACAAAATTTAGAGGTGTGTTAACTACAGGTGGCAGATAGTGGAATCTTTTGCATTAAATGCAAGCAATGTTATATTTAAAGATGAAGCCATAAAGAGTAGCATCAAATAGGAAAGGTCATGCTGATATTAAATGTGTAAGTAATAGGAACCAGAATTTTATCATGGGTATAGAATAGTCAGGAACTGCAGAAAAGTGTCATGTTCTTGACTAGATCAGACTGCTTTGCAATGAAGTGGAGTGAGAAAATACCGTGAAATGAGGAACAGTTAATTTATTAGTGAAACATGAAAGTATAGTATCGGAGAAATAAAACATTAAAATCTCTTACAGGATGAAGAAAGATTGGGTGGCATAGGCTCTCCATACATTAGCTATAATGCTTTTTAGAAGGACAACCTACCTATATCGTCATGTCTGGCTGTTCATTCACTAGACTAGCCCATATAAAATGTGCAACGTGCGCCAGTTATTTACAAGTTCTACAGTGAACTTTGTACACCTCTGCGATTAATTTATTGAAGGGGAAACACTCAGAGAGCAACAGCAGAAGAGAGACCGCTGCCCGGAGCAGAGCAATGAAGGAGCAGAGAGATCAAAGTCAGTGAGAAGGAAGGAGAGGGAGAAGGTGCCTGAACAGAAATTTTTCTCTACATTCCGTGCTGAGACGGCAGCCTATCCCCTGCAACCCATGGAGGAGTATGGTGGAGCAGACCCTGAAGGATCACATTAGAGCAGATGTTGTGGGCCTGCTGCCTCTGAAGGATCCCGTTGGTGAAGTTGTGGTTCTGCAGCCTATGGAAGATCATGGAGCAGATATTTTGGACCTGCAGCTGCGGAGGGGACTATTCCGGGAGTAATCTGTGGCTCCATGGTTTGCCCATATTGGAGCAGTTTGTTCCCAAGGAGCTGTGCCTTGCAGGAGGGACTCGAATTGGAGGGGTTCATGAAGGACTTTGTCCTGTGGGAAGGACCCCATGTTGGTGTAGGGGAGGACGGTGAGGAAACCTTCTCCCT
This sequence comes from Phaethornis superciliosus, assembly GCA_023637945.1. Taxonomy (NCBI): domain Eukaryota; kingdom Metazoa; phylum Chordata; class Aves; order Apodiformes; family Trochilidae; genus Phaethornis; species Phaethornis superciliosus. The sequence continues at coordinate 38,707,408 of JAJQWJ010000004.1, read as the reverse complement.
GAGGAGGAAAGAGTGACAAAAAATAACCTGTAACATCAGTGAAACTTGTTCTCCCATGACACTCTGAGGAAAGAGGGAGAGATTCCAGAGCAAAGTAATATGTGCTTAGGAAGAAGGGAGGGACTGGGGAAAAGCATTTAAGCTGTGGGTTGTATATTGTCTTTGTCCTGTTTTGATTTGATTAATGATACATTAAATTGATTTTTTTCCCCAGTTTGAATCTGTTTTACCTATGACCATAATTGGTGAGTGAAACCTAATTATTTTCTTGACCCACAAGTTTTTAGGTGGATTTCCTTCATGCCACTCCACACAGTGGGGTGTGGATAACCACATGCATAACCACGTGCATAACCATGTGCTCCTCTGTGATCAGTTTGGCTCAAATCACAACACACGGCATCTGCTCTAGACCTTTCAGAATTATGTGTTTTCTATACTGGTAATAAGGTCCCTCTTTTTAAGTCATTGTGGAAACAGAGGTTTTGATATGAAAGGCTGAAACCAGTGGCAAAACCTGCTTTGATTTAAGTTTGGATTGTTATTTCCAGTTAAGGATTTATTGAAGTATTTGTTTGGAATTTGGCTTTCAGCTTTGAACATCTGCCAGTAAGTAACTTTTTAGAAGTCTGAATAAGCAGAAGACACTGTTTTGTTTTATTATTTTAATTATTTTTAATTTATAAGGGGCTACATTTCTGCATCTGGCTCTGAACTGATGGGCATGAGCAGATGTTATGGGCACTCTGTCTCTTTTATTGTTAGACCCATGTTTTCTAACACAGTTGACAGTCTGATCATGGAAATATTTTCTGCCTTGTGAAAGTTTTAAATTTCCAAGTCTGAGAAAAAGGTCTGAACTGGGTTTTCTTTTAAACTCTGAAAGTGATTTAAGTTTGGTTAGTATTACAAACTTGCCTGGATTGGATTGTCTGCAGACATGTAAGTATATATAGCTTCCAGTCCTCTCACCATGACATTCCTTTTTTTTTTTTTTTTTTTTTTATTTTTTATTTTTCTTATGAACAGCTCAGAAAATGTACTTTTCTATGAGTCTTTACTTAGCTGTAAGGAATATACGTCTTCCTACTAAAGGAAGTATCTCTTTAAAGACACTGTTGATGCATTCTGCAGTAAATTAATCTACCTGTAATCATTATGATTATTGTATTCCTTCCTTCCTAGTACAGGAGCTCATAGTAATACAGGTGTAATCTCTCAGTAATCAGAAAACATTATGGGGAAAGAATAGATGTGCACTTTACTAGACTAATACCTGGTCAGAAACTGTTTCAGATTCATAAGGCAAACGTTAATTTCAGTTTGCTCTAGGGAGGAAATAATCTAACCCATTCTTCCCTGACTCTGATGATCAGAAATGAAGAGGAAAAAACTAAGATTTTGCACAACATTTCATCCTCCTCACGCTGGTGGAATGGGAAGAATAGCCTTAGAGTGCTTATCTTACTAAGACTTACAGTCCACAAGCAGTCTGTGCCAGAGGAAGAGTGAGGGACAAACAAAACAAGGTAGCATTAGTATTGGCCCCACGTTTTCCTACATGTTTCCGCAGAACTTTGAATACATATTATCCATACTTTTAGATATATGTGTTTTAGATGATTTCCCCAGTCAAAGAAGAATGTAAATTTTGAAGCTATGCATTGATATTCTGTCTGTTTGTGTCTTCACCAGCCTGATTCTCATTTAAATACTGTACTTGAAAATGAGTGCCCTTCCCCATTCCACTGAAGCATTAAAAGAATCTTAATCTAGTAGTTCCATGATGCACTATGGCAGGTTGACCCTAGCTGACTTCTGCATGTCCACCAAGTGACTTTCACTCCCCTCATCCTCATTAGCAGGATCAGAAGGAGAAAATAATGTGTGAATGAGCTTTTAAGTCAAGATGAAGCAAGTTTAATAAAGCAAAAGCAAATGCTGAATGGAAGAAAAGGAAAAACGGAGGATTTATTTTCTACTTCCCATCAGCAGGTGATGTCCAGCCACTTCACAGAAAGTGAGGTGTCAGTGCACCAAACAATTGCTCTGGAAGACAATGGTTATGATGACAAATGCTGCTGTCCCTCTCTGCCCCCTCCCTCCTCTTCCTTCTTTTAGACTTTATTATTGAGTACCGTCATATGGTATGGAAGATCCTTTTGGTCAGTTTGGGTCAGACATCTGGGTTATGTGCCCTTCAAGGCTCTTGCCCATCTCCAGCCTAGTAGTCTTTGGGAGAGAAGGGTGGAAGGTGAAGAGACAGCCTTGAAGCTGTGTGAGCACTGCTCTGCAGTAGCCAAAACACGCATGCATAATCATCAGCTTTCTAGCTACAAACACAAAGCAGAGCAAAATGAGGGCTATTATACTGAAAATTAAATGCAGCTCAGCCATAACCAATACATGTGAAGACTGAAAAATATCTGTATCCTCTAATAGTGAAACTTGCTTAGGCCTAATTGATCAAGAAAGACAGAGCAAACACTTGTGTCCTGCTTGATTGCTGCCACATCCTTTGGTCTTCTACAAATGCTAATACAGCTGAAGCATTCTTTATTTGTTCAATCTGATGTATTATTGTTGTGTCAGGGTTTGCACTTTGAGCTTTTTAAGAGAATGCTATTGTCTGCTTCTGTCCAGAAATATGAGTATTCCTGCACTATGTAATTTTGTTAGATGATTTAACTTGCAGCTTTCTGTTAACTAAAATCATGAAAAATTGTGCAAGATGGAGACTAAGCTATCCCAGACTATGGGATGTTACCATTTACATTCTTAGTCTTATTTGAGCTTCTTATATCTTCTTATTTGACACGGAATCTTAATAGACCGTGTCAAATTTCTTGACACACAAAACTCAAATATAATAAATATATTGGTTGAAAACTTTTAGGGACTTAACATACTGGAGGTGGTATTAGCTAAAAAGGAAGTCCTGAGTTCACCTGGCTGTGTACAAAGCAATCAGCACTCTCCCACATGATATTCCGTTCTCTAACTTGGAAAAAATCTGATTTGGATGAGGAATTGGCTCTATTGCTGCACTCAAAGAGTTGTGGTAATAGGCTTGGTATCCAAATGGAGACCAGTGACCAGTGGAGTTCCTCAAGGGTCAGTACTGGGACCGGTGTTATTTAACTCCTTTGTTGGAGACATGAGCAGACAAAACTTAGCCACTTTGCTGATGATACCAAACTCTGTGGTGTGGTTGAAATGCTGGAGGTAAGGAATGTAATTCAGAGAGGCTTTGACAGGCTTGGGAGGTGGTACCATGCCAGCCTCATGAAGTTCAATAAGACCAAGTTGAAGGTCTTGCACAAATACAGATTAGGCAGAAAAAGGGTTGAGAAGAGCCATGAGGATGACTTGGGTGCATTGGTTGTTGAGAAGAAAAACATGAGCTGTCAGTGTGCACTTGCAAGCCCAGAAAGGAAGCCGTACCCTGAGTTACATCGAAAGAAATGTGGTCAGTAGGATGAGGGAAGTGATTCTCCCTCTGCCCTTGTGAGATCCCACCTAGTGTATGGTGTCCATTTCTGGAACTTCCAACACAAGGACACGGAGATGTTGGAGGGAGTCCCAAGGAGGTTGACAAAGATGATCAGAATGCTGGAGCTCCTCTTCTGTGGAGATAGATTGAGAAAGTTGTGGCTCTTCAGCCTGAAGAAGAGAAGGTACCAGGGAGACTGTATAGCAACCTTCTAATACCTGAAGGGGTCCTACAGGAAAGCGGGGGAGGGACTTTTTACAAGGGTTTGCAGTGACAGGTGAAGGGGTGATGATTTTATGATGTAATAGTGTAGATTTGGGTTAGATGTAACAAAGAAATTAGTTAGTGTGAGGGTGGTGAGTCATTGACACAGGTTGCTCAGGGAGGTTGTGGCTGTCCCCTCCCTGGAAGTGTTCAAGGCCAGGTTGGATGGGACTTTGAGCAATCTGGTCTACTGGGAGGTGTCCTTGCCCATGCAGGGGTCTTGGAAACAGATGGTCTTTAAAGTCCCTTCCAACCGAAACCATTATATGACTCTATGGTCTGTGCTGTAATAATGATGATTATTTTGGAAGATTTAGGATTACTTTGAGGAAAAACGAATGGAAAGAACAATACAAAAGCTAGCAGACATTCCCCACATCCATTTCCCAAACCCACTTAGAAATAGAGAAGAATTTGGAAAAATCTTTTATATCAGAGCCTGGGTTCTGGCTATATAAGATTACTTTTCAACAATATAAGGTGCATAAGTGCCTTTTCATCGTATGAAGAAACCATGCCTTCTGGCAAATGAATCATATTATAAAAATTGATTGGATCCCAAAAGGGAAAAATGTTATTGAAGATCCAATGGCCTGGGATGATACACCATTGATCATTGTAAGAAATACTTCCAGAAACTGTTTTTAATCTTTCCACCAGAGCATTAGCAATTACTCTTTAGCCCATGGTGAGTAATGACTTGAGTTTCCAAGTTTCCCAATCGATAAAACATTTACCCTACCACTACAAATGTGCTCTTCGCTTAGACAAGCAGAATTTTTCTTCCAATTACTCTTTTTTTAGTGTGACCTCATAAAATGTTTTTGAACATATTTCAAGGCTATTTAAAGAAAGGATAAAATACTTTTCCTCCCATGTACATTTATTTCTTTTCTTCATTCTGTTTTGAGAAGTAAGTCATTAAGCTTTCATAGGATTCAGGCTCTTGCTGGCTTGCTTATTTGATGCTCTGCACTATTTCCTCCAAATTTGGGTGAAACTAAACTGCCAATTATGTTTTTAACTTAGAAAAGAAATATCTTGCAAAAGGACACTAACTTTATTCCAAAAGTATTTTAAATTTCTTAAACAAAGGTGAATATTGTCTTCATACTATCCTTATTGTATATAAACACAAAATAAAAAATGCATAAATATCCTTAGATGTATTCTGTAATACTGTGGTTCATGAAGAACAATCACAAAGAACAATGTTAGCAGGCTAATGAATAACTTTGCAGCAAATGAAATATGTTGAGATATAAAGATAGATGCTCATAAATGCTCTGTGGTGATTGGAAAGTTAATGTTCAATCTAGTTTCTTTTCCCCAGAGATTGCATATTATCTCTGTACAAAACACACACACATACCTAACGTAAAAAGTTCATAGCCATTACTTAATATTCTTTATGCCCTCTGTTTGGAACAAGGTGTATTTCACTCCATTTATTAGAATTTTCAACTTTCACATTTATACAATGAAGTATGAAATCTAAAAAGACACTAGTTTCTTCTGTGCTTCAGTGAATTTAACAGAGAGATAAAATTTCACAGCCTAAACTTTTCTGTGAACAGGTAGGTAAATAAAATGAAGTACTTCGAATCCAGACTGTGCATATTCTGGGAGTTGTGATTGTTCTTGACCAGAGCAAAGAGCAAGGGAGTTCTTGAGGGAAGAGGTGGAGGATGAAAGATAAACAGATTGTAAGGGTTTGTTGGCAATTTAGAGTAGTAATTCAGATGCTTAGCTATAGTGGGACAGAGTTGACTTTATAGATTTCACAGATTTAAATCGCCCAAGGAAGCTACGATGATGTATATCATGTTTCTTGCAAAACAAATAGACTTCTGATTTAAGTTTTTGCAGACAGGGCTAGAAAAAGTGCAGCAAACACTTCAAAAAAAGTCTGGTAATAATGAAAATCAGTGGTAAAGTGAATTTTGAGAGTAGGAAAGATGAAATAGGATTCCAGATTCCTCTACCTCTCACCAGTCTTAACTTCTCCTGTGGTAAAAAGGGACAGGGATGGGATGATTTTTGTTGAAGGAATGTAGAAACCTTTATCTGGTTGCTGGAGCCCAGCCAGCCAAGCACTTGAGAAATGTCCTTTCTAACAGTTTTCTGCAACTTATTAGGGATTTGGTTATGCAAAATCAGATGAGGAAGGAGGAACTTGAAGTATTTAGCACAAACAGGGTAATACGTATTTATTTGTTGGCCTGTGGTACTATTTTTCATTGCCACTGAGGGTGAAAATTTCGTGCTTTACACTGTGTGATTCTTGTATTTTGTTAGAGCAAGTAATGAAATATGTGACTAAAAACCAAACAGTATAAACCCCATTATTATACAAAATATCATAGTGGAAAGTTGAGCATATAATAAATCCTTTTCTATGCCAACAATTTGATTCCATGGTACAGATTAGCTTTAAATATTTTACATTAAACTAATAGGAAGTAACTGACTGTACACCAGAGCAGCAGGCTGCAATGGTAAAAGGCAATATAAAGTTAGTAGTTCTTAGCTTGTGCTGAAGGATTAGATGCTCCTCCTGGATGGCATGTGTATTCCTGTGACTTTGGAAGAGGACAGGATTACTCATCCATTCGTGTTCCTTTGATCAGTCTTGAAGAAGATGCACAATTTGCAGACTTGCTCCACTGAACAAGATACTGTGTTAAGTTCTAAAGACATTTCCTGTGGTCGTCTCTTTATCTCAGATTCTAGGTTCTGAAGCTCTGACTGTGAAACTGATATGCTAGGCTTAGCATCAGGAATCTATTTTTAAAATGCTAATGCCCTCTGACACTAATGTTCTCACAACCAGCTTCTTAATCTATCTTTACAACCATTCCAGCAGAAGAATTTTGGTTATTGGATTCGTTCTAGAAATTACTGTGGTTCAGTGAGTATCCCATGGAATGATAAAAGATTTTTAAGTCTTCTGTGCTACTTTTTTGTAACCCTCGGTTATTCTACAGGTAGGAGTGAACCTTTCTTTTTTGTTGTTTTCTATTATTATTTTTTTTTATTATTATTATTGTTATTATTACTATCATCATTATTATTACTAATGTTATTACTATTATTACATTCTTTGTCCCAAGACAAGAATCTATTTGTTAAGAGCATGCAGTATAGACAGCATTAAGGAATAGAATATTCACCTCTGTTTCCTTTATGTTTTGAGTTGTATCAATATCATTATTTTCATTGACATCATGCTGTCATTTAGCTCAAGATAGAAGTTTGTGTGTTCTAAATCTGATATCTGGTAACTGCCCTTGCTAAATTGCTTTGTAAAGGCTCTTCGATTCTACTTGTACTGAATCAGAATTTAAAATTGTAACGAATATGTGTCAGCACTGTTCTTGTGTTTTGTCACCCTGAGAAACGAATATAGATTTATTAAGTCCCAAAAGGTCTTCAGGATGAGGAGAAGGTATTGAGACACCTGTTCCTCAGGGAATCAACAGAGAATATTTGAAGCCAGCCACATACTGTTTGTCCTGAAGGTAACCTGAAGAACATCATCCTTGTGCTTCTTTAAAGGAGAGAGGTTACTAGGCTTTCTCCTTTGGGTTTTTTTGTGGGTTTTTTTACTTGTTTTTTTGTTTCTTTGTTTGATTTTGTTTGGGTTTTTTTTGGGTTTTTTTGTCAAGCATTAAGATGTGATTTAAAATTTTCACATAGGTGTAAACTGACACCTAAAATCAAAGCATCTGAGAACAATATATATATCTAGTCATAATTATTTTATTCCTTGAGTGACAATTTAGAAAGGGAATACACTTCTTAGAGAAGCAAAAGAATCTGTTTCCAGATGGAAGAATACCTTGCTAGTATCCACAAATGACATGTAAACTTGTAATATTTTATCCTGATTTCTGAAATGTAATTCTGTCCTCCAATTTAGTTTTTGCCGCCATGGTAATAGCCTTGGTTGGGGTAAACTTTGGCTCACAATATCACAAGGAGGTACCTGACCAGAAAAATTCCATTTAAAATTGTGTTCAACAGGTATAGGAAGAGGCAAAAGCTGTGCTCAAAAGTCTATCAGTACTCAGAAGCACATCTGCCATCGACAGATCTGTAGGGCCTGACTTGATATCCTCTTTCCATTTGAATGTCAGGTATAATGCCTTTCCTAGTATTGTCTTCCAAAATTACAGCTTTTGTTTTTGTTTTTTTTTTTTTTTTAATTTGGACATTTGATATGATGAGGAGCATCTGTAAAGAATTTGGAACCCAAATTAGCTAGAAAAGGCCAAACACTGGCCTTTAGATGGCACTGTGTACCTGTTGAATAGGAATTCTTAAACCACAGGGTAAATTCGTGAAGTATAGCAATTTCCTAAGGTAGAACTGAGATGAGGTTATATCATCCAAATAAACTGAAGCAGACATCCCACCCTAGAACCCATCTTATCAGAATTCTACAGTTGGCTGGCTGCATCTGACTAAAATTTACTAAACAAACAGGAGGAAACAATTAAATTGATAAGCTGTTTTTTTTTTAAGTTTGAACAACATATACTGACATTTTGATTTGGATTCCCCAGAGCAAACCTAGTTGCTTGTGATACTTTTTGGTTCTTTCCTACTCCTTCATGCAAGAATGCAGTTGGATGTAATATGATAATCATATAGCAACAGTAAATTCTATGGACAGACAGACAAGAGCCATCATGAAGGGATAACCATTCATATGCATAAAACCAGAGGTTACTATATGCACCTGGCAGTAAAACAGTAGTCTAATACATTCTTTCTTTGTGGTTTTTGGGAGGCAGGGAAAGAAGAGCTAATTTTTTGTGAATGTCTTCAAAGAGTCATTTTGAATATGCATCACATTGGTACTGTACAGAAATATGCATTTTTTATTTATCTTGCCATTATAATACATTCATGTTTAAAGGCACTTTGGTTTTATAAACATCTGAGGTTTGGTTGCATCCTGTAATGTCATTATTAAGGGAGAGAATTTGAACAGAAATAAAATTACTAAGTAAATTTTACTTCAGATTTCATGTGAGCCAAATATATTTCGTTTAGACAGTTTCTATTAAAACATTTACCATGAAGTTAAGTATCTACTTTTGCTCATTGCTGTGTAAACACACCCCCTTGTCTTAGGGGCACACAGCATTTGAGCAGGCTCTGTCAGAAAGAGAAAAGTGTGTAATTTGGATGCAACTATTCTGTTACCTTTCATTTACAGAGATTATTCTTTATGAAGTGCCTCCTGTTTAGGTAAGAGCTTAACTCCACTCATGATGTCTGTGTGCCATGCTGTATAGTGCTGTTGCTAGTGGATGAGGGGCCTGAATAAGCTAGTCAGAAGGAAGGAAGAGAAGCACTGTGCTGGTGGGAGGAACATTTCCTTCTGCATGTCTAAACACTTCAGTACAGAGAAACTCCAGGTAGTCTCTGAGGGAGAAAATCTCCAAAGCCCTGTTGATGAAGTTCCTGGATGTCCCTGTTTTTCAGATATATACTGATCCAATGCATAGGAAATTGACCATTTATTTGTTTCTCTGAGGTTAAACATGCCTAGACTCATATTTTATCCAGAATCCTTAAATTGCTATTATTATATCTGAGAAAATTATTTCAAAATAACCTGTGTTAGAAAAGTAAATCTCTTACAGTAACCATGTTATATGATGCTATAGTTGTGTCAAGTAATATATAACTCATTATTTATGTTGCACAGTCTTTGAGGATGTCAAATTAATTAAAAGTATTGTTAAAATATATTTGTGGATTTCTTGTGAAGTATATTACTTCTCTGGGGTCCACTTGGGCCACCACCCCATGAAATCCTACAGACTTAGAGAAGAATGTCTGGAAAGCCACCCAGAGGAAAAGGACTTGGGGTATTGATTAATGGTTGGCTGAATATAAGCCAGTAGTGTGCCCACATGGCCAAAGAGGCCATCAGCAGTTTTGCTTGTATCAGAAATGGTGTGGCCACCAGCACTAAAAAATGAATTTAATGTATCACCAATCAAATCAGGGCAGGACAAAGAGAAAACAAAACCAGATCTTAAGTGTCTTACCCCACCACTTCCCTTTTTCTGTATCCAAGTTATTTCTGATTTCCTTACCTCCTTGCCCCTAGAAGCTCAGGAAGATTGGGAATGGGGTTCACAGATAGTTGGTCACATATTATTTTCTGTCGCTCCTTTCTCCTCAGGGGGAGGACTCTTCATAGACATCCCTTGCTGTGAGATGAGGTCCCTCTCATGGGAGAATCCCTCACAAACCCCTCCAGTATGAGTTCCTCCCAGACAGAAACAGACTGTTGCATCATGCGCTTTCCACAGAGCCATGGCCTGCTTCAGGAGCAGTCATCTCCCCTGGCACATGGTCTTCCACAGCTGCATGTCCACTTTGGCTCCTCTGTGGTCCTTCACGGGCTGCAGGGAGTCACCTGCCATCCCATCACAGACTGCAAGGGAACCTCTGATTCTGTTTGGCACCTCCTTCCCCTCCTTCTGTACTGACCTAGGTTCATCTGCCCTGGTATTGCTCTCAGTCTCCCATCTTCTCTGACCTGAAGGTGTTGTTGCAGTTTTGTTTTCCCCTTCTTGAATATGTTAATCACAAAGGCACATGGACCCTTGCTGATGGGCTCAGCCTTGGCCAGAGACAGGAATGGATTTTGGAGTCAGGGGAGATTATGTCAGAAGGTTCTTACAGAAGCCTCTTCTGTGGCCCCTCACCCACTACAATACCAATACACCACCAATACAAGCAAAGGTCTAGCCTCCTTCAGGTGAGTTTCATCACATTCTTTGAGGACAGGAGAAGCCCCAGACTATACAATTGGGTATAAACTTCTATGTAGACATCATAGCTTTTTTTTTTTTTTTTTTTTTTTTTTTTTTTTTTTTTTTTTAAATCCCGCTCTGGTACTAGTAGTTTCTTTTGCTTTTGACAATCACAAGCTTCTAGTCCTGACCTGAAGAAGTAGGCAACAACTAACTGAAGGTAGAGTTATTTTGGAAAAACTTTGAGGTCACTCAGATCTCTATGTCATCTAACAGCAAAATAATATATGCTGAGGGCTTCAAGCAAGGGGCAGAGTGAGCTCAATTCATGGCTAATTGAAATAGGTATCATAGAATCAGAATGGCCTAGGTTATAAGGGACCTTCGAGATCATCTACTCCAAACTCCCTGCTGTGAGTAGGAATCCCTCTCAGCTAGATAAGATTACTCAAAGTCTCGTCCAGCCTGCCCTTGAACACCTCTAGGGAGAGGACATCCACAACTTTTCTGGATAATCTGTTCCAGAGTCTCACCACATTCGTACTGAAGAACATGTATGTTTCTGCCTCATTGTTTCTTGCTCTTCTAGGCATTTAAACTTACATTTATAGAACTTGTGTTATATAGAACTTGTGTTTGAATGCAAACCTGTAGTCTTTGAAACATAATGGTATTCTTCCTAGTTCTGCATTTTTCTCAGTACAATAAAGCAAGTATTTGATGACAGGAGCGTTTGACAGGTTCTATTGCTTTCTGTTCACAGAATGCACTTGAGTAAGATCATAGATGTGCTAAATTTGTAATTCGTTCTGAGCTGTGAGGTCAACAGGAACAAAAACCTCTCTGTCACTACATAATCACTTGAAAAACTTCCTGCTGACACACATTCACTCCCAAGAAAAGACAAGAAGATGACAACAAACTGTATGAAAATATATGGAGCCAAGGTGAAGCACATGTGTATGTTTTTAAGAGATTACCTCAGGAAAAAAACCAAAAACACTTTCTGCCAGCATTGTACTGCATTTACACAGAAACTATTCAGGCACATATGTTTTCAAAGAAGTTGCAATTTCCTGTCAGATTTTTCACAAATCCTTTCTAACAGCTGTAGACAGAAACCCAGCTACTCCTGCAATGAATGACCTTCAGTGTTTGAATCCCAGAGAGTAAACAAACATTTACTCTACAGAGGAAGCCCTGCTGTGAATATACCATTAACATCAGTGTGCATTAGACTCCTTAGCTGGTTTATTAGAAACTAATCCTATTTCTGCACAGCAATTATGGGTCCTTGAAAACCAAAGCATTTTCCTTAGTAAGTCTGTTCTACTAACATTTCAACATTAAAGATTGATAGTAACAATAATGAAGATTACATTAGGCCAAGGTTGACAAGGTATGACTCTTGGCTTTATGTGCAAGTTTTGTTCAGGCAGTGTTTGTTCTGCCTTTCAGAGCATTAGTTTCCATAAATTCCCTATGTCTTAGCTGCATAAGCAATGTTTTTAAACATAGCTCTTACACTGGAGTGTACATTAAATATTTATTCAGCTGATTAAAACAGTTCTACATTTATTTGATGTTTGAACAGTAAACAGTTTGTTGGGGACTGAAATGTCTTCTTACATGTACACTTGCACACACTCAGGTCACAGTAGAAGGGCTTCTGTTTTGAGGGTACTTTATCTAGGCAATAGTAGGCATTACAGACCCACAGGTAAACCTTTTTCTGTTTCAACCACAATACTTATTATTAAATGGCAGTGAATATATAAGCGTATACTTCTCAAGAAGAGGTAGTAGGGCCTTAGAGAAGGATAACAGTTTCACATCAGTGAAAACACATGGAGCATGTAAGGGAGTCTCATGTCTTAATAACATTTTCAATGTAGTTCAGCTCTCAGAACTATGCCCTTTACACTATACCCTTAGCACACAATGTTTAAAAAAGAAAGAAGCTGAAAAACCGTCTAGATTGTTTGGAGGAACACTAAGTCTGGGCTTGATACTGGTTCTACACAGAGATTAACAATTTTGGAGCAAAATCCTTTCACAGACATTTTTAAAGTGATGAAGAAAAACAGAAGAGCTTTCTATGCTTACATTGTCCAGGAAAGTTTAAACTTCACTTCCAGTCTGAAAAAATAGATTTATAAAAACATTTCCATGAGGTACAGCATTTGCTTGGAAATCGTTTATGAACCAAGTATACAGAGCAAGCAAATACATAATAGAGTTTATTCCGACCCTTTTCTAGCTTGTGCAACCAGTTCAGCATTGGAAAGGAAGGAGGGTTCTTTTATCTTGTTTATCTAGAAGTAATAAGAGCTTCCTAGATCAATCATATTAGATACAGTTGTTGAGTGCCTCATCATTAACAGCCATCCACATTAATAGATTTTGGTGGGTTGTGCAGTTGTAAGTGATGGGAATGTGGTCAATAGTTTCCTGGTGGCACACAAAGCATTGGTGTTCCATCTGCTAGCACACAAACCAGCTTTCTGCCTTTTGTCTGTTGGTTACTGGTTATCTGTTGGTTGATCTAACAGGAATAAAGAGTAGTAAAACTTCATTTATGTCACTTAAATTAGCAGGCTATGGCTTCAACAACATGAGGAATGGTCTGCTCACATTCTGATGTACCTTTTATTGTTTAGAGAAAGACTTAGGTGACATTGTAAAGGAAGGTCTTTAATCTTACATTATGGGTTTCTTTTTGGGAGTTCAGAGCACTTCAGTTAATTATTATCTGGTGGAGAATGAGGTAACCATTACTTGCATTTTTGGAAGTAAGAAACACAGAACAGGAGGTAAAAACAGGACTTGGACAATATCCTCAGATTTTCTGCATGTTAATCCCATATAAATGACTAGAACTACTTGCAAAGCAAAGAATATTATTATAGCAGTTGAAAACTAAACTCTGTATTACATCTGCTTTTCAGTCTACTGGCAATAAGACATGTTATTCCCTCATTCTCTAGCTCAAAATTAAAATAAAAGTTGAAAGTAACTTCCTTTCCAATCAGTTAATACTTTGTCATTGATTTGCTGTAAAATTGAGCTGCAAATTAGTCTGACATTGACAAGTATGTTAACAATTCCATAATTCTAAAAATTAGAGTACATGATTCTTTATTTGATATATTTTCCCTTTCAAGCTTCTTCTGTTATCCCTCAGACCCTGAAGAGGTAGGGGATATACAGAGTATAAGAAAATGGCTAACAGACTTAAATAGAGTAGTTACCTCATACATTTAAAACCCAACTATTTTTTATGTGGTGCATAGTATGTCCTGTTAGAACATACTATGAATACAACATAGTATTGCTCTGGTTGGAAAACATTTAATATTATCACGTCCAAACATTAACCTAATTCTACCAACCATTGACTTAACTATACCAAGTCTTGTGCTTAAACTATGTTCCTTAGCACCACATCCATTCATCTTTGAAACACCTGCAGGGATGGTCACTCCACTATGTCCCTGGACAGCCTGTTCCAGTGTCTATCTTTCAGAATTTTCTTCTAATATCTGATATGAACTTCCCTTAGTACAACTTGAGGCCATTTCTTTTTACCCTTTTGCTTGTTGCTAGGGAGAAGAAACAAACATCCACCCCACTACAACCTTTTTTCAGGTAGTTGCAGAGTCATAGGCCTCCCCTGTTCCCTCAGACTCCTTTGCTCCAGGCTGAACGACCCCAGTTCTCTTAACCTATCCCTGTAAGACTTGTTCTTCAGACCCGTTACCAGCCTTGTTACCCTTCTCTGAACTCACTCCAGCACATTATGCATTACCTTCCACAAGGTACCAGCAGGTTCGTTAGATAATATTTCAGATAAAAGTGTATCCATAACTTTGATCTAATACAATATATTGTGTTTCGCTATGGGATTGCTCAGTGCCTATGGTAATTTTGTCTGGTGGTGCTTGTCATCAGCCTTGGAATAGCCTATTTCATAATTGACTGCTGATGCAAAACCACTATAATTTATATTTGTGAACCAGTGACCGACAAATTATTTAATACCATGTCAATTATCTTTAAAACATAGTTACCAATGCCATGGCAATCACCGCCTGCTTTTTTACTAGTACAACTTGTAATGAGTTGCCTGTGATTTGTGGGCATCCAGGGATACCTGACAATGGTTGGTTCTTGATACAGAAGCAGCAGACTAACCAGCTTTATTTTAAAGAGGACTGTTTCAGAGCATTGTATTTATGGTAGTTACTCTACAGTAGGTATGTGCACATAGTGATTTTAGTGGTGTAAAGAATGTATGAAACAGGTGTTAACAATTCTATATTAGCAACATTTTTTACCCACTTGGAAAGGTATGGGATTATATATTTAAAGGTTACCTAATCCAAACACCTTGCAGTGAGCAGGGATGTCTTCTGCTAGACCAGTTTCCTCAGAGCCCTAGCCAAGATGACCTTGAATGTTTTTAGAGACAGGGCATCCACCCCCTCTCTGGGCAGCATAAAAAATTTCTTTCTGTTTAAATCTACTTTTAGTTATAACCATTACCCCTTCTACTGCTACAGGCCCTGCTTAAAAGTGTGACCCCATCTTATAGGCCCTCTTTAAGTATAGAAAGGCAACAATAAAGTGTCTGCTGATTCTCAGCCTGGCTTCCTAGAGGAGGTGCTCCATTGCTCTGGTAGTTTTCATGGCCCTCCTCTGAAGCCACTCCAACAAGTCCATATCTTTCCTGTGCTGAGAGACTCTGAGCTGGACACAGTACTCCTGCTGAGGTCTCACTAGAGGAGTATAGAGGGGGTCAATCACCTCCCTCAAGAAGTATTTCTTTTGATGCAGCCCAAGATAGAGTTGACTTTCAGGGCTAAAAGAGCACATTGATGGCTTATATCTAGCTTTTCATTCACAAGTACCCCCAAATCCTACTCTCAATCCCTTCACCACCAGCCTATATCGATCAGGGGGATTGCCCCAACCCATGTGCAGGGCCTTGCTCTTCAACTTCCTCACTGTAAACAGCAAGAAAGTGTCCAGAATTTTGCCTTTATACGGAGTTAGTATAAGAGAAAATTTCCCCCTCGATATGGTGTGATCACCTCTCTCAGTATTCTACAGTCTACAATGTATATACAAAGCCAATGAAATAACATAAAATGATGTGTAAATGATTTTGGCTAAAGTCAGCCATCAGATCAATTAAATACTTTTAATGACAGAATCCACTTTTTCTGTATTTGTGTGATGTAAAGACCTCAATATTGTTAAGGACCTCTCTACATATATGAAAAGCAAATGAAACATTTTGATTTCAAATGTATTGCAGCATCTAATGTGACATGTCCAACTCACAAGCGGATTTCTCTTTGCACTATTTGTCAAGAGAAAGAGAGAGCAATCATAGGCCTCAAACGATAGGGAGAAAAAAATGGAAAGGAAATTCCTAAGATTATCCGAGTGGTTGAAATTCATTTTAGATGCCTTTTAGAATTTGTAAATGTAAAACCTGTTCCTTCCTAGGGTAAATAGTTGTCTATACTTTTTGAATAAGAGATTTTGAAGTTTTCAATTGAAGTTTTCAATTTCAAAAGTTAATTCCCTACTAGAGGTTGCATTTAATCTTTTAAGAAACTACTATATTGGTTAAAACAGATATTCTTAGATCTATGTTTGTCTGATACTCAATTTTCAAAGCATCAGGCCAGATTCTGGTTACTCTTGTGGTCACCTATCATGGAAGAGCTATAAGTGTCATCCAGTGAGGACAATTATAAACAAGAGAATGAATAAAGGTACATACGGACATTAAGTTATGGTGTCACTAATAGAACTACTGATATGAAGCAGTTAATAAATTTAAAATCCTTGTGTGATATTTTTCCATATTTAGGTCATATGTATCCAGTCTTTTAGAATTTTAAGAGTTAGATAAGAGCTTTGTCTTTGAACATAAGATTATCTATCATCTATCTATCTATCTATCTATCTATCTATCTATCTATCTTTATCTATCTATCAATCACCAATCTATCTGTCTGTCTGTCATCTTAAAACACTTTCTTGCCTTCTCAATGGTCAAGCTAACAATATAATATGTGCAAAGTCTCATCTTTTTGGCAGAACACTGGAAAAATTACTTGCTTATTGATTACAGGTGGACAAAATTATGTATCTTTCAATTGAAATATTTAGCTCCAAGAAACAGATCATGAATAGCAGTTCTTCAGGCATTTTAACATACCTAGATAAAACATTCTGCCCCTTTTTCAACACCAAAAATACAGTCTTTAACTGTAGCATTCCTCTCAAGCATTGGGATCATGTTTGAATAAGATTAAGCTGCATGTAGACTTACACCAGTACCTCCCACAAACAAAAAAAAAAAAAAAAAAAAAGCACAACATCTTCCCAACATTACAAAATAAAGTCTGAAGCTAGAATATATTTGGCTTCCTCTTACATGTCAGAAGATATGTAGCTGCTCCATCATTCTAGTTTATCTTTGTGTAAACCTTTATGTGATAAAATCTGTTAATACATTTGAAATGCCATCTTTAGGAATAATGCACCAACTACTTAAGAAAACTGAAAAAGAGGGCTTGAATGTTATCTTCCAATTTCTCTTTCAGTTCAGCAAAATTACTGGAGGACAAGCTTCACACTTGCCAGTCTCACGGTGGGCATCCTGATTTCTGTTTCGTTCAGTGTAGGCCTAAGGGCAAGGCAATGTTTGCTGCAATTTTCTACAGTAATAGCAAGACAATTTGCCAGTAATGTAGTAGAGAGAAAATTAAACAATTTTCTGTGATACAGAAATGAAGCCAGAAAATATTTGGCCTCATGTTAGGCTTCGAATTCATAGTCAATTCATTAGTATAATTTAGTCCTTGTATAAGGCTTTGAGTGATAAATTTTACTAATACATCTAAAATGCCAGCTGTAAGAATCATTCAGAGATTGGTGAGTGGAATTAGAAGGTGGGGTAAAATAAATCCTTCTTTTTCATCTGATATATGAAAATTTATAAACGTCCCTGCAAAAATGAGTCCTTCTACTCATTGTAAATGAATAATATTACAAAAAAACCACTTTATAATATCACACTTACATTTGTGAACAAAATATTTTATTTTGCTAGAATATTTAATTCACTTTAATTTTACTTTGGACTGGTTTCTTTTGGGAATGACTTGGAGGCCCATGTCTTTTTTCCCTCAGAAGCAGAGCCAATTCGGAAAACTGACAATGTGGCAGGGTCCTTGTTGCTCAAATGTAGTGTTTTGAACTGAATATTAATTGTATTTCAACTGTCTTGTTTCTTTCATTTTAACCAAAGTATAGTGTCAAAAAAAAATCCAGTTCAATCAACTGATAAAAAAAGCAATACAGTGCTAAGCCACCAAACTCAACCTCTTCAGTTGACTGAACTGTAGCTTACAGGCCACTTAGGTGAAGTAACTCTCTTAAATTTTTTATGAATACTATACACTGCAGTCATAACAAACAGTTCTGTAAGAAAACCTTAGTTACTTTGAGAGTCAGCCTTAAGAGAATTGGCATTTTTTTGGTATGGAAATGTATTTCTTTTGTGAGAATCTTGTGGATATAGGAAGCAGCTCTGTCCCAAGTGTGATTCTTGGACTGAAGTTGTATATCTGTGCCAGAGTCCTACAGAAAGAACAAAACTGATCAAATTGTCATAATTTCTTCTTTATTGGATAGAAGCATATTTTGGCTCAAGTTATTTAAAAGACTCGGCTTCTGTGGTATGAAGTGTCCTAATGGAACATTCTTGAGTATTTTGGTTCTATAGATACCAGGCATTTGGAATCCAGGTTACCACAGAATCATATGCAGTGTAATACGTAAGAGGCTGGGAACTAAGTAAAGAGACTCTTCTCCACCAATCTTTTTTGAGAACAATCACTGACAAAAAACAGTCGCAAACAATCAAAAGGATGAAGTAGTTAAAACCTTCACCAGAGATAATATCTTCTTGAGATACCTGGAGACACATGCAACACCTGTCTTTGTGTGTCTAAGAAGGGAATACCATAGAAAAGAAAGATGATTTGAAAGTTGCTTTATTCTGTGATCTTATATCCTAACACTCTCAGTATAAGCAATGCAACACTTCCTGTGACAAACTTGCGAGAATATGGTTTATTCTTGAATTCAGAAATTAGAGAAAGGGGTTTGAGTGGCTTAAGCATCTGGACAACAGTTTGGTATAATCTGATTGGCTTCCCATGTCTTAATGACATTCTCTATGATTGGGCACAAAACACTCAAGGAGAGACTGCTGCAGCAGTCAGAGACAAGCCTCTGATTTTTCCAGTTATCCCAATTTCCCAGTTATCCCAATTTCCCAGTTATTCCAGGCCAGCCTAATTAACTTACTGTTGGATATGTATTGCTGGAAGTCTGTGAATCCAGGAGATCGAAGGTGACAAATCCTTTGGATCTTAGAGTCAAGATAAATTTGCACTTGTAGTGCTCTGTGATAATCACTGGGAGTCAAGACAGCCCTGGGAATATGGAGGAAGATTGTGGAAAAGATTATATTACTGTTAAAGCTCATCAGTGCTAAGGAAAATAAGTTTTACAAGTACAAAGACAATGTTAGTACTCAGATATTCTTTCTTTCCAGAAACAGGCTTCTTTGAAGAAGAAAATGATGGTGAGAGCTAACTATAACAAGCTAATTTTACCAGAATAAAATATTACTTTTAAAATTAAAGCCATGGATAAGAAAAAGGGAAGAAATACAGAGCTTCCTATAGAGAGATTATTTTAATGAAAAGTAAAAATTAAAAGTTGAGGAGCACATAGTAAAAATATGATATCAGTGGGGAAAACAGTACCTGTTGCTGAGTTGAAAGACTTAAGTGTTGGTCTCACAGGGCAAGGACTGAAGTGGCTGAGTATATCTTGTAGCTGATCTAGAAATTTCAGCACTGCTGTACTCAATAGCGATGAGAACCAGACTATGCCACCAATTGTTAACAGAGTTATTGTCACTCATACAGATTAACCACATTTAGTGGTTGCAGCTATATAGACCAGTTAATCTTTTGCAAACCAGCTCGTCGTTGGCTAATCAGGACTTCCATTTGTGTTTGAACCAAAGATAACTGAATATGTAAAATGACGGAAATGTTCCCCTTCATAATGTTGCCCTTATTTTGAAAGCTGTTGTTAATTCCAAGTATTTTTCCATGCTGAATACATTGCTGTGATTAGAGTCCATTTACACAATGAAGCACATGAGTGACTACCTCATTAGGAAGGCATTGGTTTTTTTTACTTGTTTTTTTGGTTTGGTTTTTTTTTTTGAGTCTTAAGACTAGTAGTTTGACAATATTGAAGTAGCTGATGTTATTAGCTAAGTAGCGGAGACTGAAGCAAGTCCAGTTTTACTTCTATCTCTCTCTGGGCCCAGTGCCTCAAATCTTTAGGATTTATATGTAACAAATACTACTGATTTTTTATTGTTTTTGAGGTCTTACATATTAAGATTGTACTCATTAAATGGCAGAGAGCTATTTCCACACCAGGAGGCCAAAATACAGTATTGTTCTGTGGGAAAATGAACCTTCACTTTGGGGCAACCAAAATGTTGAGTTTCAATTGCTGTAGTGTAAGCTAAGAAGAGAGAATCAAGAAAATGGGAGAAACTCCAAAGATAGACAGAGTGACACATGAGCCCTAGGAATAGGGAACTGTTGTTCATAGTGCTTGTGATAATGGCATGTGAGAAGCAAATAGATAAAGCTGTCTCTTTAGAAGATGTTGCCAAACAAGCCTGTCTGAATAACCCCCAAATTTAGCCTGCCTCTCTGCCATTATTCTTCTGTCTTTAGGGTGAAGAGGCATACTAAAAATGGCACTGGTTGGCTAACTCTGCTGATCCTCCTCTACATGCTTTCCCTTCTGCCTAGTGTGGAGCCCTGCCAGCTGGCATGCCTCCCCCTCATCCTTCTGCTCTTCCTACACTTGGTGCCACCTTGGCATAGCTTCTGATTGCTTGAGGAACTGGAGCTTGGGCTTCTCCTGCTCTTTTGCCTCCTCTTTCTGCTGGGTGGTACTGCAGGCAGCTGTGGCTTTCTGAGTACCTGAGGTCAGTGCTTGCAGTGTGGCAGGAAGAAATACTGCAGAGTAAGAAGACACATTTACAAGTGCAGTAGAGCAGGAGAAAGTTCAGATTCTTGTCTTTCCTTTCTCCAGATAATAAGAATACGGTAGATATGAAGTTTTATTTCAGGCCAAGGGCCATTTAACCACATGCATTCATACCTAAATATACTACAGACAAATTTTTAAGTGATACATCTTTACATTAAAAATGCTGGGGGTTTCATAACTACACACAGTAGACATAAGTATCTGCAAGTGTCAGAAGCTTCCTAGGAAATTAATACTAAAATTAAAAAAATAGGGAATTGATTTGGGGATCTTTAAATGTGCATGTTGGTTACTTCACTATTTAATCACTCCTTCATTCTTTCTCTTTACAGGTTAGTCCATAAATGTATCTATAGTTCCATTGTGTAGGAGAAGTTTTCCTCTCACTGCACGTTATTTCTAAATTTTTTTTTAAAGATGAAGTAAATAAACCTGTTCAAATCTAGAAGAAGATTTTGCTGAAATAACACAGTCCCATCTGCAAAAAGAAGGCACCATATATTGGAACCATACATATCATATATATTTTTGACCATACATTTAGGCATGATTAAAATTTTTATCATATCACATCCTTGTTTTATGTAGGAACATATGTTGCCATTTCTACAAACAGCTTGTTTGCAAGTTGTTATTTTATGGCATTATATAGACTACCTTCATTAGATCCTGCCCATTTCCAAAGCAGTGGAACCTTAATATTTTATATAAACATTATATTGTCTGTTGTCTGATGTCTGTTATGCCCTTTGTCTTCACATACCGGGGCAAGAGTGGGTAACTCACAAACTGCATTGACTACTATACCATTCCTGAGTTATTCCATTTCTCTTTAGAAGTGAAGAGAAATGTTGTAACAGGAGCTCATTCATCACATGTAATATATAATGTACGTTTTCTTTTCTGTATGCTGTTCTGCAGAACTAGAAAGCTCTGAGATGACAGGCATGAAAAATTAAGAGCTCTTGGGAAGTAGGGGAGTAATGGGTTTTCAAGAGATGAGTAAAACTTTTGGTGAGTTGACATTATTGCATGAGTGAAATAAATACAGTTTTACTTTAATGTAGTCAAAGGAGGGTTACTTATGTTTCCTATGAGGTAAATATACACAGCATGTATATTTAGGTGTTTGCATGAAGCTATTTGACCTAGGATGAGGGCTTTTGGCATCCATTTGGAAATGGATGTATTTAGTAGAAGAGTAATACTTGTCTAGTAAATAGCATAGTGAATTTTGTTCTCAGCATGCAGTGATATTTCCCTACTAATACCTCAAGACTTAGAAGTATTTTGCCTAGGTTTATCTTAAATTTATCAAAGTATCCTGTCCTGATAGTGGATGCACACTCATAATTTAAAAATGTAGAAGAAAAATGTAAAAAATAAGTAAAAAATTTGACTGCACTAAGTTTAAAAAAAAAAAAAAAAACTTATTTCTCAAAAAAAGAGCGTTCATTAATGTGATTTTTTTTAATTTTTATTATAGTGTGTACATCACTTTTAAAATACCATTCACTTCTCCAATTCCATTGAGTCCCATGAACATGTGTCACAATTTTTAAGGAGAATAATTCTACTTTAGAGTTTTAGATACTTGTGCCTAAGAAAACTCTTTTTTTTGTTTGCTTTTTGTTTTTTTTTACCAGTTAAATAATATTTATGCTGCTTCAGAAAATTTCAAAAATTAACGGCTCTAAGAGACTGAAAGTTCAGTGCATCTGTTTGCAAAAGCATAAACTGAGCCTATGAACTATTCTGTTTTAATTGCTGTCTGTTGGTCTGGCTTTTGACAAATGTGTGGTCATCTGCTAAGCAGGATTTGATAATTGTTATTTGAGGAGATGCAGCTATATGTAAATAAACAATACAGCCTTTTCTTAGGGTTTATGCCATAATTTCCCTAGGAAACCCTTCCCCCCCTCCCTGCTGTAGAGGGTTAGGATACTTTAGCGATTTTTTGACCTTTTTTGCTTACTCCTAGATTCTTTACTACATTTATGTTAACAATTTCTAAGGTTTGTTAAACGGAGTCTTACGAGGAGCATTCAACTTTCTGTAAGAGAACAGAATTCCTTACAGGAATGCCCATGTTACTTCTATGTTGTTCTTTAGGCTCAGCCAGCAATTAGGCATCATGCAGCTGGTCACTCATTCCTCCCTCACTGTTTGAACATGAGGAATTAGAGAAGGAGGGCTTTTGGACTCTGAGAGGGGCAGGACACAAAGGGAGGGCTCTATTCCCTCCCATTTCCTGCCCATATTCAATAAAGTTCAGGAAGGCCAGCAGCTCCTCCTCTTTTTCTTTCCGTGACAGAATAATTGGAGACCCTTAATTTCAGGGTTGTGGGTTTGAGCCCCATACTGAGCACCAATTATTCTGTCAATGTTAGCAGTGTGGGCAGACCACAAATATAAGGACAGAATTACTCTCTATTCCCCCGTGCCCCCAGGAGGCAACATAAGAGGGGAATAAAACCCAGAGGTTTTATTGCATACAGATTTACTAACACAGGGGAAAGGTAAAAACATAAGGGATAAAGTAACAAAAAATACATATATATGCATACATATATATATATATACAAACTGATAGATATGAACTTTGATGAGCATGTGGTGAGCTGGAGGTGAAGAAGCTCAGGGGAATGGCAGTGCAGCTAGGAGAGAGTGGAAAGAAAAAAAAAGCAGATTTTGGAGAAAAAAGAAAAGGGATGGATTTTGTAGCCAGTAGAGCTTCCCACAGAAGCCAGCCCTGTGCCCTACCTCACTACCAAAGCCACAGCACACAGACCCAACACAACTTAACCATCTAGCAAATAAATAATAACCTCTTCTGATCTGTGGATTTTTTTTTCTTTTCTTTTTCATTTGAATGCATAAACTTGTAGAAATATCTTAGGCATCTTTAAACTTTTTCATTACTTTGATTTTCATGTTTAACTGACTATATTCAGTCCAGTAATTATTAAATAATAATTCTCCATTCCTAATTTCTTTTACTTTAGAAGTATTAATTTAATGAAATAAAACTGTTGAAAAGCAGTAGCAAACTCAACACATACACAACTGCATATAGGAAGAAATTGAGACTGCCTTTTCAACTGTGGCAAGCTGCAGCCTGGATAACATAAATGAATTGACAGCAAAATGTGTGGGCCTCTTCATCTTTACAGGAGTGTGCTTGTGTCACAAAACACCAGAAGTCTTACCATGCTTTGTATAATGCAGTAAACTGTGTTTTCTGTCACAGCCTGCTCTGAAACAAGAAAAGTCTGTTTCTATTTAACTTGCCTCTGGAATCTTCAAGTGAACCAACCCACTGTTTATCAGAAGGAACACAGTATTTACTTTATGTATCCTCAGTGAAAATGGAGGAAATGGCTGTTTATGATAGCATAGGATCAACCTTCTTTTCATATGCATTAACCCATACATTAGGCCTAAAAGCTGGGTTTGTACATAATACTTCATAGCAGTAAATCCATAGTAACTGAGAAGTTGAAACTGGCATTTTTCATCCAGCTAATATATGAAATGTGTTGATAATATACATTATATAAAAAAAAACAATCAACAAAACCCTTTATTTCTGGTATTGAGTTTCAGACACCATAAAAAGCATCAGCTCTGATGGACTTAAGATTTTGTTGTAAGGCTACAATCTTTAAGTTTACCACCTGCTCCCTTATATTCATCTTGGCACTGTTCTGGTTCACTCTTAAAATTTCCTTGTGCCATATATAATAGGCACATAATACTGGAAGCTCCGTCCTCTTGAAAAATTATCTCTTTAGTAAATATGATCTCATATTCCCTCTCTGCACTTAGTCCTGAGCAAGAACATTTGTATTTTCAAGGGGGCTCTGACCAGGATGTTCATATTCTGGCCTTTGATCTGCATGCATCTAGAATGGCTTCTGACACAACTTAATGGATGTAACAGAAACCTTGTCCCCCTGCAAGAAAGTGAGCATGAGCCAATAATTTAATAGTCCCAGCACACAGCTCTTTGTATGGCAGCTAAAAAAAGCTTGATCCTAAAAACTGTACTCATGGAGACACAACACATTATCTTTTTAGATTTTGCTACAGTTAGAAAGATGTACATTTGTGACAAATGTTGATGGAGTAGGAAAATACTTTTCTCCAGACTGAAAGGCGTTTTGGTGTATCAGTTCTTTCATCCAGTGTGAATTTTTTTGACCCAAATATCTGTCTTAAAAAAGGGAAAGGAAGCAGAATTTTCTCAATACAGGAGAAAAAAAGGAAAACGTTTTTATTATCCTCCTTAATGGCAGTACAGAATAGAAAAAGGAAGACTTCATTATCACCTGGTCCATGCTATAATTAGAGAGTGTATTTATTCAAACAAAAGAAAGGTTGGATTAAGACATTACTTCATTTGGCAGTGCTTTCATAGGCAAGAAGACATTTCCTCCTATTGATTTTCAGAAGCAGTTCCCCATTCACCACAGTTTGGTTCCTGTAATAATTTGTATGAAATCTGTATTTTGTATGTACCTTTCAGCCCACATATCAAATGAACTTGTTTAAAGAAATAGACCCTGTAATACCAAAGATATGTAAACTGTTGGAAGGGGTTTTATATAAGCAGGAATCAGAAATGTTTCATTCCCTCAAATTTAAAATAGAATAAACCACCTCAAAGCAAGAATGAGGAACTCACAAGTTCATTAAAAAATCATTCTGGTTTGTATTCCATAATGGATTTTGATGAAAAACTAATGAATCATCTTATCTTTTATTTGTGAGGAGAAGATTGGAGCAACTGCTAAGCTTTCCCCAGATGCAATGTATATTCTAAATGGTTGGACAATTGTGGTTGTTTAGCAGGCTGGCCTGCAGTTGTTATGCTTTCTACAAGATGTGTTTGCTCAAGGGGTCCAGTCATCATGCTAAATAAAATCGTTCACTTAGGTTGGCAAATATTGACTCAAGCTGTTACGCTTTTATGTTTTTCAGAGACTCACAATGTTTGAGAGCTCAGCAAGCAAACAAGGACAGGTACAGGAAGTTATTGTGATGTTTTGGACTCATGTTTGTTATTCTTTTGCTGATGTATGTTCTCCATTGTATGTGGCTTGTTACTAATGACCTTGTTATATGGTGCACTGCCAAAATTTTCAACAGAATACAAATACATTTCACATTTCAACTTGAGAAGTTTATTTTGTGTTTTAAAATGTACTGTACCCTAAAGGCACACTCTCATCTGTATTGTACATTCTAGAAATAAAATCCTGTGAAGAATGGAATCTATAATGGAGTGAGGTGTAATGGACAGTTTTGTATTTAATTGGAACTGTATCTGATTGTACCACTCAGCACAAATCTAAACAGTCCTGAGCTACAGGAGAAAATTAAACAGTGGGTCAGAAGTAATGGCTTTTCTGAATGTCTGGTTTACTCATTTCTCTGAAGGAGAGAAAACAAAGTAAACACTGTAAAACCTCCTAAAGTTTCTGAATTTTCATCAGTTTTGAGTGTGCTTCTTTTAATTATTTCTATTATTTTTTTCTTTTTTTTTTTTTTCTTCTTTTGTATAACACCAGAATTGTAAGCAAACACTATGAATTATTTTGACTGAAGGAATTCTTTTTTGCAAAGACTAGATTACAGAGTGTTTGTTTATCTGTTTTGTCAGCCCAGAGGTAATGTTGCTGTAATCTTGAGTCGATATTCATCTTCAGAAACCATTGCTGCAGCTAACATTGTGCAGCAGTGATGCAGAAGAACTGTTGCTAAAGCAGCACTGCTTAAAAAAAATGAAAGATTGAATCTGTGAATGGGTTTATAAATGTTTTAGAATGTTGGATACAAAATCAAAAAAACCCAAGCCACTGTTTCACTTCCTCATCAGTTCTTTGCAAGTAAATAAAAGTTGCACTGCTGACCTGAGGAGAACTGTCCAGAGATGGAAGGAGAGGGAAGAAATGGGATGTTTTGAAAAGATCCTGGATGGTCCTAACTGTTAGTTCCTGATATGGAAATAATGTAAGTTGTATCACTTAGTTTTTTGTTTATGGTTTTGTTTTTAACATTAGCAAATTTGAAATATATTTAAGAAATGTATCAAGCTTCTATTAGTGTTGCTAACTTCTTCTTACTTCCATACTGAGGGGTTAAAATTTCATCTTTTGCGAATATCTAAGCTAATATTTAGATACAAGTGAAGGTTTTTACGTATGTTCGAAGGGAGAATGGGCAAATACTTGACCAAGAGATCCCTTGGGAATTGTGAAATACATGGCTAACACCAAGTTAAATCTCTCAACACAAAAAATTTTTGGAGACGAGGGGAGCAATCTTGGGTATACTTTCCTTGTTCTTACTGTTCAAGAGACAACATGGGCCTGCGATCTTTGTTTGTATGTCATCAATGTTTGTTTGGAGCCAGGAAACTAACTCCATGCTCATGCATTTTCCCTTCAGAATGCGAAGGATGGTAGAGCCTATCTATAACAACTCCTGAGTCATAAAAAGAGCATGAGGAGGATTTTGTCCTGATGGGCATAGCTCAGAAAAGAAAGAGATTGCAGGTGACATAATCACAGAAATTATACCTAAGTAGAGAACTGTGAGTGTATTTAATTTACAAGTCCAATGAGTGCTACCATGCTCTCCCAGAAGACAGCAGGGTCATCTTGAACATTCTGATTTATGAAGAATAAAAGAAAGACACCAGCTGTCTTGAGCTTTTTACCATAACAAGACTACTTCTAGTCTATCCCTTAAAAGGTGGACAGACCTACTTGAGAAAATCAGTGACAGGAGAGCATTTAGTTTCTTCATAGAAAATCTTCTGTGGTCTTTAATATAGCTAACTGGGCTATAGTTTGGCACAAAAAAAAAAAAAAAAAAAAAAAAAAAAAGCAAACACTTCAGGAAGAAACGTGACGATCAAAGACCTGACTGCAGAAAGTAACTTTTTCAGTGTATTTTCTCTTATACTGAAAAAAAGAATGGAAGTGATGTGCTAAGTATGTGTTCTCTTGTTATAATGCTGAGATCTGGGACACTGCAAAAGGAAGTATATTAAATACTGAGGCGAATGTGGCTAGTTAAATTTTACCTGTTGTAAAGATGATTGAAATGAACATCTTGCTAATTAAAGAACTGGAATGTAGAAGTTCAGGGAGAAATAATATGGATCTTGTTTTTAAAGTGATTCCAACTTATATTTCTAATAGATCTTGTTAAAAACTTGGAATTGTGGATGACATTGACTCAAAGTCTCATGAAGTTGGACCCATCAAACAAATAGAAGCCCTGTTGTGATGTGTATTCTTTGTTTGAAAGTTTGCTAGTTTATCTGGGTTGTGAACACATTATTTGTTGTCACTTAATAACACGTTTTTAAACTAAGCATGTTATATGTGAAAAATCACATATACTCTCTTGTTTATTTCAGCATTTTAAAAATGTCAATGTTTATAATTGTGTCAGAAAACAAGGAGCTGTACAATGACATATTAAAATTCACATTTCAAATTATTTTCTGGTCTCTAGCCAAGTAATCCTTTGGAATCATTACATGTGAGTGTTTGCTTTGTAGCTACAACAGTTTATTTGGCTAAATCTCTGTTTACTAGATGGTTCAGGAGAGTACATAATTGCCCAAAGTTCAGTGGCAGAGGTTAGGTCATGCAGAGCTTTCTTTCTACAAACATTCTGGTCTGTTCAAAAACATTATTACATCAACTGTTTCTTACCTTTGTGTTTCCACTTACTAACTTGAAAACTTCTGTTTCTGAAATAAAACAGACTGGGGATTTGACACTGTCCCTCAAAGTGTAAAAAATTATTGTATAGGACAATGGAAAATTATGTCACTTTCTGAAACCAAATGTGTGCAGAATAAAGCAGTATAAAGTTTTTTAGGCTAAAACAACCATCAGTACACAAATGTAGTTACTGACAGATGGTATCATGTTCCACAGTAAAAGGCATCCTCAGGAACCCAAAACAGTTATTTGCTGTTTATTATGTGTTTACATTCAGTCCAAACTCATAAATTTAGCAGTTGTTGCTGTTGTTTGGAGGAGTTCACCCAGGCCTGAGACTTCTAGGAAGCAAGGTAAGAGATAAGTAGATCTTCGTTGTTGTGTTGCAGAAATACAGCTTTATACTCCTTTTACAGAGCAAAGGTCTGCACTGTTCTGAGAAGGTGTGAGTTGTGGATTGAAACTCACTAGTCCCCAGCAGAACCTGCAGATTTAAGTGGTGACTGCAGACTTTAACAGTTGTAATGTTACATGTTGAAAACCTTGAGACCAAACTAAAATTCAAGAGCTTATTCCATATAGGTTTTTATGTAAAATATATTACTGAGTTTAAATATTGAATAGGCTTGTTATTTACCTGGACACTGTTCTCAGTTCACAGTACACAATATAGAAACCTTACAAAGTATTAAAAAGTAGATATTTAAGTGAGCTGAAAAATTCTGTATTGACAGGTGTTTTTATTTTGTTTTCCATAAAATACTTTTAATTACTTACTGACATCCTGAATATAATTTTAATGCATATTTCTAAACTTACACATCTCCTAATGTAATTAAACACTGTCTGTTCAATAACTGCTATATTATCATATGGCTAAAGCTTAGATGAGTACAACTGGTTAGGTTCAAGGATGCAAAATAATGCCTGGTAATTTGAGGCAGTGGAGGTAATTATTGGACTAGATTGACAGGACTGAGGGAAAAAAAATTGGTGTTTTAAAAGAAAAGTGAAGTTTTTTTACTGATAGGGTCAAAAGAATACTGAAAAAGCTGGAAAAGTGTAATAAAACCTGTGTAATATCCCATAGCTTGAAATCACACCATTTTTGGCTGTAGCAAAGCTAATGTTGATAAGATAAGAGGGGAATCTGTTGTGTGGTTAATTCTTGGAGCTCTTAGAAATCTGGCCCATCATGTGATGATGTTGCTGAATTAAAGCCAAAGGCTGTAAAATGCTGTAAAATGCTACTGAAAATAAGCCTTTTGTACTTGCACAAATGCAAACCTCCTGCCACCTCTAGTTTGTTTAACTTAGACTTGCTTTCAGGGTACCAGATTTACTTGAATACCATGAAGACAGAAAAGTCTGTTTCCCCTGTGTTGTAGAAAGTGTAGTGTTCATGAGTACTCAAAGTTTTGAGTTCAAGTCCAGTTTTAGTTGGTGTTGCAGTAATGGTGCTTGAGGTCAGGACTGTGTTTGTACCGTGACCCTTCAGACTGAGGGTATATGATACTTCATACTTCTCTTTTGTTACTCCTTCACTCCATACTTTAAAAACCACTATATGAAAATATGGAATCTTTGTTGTGTGGCACGGGAAATAATAACAGTAATTTAAAATATACCTGGTCAAATTCATGTAACTTGTGTGTTAAGAATGAGGATATGAGAAAGATGCATAAAAATCAAAATCATACTTCTTTAAAATAACAGGCTGGAAAGAACAGATATCTCCTAGTAATACAGAATGAAAAGAAAACATTGGAATTGATTGACTTTAACTGTGCCATAGAAGATACCAGCTACAAGTCTTCCCCTACCCTCTCCCCTTCCCCAGATCTGCATTGTCTGCTATAGAAGAGGACATCATCTTGGCTAGTTTCTGTGATGACACCAAGGAAAGCTTTCTTGGCTCCTTCAACTAAGCTGGACATTGATCTTGTTGAATTGTTTGGCTGACTATGAGTAATAGATCCATGCACTTCCCTTGGGAACAGTAATTACCTGGTGCAAAATGCACCTCTCCTGGAAATAACAATACTCTACAGTAAGGAGTATGGAATCAGTCAAGTCAGGAATAGATGTGAGCTTTGAAGATAACATAAACTATGTTTTTTTGTTGACAAAATACTCAGAGGCTTTTGTTTATGCTTTTTTTTTTTTTTTTTTAACTAAGACTTCCCAGACATAAATCAATATGGCACCATTTGAACTAACGAGAACTCAAACACTAAGTATAGTTTTCAGCACTTCATAACTACCCATTATGTTTATTTCCCAGTTTTCTTTGTTACTTGTTTCCTGTCTGTTCAAAGCCAACACATTTTTGGCTTTCAATTTGAAGCATGAGGCACTGCCAATCAGCAGGAAATATAATACAGATAAGATTCATATAAAGTCTTTTGAACTGTTAAAATCTCTGGATGGGAAATGGATGTTAAATTGTTTACATTTGGCACAAGAAGAAAAAGTTCCATTTTTAAATTCAAAGCCTCTCTACCTTTGTAAATGAAAACAAATCACACGGGTCATACAGAGTTCCACTTTTGTAAAGTCCATCATAAGTCTGATAAAAGCTTTTGTAAGTTAGCAACTTCATCCGTGGTCAGTCTACATCTTCAAATGAAGTGGCCTTTTGCCCTGTGCCCTTTACAAAAGTACTGTATCAGTAACATGCTCATGACACAGTAAAAGCTCTAAAATGTTAAGAAGTCTTTTATTAATGTTTCAAATCTTTTAAAAAGTTATGCAATATTTCTCCATAATTTTGATTTTGCATTTAGTCCCACACTTGTAATTTTTTAAGGTTATATATCTAGAGCTTATCACTCCAGATTCTTTCTACTTTGATGTCTTTAGTTCACAAACAAGAGTCATTGGAGATGATATCTACATCTACCCCTCACCCTGAATTCTGTGGTTCTACAAATGAACAGAGGTCAGATAAGTAAAACACTTTGTCCCAGTTTTCTGAACATTAGAAGCACTGGAACTCAAAGTTCATGTTCACATTAGTGTGGCATTTTTGTATCAGTCTCTGTATGTGTGCAAGATGTAGCTCAGATATATTCTGGCTGGTGTTAAATCTCACAGATGAAGTTGAGAACAGCATCACCTTTGGAACAGCTAAGCATTGCTAATGAGTACTAATGTTATAGCAAATCAAAGAGTGAGAAGCAGTCTCTGGCATAGCTGCAGGCTGTTTCATGGAACATCATATATTTCAAAGCCAACAGAAGCAGTAACAGCTGAAAAAGATGTTCAGACAGGCTTGCCAACAGTAAAGCACTTCAGGAACTGAAAAAGTTCTCCAAGATTTGCAGGAAAGCAAGCTCATTTGGAGAAGCTTAACCTTGAAGCCTTGTGAAATTTTGAGATTGGATGGAATACCCTGCCAATGATTGATATGGTTGAATAGACACTAATCTAGTTCAGGGAGAAAAATCTCTTGAAATTATAATTAAAGGTTATACAGTGTTGTCAGAAGCAAGATTCCAGAGGTAGGACTTAAGCTACTGCTTATGCTCGTAACTTCTTTGGATCATTTAATGTTGGAATTTTCATATGCTATGTGCTTCTTTCCTATGTCTTTCAAAAACAGAGATCATAGAGCCACAACTATTGTTGAATACTGAGGAATTTCAAGCCATGAAAATAGTTATTCTTGTTTCAATGGACATTTAGGCCAACTGATGGAGTAGTGAAAAATTTGGTGGATGAAGAGATTGTGAAAATTCAGGTTTCAGATATCTTCCATTGTTCCAGGGAAGACTAGGTAGATAAATACCTTCTTAAAAGTTTTTGTTTAGCAATTAAGCTAAACACTACCAACAACATTTTCATTGTCATGGAAGATTTTAATAGCATATAATAATTTATAATAGGGTACACTTGAAAAGACAAGTTATCCAACAGCATTCATGAAATTTGACATTGGATTTGATAAATGTGTCTGATTGTACTATAAAATGTTATATAAAAATTAACTTTAAAATATTTATTACCACAACTAAAAAGAAAAAAAAGTGTTCTGGAAAAAAAATGGCTTAGAATTTCTGTGTGTGATCTGCTGTCACCCTTCATATCAGAATTCTGAACAGGAGGATAACTAGCCAATTTTATCTGAGTTTTTGCTGGATCCCCTTACTCATTTACCTTATTTAAATTAGTAAGTTTCTCATAATAATGAAATGTGTCCTCTGTCTGAGGAACATTTTTCCACATCCTGATGCTGATTAGAAAATCTGCAGCAATATTCTCCCAAGGTGAGATGTTTGTTAACGGGGACGACAAAGTACTAGAAGATACCAGATAGAATAGAATGTTCCAGTGTGCTTAGTTTTCTTGTTTTCTCAGTATTGAAAAAAGTTGTAACTCTGTGAAGATGAAATAAATTGTCCTCTAGGCTGGGAAACTATGAAAAGGTCAGTTTCTAAGCAAAAAACTCATGTAGCTTCAGTCCTTTTGGATCACAAAATTGCATTTGTGAAGATTGTATTGAACTGAGGAAATGATCTCACCCTGCAGCATGGCCTTTTCTGAGGGAAAAAGGATGTGAAATTCAGAGCTGGAAAATCACAAGACTTCAGCAGAAAAAGCTGTTTTTTGAGTTTTATGAAAACAGGTGAAATTACTCCAAATACAGTATGCTTATAAGGAGATTTTCACAGATCTCAACTGGCAGCTGCAAACTCATTGAATTCCAAAACATTTTGGTGCTAACTGGTACAGACTTTAGCTCTTATTTTAAGAACAGCAGAGAATACAATAGCAATACTGGTATTATATGAATGGTCAGTTATTTTCCTGGATTAGGGCTCAAAGACACTTATGAAAGGGACAAATCTTTCAATTTTTTCAGAAGTTTCTGAAAAGTCACTATTTGATTCTCTAACACAGCCTTCGATCAGCTTTCTAGGTCTTTATACCAAGCTTTGTGTGATCTTGTCTTTAGGTTTCAGGTAATTTTAGCTTTCTTTATTCTTTATATGGAACTCGGAGCTTAATAGTTATGCATCTACACCAAAGCAGCTCATATACATGTAGCTTTCAAGGCAAATTTCCTGAAGAAAGACTAGAGAAACCATGATGAACTCACTGTTGAATAGTGGAAGGGATCTCATGAAGGATGACAAAGAAAAGGCCAAGGCATTTTGCCATTTTTTTCTCATTCATCACTAGACAGGCCTTCAGGAAGCCAAGGCCCCTTGGACTAAAGGAAAGGTCTGGAGCAAAGACAACATACCATCAGTGGAGGAGGACTAGACTAGAGAGCACTTAAGAAGCTGGACATAAATAAATCCATGGATCCTGATGTGTTTCACCCATGAGTACAAAAGTAGTTCACTGATGCATTGCAAGGACATGCTTAATTATCTCTGAAAAGCTATAACACGTGCAAGAGGTTCCTGAAGGCTAGAATAAAAAAAGAATGTCACTTCTACCTTCAAAAAGGAAGATTTGGGGATCTACAGCAACAACCTTCTGGGATGCGTTAGGCAAACCTTTGACAGTAAGTCAAAGAACATGATCCTTGCCCTCTACTCAGTACTGGTTAGGCTACATCTGGAGTGCTGGGTCCAATTTTGGGGCTCCCTGTTGAAAATATGGATTTACTGGAATGAGTCCAGTCCTTCACTGTACTCAACAAAATTGATTTAGGGACTGGAACATCTCTAATATCAGAATAAGATGAGAGAAGAGACTATTCAACCTGGAGAAAAGAAGGCTCAGGAGGATCTTCTCAATCTGCATAAATGATGACAGGAAATGGAAAGAGACAGTTTTCATTGCAGTGCCCATGGACGAAACAAGAGGCACTTGACAGCAACTGAAATACACAAAATTCCATTGAATTTTGAAATTGAACATGAGAAAACATTTTTACTGTGGCAACAGTCGAAAGTCGGCATAGACTGCCAGGAGCATTGTGGAGTTTCTTTCCATGCAGATTCAAAACCTGAGTTATCCTTCTCTAAGAGACCCTGCCTAAGAGAGGGTGGTGGAATATGATCTCAGTATGATCCCTTTCAATCTCAGTCATTCTGTGAATATGTTTTTTGGACATTATATTCATTCTATACTTCTTCCAGGCTCAGATGAAGACATCTGAAGAAACCCAATGAAAGGAATTCTCTTAAAAAGTAAATCAACTAAGGTTTTTCCATATAATGACTACAAAAAAGTGGAAGAATAGCTGCACTCACAAAGAACTAGGGGTACTTGGACAATTTTCTAGTCGCTAATTTACTGATATTCGCTATGGATAATAATTTAAAAAACTTATTAATGAAGTTCTCTTTGGTTGATGGCTTAGTGAAGTGAATCAGGAGTACCTCAAAGATGGTATCCTGGTTCACCAGATTCTACCAAGACCATGCCATTCTCAGTTTTTTGTCACAGACTCGTCTCAGCATTAAAGCAAGAGGCAAAGGAGCTCGAATACTAAAAGCCCTATTAGTTGCAATGACCTTCATATTTCTGATTTCAGCCTGGAATTGTCCTCTCCTAGTGGCCATTTGTTCCCTGGAAGGTCTGGAAATGTGGAAGGGCACAGTGTCCACCTCTATTTTTAGATTAATATAATGCTGTGTCTTAATATTAATTTAATTTCACAGCAGGATGATAAAGAATCTCACATAGTTCAGGATAAATAAACGGATAATTTAACATACTATGATGTATCTGCCCTTCATTGTAAACTAACATGTATCTGCCTTCAGATACATGTGAAAGTTTATTACTAAAAAAACAATCATGATCAAAGGTGACAGACCATGACATTTTGCTAGATTCAAACTTTTGAAAAACTTCTTTCCCAGACAACTGATTTCTAGCTTTTTTCTCACCAGCACATTAGGCTGAGATAATAGAAGCCTCTGGTGCCACGTAGTCCCTCCCCGTGTCCAGGCTAAAGTTGTGGTGCTTACCAGCTCCCCCCAGCCAACCTTCCCTGCAGAATGCAGTGTTCTGAGCATAATAGTGAATCTGAATGCAGAAAGTGATTCTGTGACTATATATTTTGTGTTATGACATTAAAATGTGGAATGATAGTATTTTTCCTTTACAAATGCTGTACATGGGTATCTTGTTTTAACGGTTCACCTTAAAGAGTGGATAATGAGTTCTTTAAGGAGTGGTGTATATGTGTGTTTAGGGAATGTTTGGAGTCCCACCTTAATTGAAATAATACCAGAAAGAGTATTTGGAAAAGGAATCAAGTTCCATGAAATTTTCTTTATCTCTCTTTCCTATCTGGCTTGCTGCTACAGGCATTTAACCCTATGCTTGTTGCCAGTGTTTCCCAGGAAGCCCTATAATTGCTTGGAATTTGTATGAACAGTTCCAGTCTGGTGCACAATTAGGGATGCACTATAAAATCTGCATTGCTTGATTTAGATGAAATTATAAGATGGATAGGTAACAATAAGACCATAGTTTACGATGTAGAAATGACTGCTGGAAATATGTGAGAAGGAAAATGTCATGGAAACTATTTATAATTTTTTAATCAAAAGATGAGGGGAAAGGGAAATATAGCAGTAGAATTGAAAAAAAAAAATGGTTGATATTCTATGGTACTTTCCTTGTTTCCCTTGCTTTTTGTTTTGTTGTTTGTTTTTTTTTTCTTATGTGCTTTCTGACAATGCAGGAAGGCATATGTCCAGTGATGATTGGCAGCTGGCATCAACATGCCGTAAGAAAAGACCTAGCAGATTGCTCAGTAGGAAATCCTTTAAACCGAATGGCATTGATTGGAAGTGCTTTTGAAAGAAACTTTATGTCTATAGCTTGTCAAAGAGAGCCCTAAGGCTCCTGATTCTTTTCTTGTTTGTTTGGGTAACTGCTATGGTTTCAAAAAGTTGTTATGTCTTTAGCTGCATGTTTTCTGTGAAATCAGAAAGAGCTGTGAAAGGAAGTGTTGTGCAGCCTTGAGAATTTACACTGTAACAATGAACACACTTGTCTGCTATTTATGAACAGGAGAGCCTATGTGGCTGTACAGAACTGTGCCCTGTCATAACTGACCTAGCTCAGGTCAGCCTACTGGAAACCTTCTTAATGTGGTTATTCACATCAATGTTTGCCTCATTGTGAACCAGGCTTAATAACTGTATCAGGTCTGTGATACATACAGACCATAAAAACTTTTTTGGATTTTATTTTTTTTTAATGATATTACTAATATTTCCTGCTCTTATCCTGCACCTTGTGCTGGTTAATTATCAAGGAACAAAAGTTATTCATTTGTGTGTAGATTCCTACATTCTTGAGCCTGAAAAATGAGGGAAGATGGTAAAATACTCACTGTATCTACATTATTTTTTTAATTCAGCCAGTAATGACCACTGCAAGAACAGGGAGAATTATAAGCTGGTTTTCTGAAACTACTGAGACATCTGACAGAGTAGAAAAAATCTCAAGGACAGGGAATCTGTGAGCTGGTTCAAAAAAAGTGTCTGTAACTAAGTGTCATGTTGAAATAGTAAACAGACATGACAGCCTTATGATCCTATTAAGTATTGTAGACTTACTGCTTTGTTATGAGGAGACCTGTCAGTGTAGTTTGGGACAAAATAATGATGTGACAGAATTGCATAAACATTGTGAATTGATCAGCAGTAATGAAGATCTATGTTTCCTATGATAAACAGCATATTCCA
This sequence comes from Phaethornis superciliosus, assembly GCA_023637945.1. Classification (NCBI taxonomy): domain Eukaryota; kingdom Metazoa; phylum Chordata; class Aves; order Apodiformes; family Trochilidae; genus Phaethornis; species Phaethornis superciliosus. Next base: position 38,670,279 of record JAJQWJ010000004.1, on the reverse strand, counting down.
TGTTTGATTGGGTACCAAAAGACTGTAGAATTTGTGCATATGGTTTTTTTTAAACTAGCACTACTGACTAAAACTGTACCCTTTTTACAGTAGCCAAAAGCTGGAGTATGTTACCTGACACATAAGGGTTATGTCATGATGACAGTGCCCTCTTGTAAAGTGAGTAATAACATCAGCAGATCTCTCTTTTACATATCATATTCCAAATGTTTTTGAAAGTTTCTATCTGTTACATGGAAAATTTCCTTCAGAAGAATGTAAGTGAATAATTTCCTCCCCTCTACTTACACGTTTTCACTACTTTAAATAAACTACCTGATGACAGTTTTCATGTTGATAGAATGAGATAACATTTGAAGCCAAAAAAATTAGGCAGTGTGTTTCAATATGTTAATTCAACCCTCTTTTTGGAGAAAAAAATATGCATCATTGTGTCATTGTTTATTCACATAGTAAGTTCTGTTCCATCTGTATTTACTGTTGTACATGCTTTTGCACAAGAGCACTTATGGTATGGACCAAGATGTAAGTTATAATCAGCAGATTGAGAGTGAGAAGGCCTGGGCCTACTCTTTTGATGCTGCTGTGAAGTAAGACTTTAGGTAGGAAGGAAATTGGGATGTGTTGCAGAGTTCATTGTGAACTATTTTTGTTTTCCATCCTATATGAATTCTACTACTGAGCAAACGAGAACGTTATAGCTATAGTGTCCTGAATTTGATGTGTCTTATTCAGGTCTCTAATAAGGAAGACGAAATTTTATAAAGTGAATTTAATGCCACTTATTTTAAGTGAGAAAGCTTATTCCTGTTTTCCTTCTCTCCTGTGAATATAAGAAATGAATGGTGCAAACCAATTGGAGCATCTGAGCACTGAGGTATCAGATAGATGGACTACCGTAAGGATTTACAGTTTTATAGATTGCTTACAAAGACACTAAACTACTTGGGCCTCTTGTGGAGAGAGGTTTTGATCCCAAAGAATGATTGCCTGTGAAGGGCACAAAGAACATGAGCTTTTTTGATGGGATGAGTTACATGGAGGATCAGAATGGATTCTTCATGCTAGTACCAAAGCAATAATAAAGTCGTTGTTAAATTAGAAAATGTAATATGAAATTGAATTTTTTCTTCTTGAAAACAGTCATGCTGATTTCCCCACAAGCTTCTATTTCTACTTGTTTTTCATTGCAACCTTGAAAACTGATGGAGACATTATCCATACATCATTGAAATTCAACAGAATCACAATTGAAATTTATCAGTAAAATATTGTATCAATTATTAGAAGAAACAGGTAACATTTTAGGATTCATTATAAACTTCTAAGTCAAACTAGAGAATAGGTTCAGCTCAACAGAAGCTCAGATAATTTAGTACTACTTCTGTGAGAACATAGGCATAAGCAGTTACTTTTGGGGAAGCTTCGTTGGGCATTTAGTTCCTCTGTAGGGAGATCTCATGCTGCATTCTGCTTTTCAAAAGATGATAAGCAGAATGGAAACTCAGTTGGATTAAGTTCTTTTTGATCAGAAGTATCAACTGGATTTGGAACTTGTAATTTTGCTTCAATGGAGTCCATATTTCAGTTATGATATTTATTAATTTAAGTAGTAGTAAGTACAATGATATAAAAGCTGGCAGAATAATTTTTGTCTTTGAAAAACAAATAATGACTGTGATAACAGTAGCATTTATCAAAACAAAGAGTTATGATACAGAGTGTATCAGGTGCAGGAGTTTTTATGGTTTCATATGAATTTACAGTTTAAACTTTGCTTTCTTTCCAGCTCTACAACAGTACTAAGTACCTTCATAAGACAGGCATAGTGAATCTCTTTGGCAGGTTTGGCTCTATACTAGATCCATTGTGCTGACTTGGTCTGTGAGTTTCTGAAGTATCTCGTGGGGTCACAAAGACAGAGAACAAAGTTTCTATTTTCACAAGGAGAATGTCAGTGCCTCTATGCAAAAAATCTCTCTCCTAGAAAACAGTATCCCAGCTTCAGACTTCATACTTTCCAGGTATGTCAGGTGTCATAATGATGGAAGGGCCACAATCCATGATTTTTCTCATATTTCCTGCATGTCACTGGCTGTGAGCAAGAGACATCTTCACGTCATGAGTGCCTGAGATTCTTACAAAGGAAAGTGAGGTAAGTACAGGCGATATTAGAAAACTGATGGTCCTCCCAGTCCAAAGTTCTTGTAACATGAGGAAGGTTCCCCTTTGATCCCAAAACTGACTCAGCTCTCTAAGCAATACTGACATTCAGCTATTTCAGAAAATTATCTTTTTTGCTCTCTTGCAGATGCTGCTCGCTCCCTTTACCATGTCTTCTACAACTACACAGTTAAATTTCTCAGGAAAATGAGAAGAAAAAAATCAAACCAGAATATCTCAAGTGTGTGGTGTTACAAGGTGACTCCTTAAAGTTTGATAATGATTGTGTAGTACAGATTTTTGAACCTTATGGCAGTGGCTTTCAGTGTGTATTGTATCTAAAGACTCTGAATAGGTTGGTGAGGAAAATTTTCAAGGTGACACATGCTGTGCCTCAACACAACTCTCAAGTTTGCCTTTTCATTGGGAAGATACTAAGGATCCAGGATTTTAAACAATTGAACGTTATAATGATATGATGAGGACATTTTAAGAAAACCTGTTTTTCATAAGAATGTGAAGGATTTTCTCTTGGACTCTCTGGTTCCTGGGTTAGGAAAGTAATTGTAGAGCCATAAAATCTAGTTAATACATGTTATCTGATTTATTTTGTAAATGTAAATTTTTTTCCAAAGCTAAGTAAAGGTGTTTTTTAGAAGCTATTTATTTTTATCTCAAAATATTCCAAGTCAGGTTGACTTTTTCTAGTTAGCTATTTCTCTGTTCAATTCCTCTCACAGTTATAAAATTATGCATTATTTCAAAATCTGATTTATCTAACTTTATCATCCAGACATTGATTCCTATTATACCATTGGCACTAAGGTTAAAAATCTTCCCAGTATCAATTATCTTTTATTTTTGTGAGTTCCTACCCAGGGTGATCAAGATACTTCTAAGTCTGTATTCTGAGAGCTGAATAATTTGAGATCTTCTAAATCTCAAAACGTAACACTTGTCTTCTTTTAGTCCTTCTTAAAACTCCCAAATATTTTCCCTATCTTTTTGGCAATATGAATAGTAGAACAGGACAAAGGAATGGACTGTCTGTAGAGCTGGGCCCCAAAAATGTCATTGCAATTAAGGTTTTAACCCTATATTTTTACAATAAGTTAATCTTCTGGACAGTGTGTTAATGGTATCTGCAAAGAGAAGGTGAAAGAGTGGTGTGGATAATTTTTTGATTAACTTTCAGGAGGATGGTGTCCACATAATTTTTTCACAATGTGTTGGCAGCTTAATTAGCGCACCAACAGCTGAGCATCTGGACTTTAGCTCAGGACCCTGCTTCTCTAAGAATTTGTTGGTTTTGTTAGAGAGTAAACCATCCTCTGGAGAAATAAGAGAGTTTTCTCCCTTTCATAGACACAGATACTGTGAAAAATATGGGTTATTTCAGCTGTATCCAGCAGATTTTCTTTTTTGACTCTTTTGCTTTCTGGAAGTGCGTTATCTTTAGAAGCCGGATATGAGAGAATATAAAACTCTTGGAGTTATGTTGCAGTGAATGGAGAGAGTCCATGGTGTATGATTTAACCTTCTGCCTCCCCCCAGATGTAGCAAGGAATGTCTGTTTAGTCAGTGCTAAGACTGAGAAAGTGATGGCACCTCATTCTCCTGCCTATTCCCACCAGTTGCTTCAGCCCAGGACAGAACTGCTGCTGCTAGTATGAGGGATAAGTAGAGGGTGTCCACTTAAACTGCGGAATGACCTTTGGTGACTCATGTAATGGTAGAAAAAAGTTTCATTGAAAGGAGGATGCTATCTCTTAGGGTGTAGTGAAGGTTACCTTTTAAGGAGAGCTGGAACTTAGGAAGCTGGTGGTGTCACAGAGCTGAGTTGAAGCATTTACTGTAATGGAGAGTGCAAGGCACCCTGTATAAAACTCTTCACACACTGTTGTTAGTGAATAAATTTCCAGATGCTTAAAGGTAGGTCCAGTACTTCACATGACCAAAGCTTTAAAATTTTCCCTTGCCAACTAACTTAGAAATGCTGTTATGCATAAGAGAAATGTTTAATGCCATGGCTATTAAAGATTAATCAAGGTGATATGTAAATAGTACCTTGTCATATCTTTGTGTACTTAGCATATTAAAAAATACATTAAGTGCACAAAATAAGTAATGTATGTTGAATGAACACCTCTTGAGGTGATTGACTGGTTGTTAATGGTGATAAGTGCGTTGCACTGTGTTTACCATTGCCTTATTTTGTATTTTGTCAATATATTACCATCTAAATTGATATTTTTATGCTGGGTTAAGGGAATAAGAAAACAGCAATTGATTACAACCTGATTATTAAACAAGTTTGATATTTTATAGCTGTAAATTCATAAACAGTTTAAAATCAGAATTCTGGATGTAAATTTTTTTTAGCCCCATTATTTTTGTGCTGAAAGCATCCATCAGGAAAAAAAAAACCCACAAAACTGTCATCTGTGGCTTATTGTACAGAATTTCTTTTTCCCCTTGGTTATTAAAAATAAAAATACAAATGGAGTTACATGCAGGCATATTTTATGTTACTTTATAGGTAAACTCCCTAATGTATAGAAGGAAAATCAGAACGATTAAGGAGTATTAGAGGTCAGTATTATTTAAACCACTTCAAATTAGTTTGATCCTGTGGAGAAACGTTGATGACAAGCATCAAATCAACTTAGGCATTTCTTTTGATGTTGAAGCCTCCTCGTGGAGTTTTAAGATACAGGTAAATTCACAGTTTTCCTGCTCTAGTGTAATCCTGAGCTAGTCATACTTGAACTGCTATGTTACAAGAAAATATAATCATTAATTTAAAGGAAGAGTCTTACTCTGAAATTAGGAACTATCCAAGTAAACTACACCAAATGAATACTACCTTGTCATAATGCAAGTCAAATTCCACTTAGACTAGAATTATTTTCCTGAGAACTGGGCACACAGGATGAGATGTAAGGAAATGAAATAGGGTTCAAGATTATTTTAGGCAGCAGAAGCTATTTTTTCCCTTAAGACATTGTAGAGGATAGAATAAGGAAGACTATGACTGCACAACCATTTTGGTGGCTTTTTTTCCTCCATGTTTTACTATGAGCAGAACTTCAAGCATAGTTGTTGAGGCATGGAAGCACTGTTGCTAGTTTAGTGTTTTCTAGTTCCCAAACCCGCCATAGTCTCTCTAATATTTATCTACATCATGGTGGGTTTAGTAGCAAAGTACACATCGGAAAATACACATTCTGCTTTAGAGAGGCTGCAGATCTCTTTGGGCTGGAAGTCAGCTTGAAGAAGACAGAAGTTCTGTACCAGCCTGCACCACAGGAAGACTGCCATCATCCCCACATCACCATAGGCAAATCAGAGCTTAAGTCAGTCCATCAGTTCAGCTGGCTGGGATGCTTTATTTCCTCAGATGCCAAGATTGACAAAGAGATAGACAACAGATTAGCAAAGGCATACAGAGCATTTGGAAGACTTCATAAAAGAGTCTGGAGCAATCCTAAACACTCACAGAACTGACTGTGTGACCAATGTTCCTGTCCTTGAACAGGCAGGGGTCACCAGTATGGAGGCCATGATACTGAGGATGCAGCTGTGCTGGGCAGGGCACATCTCCAGGCTGAAGGATCACCTCCTCCCTAAGATTGTGCTCTGTGGTGAACTTGCCACTGGCTGCCACAACAGAGGAGCCCTAAGGAGGAGATACAAGGACTCCCTGAAACAATCCCTCAGCTTTGGCCATACTGACTGCCATCAGTGTCCACTCTGGCCTCCAGTCAGGAGACATGGAGACACACCATCCATAACACTGCTGCCTCCTTTGGGAACACACACAGATTCAGTCTTGAGGAAAAGACAGCACAGAAAGAACCGTGCCTTGGCTGTCCCCTCACAGGGGACTTTCTGCTGTGCTTTTTGCAACCTCAGTGCCTGTCCCACGTTGGCCTTATCAGCCATCAGTGTGCTTGCAGCAAGCGTGGGGAGAGACCTTCTTAAAGCTTCGTTTGTGAAGCCAAGCCATGATGATGATGATGGACATGTCTCTTGCATAAAGTAAACCTTAGTAATATTCTTCATTGCCCACTTTGTTTTTAGCAGTGCTTCATGAATCAAAACCACAAAAGCACTCCATCCAAGGGTGATGAGAGAGTTGGCAGAAGAGCTCGCCAAGCCTCTCTCTATCATCTACCAGAAGTCCTGGCTCACCGGGGACATCCCAAATGACTGGAAGTTGGCGAATGTCACGCCAATCCACAAGAAGGGCCGGAAGGAAGACCCGGGAAACTACAGGCCTGTCAGCCTGACCTCGGTGCCTGGCAGGGTTATGGAACAGATCGTCCTGGGAGCAATCACACAGCACCTGCAGGATGGACAGGGGATCAGACCCAGCCAGCACGGGTTTAGGAAGGGCAGGTCCTGTCTGACCAACCTGATCTCCTTTTATGATCAGGTGACCCGCCTGGTGGATGAGGGGAAGGCTGTGGATGTGGTCTATCTGGACTTCAGCAAGGCTTTCGACACCGTCTCCCACAGCATCCTCCTGAGAAAGCTGGCTGCCCACAGCTTGGACAAGCCTACTCTGCACTGGGTTAAGAATTGGCTGGAGGGTCGGGCCCAGAGAGTGGTGCTGAATGGGGCTGCGTCCGGTTGGCGGCCGGTCACGAGCGGAGTCCCCCAGGGATCAGTGCTGGGCCCAGTCCTGTTCAATATCTTCATCGATGACTTGGATGAGGGGATTGAGTCCATCATCAGCAAGTTTGCTGATGACACCAAGCTGGGGAGAAGTGTTGATCAGCTGGAAGGCAGGAGGATTCTGCAGAGAGACCTAGACAGACTGGAGAGATGGGCTGACTCCAATGGGATGAGCTTCAACAAGGCCAAGTGCCGGGTCCTGCACTTTGGCCACAGCAACCCCATGCAGCGCTACAGACTGGGGACAGAGTGGTTGGAGAGCAGCCAGGCAGAAAGGGACCTGGGAGTCTGGATTGACAGGAAGCTGAACATGAGCCAGCAGTGTGCCCAGGTGGCCAAGAAGGCCAATGGCATCCTGGCCTGTATCAGAAACAGTGTCACCAGCAGGTCCAAGGAGGTGATTCTGCCCCTGTACTCAGCCCTGGTGAGGCCACACCTCGAGTACTGTGTTCAGTTCTGGGCCCCTCAGTTCAAGAAGGATATTGAGGTCCTCGAACAGGTCCAGAGGAGGGCAACCAAGCTGGTGAAGGGACTCGAACACAGATCCTACGAGGAGAGGCTGAGGGAGCTGGGGCTGTTCAGCCTGGAGAAGAGGAGGCTCAGGGGAGACCTCATTGCCCTCTACAACTACCTGAAAGGAGGATGGAGCCAGGCGGGGGTTGGTCTCTTTTCCCAGGCAACTCTCAGTAAGACAAGAGGGCATGGTCTTAAATTGTGCCGGGGTAAGTTCAGACTGGATATTAGAAAGAATTTTTTCACAGAAAGGGTGATCAGACATTGGAACGGGCTGCCTGGGGAGGTGGTGGACTCTTCGTCCCTGGGGATATTTAAAAAGAGACTCGATATGGCACTCAGTGCCGTGGTCTAGTGACTGTGATGGTAATTGATCAAGGGTTGGACTCGATGATCTCTGAGGTCCCTTCCAACCCAGCCTATTCTATGATTCTATGATTCTATGATTCTATGATAGCTCTTTCCTTTTCTTAAATAGGTTTGTTTAAATAATTTCAAAAGAATGTAGGAAAAGGAATGAGTGATCATAAGAGATATAATTTGAACTTATGTTCAGACCCAGTCTTTATGTTCTAGCACATACTTCTGTTGGTTTTAACATAAAAGGCTAAGAGTAATGAGGTATCGTTTACAATCACAGCTATTTCAGCCAGCCCTAGAAGAGGCGCTACATGTAGCCAGATAACAGTCTTTTGGTAGAACCAGCGTAAATATGAAAAGTAGTTGGAATAAAAAATATCCCTTTAGTGTGCTGCAGCATCCTGTTCCATTCATGTGTAAACCACACCCTGTCTCTGTCTTTCCATTCCTAAACTCTGAGCACTCTGTTTGGGAATCACTGGAATGACATGACTGTATAATGACTAAGATCACTTGGTAATACATATGGTGTCAAGAGATGATGTAAATTAAAGTTTCCTTGTCAATATTAGACCCATTAATTTGTAAATGGATTTTGTATTAATTTTACTAAGTTATACTATTAAAAAAATGTATCTAAAATTAGACCAAGTTACTAGTCTGTTGAAAGGAAACAAACTGTTTGCCATTCTTTCCAGATTTTCTATATTTCTCTATAAGCATGTTTATGACTCAGTAGTTTAGTCTGCCCAGTTTCTGACCATACTGTCTCTATACTTGGATCTGACAATATGTATAGAACAATCAAATCTTAGAACTTATTTTCTATGTACAATGTATCTATGTAATCTGTACAGTGCTGTATCTTTTAAGAAGAAAGCACATAACCTTGTATTTTTCAAACTTTAGTCTTTAAGGTGTACTAGGATAATGATGGGGAGAGAGTCATTTTAGTATTAAAAAACAAAAAAACAACAAAAACCAAACCAAAACTAAAAAGAAACTTAAATTACTTAAAGAAACATTGTAGTTAGGCCAAAATGTCTCCTTGTATGACCATGTATGAAAATTAGTCTTTTTCTCTTTCTTACTGAGCAGTCTTTCATGAATTCTCAACTTTTTAATTTACTGTAAGTATGAAGAGATGAAATGAAAAATAGGAAATACTGGTAAAGCTAAATGAATAATTCTCCCACTCTAATTTCCTTCAAATTAAAGGACATTGTAATTTATTCTTACCCAACACTTAGCAAAAAGCAGTTCCTATTTAATCTTTGTAATCCTGGCTTTGAAGCTGCTTTGTAATTTTCTGTACAAGTAGCAATCAGAGCAGTGGTTTTGATTAAATGATTACCCATAGGCCTACTCTTGAATTAAATGGCAGATGTACTCAGCTAAGATACAAGCAAATGCTGTGAACTTGGTAACTTTATCCAGAATGAGCAAGTTTCAGATTCCATTATGTACTATTACTATTAATTGCTTGTGACACAGAACATAACATATTACTTACTTTTACCATCTTTCTTCGAATAGGGGGAGGGGAAAAAAGAAGCCTGGCAAAGGTCAAACCCCTCTATAGTTCTTGTGGCAAGTATGTGTGTATAGATTAAAAGTGAGTAGATGTGTCAGAAAGTGCTCCCTCAGAAAGAGCTTGAAGAGCCTGAAGAGTCTGCTTTTCTCTGTTGTGCTTTGAAGTGTTCATTTCCTCTTTGACAACTTCTCCTGAACTCTGTGAATCATGTCAAATCTTCTAATAAGAGGCTGAAAGCCTGTTGTATAAAAGGCATTCTACACAATATCAGCATGGGGATATTTAACATGATGTTTGCTCTTAGGTTTTCTCTATTTGCTTGCAAACACTTCTGTGAGCTGAGGCGATATGCTCAATGGTACCCACAAAAGAGCAACTTAAGGTGAAACATTTGCAGCTGCAGAAAAATCAGTGTAAAAAATTAACAGACTCACTGACTTTATGTCCTATGTAATTTTTGCAGATTTGTCTGAAATTCTCTGTTTTGCTTGATTTCCCAAAGGATTTTTTATTTTTCTGTGTTAAAAACAATCTAATTCTTGAATATGATAGTTATTGCTTGAGGGTTACTCTTTGTGGAAAGAAACTGGCTGACTCACTTCAGGCTGGCCATCAAAACTGACCCGGAAAAGAAAACTTGACTGGTCATTGTAGTAGGTGACTTCCTGCTGAGATGTGTGGGGGGCCCCATATGCAGACCAAACCTGCTTCATAGGGAGGTGTGCTGTGTTCCTGGTGCCCAGGTAAATGATGGTGTAGACAAACTTTCCACCTTTGTGAGTCCTTTAGATTATTACTCAGCTCTGGTCTTCCATGTGGGTAGCCATGACATAATAATGAGAGGTGCACAACCAGTTAAAAGAGATTGCAAGGCCTTGGGGCAACTCATGAAGAGGTCGGGAGCTCTCCATCCAGATTCACTTTCACCCATCTGACATCAGTGATGAATGAAGGAACATATAGGAAGAGCCAATTCATGGCTCTGGGACTGGTGTTGTCAACAGGTCTTTGGGTTCTATAATCATGACTTGTTATACAACGCAACAGAGCTAAAAGCAAATAATGGGATGCACTTGTCCCAGATGGGGAAAACGATTCTGGGGCAGGAGTTGGCAAGGCTCATTGATGGGGCTTTAAACTAGATTTGAAGGGGAAGAGGTTAATAATCTCATGCTTGCCTGTAACAATAAATGGGGCAGCACACCAGGGATAGAGGGATGGAGTGCTAGTAAGGGCTCTCAACTTGTTACCCTGAGGCAAACCAGGGAGAATGCACTGAGACACCCAAAGGAATCAAGGGGAATTTGCCTCAGAGGGTGACATTGCCAGCCCAGCTGAAGTGCCTCTGTGAGAATGCACACAGCTTGGGTAACAAACAGGATGAATTAAGGGCCACTGTTCTTCTGGAAAGCTATGACATAGTGGCTATTACTAAACTTTGTGGGATGATTCCTATGACTGGAACAGATGGGTTCAAGCTCTCTAGGAAGGACAGACAGGGTAGGAGGGAAGGAAATGTTGCCCTCTACATCAGTGACCAACTGGAATTGATGGAGGTCCACCTGGGGAGAGATGACAAACTCTGCATATGGGTTAAAATTAAAGTGACAAAAGAAGGTGATGTTACAATAGGCATCTGCTACAGGCCGCCTGACCAGCTGGGCCAAACAGATGAGGCCTTGCATAGGCAGATAGATGAGGCTTCATGTTCACAGGTCCTGGTGCGTGATTTGAACCATTCTGACATACACACAGCAAGGCATTGGCAATCCAGGATTCTCCTGGAATGCATAGATGATAACTTCCTACACCAAATGGGAGAGGAACCAACAAGAAAATGTTCTGTGCTAGACCTTATTCTAACAAACAGGGAAGGGCTGGTGACCAACGTGTGGCTTAGGGATACCCTTGGCTGCAGTGACACAAAGCACTTGAATTTAAGATCCTCAGGACATCTAGGAAGATGTATCCCAAGCTTAAAACTGTGGATTTCAGCCATGAAGACTTTGATCACTTCAGGGATCTGCTGGCCAAAGGACTATGGGACAAAGCCCTAGAGGGAAGGGGGGCCCAGGACAGTTGGTTAGTATTCAGGGATCACCTTTTCCATGTCCAGAAGCAAAGTATACCAACAAAGAGGAAGGCAGGAAAGAATGCTAGGAGATCTGACTGGATGAACAAGGAGCACCTGGACACACTGTCACACAAAAAGAAACTATACAAGGAATGGGAGAAAGGACATCTAGAATGAAGGACATATAAGAAGCATTCTGAGCAGCAGGACACTTGTTTAGAAAAGCCAGAGCTCAGTCAGAACTAAACCTAACCAGGGAGATCAAAGGGAATATAAAAAATTATTTAGGTATATTAATGATAAAGGAAGACTAGGGAAGGTGTGGGCCCCCTCATAAAGGAACAGGTGAACTTGTGACAAGAGATATAGAGGAGGCTGAGGTTCTCAATGACTTCTTTACTTCAGTCTTCACTGGTAAGATCTCCAGCCACATTCTTGAAGTCACAGAAGACAAGGACAAAGGTTGGAAAGAAGAATTGCTCATTGGAAGTGAAGATCAGGTTCGTGACCATCTGAAGAGCCTGAAAGTGTACATGTCCATGGGACATGATTGGATGCACCCACGGGTACTGAGGGAACTGGCAGATGTAGCAACTAAAACTCTGTCTGTTATATTCGAAAAGTCATGGCAGTCTGGTGAAGTCCCCACTGACTGGAAAAGGGCAAACATAACTCCCATTTTCAAAAGAGGAAAGAAGGAAGATCCAGTAAACTATAGCCCAGTCAGTCTTACCCCTGTGCCTGCTAAGATCCTGGAGCAGATCCCCCTGGAGGCACTGCTGGAGAAGAAGAATAATGAAGATGTGACTGGGTATTATCAGCACAGTTTCACCACAGGCAAATCTGGCCTGACAAACCTTCTGGCCTTCTATGAAAAGGTCGCAGCATCAGTAGACAAGGGAAGAGCAACCAAAGTCATTTACCTGGACCTGAGCAAAACCTTTGACACAGTCCCACACTACATCTGTCTCTAAGATGATAAAATATAGATTTGATGGATGGACCACTCAGTGGATTAAAAACTGGCTTGCTGGCCACACCCAAAGAGTGGCTGTCTATTGGTCTGTGTCCAAGTGGAGGCCAGTGACGAGTGGAGTCCCTCAAGGATAAGTACTGGGATCAGTCCTGTTTAACATCTTTGTGGGCAACATGGGCAGTGGCATTGAGTTCACCTTCAGCAAGTTTGCTACTGACCCCAAGATGCGAGGTGTGGCTGATATGCTGGAGGGAAGGGATGCCATCCAGAGGGACCTTGATAGGCTGGAGAGGTGGGCCCCTGCCAATCTCATGAAGTTAAAGAAGACCAAGTGCAAGGTCCTGCATCTGTGTTGGGGCAGTCCCAAGCACTGAATAGGCTGAGCAGTGACTGGTTTGAGAGCAGCCCTGAGGAAAGAACTAGGACTTTTCCTGAGGAAAAGGGGGGTACTGGTGGGTGAGAAGTTCAACATGAGCATCATTGTACACTTTTAGCCCAGAAAGCTAACCATATCCTTGCCTGCATCCAGTTCTGGAGCCCCTGCTACAGGAAAGACATGGATGTGCTGGAGTGTGTCCAGAGAAGAGCCACAAGGATGATCAGAGGACTGGAGCCCCTCTCCTATGAGGACAGACTGAGAGTTGGGGTTATTCATTCTGGAGAGGAGAAGGCTCTAAGAAGACCTTATTGTATCCTTCCAGTATCTGAAGGGGGACTACAAGAAAGCTGGTAAGAGACTTTTTAGGATGTCAAGTAGTGATAGGACGAGGAGGGGAATGGATTCAAACTAGAGGAGGGTACATTTAGATTAGAAATTAAAGACAAAGTTCTTCATCATGAGGATGGTAAGACACTGGAACAGGTTGTCCAAAGAGGCGGTGGAGGCTCAGAGGCCAGGCAGGACAGAGCTCTGAGCAACATGATCTAGTGGGAGGTGTCCCTGCCCATGGCAGAGGGGTTGGAACTCGATGATCTTAACAGTCCCTTCCAACCCTGGAAATTCTATGATTCTATGATTTATCACTTTAGAAATTAATAGAATTATGGTATTCTTTAGTGGACATTTGTCAAGACTGCCTGGCATACTGTTTCTTTGGATAGTCTGCTAAATATTAGATATGGACCCCATATCTGTATGAGATCAAAGCTTTCTGATCTTTATGAAGATTCACCTGGTATTCTGAAACACCTTTTACTTTGTTACCTCTTTCTTTTTTGCTAAGTCTTTTTACAAAATCTTTGGACTTCTCCCTCTTTCTTATTTACTGAGGTATACTCAATGATTAGAGGCATCTTGGAGTCTCTCCTTCCTACAGAGACATATGAGGAGCTCCTCCTTAAGATGCTTCCTAGATGGTAACACTTTTATATGAGCATGTTTTTTCTTACACAAAGCAGAAAAAACCCAAGAAATAGATTAATCTTTCTCAATATTTTATACACATAACACTTTAATATGTGTGATTCAATCATCTGTGTCTTGGCTACAGACATGTATATTACTTGTAGGACTGTCTGCCTTGGTAGATTTGGGAAAAGAGAACCACAGAGTGCTAAGGTGTACAATATGGATGATTTAATTCAATAATATGTTGCCAAGGGAGTACGTTCGTAGCAGAAATTTTGAAACATTGTGCTAGGAGAAGTTACCGACTTTATTTTTTTTGTTCAATCAATTGCTTCTCATCTGCAATGCTAACTGAAGATTTTTGCAATGTATATAATTAGTTTAAAACATTGATAATTTGAATACTGACTAAGAACCTGACAACACTGAATGGTTTTGGATTAGGGCAATGGATTCAAACATATGTGACTAGTAAAGTCTCTTCTCTATTATTTAGTATGCCATTGTACTGCAAAGAGTGCAAAGTATTGATTCCACATTCCACTGTTTCTCAGATCCTTGCAACTCTTTTGCAAAGCCATAAATTTGCTCCAGAAAAATAATAGTATGTGTGATGAGCTGTGGCAAGGCAATGTGGTAAAAGAGAGCAGGGAGCTTGATGAAGTTTGCTTTCCTTTTTAAATATATGAACGTTGATTTAAACCACTAATAATGTCTCTGGGCAGCCTTTTTTGGAATGGTCTCCCCATCTGACAATTTCCTCTCCTTATCCAATATGCTAGTCATAAGACTGGCAAATGTCTCTGATGCATGTATTTAAAGGTACACACATAACTGCAGCCTCTTGTAAGTCACATCTGACAAAAATTTCATGGAAATAGCTCAAATAATTCAAGAACTACATTGAAATGCCATAAGTGCCAAAGCAGATTCTGCTTGCTCATTATGTCCCATGTAGTTTTTAGCATTCTTTTCATATTGTGTTCAGATTCAGTGGCCACGGCCTCAGCTGCAGTCTGTGCAAGAATCCTGATGGTTCTACATGGAGATCAGGGATGTTGCTCATCTTGGTTTTTGTGGTTATGATTGACTGCTTTATCTTTGCTATTTTCCCAAGAGGTATTAGATTGTAGACAAGTTAAATACTAAAAGAAAAGAAAAATATAAACATGACTTTTCATTATATGTTAATATAAAAAATTCTCATAAGGATTAGGAAATCTTGACTCCTTTATAAAAGTCATTAGTGTAAACTCTTTGTAAAGTATAAAAGTAAAAGCTTTTGAACAAATAGGTTTATGTTTCTGGAATTACAGTTTATGCAAGCCGCTATTACTCCTGATGTAAACTGTAATGTCTGTGTTTTATTTATATTCCTTGATCAAGACATAGCACTACAGAAAAATCTATTGAATAGACAGTTGCTATTTGAATATCATATGCCAATTTGTGATTTCTAGGCACACTAGCTTAGAGAAAGAAACCAGTCCTCACTGACAGTAAGTAGGCAATCTAGGAATACATGGGAGGAAAAAAGTCACGTTGAATTTTTACATTTTTCTGAAACTGAGTGATCAACCCATAGTAAACTGTAATAATAAACCCCAAAATAGCTCATGACATAACTACCCACATACCGCTGTCCAGAATCTTCATCTTTAATCTTATTTCAGTGAAAAAAGCTTTGTTGTATATCAGATCAACTTACCAATATAAAAATGTGATCTGCAAATGAACAAAACTATCTAGTAGTAAGAATGAGATGCACTTTTTGATAAAAATAGTCAAATTATTAATGTTTTTTTTTTTCTTTGGGAAGTTAATTAAGGATCTTTGGGAAGTTAAATATAAGGATCAAGTTGCCTACCTTTGGGGTGTTCAGTTTTGTCTGATTGATTTAAAGGCTGTTGCAAAATGACATTGTTTTAACTTTCCCTCTAGACAAGCAGGTTCTTTATGCCACTGTTTCAGTCTGAGGAGCCAAATAATACCTTTTTTATTGCAGTATTTTTAGACATTGTATACATCTGGAAAAATATTCAAGCAGATAATTAGATTGCATTAGCAATGTGTCTGTTGTGGTTTCCCTGATCCCTAAGAAGGCAGCCCTTTATGAAGCACTTGGCCTCAGTCTCCACAAAATCTGCTGTGTAAATTGGCCCACGCTAAAGCATGTGGAAAACATTTTTTGGCTGAAACTTGAAACCATTCATGTGGCTTTGAGGCAGGGAAGCTCAGCCTGCCAACATCAATAGAACTTTGTACTACAAACCAAAATGGTCATTTAGACATGTGTACTTTCATGCTCACAAATGCACTGAGGTCAAATATTTTTTAATCTTGGGAATTTTTCCTCTTTATACAGCCTCATATTTCATGCAGGAAATGAGGCTGAGTACAACAAACACAAATCATTGAGACTGACAGGGCATATTGGGTTTAAAACCCAAGCTTTGACTGAAATTGCTCTCCAAAGGCCCCTGGCTCAAGGTAACTGTTGATTTAGCTCAGCTGTTTCAAATCAGCACTGTAAGGTCTTGCTAAGACAAACTGGTTAGGCCACATTACACTTGTACCATTGGATCCCGTGGGTACAAGTATAACACAGTTAGCATTTTAAAAGATTGCATTTGTCTGTACACTGCAGGCAGTAATTGCAAGCAAGCAAATCTTTTGTGAAAGATGGTGTGACCTTCCTTTTGGTGAAAGAGTGCTGATGGCTTCTTGTGGAGGAAAAAATAATGTTTCTATTCCTGGTTCATAGAGGGACCTCACTTTGTTTCATATGCAAGCCGTCCTTGTCAGAAATTTGTTGTCATCACTTTTGGTTTGGTTTGATAATACTTGGTTAGTTAAACAACACGTACCTCTAAAATGTAAGATTTCTGTTACACCCCTGCTGGAAAAAATATTGCACCACATTCTCAGGGAGGAGAACTTGCTAAAGAAAAAACACCTTCCTCCTGCATGCATTAGGCAGTTGACACTCACTCAACTCCATGTATTAGTCTTCTGTATTATTGACTGCTTCTGACATAAACTGGATCTGACTTTTCAGCAAGGGCAAGCCTGGAGGATTACCCAACAGAATATAAATCTACTTCATGTATTATATTCTCTTAGTGTTCCTAGCAATGTAAGTGCTGAAGTGTAATTTATACCAATATATCCATTTGCCTGTCTACAGTCAAAATTTGCATATTAAATATCTAATCCCCTATAAGGAATGCATGATGAATTTATGCCAGGTTTAATGTATAAAGTGCTACTTTATGAGTTAACTCTTCCTGGTCCCAAACTCATTCCAAGGGTCACACTGGGGCTCAATAATGATGGATTAAATCAACTGGCCAGATCATACTGCTTTTAAGATGTCAGAAGACTGTAGAAGCAGTAGGGCTCTAAACCACTTTCAGAACTTCCAGAGTCAGCCCCAACTGCAAGACCCACTGACAGACCTCATGATCAAGGGTTGCAGTTCTCAAGAGATGGAGGGCCTATCACTTCTATTCTTTGTGCTTGCCAGGTGAGCTGGGGAGGGTTGACATAGAATTGACTGTACTGACTGAGGATGGATCTAGAAAGGTGATATTTTAGGCTGGATTCTGAAGTAATATGTCTTGTTGGTATAGACAAAACAATTTCATGCCTTCCAGTAAACTAGTACACAGAGATGTCGCTAGTGCAGACATATGGGCTAGATGAGAACTTGTACTATCAACTGTTTATTTCCTTGATTCACTGAAGAATTAGAATATTTCCCCCTTTTTTGCGCCATGAAGAGTGTTTCTTTTTACATTACATTTATTTTTATAAAATGGTCTTCATAACCTTTTGCCGTGCTTGCAGTTAGCTTATAATTATATTAAAAACCAAAACCAAAACCAAACAAAAATAAAATCAAAACCAAAAAAACAAACCCAAAAAAACCCACAAAAAAACACAGACAGAAAAAAACCAACAAAAACAGACACAAAATCTAAGCTTCCTGGACTGTTTTTACCTCTTACTAATTTAATCACTTTTATTTAATAGAGAAGAAGGTTTGAAGAGAGATACAGATCTATATGACAGAGTAGATAAAAAAACTTTCATAGCTACTTTGTGTGTATGAGTAAAGACCATTATTAAGGCCTTCAAATCATTTTCAAAACATGACAGAAAAATATCCCTTTTTCTCAGTGAAATATTTGGGAATGGTTGTCCACACAAACTCATTAGTTTACAGTCAGATAATAGTTACTTGAATTTATGTTTTCTTTTCCTAGAAAGGTGGAAGTCAGCATGTCTGCTGGCAGAGGGTGAGTTTTAAGAGTAGTAACTAGAAGCATTTTTAATGCAGTTTTGCAAAGAAATCAACCCAGAACCAGAGATCACAGAGGGTCTCTCCAGGTCTTTTGAGAGATTAGAAGATGAAGAAGATTATGATAATGAAGAGAGATTATGAACCGAAGGAAGACCTTGCAGTAAGTTGTGAAGCATAGTATTCAAAATTATTTTAACAACCTGCTAAAAATCACTTTCATGCTTCTGTTCATATGTTGTTTTCCAGTTTATGGAAAATTAGATTTAAATTCCATTTATGGGATGAAATTAAACCTAGTGTCGAAAAACAAAATATTTATTAACTGTATATGTTATAATAATATTAAATATTAAGTCTTTTCCAGTTGCTTTGAGGAATAGGTTCCTGGGTAATGCTGACATACCTTCTTTTGCCCAGCGCGTTCCCTTGAAACTAATCTAATCTTCCATAGTTAAATTTATAACATTCTTAGTATTAGCTATATTCCTAGTATGAAATCCACAAATTTAAAAATAAAGATAGTGAATCTGACAAACTATTAACCTCTCTATAAGAAAATCAACACGTGTAACTGTAAGTGGGCTGGTACAAATAAACACTTTTGTAGGTCATATTTTATTTTTCCACAACAGGTTTACATACCAATAGTTTGTTTTCAAATACAGATGTTGAACATTGTGCTGAAGTCAGTGGAGAAAAAAAAGCAAAATATGTTTGCCAGCAATTTTTCTTAACCCAAGTAATATGTTGATCTTGTTTTAAGTGTTTGATCTTTACAGGCCAAGTGTGTTGTGAAGAGCACTACTCTTACAGTAATTATGACAGCAAAAGCATGAAGAAATACTAAAGCAGCAGATCTTCCAAACACAGTCATAGAGCAGTTGCTCAGACAAAATCCTACTGCCAGACATGTCAAAAACGATAGTTCAGGTCTGAGCTATTCAGCCTTGTCCACTTTGTGGTAGTTTTTGGATTTGCAGTTTGTTCTTATCAATGCCTTTGAGAGAGACTGCAACAATGCAGCTGATCCTAGAAATAGAAGGATTCAGAATAGTGCACATAAAAACAGCAATTTATAAAAGCTAGAGGGGTTGCTCTTGAACACTATAACTTCTGATAAAAGTGATTTTCTTTCTTGTTTTGAGTGCTTTTTAGATTATTTGCTGCCTTTGCCAGTCTGTTTCAGGAGCCTGTCTCCAGCAGCAAAGCATAAATGAAATGATAAAACTAATGTACTCCCCTTTTTTGAAAGGTTATTTATCTTTCCCTTTTAAGGTACAGGTTTTCACTAGCTTTCTTTTTATTTTTCAGTGTTTTCTCCTTCTGCATGTTTATTAGGTCTTTACACAATGCTTATGGGCTTCCTTGAGCTTCTTTGCATAGAAGAGCTTTGTGTGGAGCTCATGGTACAATGATGGGAGACATTCAAAGGCAGAGAAAAGTCAAGAAGCCAGGGAAAGAAAGAAGTATGGCACTAGCAAGCTCAGACTGTACTTGTCTACAAGCCTGGAGAAATCCTGCCTTTTCTCTAGTCAAAGATTTTTTTTCATGACAGTGGGGCTGATTGCCACCTTACTCCAAATTTTACTTTTGTGAAAACTCCTTTAATTCTGAGCTTCCTGCTCAAACTGAGGCAGTCTAATTTTTGTATGTTGCTGTGGGGAATAATGCTTTTTTTCTTTTGTCAGAAAGAAAAGGAATGAATGAAATGATGGAAGGATGACTGAGGTGCCGGGCTGCTTTCTAATTATTTAAAGGACTTCACACATTCACATCTATGATTCTATGATTCTTCGTGAGCAGATACATCGACTGTACTAATAGAAAAGGCTGGCCTACAGCTAACAATAAATCTCACTGTACAGTGCATTTCAAATTGATAACTGTCTGTAGAATTAAATATTAAAGGCATGGCATTCGTGCTTTATGCATTCATTCTTGTGCTTGGCTAGTTGTATTTTCAATAAGGTGGGTTGTGGTCACTGGTTTTTTGGAAGAGGATTTCTGAATTGTAAAAGCTCTTTTTTATCACCAGGGTGTTATTTTACTTGCACCTGCCTAATAGTAAATGTAAAAAACACACTTCCAAGGGACATCACTGAAAGAGAAAATAGTATGATGCTTAAAGGAATTTAAAAGTCTACTAACAATCAAAGCATTTCTACTTCCCTTCCCCCTCATTTTTCTGTTGTATTTTTTAGGATTATCTGATAACCACAGTTGTGATCTTTTTAGTCATCGCATTGCTTTATATAGGTTTTATGTTACAGTTTATAAGATGATGAACATTTGTTGAGACATCAAAGTACTTATCATAATGAGAAAAACAAACGTAACAACAGTTGTATAGCAAGGGTAAGGATTGCCTGAAGCAGAACAAATTTCTGCAGATTGCCTGACAATGTAAGAATAATATAGCAGTACAATCCTGAGAATATTACTTAATAAATCACTGTTCTTATACATCTTACAGTGAAACTTACAATTTTGTAAACTACTAAACACATTTTCTGCTTGATTAGCTATTTTATGTCCAGAAAACCTGAAATAAAATTCCCTCCCTTTAAAACTATTTGAAAGAAAGATCTTAATTTTATTTTAATATTGAAGATCAATAAAGTGGCCGTGGCAGACTAATAACATGACTTTTACTTCAGTTAGCAGCAATTTGCAGGCTTAAGTTCTTCTGTCCAATAGGCACAGGGAAGATTGCCTATGCCCTGGGAAGTGCATGCTGTGAGCTTGTGCCTTATGGTGCTATTGAGCAAAGACCTTTTTGACTACAGTGTCAACTCTGCATTGTGTAAGGAATGGATTCTCTAAGAAAATGTAAGACCCTAACTTCAGTCCTGCAGAAGGCTCACCCACATTGATGGTGCACCCTTGCTGCCAATCACCTGGCCATGTGGATTTATTGTGGTGGGGGACAATGAAGGGAGGATAAGACTAATTCTTTAAAACTCAGACTCTTCCCTTCACAGGTCTTTCCTTATCCTACTTTATGTCGCTCTGCACCTCCTAGTGGCATACACAATATGAAATAAATCCTTTTTGCCTTAGCTTTTAAAGGGAAACTAAAGTAAGGATAAAATTGCCAAATGCTGTGGCCTTTTCTTACATGTTGTTCACTTAAGTTTTGATTGTGTTCAGTCGGAGTAAGAACTACAAAATTTGACCCAGAGTCCTTACAGATTTGTTGACGCAGTATGTATTAGCATTTACAGGATCTGAAATCCAGGTTGATGCCTCATACACTACTTTACGATAGACAGCAGGTTAAGCTTATGTCACCATCAGAAATAATTTCTCTTAAAAAGAACTGACACTTGGAGATTTCACAGCCTAGAAAAACACAACATCTTTCCTTCCCAGCTTTATGACTTCAACATTTTGACAAGGCTAAGAAGGGAAGTGGGGGTTCCTTGGGCCTGCAGTATATTTGCTCATTGCAATCTCTTGCCTCCTTATTCCAGAGTACTCTAAGTATATTTTTCTATAACAGACGCTTATTAGACTGTGAATTAGGAGTCTAAAGGTTTTATCAAATTAGTCATTTGAAGAGACCCTGGATACCTGTCTACATATACTTGTTATTCGTGGCTCTTCCTCCTTCTGTGCTGTCATGATGATTAAGGAGATCAGTTAACAGAGTCCTTAATACCTTGTATACCTTGTACCTTGAAGAGCTCTGTAGTGTTTTAGCATTCTTTGGTACACGATTTTTCTCTTCTATCTTTCCTCCTTTTTTCTTTTTTTTTTTTTTTTTTAAAGTGTTTTATAGGAGGCTGAGTATAGGGGCTTGCAAGCTATGAACTCTCGGATGGCGTTTTAAAAAAATTATTCCTTCCACTGGCTTTAGCATCAGCCACAGACTTAAACCCATTCCAAGTGGTTACATTCATACACTAGCTCTGGCAGAAGATTTTTCTATGGGCTCCATCAATTTTCTTGACTTTTCTATTTGCGTATCTCTGTTTATAAATTAGGAGTTTATGATTCTTATACAATTCCTTGGGATAGGGTGATTTTGTGGAATACTTTATGGACTGTAATGAACAAGGTTTATTAATACAGATTGAATCATTATTGCAAATTGAAATTCAATATCACAGGTGACACACTCTTAGAAATATAGCAAAGCTTGCTCTAATGAATCATCAGGATGTTATTGTTATCCCCTTTTACTGTAATATGCTCATTTGGCTAGCATAGGGTTTCACCAGCACTTTACAAGATTGTTTTAGCTGTTTTCTGTAATTATATCCTTCTTTGCCTTAGTATGCCAGATTATGAGCAAGGTCCTTGGCTGGAAAATCTGCTGCTAGAAAGCTTGTTCAGTACCTAATAAAGTCTATGTCTTTCCACAGATGTAGTCTGAATGCATTTCGCTCACAGAATTGTCGTGGTTGGAAAAAGACCTCTAATATCACAGAATCTAACTGTCAATACAGAAAAAGCCACCATCCTACTGAAGCATGTCCTAAATGCCACGTCTAAATGTCTATTTCATATTTCCAGGGATGGTGACTCCACCACCTCCCTAGGCAGTCCTTTCCAGTGCCTGGTTACTCCTTCAGTAAAGAAATTACTCTTGATATCTAGTCTAAGCCCCCCGTGGTGCAACTTCAGGCCATTTCCTGTCATTATTTACTTCTCATCAAGGGCCAAACTATTCAAAATAATACAGATTTCAGGAAAACCCCAAGAAATGACTGAGCATAATTTGGTGAGCTGGTGCTGTAAAACAAGGACACAGTGGAACCAGAGCAGCAATCATGCAGCACAACTGACATAAAACAATGCTGTTTCTCTGAGATCTCCCCTGTATCCCTCTCCAGTTAATATTTTACCTCTCAGTTAAAATACATTTTTGGCATGGGATTAGTTGGCAGAACTGCCTGTGAGAAACAGCCAATTTTATAACATGCTTGAATAGACCTAAACAGCAGGTGCTGCCATGCTCCCATGGTCTTTAGTGACAAGCCATGGTCCACAAGGTGTCTGAGATTGGAATTGCTGTTTAGAGCTTTATTTCTGAGTACTGACATTTTAAGGTGTCACTGGTATAAAAATTATCTTTATTATACAGGGTTTCTGCTACTATTTATCATATATGTGTGGCTGTAATAGTCAGTTCCCTTAAAACTGTTAGGAGAGGGAAACTCTCTATGAGCTCGTTCTGGCAAGCTCATTAGATTGAGTGAATCACTCTGCATGGTCACTGTCAAGGAAACACTGAATTTGGGATGGTTCTGACCTGGTGTGTAATGAGCTACTTGGGACTAAACATGGAAAAGGAGACCAGAAGTACAGAGAGATGAGAAGTTGAGAAGAGCTAAGACTAGAATCCACCACTCTGGCCATATATTAGTGACCTTCTTCCAGCCTGTACTCTCTTATTTAAAGAATCCATGAACTGAAATCCTGTTGTGTTGTTACTGTACTAGTTATTCTTGAGTTTTACAAAATGTTCACAGTATTTTTGATGTCTGTAAATTTTCAGCTTTTCATTGTCCTGCAAAAGCTTCAAAGGGCAAGATGCAATTAATTTTAGATTTCTTAGCAGGTATTCAGTGACTTGGTTAGAACTTTGTACCTAAGCTATGGAAAAGAGGAATTGAATTCACAAGCATAATGTCTGGACTAGGGGATACTTTTTGGGTCTCATACCTGACACCTTTTACATGACTTCTAACCATGTCCCAGCTTTCTTGAAGACCAGGGAAGACACTCGCTGGAATTTTAGTTTGACATATAATTTCTGCACTAATTTTTCACCAAGCAGTTAAAGAGCATTGACAACACTAAAGTCAACCTGACTTTTCAGTCAAATATCAAGCAGACAGAAACTTAAACCTTTTTAAAAGATGATTAGCAGAAAGTAAGTGAAGGTTCTGCAGTAAGTGCTTGAGTTGGTTTCTAGAGTTTCAGGGCAAATTTTCTGTTATTTTTCTGCTGATTCTGATTTTGTAAGATTTTGCCTTACCAAAGAGAAAGGTTGGCAGTACTGAGAACATTTTCACTCTATGGGTATTTCAGCAAAAACTTTGCCAGTGACATCAGTGGAAATGATAGTTAAACTAGTCTGAACATAAGGTTTATTTTTAATATAATATGATTTTTGGCAAGTGTTTCATTTGTTCCAGAGGAGCCCACTCCAATATATTGGCAGGACAGAGCATTTAAAGCAGGAAGTAGTAGGGACAAAGGGAAAAAAGCAATAGTTTTGCCCGATGAGGATGCCTAACTCACTTGAAAGCATGCTTTTGTATGCTAGGAGGCTTGCAAATGTAGTAAGCTGAAAGGAATTTAACTAATTTTGTAATTAAGAGCTGGCTTCTAGCTTCAGTAGCAAACACATATGCAAAGGTTTATTTTAAAATAGCACATGTATTGAAAGAGGCATTCCAAGTAATATTGCAGAAAATAAAAAACATAAGTTATACCAGCAAAAAGAAACAAAGATAGTCCTTAGCATACACTGAAATTGCTACAATTTAAATCTAATTAGTAGAAAAATATTTAATCCAATGTAAATTACTAGAAATTTATTCTGATAGACTTGCATGTTAATTTTATTCTGCTTTCACAGTCTCATTTAACTCCTTTTTACTCCGTTATCCAAATTCTCCACTTTAATTTCTGAAGTGCTGAGAAAAAGTTCTCTTGAAACACAGCATGAAGGCTTTGTCTTCTGCTGCCTTATGTGCAAATACTGTCATTTTCATATTCTTCTGATATTAAAACAATATTAATGATCATATCTTAGAATGAAAGAAGGTTGATTTCAAACAAGCTAACACTCAGTACTTGATTATTCAATAGCATGAACTTTTATAAACTTTCTGTTTTAAAGGATAAATGTTTAACACTACTGTTGCTGGTATTGTGATTGTTGTTACATTATTATCACTATGGTATGGATGCAAAATAGAGTAACTGACATTATTAACCGTGATACAGAAGAGATGTTGATTTGGAGCTTTAAAAATACACTGTCTTTTAATTAAATCTGTTTTACAAGCTATAATATTTATACTATAAGTTCTTTAAATATAAATCTTTGTCTTGCTATGGAAGAAATAGTCTATCCTTTTCTTCAGGAATACAGCTGCTAAAATTGTAATAGGGAAGAGCCATAATAATAAAAAAAGTGGGGCACAGATGTCAGGCTTCACTTAAATTTATGAACTGTGTTGCACTTGATGGCAATAGGCTCACAACAAATCCCTGTATGTTGCAATTTCCTTTAGAGATCCTCTAGTACAACTACCAGAGTTGGGTGGTCAGGAATAACATGCTAATGCTTTAATTTTATTATGCAGTAAATCACTGTTAGACCAGACATAGAGTCTAGCAGGCTGTCACTACCCAGTAGCTGAACCAGCAAAGATGGGAATGGTACAGGTCACAGGTTTCACCACCTGAAAGGTCATAAAGTATATTAGAGGTGGGGACCTTACATCCTTCAACTGGACATGGAGTAAAAACTAGGTCT
The DNA here is from genome assembly GCA_023637945.1 of Phaethornis superciliosus. Lineage (NCBI taxonomy): Eukaryota > Metazoa > Chordata > Aves > Apodiformes > Trochilidae > Phaethornis > Phaethornis superciliosus. Next base: position 38,644,827 of record JAJQWJ010000004.1, on the reverse strand, counting down.
GTGGTCTTGTTGCTGACATCAAGTGGAACTGTGTTTGTATTGAAAGGTACACCAGCACTCTCAGTACAATTAAAAGTGCTAGAAATGTCATGGTTTATTATCCCACCTGTCGGATTCGAATACTGCCTCCATGGTGATGACATTTGCAGTTTAAGCCAAGGCTGCAAAGAGATTAACAAACATACACATACAGACACACCCTGCACATACCCTGCTTCTGCACTGCATTTAGTATGCTTTCCAATATGCACAGGCTGACAGTACATGTGGTCTGTTAAGGTAGGACTTGACCTATGGATCCAATAGCACTCCAGGGACCAGAAACTGAGTTTTACCACTGCTGGCTGATGTTAGAGAATTAGAGTAGATCACAATATGGCAGGGTAATAAAACACACTGTTGTGGTGTATGTAAATACAGAAAAGATAAGAGGGAAGAAGAGACACCCTCTCATTTTCTCTCTTGATCTTTTTAAATACACTATCTCTAACTAAATAGTGATCAAGACAATTTCCTCATAACAGTGTACAAATTTCAGCATATACTCTCTACGGACTTTCTTTCATGTGCCAATAAAGAGACTCAGTGCTTCACAAGCTCAATTGCAAGTGCTATCCTTTTAAAAAGGAGTCAGAAAAGTAAGTATTAATAAAGCACTGAGAGAAACCCACAGGTGCAAAAAGGCATGTATGCTGAAGTTTAGTAAGAAGATGGTTTTTATGTTGCCTCTTATCCTCACTGTAGGTGAGAACGGATGTCAAGATGATACAAAACAGATTCCATCAAGGAGCTAGCTGAGTGTCACAGAGACACAACAAAACTCTATTAATTTTATTTTCTTCCCATAAGGTCCTCCTGTGGTGTCAGTTTGTTGCAGTTTTTGGAGATTTACTTCTTTTCTATTGTTCCTGGCAATGTGACATTCCTAGGTGAATGCCTCACTCAGAAACTTGTTCTGGAGTATATCTAAAATTTGTAGCGACCTTCAACTACCACTAGATGCTGGCTTCTCCTTACCTACAGTCTGAAGTAGAGGAATACAATGCAACAAAAATGAAAGAGACCTTTTCAAGTTTTTAAGCCAAGCTGTTTATTAAAGCCAGTTTTTTTGTCAGCAGTAGTCCTTCCCTTTTCTGTGTGTAGGCCATAGGCCTGTAGAGATATTGCTGTAAAAATACATGTGGAGAAGAGAGATAATGGAGAAATTATGCAGCCATTCCATTTCCATATTGTATTTCACAAACTTCCCTGTAATTCCTTGATGGCCATACTGGAAAAAATGGTAACTTTATACTGACTCCTGCATGCTCTTCAGATACATCTGCAATTATGATAAATCACCAATATTAAGTGTCAGCAAGGAAGTTTCCCAAATGTATTTGTAGGAGAGAATATGCTAAGAGTCATGGATAAAGGTAAAGAAAATGAAAATGCTGATCCTGCTTCAACACAGTTATAAGGGTGATCAAAATTTCAGATAAATTGTAACCTTTTCTGTCATGAGGGAATTTATTTTATGGAGCTTCATATACCCAGGATCAGCTTTCATCTTATTTTGTTTTGGGTTTTTAGTTCAATTTACTTATGAAGAACAGTTTGAGGCTGATGGCTGGAGTAATAAAATGGAAGATCAAGATCACTGCTCTCTCTCTTACGTTTTTGTCTCTCAGTTTGTTCTATTGCTGGAAGATTTTAGATGTTTTGCAGAGAGAAACATGCATACATACACAAGACTAATAGCTAATGGAGGTGACCTGTACAACTCCAATTATGACTGATAACATTCTACTGCTTTATGCTTATATCAAATTTCCCTTGACACAGATTGATTAAAGACAAGGACCCATATGAACTTATGAAAAATTTAAGGATTTTTGAAATAGGTTTAACACCTGCCATTTGAGAACTAATAATTTCTTTTGTGTCACTATTTTCTTTCCCATTCACTCCATCAAAAAATCTCTCTATGATTTGGAATATATGCTTAATAATCAAAAAACTGATGCAGCGGATTAAAGAACAAAGATGTCACTGGATAAAATAAAACAAAAAACAGAAAAGAAATTAGATTTGTATGATTTTAACTATTCTTTAATCTGCTTCTGGGCAACAAAAGTGATTTGTGTCAGCCGTTATTGCATTAAACTTTAATTTTCTTCCACAAGAACAGGATTATATAAAGGAGTATTGGATTGCACTCAGCATGGATTAGCTGAGCGGTGTCTTTGCTGCCAAGGACCAAATGGATTTCCTTCCTTTTGTGATTTATATTTTTATTGCTGTTTTTTTTTTTCCCCTCCTTCTAATTCCCATTACCCGTCTATTTGCCAGAACTGCAATACCCTCAAGAGCAGCAGAAAGGCAGGCAGAATTATTGGCTTATTGCATATATTTATGTTCCAAGGATCCTTACTAGCCAATGCCAAAGGAATAAGCTAGCCCTTAGTTGTAGAAGCTGATTGTTAATTTAGAACAGAAAAATTGAAAGGTTATTCATTGTAAAAAAGGCATTGTCTTTCCTTCCTGAATTAAATACATATGTGCTTAATCAGCTTAGCTTTTCTCTTAGAAGCTGATGAAAATTCCAGAATTCACCTAACAGTAGATCAACAAAGGTCTGTTAGAATTATAAAACGATAAATGATCAAAACAGAGATGCTAGCACTGTGAATCGAAGAGGATTCACTCAGGATAAAGGAAGGGAACACCCAAAATTTGCAGGAATAAAAAGACAGAAAGTAAAATATAAACCTTTGCTAACAGAATGAATGTCATAAATTGCAGTTTGTGTTTTTCAGCTCACTCATTTTAGAACTGACTAAATAATTTTCTGGTCTTGATATTTTAATGAGTAAGGAGGTGCTTGATGGTAGATGACACAGAGGTTTTTATGGAAAAATATTTAAGCTGTTTAGTTACAAAGGATAGTTTGAGTTTGTACGCAGTGAAGTACAGAAGTCCAAAAGCCTATCAGTAATCTCTTTTGGGTTGATTCAGCATCAGCAAAAGATGTCAAATGTTATAAAAAATTAGAAAAGCTTAGCAAAGAATAGAAAGTTATTTTTAAAAAGTATGAATGAGAAGTCTAGTTTGCCACCACAAGGATGTAGTAGGAACAGAAGCTGTCACTGCTGTCACTAAGTCACCAAAGTAATTCTTATTAATAATATATTTCAGAGCGCATTCTCTGGATGTGGACAACATGGATCTGTCATAAAAATAGTTTGTGTGTGACAAGCAGTCCAGAAGCTTGAAACCGAGATGTGTAGCAGCTGAAGCTTGAGCTACCCTTGATCCCATGCTTAAACGCTTTTCTTGACATTGTATATCCGTTTCATTGTCCAGAACTCAGATCATAGCCAAACCTGCAGCCCAAACTTTTAGTTGTCTGTTGTGAGGTAAACCTGACCTTTCCATAATTTACCCTCAAAAATGTAAAAGAAGAAAATTTCACCTGATTCCTCAGTTGGCAGAGCTGCCTACTGAAGCTACAAAAAGCACGTTTCTGTATCTTTCCATGTCACAGATAGAGGTTTTCTTTATTCTTCAGATTATCACAGGAGTCTTTGTGTATAGCATTTAGTTTGATGGTACAAAAAAAGTTATTACATTATTGAAATGAAACTTTGTGATCTTCACTGTGTTGTTTTCTGAAAATTTTGTCTTAAATTAATGAATATTGTTTCATTCTTGTTTATTTGTTGTTGTTTTTTGGCTTTTTTTTTTTCAGTTTATTGGTAAAAAGAACCTCTTAATCATCACACATTTTCCAAACAGATATTTAGTGACTTCAGACTACTGACAGAAACACTAGTTTGTCAGACACTAAATCAGAGAGGATATTTCCTGCTGCTTCTATCACATCAGAAAGATAAACACAGACTTGCTGTGGTGGCTTTAAGACTTCAATTGTTTGCCTGCCATTTTTGTCCTACAATAAGGAACTATTTGTAATAGAATAATTATTCATCATTTGGAAAAAACCAAACCCCAAAATATGCCTCTCTAACATGCACATAAAAACTCACAGTCTCCACACCATGTCCTAAACGAGAAAGATGAGCTTGTTCTAGCACATTCATCAAGTGTGCTTTCACAGACATCTCTGTGAAATGGAGCACAAAAAAGCATTGGTATCAAGTTACGAGGCTGCATTCATTTCTGCATGCATCGGCTGAAAAACCAATGCTCTTAAAACTCAGAAAGAGGACAACCAGTACATAGTGCACTTGGATTCCCCCCTCTTGCCTGATTAAATTAAAATTCACCTTAGTAGGGATTAAAGGGAGCTCATAGAATATCAGTCTCCTGCTATTGTGAGCAGTCACTTATACCATAGAACTGAATTATAGAATAGTTTGGATTTTAAGGGGCCTTAAAGATCATCTAGTTCCAACTCCCCTGCCACAGGAAGGGACACCTCCCATTAGATCAGGTTGCTCAAAGACCGATCCAACCTGGCTTTAAACACTTCCAAGGAAGCGATGTCACATCTCTGCAGGTGCCTATGGGTAGAATTAACTTTTTCTCACTTCCTCAGTGGCAGGGTTAACCCTCTCCTTGTTAATCTGTTTTAACAACTCAGTTGATGAGATTAACTTCCATAACTCTCCTCATGGTACTTGAAGGGTAACACCATTACCCAGAAGCTTGATACAAAACAAAATTTTTCCTAAAATTGAATAAAACTATAAAGCTTTAAAAGAAACCCAAACACAACAGTATTTGTCTCAAAGCAATGGGTTACAACTAGCATGAACTAGCAAAATTGTACTCTCAAAATAACAACTGGTCCTGTTACTCTTATGAGCCCAGAATAAATTTAGAAACAGAGAGAGACATGTGAATTAAAAAAATAAAAAGAAAAGACACCAACAACCTCGGATCCAGCAATGACCTTGTCATGACATTATGTTCCTTAGATGGTGAGTACACGTTCCAAGCATTCCATGTCTGCATCTTTTATGCTACCTGACCCTGCCTCTCTAGATTGAGGCTCAGACTACTTTGTGCAGACGTAGTGCTGAGAACAAGAATGTTCTGGAAACTGGTTGTTGGTCCAGTTGGTCATTCAGTCCCCGATATCAGGACTGATCAACTAATGACCTTTATTTTCACCCACGCACTCTGTCCTTAAACAGGAAAGAGGTCGTTTGCAGGATGGCACTCTGCTTCTGCAGGGCTCCTCTTGCCAGCTACTGTTCCTTATCAAGTACAAGCAACGTCCTACTTTTCAGGGTGGCTACTGATTTAAGGGCTCCCCTTGCAAAGACAGTATCCAAATGGTTTATCAAATGAATATGCCACCTGAGAACAATGCCCACTTTCTCAGGACTGCTGTTATTATTCATCAGGGTTCTATAGAGGGCATTTACATCTTACTTGGGCAACCTGTTCCAGTTTCTCACCACCCTCACACTAAAGACTTCCTCCTAAACTCTAACCTAAATCTACCCTCTTCCACTTTGAAATCATTACTCTGTGTCCTGTCACAACATGCCCTTGTAAAAAGTCCCTCCTAAGTTTTCATTTAGGTCCCCTTCAGGTACTGGAACGCAGCTTGAAGTTCTCCCCAGACCCTTCTCTTCTCTAGGCTTAACAATCCCAACTTTCTCAACTTACTTTTGAGGGTGAGGTACTCTAGCCCTCTGATCATCTTTGTGACCCTCTTCTGGATTCACTCCAAGATCTTCATGTCCTTCTGGTGTTGGGAGCTCCAGATCTGGATGCAGTACATCAGGTGGGGTCAGTAGAGGGAGACAATCACTGACCTTGCCCTGCTGGCAACACTTCTTTTGATACAGCCAAGGATATGTCTGGCTTTCTGGGCAGCATGCACACATTACTGGCACATGTTGAATTTATCATTGTCCAAAACACCCAAGTTCTCCTCAGGACTGTTCTCATACTATTCTCTGCCCAAGCTGCATTTGGGTTTGGGATAGCCTGACCCAGGTGCAGGACCTTGCATTTGTCCTTGCTGAACTTCATAAGATTGACATGGGCCCACCTCTCAAGCTTGTCAGGGTCCCTCTGGATAACCTCCCCTCTCTCCACACAGCTGTGTGTCCTTGACAAACTTGCTGAGGGTGCACTCCGTTCTACTTTTCATGCCACTGACAAATATGATAAATCACACTGATTCCAGTACTGACCTTGGAGAGACTCCACTCATCAGATTTTCATTTGGTCATCAAGCCATTGATCGTAACATTTTGAGTGTGCTCATCCAACCAGTTGCTTATCCACCAAATATTCCACCCGTCAAATACATATCTTTCCAGTTTAGAGACCATAATGTTGTGCAGGACAGTGTTGAGAGCTTTCCACAAGTTCAGGTAGATGGTGTCGTTTTTTTCTCCCCTGTCTACTGATGTTGTGATCTCATCATAAAAGACCACCAAAGCAGTCAGGAATGATTTGCCCTTCATGAAGACTTGCTTGTTGCCACCAACTATATCCTCATTTTCCACGTGCCTTAGAAGAGCCTTCAGGAGGAACTGTTCCATGATCTTGCTGGGCACTTAATGTAACATCTTCTATAGGGTCATCAGCTATATGTATCTATAAATAGAAATATATACATGTATATATATATATTAATATGTATTCACACGCACACACATACACACACATATATATATGTATATATATATGTGCACACATGTCTGGAAGGTAGTTACACTTTTTTACCATTACTTTTTTGCCCCCATTGCTCTTCCTGGGATGTATTTTTCCTGAGGAGGTAAGAGCTTTTAAATTTCAAACCCCTTTCTGCTTCCCTTCCTCACCTGTTCCTGGTTTTTGCTTCGTCATCCTGGGAGGATTCCATCCGTTCCTCTGCCTGTGGTCCTGATCCCTGCCAGCCTGAATCTGTGTGTTCCTGCCTCAAGCTCCCGACTGCTGCTGACTCCAGGATTCCAGCCTGGACTTTCCCAGGGCTGCCCTGCAGCCTCGGTGGTGACGTGAGAGTTACTCGGAGGGAGAGGGGACGAACGTGGTATCAATTTTCCTGTATATTTGTATATTTGTATATATTTAGTAATTTTTTCCTATTTATCATTACTGTTTCATTAAAGTTGTGTAGTTCAGTTTCCAACCCATAAGTCTCTTTCCCTTATTCTCTCTCATTCCTTTATCAGGGAGGAGAGGGGAGTTAATAGAGAGCAATCTGTCATTTGGTTTAATTGCTGGGCCAGTGACAACTTTCCACCTTCGATGGCCTCCTACCAGACGACAGGATCCATCAGTGAAAAGAGCATTTGTTTCTCATTCTCTGGTAGCTGGTCGTATGGTGGTGCTTCTTCAGCTTGTTTTACCACTTTTTCTGGTGGCATTCCAAAGTGTGTGTCTTGTGGCCAGTCTGTTACTGTCCAGAAAATCACCTTTGTCCTGGCCCTAACCAGGATAATGTACTGTCCACATTTAGTGAGAGGAGCCAAGGTCTTCACACACTGAATCTGAAATTCTCAGTTTTTAAAAAGATAGTGTTGAGGTGTTATTTTCTTTATGCTTTTCCTGCTTTTTCTTTTCTTGGTTGTAGAGTTGTGGCATCTACAACTAAAACCTTTCTCCTTATTTCCAACCTAGCCGTGCAGATCTAAAACCTTTGGGCTAGGATTTTTGTTCTAAAGAGAATTAGCTTGCTGTTGTAGGTCTTTGTAATATTTTGATAGTAGTTTATTTGGGAAGTTGTAATGCAAACTGATCAAAAAAGTTTATGGAACTATTTTGCACTTGAGGAAGATTTACCTTTGCTTTAGTCTGATTGAAGTACAGTGGAAAGGCTCCAGTTGTTTCATATCAATTCATCATCCTAACTCAAATCAGTGTCAGTGTCAGTGAGTAAATCATAGACATACCTACCTTTATATAAACCTATTACAAACACGCCTTTGTTTTTCATTCTCTGTGCTCTCCAAGTATGAATCATGAAGATTTAGGCTATGATTATGCTGCTCTTTTTGACAGTGGCTGTTAGTCAGAGCAAGTCACTGTTGAAAATGGTTTTAATATTGGATAGATTTGCATTGCTTTAAGTGTTCAAAATCACTAAGTACTTATTTCAGAGACACTTTTTCACACCTGGAGATAACTCCAATTGACTTGCTTTTAGCAGTGGAAAACTTTTTAGTGACAAATTGAAATCTTAAACTGTTATAACAGAGATAATTTTTTTTTTTTTTTAAGGTAAATACTTTCAGTATTTAGTTCAGAGAAACATGAAGCAAAATGTGGATGATACTGTCTTGGTACACCTTGATGCCAAGAACTTGGTAATTGCACCATGCCATCAGCACACTCTTACTATTTGCAGAAAATAAAGCAAAATCTACAAAAAATGAGGAAGCATATGACTAGATATCATGATCCTATTGTTTGTAAGAATACGCAACTACTGTAAAACATTGTGGTGACTGGTAATGTGTTTGTCAGAGAATGACCATAAAGAAAGTGGAATATGATTATTTTTTGAATCCATAGTTTTTCCTGTCTCCAATACTCCTATGAAAAAGTAATAAAGTTTTTTGGTATATATCTGTGATGTTGTGGCATAGTAGTATAAGGGGAATGAAGCATTTCTGTTCTCCTTTAAAATGCGATGAAAATGAACTGAAATTTTGATTACATTCCAAATGCTGGGCGTGGATGTTCATTGGGTAAATCTAAGGTAATTTTGAAGGAAGTTTTGAAACTGAACATTTTAGAATGTACCAGGAAGTCTAGTTCTTGAAAGGATCTGAGAAATGAACTGCTTGTATATGAAAGAACTTACTACCTATGGCTTGCTTAATACTATTTGTTGTATGGGAGAGGAATGGAGAAAAAATTTAAATATTTACTAAAGAAAGCCTAAATGCATATGCCCTATAGACCATAGCTATACTGTAGATTGGTTTTGATTTTTTTCCTTTGGGGTGAAAACAGAGTTGTAGTTTATCTTGCTTTTTGAGTTGTCTCTCAATAATCTGCTCTAAGAACAACAAGAATCACTCAGTCTGTGGCCCAGTTTAATTCAGTATCACCCTGTGAAAGTGCCATTTGTTTACAGTGAAAACAAAGAATAATGTATATGAAGAGATACAGAATTCTGCCATATGCTATAACATATGGACAGTTTACACTATGTTACATTCATGTCAAGGAGAGGACCCTGATGGACAAATACTTTGCATTGTCCTGTCTTGAACCCTCGGTAAGAGAATTTAGCACTTTCATTACACTGCAAAAGAATTAAATAATCCTCACTAAACTAGAGGCTTTGTAAATATTAATAAAGAAAACTCAGCCTTCAGCTAGGGACAGTGAGTCACAGACTTAGCACAGAGCTGTGCTGGTCGTCATAAATAAATAAGACAATGAAGTCCCTGCTCTGTTCTTTGTTTTGCAGCATATGCCACTACTTTTCAATTTGCTATATATGCAGCAGGATTTGAAATGTGTATGGATCTCTTTGTACTTTATGTACAGAATTATCTTTGTTGCACATTTTTAGTGACAAAGAAATAGAACTGTCAGCAGTTTCTCAAATATGAAGAGGTAGAGAGAAATATATAAAAATTATATTATGAGATACAACATACAGTGGTACAAATTCAGTGGTAAGAAGGTATTTGTTATAGCTGGGTGAGTATGAGTAGCTCTAAGTTAGGTGGCTGAAAGACAGTTTTTGCTCTTATTTCTTCACATTGTTTCCTGAGGTAGAACTAGTGAAACCACATTTATATTGATATAGCTGCACTGGGTCTTTGTTGAGGGAATGGAATGAAATGAATGAAGGGGAAAATTATCAGCATCAGAAGCATAGACAAGCAACCAGCTCCTCACTCCACTCATTTGTCTATCCCACACCTTTCTTTCATGTGTTTTGGTTGTATGCAAGGCTCAGCCCAGTCCGCTAATTTTGAAAGTTATATTATTTTAATCCTTTCTGAGGAGAACCTACTTATAGAGATATAATCTAATCTAAATGGTTAGCCTACTATGGTTTCTTTATGTTTTCATATGGTTCTCATAGTAGTGGTTATATAAATAAAACTGGAACTCTTCTCCAGTCAAGTTTTGGCTGCACCTTTCTCTTACTTTGATCACTGAACACATCAAACTGAGAGTGATTTTTCAAAAATTGAGTATACCGGGATTTTAAAAAAAAAATTATTTTGTTCTGTTAAAAATTAAGATAGTTCTCTTCTAAGAGTTATCCAAATCCTGAAAACAATGGAGATGCAAGGAGCAGTCGCAGAAATTTTCTTTTAGAGTATTCAATAAAACATATATAAGATGTAATTTTTCATTTCCACATAGTCTGAAGTATATTCCCACTTCATGCTGGACACATTTATAGCATAATTTTGTAGACTGATTAACAATCTCAAGTAACAAAACCAGAAGATCTATGAAGCGCTTATGTACTTTTAGTGAACCTCAGTGAACATCTTGAACTTCATTTGAAGCACATTCTAAGTCCTTGGATAGTCAAAGACTGTAATTTCTTTTGTATAGCAACAGAATTTGCCTGCTATTTATCACATTAAGAGACAAATGTATCTATCTCAAGGCTAGAAGAAGTCTTTAGGTAGAAGTGGTAAATAATAATAATTTATGCCCTTTATCCTGTCCAAGAATTGTTCAAGGAGATAGGGGTCATTATACATGATATAGTTTGTACCATCAGATATTATAACAATGTTAATGTAATTTGTAACAGAAAACACAGTTTAAATTTAAAATATGATACCTGTCTTTTGAGGTCTTATGAAGAGTAACATGCTCGAACAACTCTCCTGATTTTAATTATATTTAAATATGTGGTTCTTTTGGTAAAACCTAGTTTGGAATTTACAATGAAATGTTTGGAATTGGAGAGCCTGGTGTTGACATAAATTTATTGCAGTGCAAGCACTGAATGTTATTGTACATATGTTATAGCATATGGCAGAATTTCATCCCTCATCTCTTTCTTACACTCTGTCCTCAGAGTCACTAAAAGACTGTCCCACGAGATATGTTTTAAATTAGGTCAGCAACTGGAGATGGACATGTGTCAACTTTATGGGGAATTATATGGCAGGATTGCCATATAATTCACTTCAGAATTATCTCTTCTTCAGCCTTTTCTAAGCAGAAATGAGAAATTTGTCAGAAGATCTTACTCTGACTATAGCAGTGTCTGAGATAATTATGAGATATTTTAAAATTTATTTTCTATGTTACCTACATGTTGTTTTCAGATATTTGGAGCATAGTAGACACACGAGTGTGTGCAGAATTTGATCTCTGAGAACCTCCTGCAGTGGTGTGCTTGTATGATCAGGCAGAAGGAGCTTTTTTTGCATAACTTTGTCTCTATAGACTCTTGATTGCTGTAGTGTATCCTGCTTCACTTTATCTATCATGACACATACAGGGGAAGGGGGGAAATGCTGGTCGAGCACCGGGTGGAGTATGTGTGGTATGGTCTCTGCAGTTTGTGATCTTTTTCCAGCCTTCTAGATAGAAAGAAATGCTACTCCTGTTGGTTCACAAGTGGTTCCCTTTCCACAGTCCTTCTGCCACCTATGGTTTTATAAAACCTTACCAGAGCCACCTTCATTTGTATCTTTCTCAAACTGTCAAACGTAAAACTACTTGACTGTTCTCAATGCTGCGGGCTTTGATTATCTTGATGCTGCTTTTGAACATTTTCCAGTTTTTCTATCAACTTATTGTGTTAGGAGGTTTAGTACCCCACAGTATTCAAGAAACAGAAATGCCATTGATTTATAAAGAAGCTTACTTACATCTCTGAGTTTTATTTTGTTATTTCTTTACAATTTTTTCTTTTAATTCCTAACATTTTATTTATTTTTTCATACTGCTCCTGAGGACTTAACTAAAATTTTCACAGAAGTATTGATTTTTCTCTTAGATCTCATTCCTGAATAGTAGCAGCACAAATCAAACTCAGACTTTAAGGCTTTTTGGGTTGCAAGTAAAAAATTTAATTTATTCTTTGACACATAGTTAAGACTTGGATCTATGAATCAGCATTGAACAGAAGTTTCCATGTTGTTCTGAATTTTTTTCCCCTTATAATATTCCAGTGTAGAATTTCTGACCATATTGTCTGGAAAAGGGGAGTGACAGTTTTAGCTGTTCCTCTTCCAGAAAGATAATTTGCACAGAAATGGGCACATAGAAGGACTTGAAGAACAGAGAGAATGACTCTCAGAGAAGGGATGGGATTACTCTTAACTTAATTAGTCTACAAAGAACATGATTGCTATCCATAAATACATTTTGAGGTTAAATACTTGAGGGAGAACTCTCACAAAGTTGAAGGTCAGCTACAGGTCAACACTGGCATAAAAAACATTACCGTCCAAGAATAAATTTTATACTAGTAATTGGGTGGCTGTTAACTTTAATGCCAGGTTACCACTGGCAATATTGAGGTGGGGGGGGGGGGAAAGAAGAAAAATAAAATCTGTTTGCACTCTGTACTTTAGAAATTAAAGAGTTATACTGATGTGTTTCCTGTAGAAGCAGAAACGAAACCTTGCACAGGATCCCTCTATCTTTACTTCAGTACTTTTAGGTGGAAAAATTACATTTCTCATCATTTTAAGATAGAAAGAAATGAGGCAATTTTGTTCAAGCCTTCCAAGAGGCTTTGTTCTTGGTATTGGATTGTATATTTCCAGTAAAACTATGTGCATCCAAAAAATACAGATTATGAATAAATTTTTGTTCATGTTTCTCCTTCCTGCTGTATTGTTTACCTTTGAAAACAAATACTTAGTACTCTCCAGATGCACTATTTGTCAAATGGGTTTTCAAATTAGTAATGTACTTAGAATGAGTGGAGTAGATAATAAAACTATGATTTTCTATTTGTTATTTTTCACATTGCCACTGCCCCAAGAGTTTGAATTATTCTTCTCTTTATCTTTGCAAACTGATTGTGGCCCTGACTTCATCTGAAATTAAAATGCAACTTGAAAGATTCAAAAGAGACAGGAAAGTAGAATTTGTACATTTTGAGTGTTGTTTGAGTTGTTGTAATATACTAAAATTACTGAATTGCAGAATATAGTATGCTTCTTGAACGAAATTCTAGATGCAGAATACTGCTTATCTTCATTCTTGTAATTCATTTCTCCCATCCCGCCTCCTCCTCTTATCATGTACTTTAGTGACAGTTTCACTCCTTTCAAGCACATTCTTTTGTTCACATTATATGTTATTCTAGCTCTTTTATTTAGTATTTTTCACACATCCTTCACATCTCCTTTACAGTCTCCAGTCAATAAGCGCTAAGACCTAAATACTCCTTTGCACTTCATGGCTATTCCTTCATCACATGCATTTTCTGTTGCCTGAAGGCAGATCCATACAATTTTTGTTATTGAAATCTGTTGGGTTTTTTTTCTTCCCAAGCAGATGGAGGATGTGTAAATGTGTCTAAAGACTGAGAATACCATTAACTTGTTTTTTACAGAGCCCTGGGAGACACAATGTCTCTCCAGCTCCTTTTAAACCAGGATGAAAAAAAATAGTAATAACTCTACAATACAAGCAAAGCAACTTTAGCACATTATTGTGTCTCTCTTATAGCTCTGACCGCGGGGGAAAAAAGATGCGCTTCTTCTTCTGTGCATCAATCTTTTGCTCTTTGGAAAAGAGCACAATCCCCAAGTTATACACAGCTGGATTTACATTAATCCATTAAGTATTGATTGAAATGCTTGAAGCCTTTATTGTTGCGGTTAATCAGAGCTTTTTTTTTTTTCACTGTGGTGTATAGAAAATAATACTGCCTGAGTACTTCTGGTTGTGCACTCCACAACTGATGGAGCAAAAGTGGTCAAGAAGTGTTATTATTTTTTTTATAATTTTTTTAAATTTGGTAGATTCAGAAGTGAAACCAAATTTGCTCAATACATGGTATAAAATAAAGTACATTCAATCTCCAATTGGACATAGAGATTTGAATTAGAACTATCTTACTGTCCTGGTTTGGGCCAGAATAAAGGTGATTTTCTGGTTTGTACTTTTGCTTTCAGCTAAGTCTCTTGTAAGTAGTTGCACTTGCTGAAATTAACAGCAAGTTTCTCAGTCAGTGTCTTCTTCTAGGAATGATAACACTCAATGTTTATAGTTACTGCCAGAGACTGGTATGCAGATCCATGGACACTGCTCAGCTCTGAGGAACATTTTACCTTCCAGAAGGAGTAAGGAGGTCCCACCTGAAACCCTCCTTTGGAGAGGACCAGACAAGATAGATGTCAGAATTGACCAAACAGAGTATTCCATCCCATACACGTCATACTTGGTATAAATTTGAGGGATCACAAGGGTCAAACCCCTTTCTGCTTCCCTTCCTCGCCTGTTCCCGGTTTTTGCTTCGTCATCCTGGGAGGATTCCGTCTGTTCCTCTGCTGTGATCCTGATCCCTGCCAGCCTGAATCTGTGTGTTCCTGCCTCCAGCTCCCGACTGCTGCTGACTCCAGGAGTCCAGCCTGGACTTTCCCAGGGCTGCCCTGCAGCCTCGGTGTTGACGTGAGAGTTATTGGAGGAAAGGGGGGATGAACGTGGTATCAATTTTCCTGTATATTTGTATATATTCAGTAATTTTTGTATTTCATCGTTACTGTTTTATTAAAGTTGTGTAGTTTAGTTTCCAACCCATAAGTCTCTCTTCCTTATTCTCTCTCTTTTCTGTATCAGTGAGGAGAGAGAGATTAATATATAAATCTGTTACTCAGTTTATCTGCCGGGCCAGTGTTAAACCGTGACAGTTACAAAAGGTGGAAGGCTTTCTCTTACTGCAGCTCTGTAAGACAAAGTTCAATAAATGCAAGAGATTAAAAAATACTTTTTTGCTTGGCAGAGAGAAATGTTCAACCTTTTTATTTTTATCAGAGCTCAGCTATGATCCCTGCTTAACTACAGCTCTAGTTTTCCCTTCAATAGAATGTAAAATTTAATTTTTAAAATTGGATATAATCAGCAGTATTTGAAACAAATGAGCATATGGTTGAATGAAAAAGTACATAGGAATAAAAGAGACAAGGGTGCTTTTTAAGACATTTCACATAATTTTTCTGTTCTTTAAGTATGCTTTTCATAAATGTTGACTTGGAAGATTAGTATTCTGGAAAAAATCTGAGTCAACTCTTTGTCAAAATATCTCTTCTATACACATATACTTATACAGCTGAAAACAAGTCTGAAGGTTGTGACAGAGAATCGAAAGCACTAGTGTAATATTGTCTGGGCTGGATCCTGGGTGAAGTCAATTTAAACAACAGTATAATTAATAAAATGTTAGCTTAAATTCATATGATACTTTGTAAAACATTGAACCCCCTATTTTTACAAGGTTATAGCACATTTGAGGTATTACTTAAGTATTAATATTTTGTAATTTGTACAGATGCTAATTTTGTCTCTAAGCTACAGGAGGGTAACTTGAGAATGGGGTCCACCATTTATGAACAACGCCAGTGAACTTCAGCTATCTCATCTTCAGTTATTTGACCACAAATGGACATTAAAACTTCCTAAAACCTCATTTGGTTTTGTTGCTGGCAATCCTTGTGCTTGTCATTATTTCATATTCTCAGTTACAGGTCTGCAAGTCCTGATTCAAAGGGATGTATACTCTGCTGTATCAATGATGAAAGGTGAAAACATGTTATTCTTTACACCTTCTAGGAAATATTGTATTATTGGTTTATCGATCCAATTGGTCTGTGTAAATAATTGTAATGCAGTAAATCTCTCAGGAGTCCTCATGCCACAGCTGATATCTTCAGGGACTTTCAGGATCTTTGCTTAAGTCTCAAATTAAGAAGATGAAATTGAATTCAGTCTGCCAAGAGAAGAATGTCAAGAGGCATTAAACCTCTTTGATTTTTTTGCCAGAAGTGAACATTGTGTGTTATATATGGTATTGAAAAGTGGAACCATAGATTGATCAAATAGTTTGCACATAATTCTAATGAACAAGTGCTTCTGATAAAGGGAGGAGGAGGGGAACTGTCTGTATGTCCTCTTCTACATCTTAGTAGCCAAATGTATTTCATTAATGAGAGTCATCACTTAGAAAAATTTTTCCATGTCTATAACAAAATGGCTTTTAATTGTACCTCTGCTTCAAAATTAAGCTAGCAGACATGTAAAAAAAATTGGAAAGTCACTTAATAGATGTGTTTAATATTTTTACATTAATTGTTTGGATTCCAGCACATCTAGTGGTGAAAACTGCGACAATGTCTAACTGAAAACTTATCTTGACATAAAGTTCATAACGTTGCATAGAATTTACACTGTATTCAGTTGTAGAGTTTTGTTTTTGGAATGCCATTGATGCATCTGATCACAGAAGTTTGTTGAGATAGTCTTCAGGAACAGGAAACAGAACTTGACAAAAAGTTGAAGGCCTTCCATAGCAGAAGAAAACTGGTATTATGCCTAGGTTTATACTGAAATTATCTGAAATAATTTATAACATCGTGTCCAGTAAACAGAGTTTATCATCCAAAGAGCTACAAAGAAAAAAGCACTTAAGAAAAACATTGTAAGAATAAGGTGGAAAAAAGGCTATAAATCTTGACTTGATAGAGTTGTGTTTCTAAAATTTGTCTTCCCGGGCTTAATGAATGATGCTAACCAACTTACCACAACTACAGGGAAGTAGCTGGAAGCATGCGCTTCAGATTTGATCTCACTCCGATTTATGAACATACAAGGCCATATATATACTATTAAAATATTTTTTGCAATAAATACATATTTACATTTTGTTGATAAATATGAGGAAAAAGCCAACAATCTACTATTCATTCTGACATTTATGCTTCCTGGTTTATTACTGTGGGAATACTTTGGAGAGGAAGAAAGGAGGACAAGGTCATGAAGTTTGAAATATAACTTAAATGGGTGATGTTGTCTTAGGTGTTTATAAATTAAAGTTCTCAAAAGATATTTGCACATGTTTCCAATCCTCCCTCTTATTTTTCCACTGAAAAGAGAACAACACATAAATATTTAGCAATTACATTTACTATAGTGAGATTTTGAAAGACCACAATATTACAGTGGTGTACAAGACAGGAAAGTTCTCATTTGTTGCACTTTAGTATTAGCATTTTATAAATACTTAAAAAAAATTCATCATACAACACAATTTTGTGCTCAGTCTCTTGTGACGTTTGATAACATCAAAGTGGCAGGTAGATTAAATAGAAGGGGAAAGCATGAAATAAGCAAGGAGGTAAATTAGGAGATCCAACATGTGAAAGTATCATGTATAGGATCAAGAGTTTTTTCAGGTAGCTGTCAGCTGAAGTCAGTAAATTAGATTTGCATGATACAGGAGATCAATAGAGACCTAATTCTAAGTTTTTTTTTTTCAAGTGGGTATATATGTACATGTCCATATTGGTTTGAAAGATATCAACAGACATGGGGGGAGGGGGGTGTTTGTTTTCATATGTTATTTCTCCTGTTTTCTTTTTTCTTCCCTTCTTTACTCTTGTAATATATTACAAGAAAAATACAAGAGATGGAAATGATCAACTGAACTGATTGCTCAGAATCAGAAAGAGGCAAGCTAAAAAGAGGTTCATAAGGTAGATTTACCATAAAATAAATCAGTGGAGGAAACAAGCAAAGAGAAATTGAAGAGTAGATCTATGCCACATATACTGTGTTATTAATCACATTCTGGTTCCCTAAGACTTAACCAAATATTGCCATCTGTTCACCATCAGTCATGGAGGACTTTAAAAGCAGAACCATGTACATGTTTTCACTTAACTTGGTAGGTAATGAAGAAGCTTCTTAAGTGTCTTCATTTTCATGTAGAAAAGTGGAATTTGAAAGTTTGTTAATTGTGCAGGAGTCCAGTTAGGTACTTGAACAGACAGTAGGAAGGATGAATGCAGAGAAGCTATGACTACTTGTGTTGGTTACACAGGTACTCTGCAGCTCTGTTGAGGGGAAGGTTGAGCCAAACATGGGGTTTTTTTGCATTTCCAAAAGGGAAAAAAAAAAAAAAAGAGCGTTTTACTCATGGTTCATTTAAGAGAACAGAGATCTAATAGGAAAACGAGAGTGGTTAAAACTATTAAGGAATGAAAACTATGTCAGTATAGTCAGGATCAAGGCAAGGATGAATTCTGGCAATGTGTCAGATGGAGAAAGAAGCAGTCACACACTGAGAGTGACATAAACATTGGGGTATGAAGGAAAATTCCTGTCATCCAGGAAAAATAAATGCTTAACTATATTGATTTCTTTTTGTTGTGAGATCAGAGAGTTGCTCCTTCAAGCTAACCGGTTTTTGTTAAGACAAAACCCAACTATTTCCTTCCTTCTAAATAGTTTAAGTTAAAAACAAAAGATCTGTGCCCTGTTGTTTCTTCCTTATTACACCCTTACAACTTCTAGTCAAGATCCCACAGATATAATTCTACTGAGAAATTTGAATTTTGAGAGAGACAAAGATGAGATAAAATAGTAGTGTTCTTTTGTTGGCTTTTTTAATCTGTTAATTCTCTAGACCAGGATCTTAAGAACAAACTTTTTTTCACATAGTTAAAAAAGCTAAAAATGCTAAAAGAAGTGGTACAGTCGGATATAATATTTTGTAGAATATTCACTATTAGAAAGAAATTTGAGTTAGAACTGTCACTGAATCTGCACTTTTGTTTCCTGTGGACACACCAAAGAAATCATATGCAGAATGAAATTGTGACACAACGATCCCATTCCAAATGGCTAGATATCAGATTTCAGTGGTGTAGAGCTTTAATACGTTAGCTTCTATGCTGGTAATAGATTGACTGGCAGAGGCTGGTATGTTTCACAGTGGCATTTTGTATTGGTTTTAATCCAGAAGCAAAATGGCAGTGATTTTTCCAGGCTTTCTGAATGTGTCTTGTTTGAGTTTTCTAGTAGAAACTATCTCAAAAAGCCCTAAGTGGCCAAAGTTCTGAAATGTACAATAATAAATGAATGAAGCAAACCACTTTTGATTTGAAAAATATTAATTAGTGTAATGCCAAATTCTGTAATCTGTGCTGCTCAGTTCTACACTATTGCCACCTGTTGCAATAAAAAATTACATATGTGCTGTGTTTCATGACTGAATTTACTTATTATCTTGTGGAGAAATATATTCAATTTAACTAAAAACACAAAGAAACAAGTGGGGGAAGTTGTGAGAAAGTTTTTTGTTTTTTTTTTTTCTGTGGGGTTTATTTCTAATCAGTAAAGAGATTACTGTATTTGGAAAGTATTTCAAAATACCCACATAAATGATGCAAAATAGTGAGTGGGGTAAATAATTTCTTTCAATTTTTATATTCCTCCTGTCTCCAGGAAAGGCTAGCTTGATGGATCATTTGTCATGCTGCATTACCTCTTGTAAGTTGAGGGTGTTCGACAACACATGATTAGAAGAACACATGATTTCTGCAAGGTCTTTGACTCATCTTTTAAAAGACTAGTGAAAATTTATCTTCTTCCTCTTAGTCTATTTTGGCCTTCATTTTTATGCGTCTCAGTTTACTTATTATTATATAAATAGTAATTGCTTGCTGAAAGACAGAGTGTATTAATTAGTTAATTTTATAAAGTACTCTGAGATTCTTATGAAGGCTTATGTTGCAGAAGCCGCATTTTGTTCCCTCCTACTTCAGGATTAAGCTGTGCATTAGTGGCCCATAAGTAATGCCAAAGATGTCTGAGTCACTTGAGGAGAACAGAACCTCAGTTTTCATATAACCTATATCTGTAAATATATTTATAGCTTTTATCATTGTACAAGTGCTCAAAACAAGTTGAAACTGTGTTGCTGCATCAACTCTGAAGACTGCTTCAAAACGGAGAATATGAAATGAGCATCACTGCATATTCCCAGCCTGTTAAATTTGAATGTCATGTGTCAGAAATCTTCTCTGGCTTTTCTCAAAAAATATGATGTTAACACGATATACTCTTACATTTCAGTGCAGCATGGAACTAGACTTCCAAGTATTGTCTCACATGAGCAACATGAGCATAAACTGTTATATGAGGATATACTATACTTTTAGTTTAGTGTCTGCAATGTACTAGTACTGAGTGTACTAGTACTAGTACTGCAATGACCAGTACTGAGATGTACTGGTCATTATTGTAGTTTTTACCTTTAGTGACATTCTAATAGGGCAGTAAATGTGTATATAGCTCAATAATGGATGTTATATATTTCAATTTATTTAGAAACCAAAAATAATATTACTTGAGTGGCACATTAAATGCATTACGTTGTTTCTTATATGATAGCAGAAAGTGAAGATGTTGATTCACTCTACACAGAAAATATCATGTAGTTCTAGGAAAAGGAAGCGGAGGAGAAGGCTTAGTGGGCCTAATGGCAAGGTCAGACAATTTGCCATTACTTGTCTTATTACATTGTCTTATTTTCTCTTCCTACATTCAAAGCCTTGGAACTATGCAGGTCAGCCTCAAGGTCCAGCTGAAGACCAGGTCAGGCCCTTAAGAGCACAGCTGCCAATTGCATAAAACTGCAGGATAGAAAAATATTGTTCATCTGCATGTATTAGTTATCTCTGACAAAGTTTTGTATACACGCACATTATTTCCACATCAGGTGTGATATAGCTTCCATTAACTTGCCACCAGAAAAGACTTTATTAACCTATTTGATTATTTTTAGGCATATATTTTTACTCTTGTAAACGGAGGCTCTGTCTGTTACTAGCTGAAGAATTCATACAATTCTTTACTCCACCCACAAGGTATTTTAAGAGTGGAATTGGAATAAAACATTATTTATTTAGTGACACTTTAGTGTCATTTTCCAGGCAGATACATTATTTCAGCTGTTCTCAATAAAGATAAAGCATGTAGCATAAGATAAATATATATATTGAAAAGTATATAAAAATACTTATAAAATTGTATAGAAAAAGCAATATATATATTGAAACATAATTATAGGTAGAAGAAAAATAAAACCATGTTTTTTTCTAAAACATCAATAAGCCATAGAATAAGTGAGATATTTCACAAAGGAATTAGTCTCAAAAGTAATCTCAGGACTGTTCATAAAGAAAAGTCTTCCTAATCCAAAGAATGTTTCACGGATGAATTAAATACGATCTTACTTAAAAATGCTTATCTAAAACCATCTGATCTGAAATTGTTGCAAGCTTAGCATAGAAGTATCCTAGAAATGATCTATAGAAAATTAGCACACTGGACTTTAGTTTTCCTTCTACCTTGCGGAACTGATTTTTTTTCCCTATTCTCTTATTAAGTAGCAACTTATCTTACAGCTGACCCTGTACCGTGCTGGTTTTTGACATGCTGTATTCTCAGCTCAGGTGAATCAGAATACATTTATACTATCATTATTACCATTATTCTTATTGACTCTTACTGAGTCAATAGATCTTAGTTAATTGATCTTCAGTGACCTTTGAAGTGTGGTACAAGAGTGTATGAGAGTTCTGCAGAAGTGTACAGTAAACAGGAAAAGTACTGTTTCCCATAAGGCTTAGATTACTGGTAGTGAAATACTGACCACATCCTTTTTTCTGGTTCTGTAGAGAAATCTGTGGTTTTGCTTTTTCAGACATTGTCAGCTTTAGGCTGAAGCAGAATCAGCCATATCTATCTGAGCAAAGTGTGAGTTGAGAGGAAAGGATTTAACTAGCCAACATGTTTCATGTCCTGGTATCCTTTCTTCCTGGCAGAGATCTATCATTCTCTCTGCTAGGTTTTTTTCTGTGCCTTGCATTTTATCTTGATTCTTCTTAACCACTAGAAACTATATTGCCATGGTAACACTCATACACTGTAGAGCTTCAAATGAAACAGATCTTGAGAAATGCAAAAAGGTTGAGAAAAGCAATTTTGGTAATGGTTTCAAAAATGAGCAGCTATTTTTCAGGTTTATTTTTGCATATTTTGGGAAAGACAAAGACAACATTCTCTCACTGTCAGACCAGATAAGAACAAACATGAAGTGTAAATAAGTAGGGAAACTGTCTAGAAGTTCCTCTGCAGAGGTAAAGTATTCTAGAGGAAGTGTCACTTCCCATGTGATTTGGGAAAAAACATGTTGCACACCCTTAAAGCAACAACTTCTCTGTCATTAGGTTTATTTTGATCCTTTCAGCCTCTTTGAGAGTCTTCTACACTATGGTCCAGTCACACATAGAGTCTGAGTAGAATTAAAAAATGATCTCATAATTTCTCCCTAACATCTGCAAATACTTTTACATCAATTCCTCCTTGTCAGAACCACCTGAAATAACCACTGGAAATAATATTCCAAGGAGGCAATTGTTATTTTGTTGACTGTTACAGCTGGATAAAGAAGTAATGGGGATAAGCAGGAAACTGTTTCTTCTCAATAAATTAAAAGTTCAACTTTGAAAATTTGAAGAAAATGAAAAAATTTTATCTGCTGTCAGTATCCTATTCCCTATGCCCTTCTGAGTATTCCACAAGCTTTACATATCTTAGTTAATCAATTTATTTCCTCTCTGAGAAATTATGACAGTTAAAATTTTTGCCAGGGCAGGAGGAAAGCGTACAGTCAAACTAGAGCACATGAAAAACTCCTGAGGCTTTGTTCCAGCCTTGCAAGTATACAAGAGTAAGAGTATACTCTGTGACTACTCAGTGTATTCAGTAGGCACATTTTTCTTTAGTAATTTTAAGTCTGTGTTGCCTAAATGAGTAGTTTTATCTATTAAATTGATCCTTGCTTACACCCCAAAAACATTAATCTTGTCTGCGCGCTGGGGAAGGTGTTTTTTTAGCTCAGGGATTAAATTAATTCCGAAACATTAATGAGATACTCAGATTCTGACAGTGCTGATGAGGGCTGAGGCAGCTTGCAAAGTGTATCAGGCTGTCAGTGTGCCGATGGAGCACACCTGCAGGGGCCTCATGCTGTACCTTGTCAGTAATCAGGAACAATGTCTGAGGGCTTGTTCAGTTCCACCATGTGTGCTTCCTCACTCTTAAATCTCAGGCCCTGTGGATTACCTGGAGCTGTCCTCTTTGAGCACAACCCTTGAAGATGGTGGCTAAGGAAGCTAGCCTGCCCTGTCCTTGCAGATCAGTGTCCCTTCTTGGGGAGGAAGGACTTAGATTGAGCTGCCACAGATTTGATGTTTAAAAGAAATACTGTGAGTCAAAGAGGTTTGTTTTTCTAATTACTTTGTTAGGAGGGATTTTAATTTGAGGAGGATGCACTTGAAATGATCTCAAAACCAGTGTTATGTACACATTTTTTTTCTCTCTCAAAAAAACTGGGAATCATTCCAATGTGGGATTTAAGGAATTACTATATTTCTACAAAACAAAGCAGAACTCACTACAGCCCTACAAATCCCAGATCCTGAAGCTCTCAGTTTGCTAAAATACTAAGGTTTGTACAAAGTAGTCTGGCTGTGATTGAAATTAATTTCCCTCTCTTGATTCCAGATGACCAGTTCTGTCTGACCAGGGCAGAATTTGTAAACAGCCAAACACTAGCAATTAGAGCCAGATGCTGGACAATAAGCTGCACATTTGATTGCTGTCTCTAAAAATCACATTTACACATGACTATATTTATTATCTTTCAAATGAAGACATGTTTATTGATCAACGTGAGTGTACATCTCTAATATTTATGATAAATTTTTTACAAGTTCTTCATAGAAAGCCTAAAAGAACAAAAGATATAAAGAAAGACTCTGTGACCTCTTGTAGCTTACAATGAGACTGCATTTCAATAAGTACAACTTTCCAACTTTGAAAAGGTGCTATTAATACTGGGAAAATAAATGTTAGAAAGTTATATCCTCTTTTCTGATCTCAAGAATATATAGAGAATCATCTTACATGGAAGGCCTGTGAACCCTGAATTAAGTGTCAAGTGGGGCCTGTTAGGACTTAAAAACATCCTCTCTCTGCACTCTGTCTGCTGAACCTGGGATTTCCTGCAGTCAGAATGTGACTGACAGTTTTCTTAAATAATAGTGACTAGGACTACAGTACCAGCTATTTAGAAAATGTAAAGCTATTCTTATCAGGTCAGAGCTACATGAAGGAGAATTTAATATTTGTAATGTTTATATAGAGATTTATCTCAGAGCCACTTCTCTCATATATTATTTCCAAGTCTAATCTAATATTTGCTTGGAATCTTCCTTGTGTTCAATACTTTTTAGAACCGTAATAAATAATCCAATTCAATTTAGAAAATAGTAATGTTTTCCTCCAAATTCTAATAATCCTGTGATACAATCTGTCCCAGTTATAGTAACATGTAGTAATTTCCTTTCCTTTTCAATTTCTTTTTCCAGTTCTTTTTTCTTTTCAATTATTTTTTATAAGAGGCTCTTTTGTTGAAAAGGTTTTGAATGGGTTGATGGGGTATTTTGAATACATAGTTTCATTATATCTTTTTCAATTTCTTCCTTTAATGTACTAGATATTACTACTGAAAAATTATGCATAATCACTAATGGATATTAAGTGCTGCCCAGCACAAAGTTTTCATTCATGCATTTAAACATGTATGTAATAGATGATCTGCTTGTTTCATCTGTTTGTTTGTCTTGTGCAGTGAGAGGGCTCTGTGGATTCCTCCACCCTTTCAGGTGCTTAGGGTAGGGGTTACACACTTCTTGCTAACACAGTGACCATACATAGCAGACCCCAAATAAATGGACCCATTTCATCCCTTAGTGCTTCTTTGCAACTCTATTGTTACTAAGAGGTATTTCTCGGTAATCCTGAGTTGTTCTTAACTGCTGTATAGGTTACTTCCTGACTTCCTCTCCTAGATATTTCTGGAAGAAGTTTAAAGTTTAATTCTGGGGCCCAAATTTAAAGAAGTTGGTACATCTACCCTCTGGTTGTTTTTAAGGTTGAATTTACTTTTGATACAAGCTTGAAACCTTCATTTTTCAACACAAAGTACCAGATTCAAACTGAGTGATTATTGATCGCTAGGAATAGGTTGGTATTTTTACAAAGTGGTGTATAATGTCCTCTGTGGAGAGAAATGAAAGAAAAAATGGTGTGGTAGTTAATATGAAGATTCATAAAGTGTACTATATGAGCTGTATTTCAATCTGGAGCAATGGTCAACCTCTAAAGCCACTCAGGCACAGACTGAGAAAGAACTGATTTCTTGGACCTGAAGAAAGGGAGAAGGAATTGTCCAAGATAGTGTCAGCATATTGGTAGTGGCTAGAGCTTTCTCAGGACTGAATCTTACTACTTTCCATCTTCAGAGAAAGTACTAAATTACTTAACCCTGTGGGAAATGCCACTTAAATATTTTTCCAGGCAAGTCAGGCTGTATTCTAGCAGTGATGGCTCATGAAAGCCACTCTTTTATGGACATCTGTTATTGTTATTTTATTAATAAACCTGTGTCTATGTGTTTGGCTTTCCAAAATTCACTTGTAACATTACATAGAATGGATATTTGCTTCTCAGTTGGATCTGGACCTTGGATGACTTTCTCCTAGTGCATATCAAGAATTCCAAGTCTCATGCTCTCTGTTTAGCAGGTCTTCCAGGGGTATTCTCCATTTTATACCTCATCCACCCTGTTTTTCTTTCTCTGCTGTTGACATGGGTATGAAATGAGCTTTGCCATTTCATCCACAATTTAGGGATTTGATTTAGGAGTGGATGGTGCTTGGAAATTTTAACCCAGTTTCTCCAATTTAGATCTTCTGATTCTGTTAAATGAACTATCACTTCTGTAACATATTTTCTTCTCAGCACAGTGTGAGCATCAGGTAAACATTGACACAGTTTTAATTAGAGTAGCTTAAGGGAAGTTTTTTACTAAAGTAATTATTTTAAGAGTGCTGCAGATGCTTGCAATTTTAAGAGGAAAAAAAAAAAAGCAAAAGCTTCAGCATAAATTGTAAAAAATATAATACTATGGGTGTTCAGATCGGATCTGATCTCTTATGCCATCGTTTTGACTAGTTAATGTGTTTGAAGGCCAGATCATTTTTTAGAAATAAAACTGGCTTTGCTATTGGATAGACCTTATAAAGAGCAAGCTCAGCAAAAGTGCTTCCCAAGATAGTCACTCACAGGTTAGCTACTTGTCACAATCTTATTCTATGAAGTCAAAAAACAATTTTTTTTTTCCTAAAACAAAGTAAATTGTACTTAATATTCCTCTTTGTTGGCAAGAGATAGTTATTAAATCAGTGAAATGTTCTTCTGAAAAGTTGTTTTTCTATTTTGCTGGAGTTTTATATCCTTCTGGTAGACTCAGTACTGAACTATAAAATGCCTGTTATGCTAAGAACACTCTCCTTACTGAATTATCAGATTATTCTTTCATCACTATTAAATATGGTTTACAATAGCAATTAAATAGTAAGATGAGAATGCACATCTGTAATAGTGTCATAGGAGTCTGTCCACTTAGGCCATGTACCTGAACATTAAGTCAGAGAATTGTTGATTATTTTCCTAAAATATTAAATATGTTAATGTCACTCACCATGGAACAAAGAATACATTCAGGATGTGGTCATGACACCTGGATAATGTAATAATGAGATCAGAGCTGCCATTCTTTTTCTTGCATGGGTGCTGGTTGTATCAGAACTGCCAGAAGTTCAAATCTTATTCACAAATCTATACTCTTCCTCTGTAATAATGACTAATAATAAAATACTCTTTGCTTATTGTTCATTGTGCATTAGTGATGCATTCATGTATGCATCAGGATGAACTGACAAAAATACAGATAGTAGATCACATTGTCAAAGCACCTAAAAGCCTCAGGCCTGTAGATATTGAATGCAACTTTGTACTCGGAGAGCTTCTTTTTGCTCTTGATAATGACTCCAAGAGCATGCTTGCAGCACCCAAAGATCAGCAAAGCAGAAATCCCTGAACTAGGAGAGGAGTGAGGGACCTACCTAGGGGAGGAGTAGACTGTTGTTTAGGCTTGGAACCACGTGGGTGTATTTACATTGCCTTATGCCTAAGGGGAAGGGAAGGGAAGAAACACAAAGAGAAGCCATGCCAAAAATCTCTAGCTTGTGCATACTTAATTCACATTTTACTGCCTTTGAGTTATTTATTAAATGTGTATAAATATTTCCAGAACTGAGCATGTTCTTTCAGGAAGGCACTTGTACAACTAATATAAAAAAAGATAAATGTACCTTTAACACAGTTAGGAAGAATTTTTCTAAAAACTGAGAAGCTGGTCAGACTTGTATTTGTTAGATCTAATGACAAAATAGGAAACAAGGGTGACAAAGCAGCTGCCAAGAATTTATCTTCATTTTCTCTGATTCAATTATGATCCATTTTCCAGTGGTGTAAAATAAAAGGCCCACTTTTTTTTAAGATCCTTCAGGCTTTTTGCTCTGCAATAACGAGGTACATAGTGATTGGTGGTGATTTGAGCCCAACTATGTGAATATTGTCTTCAGAGGAACTTTACTACCAGAACACAATAATATCAATGCTGTTGTTTTCCTTTTCATTCCTTGCACCCTAACTTCCAAAAAATAAGTCTTAATTCTGAGAGAACTATACCCTACCACAGATGGGTCTTGTTCATATTTGTATGCTGGATGTGCACACACAGCAAAAAAATCAGTCTACCTTCACTGTAATGTTTAGAGAAGACAGCAGGTTTACCTAGTGGGGCCACTACAACATGATCAGAGAAAAAAAGAACCTATACATGAGGGCAATAATCTGGAGCATAATTGCTTAAAGGTAGACGCTCTCTGTTCTCAGAATGCTAAAATTTATGGTCCAAAGACCAGCTTTATATACTATTGTGGTGGAAAGTTGTAGATTATTTTTTTCTGTAGCTAAGACCAGCGCAGGTGGTACAAATCTCATTGAGGAATATGGACTCTTACATGTGGCATAGATCTGTCATGTCACCCTATAAAGCACATGATGATATGAAGGGTCAATAGGAAATCATGTCTGCAAATCCATATGGCTGCAATCTGGCAACTGTAAGGGTTGATGAAGCTACCTAGAGGTTGTTCAGAAGGTGACTGTTTCAAGAGTCTGTTGTTTCCCAGTCTTCATGTGGAATTTGAAGTGTAACAAAAGCATACATGGACACTTGCGGCATAAAACTATCAGC
The DNA here is from genome assembly GCA_023637945.1 of Phaethornis superciliosus. NCBI lineage: Eukaryota > Metazoa > Chordata > Aves > Apodiformes > Trochilidae > Phaethornis > Phaethornis superciliosus. Next base: position 38,616,662 of record JAJQWJ010000004.1, on the reverse strand, counting down.
TCCCACTGAACGAGTGGGAGTAGGTCATGCTAAAGGTTTTCTTCTTACATAGATATCTCTGGGTAGGCATTTGACATAATCATGAATGTCATATAAATGAAAATCAGTAAGTAACCTTACACAGAACACAAGAATAATTCATAATAATTTGTGGGAATTTGTAGCAAGACGAAACTTTCTTGGAGTATGACTCCCTGAAGTCAGACTGGTGCTCTGGCAGAAGCTGATGTCTTCAGGGTCAGTCAGTCTGGGTCAGTGCTGGTGCTCCCAACTCACCCAACCTCTCCTCTGGCCTGCTCTGCAAGTGAGCTGAGCTTGTGCTGGAGGCCAGGCCTTTTATTGGCCTCCTGATCCTGCCCCTGTGCAGTTGGGCCCAGCCCTAACCAGGCACAGGTGGGCTGAATGCAGGCTCACACCCACTGCCTGCTGATTAGCAGCACCTGGGTGTTGCCTTATCTCACTACAGGAATTCACTTTATTAGCAATGTTCCCTCTACTGTAATTATGTGGATATATAAAAAAGACCAGTTGTATGTTTCATGATATATTTTATGCAACCAACTAAACTTAAATGGGTACTACAGTATAAAAAGACAGTGATGCTTTAGTTCAGGAATTTAGAGAATTTTTCTTCAGGGACTCAGTTGGGAATTTTGGTAAAAAGATTCAGACGGAGCTGTAGTTACAAGCATGAAGAACAAAACCCCAACTCCTAACTGGATGCAAATTGTCATTTATCTTTTTCAAAGAACTAACAAAATTAAGCTACTTAGATATTTAGAAATTACAGAAAAGGAAAGAAGAGATCTGCCACATTACTATCTAGTTGTGGAGTGCTTGACTTCTCTCTTCTGCTTGTCTTTTCAGCTCCTTCTTGAAATCACTATTCCCAGTGGAATTCTGCCTAATGCTCTTCATATAAATCCATAGAGAATGATAAAAAATTTTGGATTCGTTCACCACACATCAAATTCTACTCTGATTCTTCACATCTTTTTTAAAAATGCTTCTGTTTTCTGGTTCCATTATAGCAGTTTTTTATACTATGTACATACAGACAGGTATTACTGTGACTTCTTCGGGCTAACACGTTGTGTTGCAGTGGGGATCTGATCACACAGAAATACAAAGAGAATGCTAACAATTAATTTTGTCATTGTGGAGCTATTTGAATGGTGGGGCACTGGACCCAAAACTTCCAGTTTTAGGTTCACAAAGGTCATACCTGGGGAAGGAGGCTGGAGGAATCAAAGATATGTGCTGTTAATTTGGTACAAACATAGTCTACATTTGGTGAGATACCAATAGATAATTTTGGAGATTGACATCAAAAGTATAGGAATTACAGTAAACCTCTCTGGTCTGCCAACAGAGGTGGAAACTGGACACACGTGGTTCATATATAAACACTGTTTTTACTTACTGACTTCAACAGACCTCAAATAACCTAAAAAAATTCTAGTTTTCAGGTTTTTTGTTTTAGATTCTTCCTGAAAGTAGGAAAGCAGTATAACTTTTTTCATCTTCTAAGGAGTGAAATGAAAAAATGGAAGAAGAGGCCTTCTGCTCTGACACATTTATAGTCCACTGACACCAGTGAGACAAATGAGAACTGATCTTCAATGCCAACCTAAGTGCATACAAGCTGTGCTAGGTCTTTTCAATGTCCTTGTTGAGTATAGCTGGGTCTGAGCTAGCAGGTTAACAAAAATATTTTTTTTTTTCCAGTGGTACTTTCACCTGTCTTTGTCGTTGAGACCTTTTTGTTCTCTATTAAATCAGAACGAAGATGAAGAACTTGTTCCAGAGCTGACTACACTATCTGGAGGAGTAGAAAACCTAGGATCTTGCAGCCACTACTAGCTGTGAAAACTAGCCCAAATAGTTTCTTGGATTCTGCTTTACTAGTTTGACAGCCAGCTGTATAGAATCATAGAATGCTTTGGGTTGGAAGGTCATTTAAAGATCATCTAGTTCTAGCCCTTGTGCCATGGATAGTGGAACTTCCCACTAGATCAGGTTGCTCAAAGTGACATCCAACCTTGCCTTCAACACTTCCAGGGAAGAACCATCCACTACTTCCCTGGGCAACTTTTTCCAGTTCCTCACTACCCTCACACAAAGGAATTTCTTCCTAATATTTAATCTAGATCTGTCCTCTTCCAGTTTGAAACTGTCAGCCCTTTTTCTTTTGCTACAGGGTCTTGTAAAAGACCCTCCTCAGCTTTTCTGTAGGCCAGTTTCACATACTGAAAAGCTGCAGTAAGGTCTCTCTGGAGCCTTCTGTTCTCCAGGCTGAACAGCCCCAAGTCTCTCATCTTGTCTTCACAGGAGAGCTGCTTTACCCTTTTCATCATCTTCATGGCCCTCCTCTGGACTCACTCTGAGAGTTTCATGTCCTTGTGCTGGGGATCAAGGGCTGGACACAGTGCTACAGGTGGGGTCTCACAGGATCAGAGTAGAGGGGGCCTCACTTATTTTGATAAAACTTGAGAATACTGTTTAGTTGCACGGGCTTCTATAAAGTTTTTGTTCCTTATACAAATTGTTGGAAAAAGTTTTCTGTGTGCATCAGAATTCTTTTTTTGTTGGTCTTTTGAGAAAGATTATTTAGGATTTGACTTCCTCAGATAAGAAGGCCTAATGTGAGAAATTACTGCATATTTAGATCTAATACTAAGAAATGACTAACAGCTCTGATACATGATACACTTCTGTGTTTGGCTATTTCTTACTGTTTTGTAGATTGCAGTCCTTTACCACCATTTCCCAGTTTCTTTGAGCAGCTGCTGTTTATTCTCTTCACTATTCAAGATTCATCTCTGTAAGCCCAACAGGAAATCCCTATTAACAAGGAAAAAAATAAGCAAATGCTTAACTAATCAACTGTTAACCATCAGTACCACATTACACTAACATGCTTTGAAAATCAGATTGGGGGAGGGGGAGGGAAAACCTTTAACAATTCATGAAGTATGTAGTAAATCTAGCTGACAGAAGATAAACTTCTCCAACACTGAGGCAATGAAAGTGGTGTTGATCTATATAGCTGCAGATGTGGCTCCAGGGTGCAATCTGTCCAGCTGCTCAATATCAGTGCTGCCACATGGGCACTGCAACAGGGAAGATAAATAATAAACCTCTTAGTCAAAGAGATAAATACAATTGGCTGCTGCTAGTTTTCACACCCAGTGCCTGCTGGTTTCCATTGTTAGGGAAAGAGAGTACTTCTGTAGGGTATCTGATGCACACAAATAGAGAAAGAATGAAGACTTCCTCGTTAACACTGTTATGTTAGGAAAGGGAGGAAGGATTTGGAATTTCATCTGCTAGCTTGCAATTGGTTATGCTAAAGAATACACAAAAAATTAAGACTGTGCAGAGGCTTTAGATAAGAGTCCAACATTTAACTGCACTGAACCCAAAATTAATGAAACCGTCTTATCCTTATGGTGAGATTTCTGCTTAATGCGTCTGGCAGAACCTCGGCAGAACCTCAAGTCCTCTTACACCAAATCCAGAAGGCCAAAGGAGATGAGCCACTTGTCTTTCCTCCATGGTTAACCCAGAGGAAGTCAGTGCAATGTTTTCAGTTACAAACCCAAAGTTTTTGAGAGCAGAATCAGGTGCAAGCAGTTAATTTGGTAGATGTATGTTTATTTAAGAACAGATTAGTAAGTAGGCAAGCCAACACAGGCTAATCATGGGGTATCTTAAAATATATATGTCAGAAAGGGTTTAAAGCTGTCATGTGCATTTCTGAAGACTATAGGTTCACATATCTCCTCTGCAGAAATCTAAAAATCTTGCACCTAATGATTAAATCCGGGATTTAGTAACGTAAATTTTCTAACCCCAGAAGCCCATAACTGAAATATTTTGCAATTTTCCCCCTTATAATATCAAATGAGGAAAAAAAAATAATTTCTTGAATTTTAAAAACACTTAGTTCCTATGATCCATAACACAGCACTGACAATCTTGATTTGCAGGCTGATAGGAAATTACTTTTGATGGATTACTGAGGTTTAATGAAATAATAATTCAGTGTTTTCCCCTTACTTTGTCATGTAGCAAAATGTTGAAAAGCTACCAGTGTAAACTTATGAAGCAAGTTTGAGTGTAGGCTTTAAAAATTGAATAATAAAATTAAATCCTCTGGCAGGCAGGTGGAAGAATAATGCCTGCAGGACTGTGTTTTCTGATGCCATCCAGTGAGATAATGAATCCATGTCTATGGAAATTGATTCATTAATATTTCATTGAGTCGGCTTCAGTACAATTCATGAACTGCCCCTAGAAATTCAATAAGTGAATTCAATGAGTTGCAGAGCTTAACAAATCTGGAGTAAAAATACTGTGAGTTGGTAACTGCCAGAGGAATATGCTGTGTGAAGTGAGCCATGGCAATAGTATTTGGTGGGTGAATTTTATCTTCGGAAAAGCCTCACTAAAAAAGCTGTGAACCTACATACACATGTGAACCCAGAGAGTTATATTAAAGTAAAGAAACTCTGGATAGCATCCTGAAAAAAAAAAAAAAAGCTTCTTAATTTCTCTTAATGCTTTGAGTTATTGGATATTAGAGCCTGAGACAGATTTGCATTTTTCAGTGGTAGTTATCTTTGTAATGGACTTCTGCTACATAATACCTAAATCTTGGTAGGTGCAATTGCAGAATCCAGAGCATTCTTTGTGACACAAACTTCATTATTCTATCGTCATTAGACAGTATGTGGGAAAGAAAAGTTTTGTCCAGGAGCACACAATGGATCTTGTTATTTTGCTTCATTTTGTGCAATCAAAGGATGTGGGACAGATGTGAACATTTAAGCTATCTTGGAAGAAAGAATAACCATGTGAAAATGGCACACAGCTGAGGTTTTTTGGGTCAGAAACACGCATGCCAATAGTTCAATTCACCATGCAGAATTGGCATCAAAGGGACTGATTTGGAAAAGAGATTTAAAGTACCTTGCTGACTAAGTAATTGGTCTTTGAGTTTCCCTAAAAAGAAACTGATACATAATTTTATTTCCATTTTGTATCAGTGTCTCCAAGACCATGTCTAACTAACCTGTATTGATGTCTTCTAATTAAACCATGCTTGATATGCTTATGCTGCAGTGGTGCATACTGAGTGTGCATGCTAGACATTCCAGATAAAGTAATTATGCTATTTGTCACTGTCATGATTAATGTGTGACAGCTGTTATGACAGCTGTGCCACTGTTTTGTCACAACACTATGTTCATCCATAACAAAATTAGGTGTCTTACTCAAAGGTAAACAGTTGCTGCTATTTCCCCAAGAAGTCAACAATGAAGAAAACTGAGAAGGAATATTACATGAACTCTGTGACAAATAAGAGGAGTGACATCTTTATTTTTTCTTTAAATGCGTAGGAAATGCATATGGTTCACTTTTAGCAAACAGTCACACAGAGCCAGTCCATTACTAATCTAACTAACAAGGTCTTTCTGTGTGAAGAGATTGCTCCATAATTTGAATTTGCCTTGTCAGGGAAGGGTTTAGATACTATCTGAATTAACATTGGCTGTAACTCTCCCTTCAGTGGTGGGAGGGGGATGGAGATCGAAGTCAGGAGAAAAAGCAGAGGCTATAAAACAGAGCTGAGAAGGTTCATCTTCTCCCTTAGTAGTCAGTCAAGCAAAGCAAAATAACCTTCTGTGCATTTGCTCTGACCCTTCTGTCTGACACACACATACTTTCTTTTGGTTTAAGCTAATTGAAATCTAACTCCAAACTGAATCTTAAACCATCTAATAAAATACTATTTTGTTAATGTTACCTAACACTATTTCTTATGAATCCGTTAAACCAGATTTTAACAATAATTAAAGAAAGTGATGCAGAGGGACAGATGGCTACAAGAAAGCATTGTTTTGCTATCCTGTAAGTTTTGGTGATATGACTATTGTGCATGTTGTTTAGGTGCAGAAAAAATGTACTTTGGGTTCTGATCACTATGAAAGATAAGCCAAGAAACATAAGCCTTAGAGCAGGAAAGCGCACATTCTGCCAAACATGCATATTTATACTAAAAAAAAAAAAAAAATCACTTATATTTAAAAATAGGAAAACCTTATTGCCAGAAACTCATTTGAAAATGATGAATATCTGTTTTAATGGTATCTCCTATTTTCCATAGTTTATTTTGGATGATACACACATGGTGTATTTTGCTTCCCTGATTTACTCACATATGCAGAAAAAGAGTATACATGATGTAAATTATATTTTATCCCTCATCTACAATAAATGAAATTAATTCAGTTTCTGTTATCACTAGATGTTTTATATGAAATATCATATGCACTGTGTACGGGGTTTTTTTTGCAACATAGTATTTACATCTGAGCCGAAGTGGAATGTTTGAAATTATCTCTAAAAGTGTATCTTTATTACTGACTGGTGAGAGAAGATATACCAGGGAATTTCTAATACAGTTCAAGAAAATATCCCATACAGTCACTTATTTTTTTTCTTATGATCATTTCAAGACTATGAAGAGAGTCATGGGTCGTATCTCTTGGAAATAAATAGCATCAGTAGTGGGTGAATGTATCATGGGCTTATTTTTTGAGATGTTGAATGATACGTATGCATAAATACGTTAGATGAAAAAAATAATCAAGTTAAAATCTCTGGATTTTTGAGTATTCTTTTCCTTCTTTATGAAAATGTAGGTGGGATCATTGTAATATATTTGCATCATTTATCATACATATATTATAATATGACAGATACTTAGCATAGAAAAAGAAAACTACTTTAAAAACTAAAGATAGTAGATAATCCTAGATTCATATACATTGTATTCCAGTCTTTCTTAGAAGCCTACATCTTAACTGACATAAGGCACTGGTAATTTTTATTGAAATCATTATAGCATTGGCAGAAACAGCATCTAACAGGTGTGTTCAATTTTTATATGAAGACGGGACTCTAGCTATTGAGGAAGCAGGACCTGTCTTGCAGTTTTTCCTTATATGAATCCAGTTCTAAAGGAAAATACAGAAATACTTTTCCTAATCTCTGCAGTAATTTCAGCCATGGTACTGAGGAAACTGTTCTGATGAGTATCAGCCAGGACAATCCAATATTTTAGATTATCATAATTAAAAACTAAAATTTATTTCCCTCCCGTTTTGCCTATAAATGCTGAATATTTACAGTAGCAAAAAACCCCTAACTTCCTATGCTATTCAGTAGTACTTAAAATGCATTAGTAACCTTCTTGGAAGAATAAACTTTTCAAAGTCAAAAAGTCTAACTTTAACTTCTAAAAACACCCTGAAGCAAAGCCAGTCCAAACACAGCTTTTACTGAAGGAACTAACTACTTTTAGTAGTTAGTAGTTAGTAGTTTTCACTGGAACATTTAGTTTCATTTACTTAGTGAACAGATTATTTTTTTTATTTTTCATACTGTAACCCTCTAAAGGAAATACTCTTCCTTTAATTCTCGTTTAACTCTTTTCTATATATTTCCCTTTAATTCTGTCTTGGAAAATTGTTTTTACATTTTTTTACAAAACTCTGTTTTGACAGGAAAGAATGTTTTTGCTCTGTTTGACAAAAAGAATTCAAGATTTTTCTCTGCACTTAAATATCAGTTCTCTTGCACTGATTTCCCAGTCTATTTCAAAAGTGACATGGTAAACACTACTTTTTCTGATACTTTCTGTAAATGTCTATATTATTCAAAGTTCATGTGAAATCTTTTTGTGAAGAAAATAACCTCTATGTAAGATAAAGTATTTTTTGTGGATAGTATTTAGTGCCATGCTCCATTGTCTGACTCAGTTATGTTTTTTTGGATGGAGTTCAGTGGCAATTAAGATTTGCAGGTGGTACATCCTCATTCCAATAATTTATGAAGTATGTTGTCAGCATGTTTACAGCCTCTTCAGAAAGATCTGCTGCAAAGATGATCTTGATCAACTTCTCCCAGAAAACCACTACTTATCATGAAGTAAGAACACATAAGAACATTTATAAACAGGCACATATACAGGAATAAAGAATGAAGAATGTGACTCTTCATAATTGACAAGCTGTAGAGCTCTCTACTGAAATGAAGGGACTTTGAAAGCTTCACTGCTAGTTCCAATTACATTCAACTTCCTGATGTAATCCTGTGACAAAAGCAGTATAAACAAGAACATTCTGTGTTTTAAGGAGGGGAAGTATTTGCAGAAGATGAGTCAGCTATTGAAGTATGAGGCCTGTTTCTAGTGACAATGTAAAGTATCATTTCTCTTTTACACTTAATCTATGTTGTCACAAGTGCATGCTACAATAGGATTGTAGATACAGGCTTCTGCTGACATTTGTGACTGATCCACTTCAAATGTTTGATTGTCTCTTGAATCATACCTTTATTATTATGTGTGTGAAATAACTCTTGTGCCCTACTTGTCCTTAGGACAAAGTGGAGCAGAAGGTGCAGAAATAGAAGACAGAGCTGTCTGAATATCCAGACTGTCTGCAGCAGGATTGCTCTCTGGGTCTGACAGTATTTAACTACACTGATTTTGCATGCTGTAGGACCACTGCATTGGTTCCAGTGAGCACTCCTGTGACTATTGAGAATAAGGTAAGGGGTGTAGTGTGATTTCCACCCTTCTAGCCTTGTTTCAATTTTCTGTATACTGCGTGCCATGAAAAGGAAATTAAAAGGTACCTTTTTACTCAGAGGAGACCAGCTCTGTTGCTTTTCACTTCATTGTTGTCATCTTCCAGCAACACAGAATAAATGCACCTGAACATGCTAGAGCGAGTTGATATTCTGAAGGATGACATGTAGCAAATACACTCACCCTTTGGGGAGAAAAAACTGGTCAGGGAAAAATAAATGTTAGTGGTTTTCTTGGGAAAACAGCGTCAACAGTAAAAAAATATTTTAATGAAAGCTGAAGTTACACAATATGGCAGAACTGGCACAAATGGTCTTATACACTAAACCTCTAGCACTGTGCTTGAAAAATGGTACCAGTAGTATCCACCTAATCCATGCAAATGACTATAAAGTTTACAAAAATTAGCAGCATGGGTGAAGCGTAGTATCAATCTCAGAAGTAAAGGGTTTTACTGGTACAGAATATCTACCAATAAAACAGTGAGGTTTGATAATTTCATGTCTGCTTATTTCAGGGAAATTAGAGACAACAGATTGAAAATATCAGGGGTATTAAAAATATTTGCATTTGACTTAATAGTTATTAAAAATGCAATGATGCATCCTGTTTGGGTTCAGCTTTCTAAAAGGGAGTAGAATTTAAATGTACTTAAAAGAAGAATGATACGAATAGACTGTATTTACCTAGTTATATGCTAAGTCTAGAGAGGAAGTATGAGAGAATGGGAAATTTAGGCCTCAGTTGGAAAGAGCTTCTCAACATCTCTGCACTCAGCAATTTACATTGTGGTAAAAGAAACAACCAAAAAAATAAGAAAAACCCAGCCAAAACTATTTTGGTCCTTCAATAACCATGAATGGTGAATAAATTAATGAAACCACAAATTAATGAATTTTCCCTTATTTCCCCTTGCTGCAGTTAGTCTTGGATAGTTCTGGACTACAAGAATACTCATAACATGCAGTGCCTTTATTAAGACAAACCGAAAACCAACCATAAAACGAAACAGAAACACTCTGCTCTTGGATGACTGAGTAGCATTTATGAATTCTTTGATTCTGGGCTCAAAATGGATTTTAACATGCAAATATAGTTTGCATAGGATCAAGTTTACTAGCTTTTCTCCAATGGTGTAGGTTACGCTGATCTCTGCAAGCAGACGGTAACTGGCAGAGCATTTTATTGGCTCACTACATATAAATAAAATAATAAGACCTAACTATTTGCTCTATAAGGCAGGCAACCAGATCTGTCACAAGAACCATAACAAACAAAGCAACAAAAGGGCATGTACATTTGCAGGATATAGCCAAGCTACTAATAAAAACATTTTATTTAATCAGAGAAGTCTATAGTTGAGTATTACTTTAATGAGTTCAGACAGAGTAGTACTTGTAACTCAAACTCCATGCTTTTCATGTTGCAGAACACCAGCGTTTTAGGCCAGCTGACAGCAGAAATAAGACAAGTTACTCTGTGCAGGAATCTCCAAACAGACTGAAGAGCCGGAGTACAGATAGGCACCACATGCTGTTTTCCTAGAGGTCATGGGAAATGACAGCAGTGGAGAGAGGCCCTTAGCAGCATGTCATAGCACATCAATCATGCAGAAGAGGAAATGCATCCTCATGGTTGATACTGTTAATGAGAAAATTACTGTTTCCTGATGCTGGGCCTGCTTGAATCTTTATTGTATGGAAGTTATATAGATTCAAAACATCTCTCATTAAGGCTAGAGAAAGGGTGTGCACATGTGTGTGTATACATGTGTATGTTTCGTTTTGCTTTTAATTGAGACATTTTTCTTTAAACTTCAGTCAGATTTGGGTTAATTTTCTAGACTGTGATAAAGTCTGAGGATTTGAATATATAGTGAGCTTCCACATTATCATATTGACTGCCTGTTCTTGATCTTGTGATTGAATGTGGACGATTCCTGCCAGTGCTGTCCTTGTCCTGGCATTATTGCAGATGGAAATGCTAACTAGTCTCAGCTAGTTCACCTGTGAAAAGATAGCCTTACCCTGTTACCTTGAGATTTCAACTCTACGAAGCAAGGTGACAGAAAATGCTATTGGATATGCTGAGTCTGTCCCCAAGTTTGATGAGCATGTACTGGAAGTAACTCTAAACATTTCCTGGTTTTATATATTGTACTAGGTGTGCCTCCACTTTAGAGGACTGTAGTTCTACTGTTCTACTCTGATCTTCTTGTTTCTCCTTTCATTTAAAAAATATAGTACCTGAAGTCATGCTAACTGTGTGTAGTATGCTCAAAATTTTTCACTTTCGTCAGGGTGTTATATAAGCTACACTCTGACCTTGTGAATATGAGTATGCTAGACTTTTATCTTCTGTACTTAATTCTGAAAAATCAGGCATACTCGACCCAGACAAAATGCACTGTTAATGTATTAGCCTTCTACATCTACTTCTCTGACAGTACCATGCTACATAGATGTACCCCGAGTGGCGGAAAATTACAATGAAAAGAAACGAGTGAAAAACCAAGTTGAGAAATTAAATTATTTTATTTAATTGTTTGCTTTTGTTTTATTTTTTTTACAAAAACTTCTCAACATTTGAAGAGATCAGGATTCTGTCTCCAGTCTATTGTTGCATGCACCCTCTGCCCCCTAGTTTGACTTAGTTACAGGTGGAAGTTATGTTCATGAAAATATATTAGTCATTTTCATTCTATTACATCAGTAGAAAACGGAACATAAGCAACCTCTTTCCATCTCTTCACATTCAGTACCATATGGAACAGATATTTTGCAAACATTGTCTGTGAGATGACCTAACATTTCTTAGCTGAAAAGTACACAAGTAACTTTCAGCAAGGACTGAACACACAATACCCTTGCTGGTCTTTGCCTCGTAACCAAGTTTTGAAAGATGACACTAAGTGAAACTCAGCCTGCACAGTAATATCCAGGATTTAGTACTTCTGTGAAGCTATCAAAGTAAGTTCCTTCAACAAGTCCTTCTCTGTTTTGAAGAAAGAGGGTATAAACACACATATATGTATATGTATGTGTATATGTATACATATATTTATATAGTATGTATATATTTTTATGCACACTATTCTATGTATATACATACTTGTCTGTCTGCATTTATTTCTATCCGTCTTATCTATATAAGATTACAATGTATCCTTATATATGTGTATGTATATTCGTATGACCAAATGTATGGTCATTTAAAAAAACCTGTTTCCTAAAAGAAGAGACTGTAAAAGGACTATGAACCTGGCAAGCAATGTAAGCAGTCTCTTTATTTCTCAGAGTAAATATTATTTGTCTGTTCTGCATTGACTCAGTATTCCTTGTGCAAAGTGAAAGGAGCACGAGGCATCTACTACAGTGTGTCTGGAGTTCCAACAACAGATCTTATTTTAGAGCAAGAGGTGGTGAAAGTGATAGAGAATCTTAGGCTATAAACCTCAAATCTCTTTTATATATGTGAAAGACTATGGAAAGTGCAAGATAAAACCTACAGCCTCTGAAGAGTTCAGAACAGTCGCAGTTGTGCTAATATTTAAGCCCATCTGAGTTTACATGTGATTCCCAAAACAATAACTGAAGCCAAAGTTATTAGGCTGTTATTAATTTTTTTCCAAATTCAAAAGCAATTCCATTACTGATATGAATAAATCAACCATTTTCTATGATATTCCTGATTGTGATAAGCACTAATATCCCAAAGCCTGGCAATGAAGAGAAAGTGTAATACTCTTACATGGTTGCTTTCATATACAATTTACAACACCCAAGTATTTTCGAGCCTATTAATCTAGCAGTTCTATTCCTGAATACTGCAATGTAATATATCCAGCTTTAAAAATTCCACATTTTTATGAATGTGAATAATGTGGTTTTATTGTATTTTGCAGTCCCTCTTCCCTGTCTTCCAAAACTATGAATAATTGCTTTCTTGGGAATAACCTTTGTGCAAGCAGAGAGTTTTTTCTCACACTGGGCTTTTCGTACTTCCTTCAGGTTATGTGGTATTGTCTCAGCCTGCTGGGGGCTTTGTAAAAGCTACCAGTCAGAAACTGGTGTCAGTCAAAGCTAAGTCAGTATCAGGACTTTTATGCAACAGTTGCTTCCAAGTTTTGCTTTAATACCTGGGGTTTGTGTTACTGATATTAAATAAAAATTCTCTTCAATGAATTTTAAAGTAAGCTAAAGCTCTCACCAGAGATTTGTAAAAGCAACCTAACAGTTGTTCACTTCCCTGCCTTGTCCCCCTCCCTTCTCCTTTTTAGTAGAAGGGATTTAAATTATGTATTAACCAAAAAGGTAAACAGAATAAAATGGGCAATTAAATATTAATGGAAGATGTAGGGGAATTGTCCTGTGCAGCACTTAAAATGGCCTGAATGATTAAGCTGTGAATTTCTCTCCCTTAGGTATTGAAAAATTCATCAGCACTATTTAATAAATGTTCATATTCGTAGCCACTCATGTTTACACTACAGCACTTCCAGGAGAGTGCTTACTAAAGAAAACATTTTAATGGAAGGTGAACTTTCCTGTACAGTGAGTCACCTTAAATTATACCAACTATATGGAGAGAAGACAGAAAAATCTCTGAACTGACAATGGGAATTCTGCATAACTTCTTAAAGAGAACTGCCTATGGGTTGTAAAGGGCTTTCTGAATCAGAAGCTATTTTGAAGCTTTTAAAAATTAATTTTGTTTGCATCTTAAAAATATGTAACCTTCACTGTCCATGTGAAATTATCTTCCTGACTTTGGCTAAAGTCATGATTACTATCAGAAAGCCACCTGTCTGATCCAAGAGGCATCCAAGAGGAAGAGGGGCAAAACAAAACTTGCATTACAAATCAATCAAATGAAGTAGTTCTTCTCCAGGTGACACTCTGTAGACTCAATTTGCATAAGCAGCATATTAACACTTTTAAAATATTCATTAGCAGATTTACTGGTTTAATGAATACATTCACACCAAAACCTTATCAAATAATAAAAAAGAAAATCCTGAGTGCTTGGTATATTAATAAGGAAACTAGAGAGTTTGTAAGAATGTCTGTGCTTATTATGAGGATATTCTCTCCACCTGTGATTCAGTGGCTACCTCAGGCTGGAGTCAGCAAACCTCTTAGCTTCCCCCCCTCAAACTTTTTCTCATTGCTTCTGTATTCAGGTGCAAGGGGGAAGAAAGCAACACACTTTGTTTTTTCTGCAGGGTCATGGCCAATATGCTTTCAGCAATTCAGCACTGGGGTATAGTCTACCTTTGTGTCCCTAATCTGTTCTGGGTTAGGGAGGGGTTCAACATTTGTTTTTATGTGTTGTTTCTCTTATTAGTGTGTTCAAATCTACAGCTTAGGGCAATGCTGGAACTGCAAAGACTTGGTGTTCAGATGCAACATTCACTGCAGATCATTGTCTTTGTCTCGCTTGTTAAGTTATTAATCCAGCAGAGGTTCTTTCTGACCTTCCTGACTCTCTGATTCTGCTCATCAATTCACACAAATACCATGATATCCAATGACAGTTCTGTTTGGTGCACTCTGGCTTCTTTAGACATGGGTTAGGGGAGACTTGATGAAAATATTTTTTCCAAGTGAAGTTGACTTAGTTGTGCTGTGCAGATTCACATGGTAGCCAAGGGCTCGTGTCATCTTGGCAGACAGATGAAGTCTAGAATAAAGTAGTGATTTCTCCTAGGAGAATTAGTTTTCTTCTGCTGAAGCTGCATGGTGGCAATTTGGCTATACTTCTAACAAAAGATGTATTAGATAACATGGGTTTACTACATATTTTCTGAAGAGAGCTGCTTCACTGAAGGTTATTATGGTTGGAAGGAAGATTTTACTCATTTTACTATGCTGTGAGAGTACTAAAGCATACTTCAGAAAATAATTTTCTTTCATTTTCTCTAGCATGTGCTTTTCTCTGGAAGGTAAGTCAAATTCAGCCTTTTCAAAATTCCAACTTAGTTTCCATGAAGCATTTCTCAGATGCAGGGAAGTTATTTGTAAAGCTGCACTAGTAACATTTGCTACAAAACAAGGATATGCTAATATTGCAATTTTGAAAGGATGAACGTCTCAGGTCAAAGAGAAGGTTCAAACTTCTTCGCAGAAAGTAATAAGCTAAATACATTAATATAGATTAATATTATGGTCTGGAAAATACCAAAGCTAATTAATATTCATTCCTCAGTGTTAGCTCAGAACTAACTGTGCAAAGTTAAATGTTTTGTATTTTACTGTAATATTATTAACCTGATAAAATATTTTTATATGAAATAGATCTATATACCCTATTTGGTTATAGAGAAACATTAAAATAACAATTGGTTAAAAAGTTCAGAAATAAACTTATCATGTAATGAAATTTCTGCAGACTTCCCCTTCATTAGGTACTTCATCAGGAAGCACAACATTCAAAATTTTGTAAATACTATTACGAACTTCCTTACCATTCTCTCTGCCTCTCAAAACCATTTAAAATATTTGATATTTATTAATTTTTGTTAATTTGAAGTATCTGGGACAAAGTTTATTTTCTGAGCTACCCAGTTGTCACAACAAGGAACTAAATAATTTCATGTCACGTGTAATGAGGTCACATATAACAAAATATGAATGGGCAAGAGGGGAAAAAGATCTTAATTTGAACCAAAATTTTCTACATGAAGACCACTTGCTAAAGACATTCAATATTTTTAGTTTAACTCGTGTGCACAAGGAAAAAAAAGGATATCAGATTCAGAAATTATGGCAAATCACACCATTGTTGCATATATTTTATTTGAAGTTATCAATAAGAAGACAGATTTTTCATTGGCTTTCATTTGCTGAGTCTTGGAAGGATCCTTGAAAGGATCCTGTTTTATTTGGAGGTAGTTCAAACCAAACATTTAATAAGTATCCTGCTTTTTTTAACCCACTTGCCATAGTTCCCAGAAGAAATGCTGCTGTCTCTAGGAGGTTGAAAGATTTTTTAATTTTTTTTTATTATTATTTTTAAGAGGAGTGGGAGGAATTAGCACCTGTCATAGGTCAGAAAGGCAGAACTGCTAAATTTTTAGTGGAAAGGGATTTTAAAGGAAACTATTATTCTGTGAGAAAAAAACTGCTTGGTTTTCTAAATAGCCACCTGGAAAATTCTAATCAGTAGGTAGATGGATACAGGCAGGAATTTTCCAGCCTTAATGATGACAAAAGACTGAATCAGCTCACTCAGCCTTTTTGCTTTTCATCTTTTCATCATCAGGCAAATTGGTTCTGGCCCGGCAGTTTTTGTGGGAAACTCTTATAAACTTCACTTTCACTTCCAGATCAGTGGTTTCAATTTTTTCCCACAGAAAATCTATTCAATTGCCTCCCAGAAAAAAAAATTCCATGGAAAATGTTGGTTTTGATTGGAGTTTCTGGAAAATATTTGGGCAGTCCTGCTTTACGGTCCCTGTGCTAGAGAAAACAGTCTGTACCCACAGTGTATTTCATTAGCCTGTCTAAGAAGTGGAATCCAAGCCAAATCATACACAGCTTTCAAGTACTTGGAGTACTCCTGGAACCATTGCATTTTAAATCAAGCTTTTTCAATTTGTATTGATGAAACAACAAACTACTTTTGCTGTCAGTTCAAGTGTGTATGGTATCTGAAAGAAGAATTGATTTTAAAAATAGGAAGAACTCAAAGTGCATAATAATCGCTGTCTGCCTCTTTTGCCCTAAATACTATGAAATCATGACCCCTCCTTGAGGCTGCTAGTAACTTTTCATTCTTCACAAGTTCTAGTAAAGAAAAGAATACTTGTATTGTTTTGGACCTTCCTCTGTAACTTCTTCTTGGTTTGTTTTATGAATCTCTTCCCACGACTCAGTCCTTCATTTACTGAACATCAGACTTCATCTCTCTTCTCTTTGTCTATCACTCTTGGCATATTAGTCTTTCTCTCTGGAGAACAGATAATAATGACAAATGTATTTGTATCTCTCAGTCTTGTGGTTCTCTGCTGAAAACTTCTCCTCTTTTCCTGTATCTCTGAATTCCTCTCCTCCTTTCCTGTGCATTATTAACATTGCCCCTAAATTATTTACTGTAGCTCCATAAAATGTCATTAGCGAGAGTCATTTCACTGCTGAGGAGAGCTAAAAACTTAGCTTGCAGATGACTGAAGGAGAGTGAGAGAAGGAGAAATAGCGAAGCTGAAGAAATACCACTGTTCTTAAGAGAGATAGAGGCTAGAATCTTGAGGCAGAGGAGAAATCAGTGGGAGAAAGGGCTGAACAACAGTGCTAAGGAGAGACAGAATGAGGGAAATCATAGTGACATGAGAGAGGAAAAAAAAAAAAAGGAATTGAATTAATTTGAAAGGACCGCTGACATAAAAGGCCATTACAATGCATTCAGCAGGTGGATGGCATTGTATAAAGCAGGAAATGAACAAATCAGAAAAATCATCAAGTTAAGCTGAGAAAGACAGAACTGATGCAAATTAATAACATTACGTTAGTTGTAACATGTAGAGAACTACATCTTGGGTAGGGAAATGATGACATAACTTAAAAATACTCATATATGTCCCACGGAGGAAGTAGAGATGAAGTTTTTTTGAACAGCAAAGCTTTGGAAAAGAATAATGGGAAAAAATGTTCATAAAAGAAAGATGAAAAACTGATTGTGAAAACTTATTCACTGAAAATTTAGGACACAGTCCTGACACTGCAGAGAGGCTATAGGAAAGCAAAAATGTATATTCATGGAGGACAAAGGTTGGAAATTATACTGAGGAAGTATAGAAGACATAATATGTTTAAAATTACAGGTGTTGTAAGTGAAAGAAATGGGGGGAAAAGGGAAGAAAACACCTTTCTAAAATACAGAAATGTCTGAAAAATATGTAAACTTAATTTTTTTCCAATCCAATAATCTGTTTTCTACTAGACTTTTATTCTCCTGTAATGTTATTCTGTGTCTTGGTGGTATCTTTTACATGATCTTCAGATTTAGCTGGCATATTTTTAGTTTGGGATTTTCTACCCTTCTCCACAGTTTCCCTGTAAATATTGGACCATGTTGTACAGACAATAGAGATCTGTAACATCTTTTCCAGATAACAGCTGACAGCTGCTCTAAAGCAGACATTGAATCTTCAGGTTAAGACAGGAAAAGGTGCCTTTTCCAGGCTGTATGAAAGTACAAACTGTGCAAATCCACTTTTTCACTAATGGTGTTTTTTTCTGAGCTCCCTGTGAACTGCTTTGCAAATTCGCTTACAACTGACCATATTGTAAAAGTCAAGCTAATTCTGTGTGATGACCCTCTTTTTTGTTGTTGTTTTTATTTTTTTGTTGTTTTGTTTGGGGTTTTTTGTTGGTTTTTTTTCTTCAGTAGATAGTTGAACCTTAGATAAGCAATACATTGAGAATGTAACTCTTAATGTCAAAACTGGAATGCTTTAAAATGACATATTCACTGTATCTTTGTTAAAATGCAGTAGTCTAATCCTTTTTTCCCTCATCTGGCAGATTTATCGTGGAACTTAATACTGTACTTGTATGGAATTATGCTTCAGAATTGCAGATTGAGACAATGCACAAGGATTTTGCATAGGAGGATAAAAGATTGAGAATTAAGTCTGAATCATGTTTTCTCACAATTAAAATTAATCAGGTTTGGCAGATGATACTCATCTGTCTTTTTTGCTAAAAAAAAGTGACCACTAACAGTTTTATTTAAATTTCAGTCAAAAAACCCACAGAGAAGCTGTCATTTTGCTATAACACCCAATCTGGCCAACAGTCTGGAATCCTTCATAGGTGTATCTGCATGTTTGTATGAAAAGTTTGAGTGGGAAATACTGAATTTGAAAATGTTGTGGGCACTATATTTTTAAAAGTTCTATAGTCCAGATCTTTCTACAAGTAGTATATATATTTATTTATTTGTTTGTTTGTTATATATGATATTTGTCTCCTCTTGAATGTTGTACATAATCAAAGCCTGAAACATTTTTAGGCAAATATGTATAGACAAAATCCTAGTAAGCTAGTGTGAGATCACTTCTCTGAGGGATTAAGAGTCAAAGGAGTTATATGAGAAGTATCTTCTACATCTTTATTTCATGACCAGACTTGGCTGACAGGATTCTTCCAGCATCACAAGCATTCTGCTACGATCTCCAACTTCCAGCACGTAATAGTAGAGTGCCAATAGGCTTCACATTACACTGTTCAGAACACCATCCAGAAAACACTAATCTGGAATATTTATCACTAGAAATCTGATTTGCCTTATCAGGGAGATCTGAGTGTATTGGATGTAAACTGTGGAAGGATCATTGTAGGCAAGATTTTGAACATGAATGGGCCATGACTGTAACAATATTGTGCAATCCCATCAGGTGGGCAGACAAGCAGACAGAAAACTGAGCTATTTGCCAGAAGAGAATGACAGTCTCTTTGCCTTGACAGATGGCATTTTAGTTTCATGACATTCTTATTTCATGAAAGGCACATCACTACAAACGTTTCAGGATAACTATTTTCTTATTTTCCTTGTATATGGTTTTGTGCCAAGCCAAATAAAACAAGGGTATAAAGAATCTTGAGTGTTTTGTTTGTTTGTTCTTTTGTTTTTCCTTTTTATTATATATTATAGCATATGCTGAGTATTGCTGGAGTTGTACTTATTGTACAGCTTTGCACAAAAGTTGCCTTTGAATCCCTTTCTTTTACAAAACTATGAGATTTATTAGTATCCTGCTGCTAATTTCATAGCTAGAAACTTCACAAAGAAAATCAGCCTATTACTGTATTTTCAATACCGCTGTCCCAACATGGTGAGGATTTCAGAAGCTCTGTGGGAGAATGCTACCCCACAATCAGTGCTGCAGATCAAGAAACAGAATAATGAAGTTCAGAGTTGGCCCTTGTTGTAAATGGTCTCGCATTCCTGCTTAATTCCTTTCTTTTGGAATACTTTAAGAGAGCAGAGAGCTGTTTTTTAATGTTAATTTAAAATAATGGACAGGTAGAGTAGCTTTGTCTCTGAAATTATTGGCTCAGAACTCAGAAGTACCTTCTGAATGATTTATGTTAAAAAAACATAGGCAAGTCTCTAGACATTATATCTACCATGATATATTAATTTTATTATTTAAAAAATGTTTTACTAGGTATGTAAGTTTTGTAGTACCTTATAAAGACTTATTGGTGTTTTCATGCTTCAGGAAGTGTTAACTATTGTGATTTGAAACTCATGAAAAATGTCATATGATACGAAAATAATATAAAGCGTATTACTTCAGGTGCTCAGGATTTCCAGCTAGTGGTATATTATTCATTAGATGTCTTTTCCTTTTACCTCTGAGTTTGAAAGTTGTGGCTAAGAATGTTTAGCCATCTTTTCTGCTTTAAATATATTTTTTCCTTTATTTTTCTTGTCTAATTGTAACTCAGGAAAAGATCATAGTCGTTGACCAAGGTGAAATGTTCCTTTAAATATTGTTACTTAGGGAAACAGGTAACAAAACTCTCTCTGGTTTCAGTGGAAGCAGTTATTACAAACCACATCAATCTAGATGCTACGTGAACGCGGTGACTTTTAGGTAGAATAATTATGAATTAAAAATTAAGCAGAGGCCTGTCATTAAAATAGGCCTGCAATAGAGGTATCTCTATAGACTTAAAAAAATACTTTTTTGACCAGTGTTGAAAACCTTTGAGAGGTGTGGAAAATGTTATTCTGCAATTCTAACACAAACTTACTCAGTTTTAACTCTCATTGAATTAAATATAATAAAGAATATACTTAAGATATATTTGTTTGTTAACATAATCAGGAGCTTTGAAATGGAAATGAACCTTTGTGGAAGGTTCAAGTTTTTCTTGAAAATGAATCTCTGTTGTTACAATGTAGTAATGCCACTTTCCAAACAATTTTTTCAGATAAAGGAAAATCAATATCAAGAAAGATATAATTTCTTCATCTTCCCTATCTTGTCCAGTGAGATTTATTCATTAAGGTGAAGATCTGCAAGTGCTTCTAAGAAATTAAGATTTTTAAAAATCAGGTTATATGCATATTCACAACATTTCTGTGAGTGTCAGTTCTGTCCTTATATTACAAATTGTAACACCATTGGATATGATAGCAGTGGAGTAACATAATAGAGCAAACTATGTTGGCTCATGGAAAAATGGGTAAATGGAAGCTGAACAGTGAAACTTCCAAGACTTTAATCAGCTTTCCTCTACCCGAAGTGCAAGCATCTTCAGAGTTTATGATAGGTACATTCTGGAATTACCCATAATAATGCTTAGCTTTATATTAAAGTTGCTTGCTAAAATCATCATGATGGTTTTGTTCAGACAAATGAGTGCCTTTTTTGAAATTCTGACCCTGAAATGAATAGCAAAGACTTGGAAAGCGCAGCTGTGAACTGCAACATATGAGAAGAAAGAAAATCTGAATGTCTCCATACCTGTGCTCTATGCTGAATGGCATATGGCAGCTGGATAGGTGTCCTGGAGTCCCACAGTGGTGGGATTCTTCTAGGAGAAAAACCTAAAGACATATGTATCACAGCCTCATTGAAATGGGAACAAGTCATCTCTTTCTTTAAATATTCTGTTCCCTATTCCACAAAGCATGTTTTCCATGCAATTAAAAGAGGAGATCCTGTCCCATTGAAACAGTCCCCATGTTATCTCCGTACAAGCTCCTGTACTTTATTGTGATTTTTCATTGTTTTTTGAAATTTCCAGTCTGAGGGAGGAGGGAGTATTCTACTGTGGAGAATGGGCTGAATTCACTGGGCTCAATGACTGCTTGCTGCATTAATAAAAATCAAATGAAAAAAGCAATCTGAATAAATTATGTGTGCTTTTTCCTATGCCTGTAGAGCTTAACTAAGCAAACAGAAGCAGTGAAGTAAATCAGAGTTAGTTTATTAAAGATCAGAATTCAATATCTCAATAGTTGAAGGGCTTATGCACCAGTGTTCTCACTGTTTAGCTTTTCTATACAAAGAAAGTAAACACAATGACATTGCTGGGATTCTTGTTATGAAAGTGACACTTAGAGAAGGCTAGTTTTCTTGCAAGGAAGATGCTGCCCTGTCTCAAAGATTATCATGAAAACAAATGTTTTAATATTGTTTTCAGAAAATTATGTCATTCTCTGTGATGGAGGCCTCCCCCTTGAAGTACCCTTAGGGTCTGCAGACAGAAATGTCCCTTGCCTTGGCTACTTTGCTTTTACTGTTCTTATCTGCACAAATACAGATTTCCTCTCACACTGAACCTAGTGAACCATCAAGACAGCAGCTTTATTTATTTCTTATTTAGTATTAATTAATTTATGTATTTATTTATTTATTTTATTGGATGGGGATGGGATGGGTAAAAAGTTAAAGATGTTTAAGGACTTTAAGAAAGTCTTTAGAACTCTCAAAGTTTTTATATTGCAACATTGCTTTCTGACTAATAGGAGGTTCATGGGATACATCTGAAAGAGTTTATTGTAGTCTGCAAGGCATAAAAGCTGTCTGTTAACTTCATCATCGCAATGTAAGTAAGGCTTGGATTATGCAAGTACAGAAAATCAAAGCACCTGTTCCTCAAGACAGGGAACAGTTGATGGCTTTGTTATGATAAGATAGAATACAGACAAAGAATTTCAAATATTTATTTTATACCTGCCTCATACTAATGATGATCAATCTCCATCCTTCACAAAGGTAAACATGCTGTTTAGAATTGTGCTTGCTGGTGTACTTGTAGGAGCTGCTAATCTCTCCCTCAGAAAGCACTTTTGTAGTCATGATGTTATGTAAGTATCAGTAGACATTAAATATTATGTTGTATCTGTGGATACAAACTCACATACTGGAATATAAAAGTAGAGTTCTGTAGAAGCATTGCATATTTAATACCTCACACAGGTACAGAAGAATAAGTTAAAATTCTGTGCTTCAATTCTAACAGTGAATATTGTGTTAATGTGCAGTGAACTGCCTAGTCTTCTGTCCTTTTTTTTGATAGCAGTCAGAAACTGAGCAAGGCCTTGGTAATTGTACTCAGCTGCTGCTTTTATCTGTTGTCTCAAAAAGACAAAAGATAAGAGTCACCCAGTCAGAGAGATAAGCAGTCAAGACCAAAGATGCAATGGTCTTGCACAGCTCCTTCTGCTTGTGTACTGGGAACCCCTTGGCATATATGATGCTCTGCATAAACTAAAGAGTCCCTGTGTACTCCTTTTGTGTGCTGCCCTGATGTAGACTCATTCCAGAGAGGCACTGTATCTCCAGCTGTGAATAACTAGAAAATTTCCTATTTGTTCACTTTCTGGATGCTTTGTGTGCCAAAACGTGAAGAGATCAGTAAAGACTAAATGGATGGAAGCAGGCAGCCATGTTGTTATTTTCTTGGATAAGACCTAGGTCAAAGCCACAAGTGAGTTTAGCAGAAGCTAAATCTTTCTTTAAATAAATGATTGCCAGAAAGCTAGGATAAATGCCCCAGTGTGCAATATGTATACAATCTGCTTGGACATTTTCTAATGAAGCAGAATTTGTGGCATCTTGGGAAGATGTGGTTTAATGAAAGAGGAAGACCTGCAGCTTTTGGCCAGGCATATAATATTACAGGACTACCATCAAAGTGTCACCTGCTGCTAAACAAAAAAATACAGTCTTCTATTAACAATGATAAAATGAGGAGAAATGTCATTGTCACTGGGCAGATACAAGGAAATAAGCAAAAATAAAACAATTCCTCTTTCCACACTTGTGGAAAAAATGGGAAGTTTTTGTTTTAGCCCATCTAAGAGTAGAATTAAATAGCAAGGCAATACAGATTTCCATTTAAAAACTGCATTGACCTGTGTGGACTGCAAGACACTAATGTGGGATGGGGAATTTCCGAACAGATTAATTTAAGGGATAGTTTCTCAACTATTACAAAGAACAGTTTCTCTCATGATATTTCTCCTCATGACTTTGGCATGTGGAGAGAAATGACATTCTTGAAATTCCTTCTCCCAGGCTGAGAAGAATTTCAGAATGATCTTAAAAGATGAGATTACTATTAATTTTGCAAGCTCTGGATGGCAAGGTAATCTATCAAGGATTGTGCACACATCATTATGCATAATGTTGGTGAGACCTGTTCTACAGAAATCAATTTGCAGAAAAGTATTTGTATAATTTGTTTTTCTCAGAGGTGGCCAAGTTTATGGAGAGCAATCTAGGAGTTGTTCTACTGGAATGTAAGAAAACAAGTTAGTATCTACCTATATGCTCCCTCCTAAAACCGGAAGTATCTCTGCATTCTGTTCCATCTCAGCTCTTAGCCTCAAATTTAATCAAAATTCATCCTTCACCTTGTTCACTCAGACCATTTCAGGTATTTATAAACTCAGCAATTGAGTCTCAGTAGTTCTTTCATGTCAGTATATGAAGAAACCTAAGTGAAAATCTCATTTGAATACTAATAAGCAATAGATATAATGTAGAAAAATTAAATTGGCAGTTATTTTCTGAAGAACACTAAAAAAAAAAAAAATAAGCTTTTTGCTTGGATGCTAGAAGACACCTGAGCTACTTGAGCTGCTGTACTTTTTGAGCAAGGTTAGAATTTCTTGCCATCAGTAAAAAGGGGAGGGAGAGGGGAAGATGACACTACTGAGTCTTTTTACAATGTTAATGACAAAGCATTAGTACATTAACTTTAGTAGATCAGTGTCTAACAACACTACTCAGAAAATAAGAAAAAAAATTCAAAAGCTATCTTGATCAGAGGAGGTTATGGACATGTTTTATAACAATTTTAAGCTGACTCTGAAATACTAGGATGGTTCCTTTGCTAGCACCTGTTCCCATTCAGAAGACTGTATATTCAGTTCCCTTACCAGAAGCTGGGCTCAAACCCAGTACTGACTATACAATCCATTACTAAAATACTAGCTGGTCAGTAGTCATATCGACCTTTAGGTGAGGTGCTGAAATCCTCTTTCCAGCATTCCCACCTCCTGCTTAACTGGCACTGTATAAAATGAGTTTCCAAGGGAGTGTACAAGAGCAATCATGGTCGCCTGCAATATTAACACAGCAAAAGAAGCATGTAATTTATTCCCTTGAAAAATGGATGCGTAATAAAATCCAGCATAATAAATCTCTTTCTGCAAAGATTATGAAGACTGCAAATAGGCAGAGCATGGTCTATTTGCACAGTACTTGTTTCTTCCAAGAAACTAGTTTGGCTTTTTACCAAAATCTTAGCAGTGCACTTAGGTGGTATAATAGCCCACCTTCTATTAACACTTTAGTCTTTTTTTTTGGTTTTTGTTTCTTTTTTTTGTTTTTTTGTTTTTTTGTTTTTTTTTGTTTAGTCAAATTGGCCCTGCTGTTAAAATTAATTGATAATGAGAAGCTGTAAAATATACTGTAATGATATATTTCACCACAATATATAACAGGGAGAGCTTTCTTGCTGATGACACTTTAGTCTTTTTTTTTTTTTTTTTTTTTTTGAGTCAAATTGGTCCTGCTGTTAAAATTCATTGATAATAAGAAGCTGTAAAGTATACCGTAAAGATATATTTCACCACAACATATAACAGGGAGAGCTTGCTTGCTGATACTACCATTTCCAATGAGACTTCAATAATTTGCTGACATTATTGAAAATGTTTAAAATTTTAAAATTAATATGGTGCATATTATATATAATATATTATATTCTGAAGCAATGTAGCAGATCTTTTTCAAAGATTCTTTTTTGGATCCAGCTGTTTTCAATCTAAAAATAAGAAAGGCCATTTCCTTTACTTCTGCCTACAAAAAAAAAAAAAAAAAGCCCAGCAGCTAATATGTGGTCATTGATTATATGCAAAAGTAACCTTTGAAACATATATTGTGTATTTATAGGTATCTTTCACTGTAGTAAGTGGAACGAGAAGAAACATAATATGAATATTCAGATCCCTGGAGGCCACTAGCAAATGCTTCAAATGTTTCCCTAGATGACAAAAATAACATTTTACAGCAGAAGTCACAAATTTGCACGTCTTATGGGCAAATTATAAAATTCAATAATTTATCCCCACTAGAAAACTCACTATATTTACAAAGATGTGTCACCCTGATAAAGTGTCACTTTTTCTGCCTCTGAAGCTTTAAAAATTGAACACTCAGAATGTTTCTGAAGAGCTGGAAAAAGCCTTGAGTGTTATTTTGTGGTTTTCCCCCTTTTATATACGTCCTTTTGTATCACCACCTGTGTAAATATTTTTGTTAACTCTATGGATCTGCATTTCAGAACATTATTTCATTTACAAATCAATATTCTGAAGTTATTAAATCAAAGTATGTCCCTATTGTAGCACATCCATCAGGTCCATGATTATCTCCTGATCAAAACTAAGCAGATATTAATGTACCTCATTTAGTGGATCCCCTTAAAGACAGAAATTAGACTTAAATTTTGCTTTTTCCCCCTGTAAGTAGAAATGATCCAAGGGTATTTATTTGCTTGGATCTTTGACCCCCCACCTGAACTTAAATCGAGGAGAACAGAGGATCTTGCATTGCCACATAGCCCACTGTATGAAACCCTGAGCAGCTATACTGCTCTCCAGACAGCTCCATATACTGCTGCACTGTCATCCATGCCACTGAAAACCTCCCTTCCCTAAATTGCATCGGGAATTCCCCAACATACAGAGCTGGACCCCAGTGCCTTTAACTTCAGTATGAGGATGCTGCCTCTTGAAACCATGAGGGAACTGTATTACTCCTTTATTGATCTGTTGTTGAGTTAGTAATCAATGGGTAATTGACTGTTAACCTCCATGAGGTGACTCATGTGCTTAAGTCAGGCACACAGTTAAACATCTTGCTGAACAAGTGCCTACATATTCTCTGCGGCTTCTGTACACACATTTGTCAGCTTTGCATTATTCAAAGCCATGTAAAAAAAGTCTTCCATAAATGAGCCACACAGAAAAGAATAAACCTGTTAAAGTGCTAGATTTACAGTGCACTACCATTCCCCATTTAACAGCCCCCCTCTCTCCCTGTTATTACTGAGGCAATCAAAGGTGCCTTCAAAGATTGCTAAAAATGATTAAGGATGCTTTATTTTAGATTGATAACTGCAGCAGCAAGTGTGAGATGGAAAGCAAGCAATTGAAGTGGATGGGATCATTGTGCACCTGACTAACATCACCAGCTTAACATTTGTATTTTAGACTGTCTTTTGCCTAATAACAGCATGTAGTGAAATAAAGGGTTCATTCTGGAGGTAATTGTTATGTGGTGGAATATAAACAAGACCCACTCTGCAGTATATTTACCACAGTGCGTATTTATGAGTTTGGTTTAATTAAAAGTCAGGAACACTAGGGTTATTTTTTAACTGGATGCCTATTATCTAGTGTCAAATGCTTGGTTTTAATCACTCATTTTATACCACCGTGACCTAGATCACTGCCTGTGACATACAAGATTGTGTGTTGTCTTTCCTGAGAAGATGTAGCCAAGCTTGATGGATGTTTTCTCATTCCTAACCTCATTACTACTGGCTTCCCATCCATCTAATAAAATGCTATGATAGAGAGTGGGAAGGTGCTATAAATCATAATATTCCAGACGCTCCAAGCAGATTCATTAGAAATACTGACTATATATCTTGCACACAGAAAGTCAACAGAAAAAGTAGGTTGCTGCTTCTGCATGTGTTGGAGACATCCCCTCACTCCCTCCAGTCAACTTAGGATTTTTTTTGAATGGAAAAGATGACATTTAATGAAGTTCCTGGAGGTAGGCTGCATTGACCTGATTAACCCAATAAATATTCCAGCTGTTATTAGTTTTAATCTGTTGTAGCCTGTTAGCTCACTTGCATCATTACTCCACCTCTGACAACACATAATCACTAATGAATGGACAATTATTTTTTCAGTGAGGTAAGAAATTGAGACATCCTGCTTTTCTGCTGCTTTTCTAGTGTTTTCCTTAACTCATCACTTATCCTTTTTCTCATTGAGTCTGGGCTAGGTTGCTGGAGGGAATATATGGAGGCAAAGGGGAGAATCTGTCCTGTCTGTCTTTCCTTTCAGCCTATGAAAGAAAAGGTGATTATGAAAACAAAAACATTCTAGACTTGTGCCTGGAGAAGAAGACCCGAGATGACTGCATCCACTTCAGTTCAAGCTATGATTTTTCACTTCAGAGTTATGTGATATTTTATTTAGGTTTTGCTTTGTGATGGAATCCACACACTTGAAAAGGTAAAAACAGCTGGTGATCTTTGTCAAAAAATCCTAAAAAAAAGGAAAAAATAGAAAAGTAAAGATATCAACAACCAATTTTATATGCTCTTGGGGCTGCTCAGAGCAGCTTACATTTGCCTTTGCAGTTTTGGTGACAAGTTTCATGCATCTCTTGTGAATTTGTCATTCAAATGATTTCAGTAGGACATAACCTAAAATTTTCTAACTTTAGCCTGGTATGTCTTGGTATTACAGATCTCACAGAGACCTCTCCCTTTGGACTGAGCATGTTGGCACTGGCAGTTTCCAACAGCATGTTCTTTAGGTTATATTATAAATAGTAGTATAAAAATATTGGTGGCTTCTCTGTTGGAATTGGTCCTTAGAATTGTTTTATTTCATAGTGTGTGACATGGGATATCAGGAAAGCATATGGACATAATTGGACTGATAGAAAGCAGTGGTGCATACAGCTTGCAGGAATTCAGCAGAGGACACCAGTGGGCTTTTCTGCCTGTCCTCAAAGGCTGTTTCATTCTGTTTTAGGGAAATGAGACAGTGTGTAAGCTGGTAGTATTCTTTAATAAATCCTTGAGGAGGAAATGCCATTGTGTTTGTATGCTATCTGCAAGTAGTGTTTGCATTATAACTCACTGTGTTCTCTAGTACTTAGTGTCACACTGTTTCAGGGAAAATGATTTATGCCTGTTATTAGTAATCCATAGCTTTATGAATGTATAAATTAAAGTAATCAGAGATAAAGGGGAACTGTGCATCTGTTAATATAATCCATTTGTTTTGAAACATGCACTAGAGAGTGGCATTCATCTGTACTGAAATAGCAAGTCTCAGCTTGGTGGTGATAATCTCAAGCAGATCATGGTAAGACTTATGAAGGTTTCACTTTAACAACAGAGTGGACATCTTCTGGTTTCTGAAGCATTCCCAAAGTTACTCCTAGGTAATAGCAATACCTTCCTGAACTGCAATGAACAATTTGAAAGTGTCTGTCAAATACAAGTCCTACTGGGGAGGCCTGAAGATCACTGTCACCACAGACACCTCACCTGATGCTGCACTGGAGTGCGGATATGAAATGCGTACTGCCTCCTTTGACTACTTTCTGACCATAAAAAGATAAATCCAAATTGAATTCTGATTGGCTGTGTCTGAAATAATTGCATAATGAATTTTCAGCTTTAGCTTTTTATGTTTGCAGTTTTGTGTTTTTTTATTTAAAGTACTAACGAAATTTGGCCAATATGCATAATTCATGCCAAAACAGAATAATTAATATCATAGTAAAAATATGTGTCAGAGTATTATAAACTGTCATGTGTAAAAGTGCAATAAAAAAGGATAGAATCACTGCAGTTGAATTGTCTGGGAGCTACTCTACCTTTAGATTTAAACATGAGATACCACATTTTTATTCTTCATTGTTTGGGGTTTTTTTTTTTTTTTTCCTTGTTTTTGTTTTGTTTTGTTTTTTTTTCTTGTTTTGTTTTATTTTGGTTTGGGTTGGTTTTTTTTTGTTTTGCTTTTTTTTTGTTGTTTTTTAAAAAACAACATTCGTTGTTGCATTCGTCAACCAATATCAGTGGTGCCAATAATAGGCATATAATGGGGAGAAATCATCTATGAAGATAATTCTTCTTGTTTAAGGCCTACAGAATTAATCCAAGAAGAATTCTAAACATGTAGAACAAAAGCTATGTAAAAGTATATATTGCAAGCTGAGTTTATATACAATGATTTACACTGTAGAATTTCCTCTGGAAAAATACCATGGTTAGGAAACACCTTGTGGTCTTCAGAAAAGCAGGGTCCTAGAGAAAGAGACCCAGAAGGAGAAAGAAATGATGCCAGAACCATCCTAGCTGCATGGTGTTGCTGTTCACAGATTGCTAATATTATTAGTGTAAATGAACAAAGAGACACCCAACAATGTGTAATTGTATGCCTTAAAACATGAAAAAAAATCACTGACAGGAATTTATTGGAATTCAACAGCCATTTGAAGAATTTCTCTGTACACATTGCTCTGTTATATCCCGGTTTTGCTCGTTATGGAACAAAGAAAACTTGTCATGTCTATGTACTCCTACTCTTCATGGAATAGTACAAATCTAAATTTTTATTTACCTCATGTGATTGGATGTTATTGAAAACTGGAGACTGTCATAATTTGTCTACTATGTCATTGTTTCTAAAGATGAATCTCACAAAGTTTTCATGATTATCAACTCAAATAGTAGCAACATAGTGGCAGCAAAACCTGTGTTCATTAGTGTTCTTTTTGGGGAAAAGCAAAATGTAGTCAACTTTTAACTTTTAGTAATATGGATGATGTTTATGGGCAACAGGGGAATATATATTCAGAATCTTCATAATTATTATTACTGGTTTTAGCACCATTGATTTATACTCAAATCTTTACATCTCTCAGGATATAGGTAGCATGGCCTGTGGTTACTTGCTGTTATCACACACTGTGTAAGTACAGCATTCTTCCATGAGAGTACAAGACCTTTAAAATTAGATTTAGAAGATGAATAATTGCTTTAATTCAGAAGAATGAAAAAAGAAGAAAAAAAGTCTTTACGGATGCAAAATGAGACATTATTTAATTATCATTAAATTATTTAATTATTATTAAATAATAATCAAAGAACAAACAAATAGGGGAAACCCAAGTAAACATACAAGGGAATTGAACTAACATTTTCCTAAAAGGATCTGGAGATTCAGACTATTTTTTTTTCTTCTGTTATATCTTCATGTCCTATCTTCAAAACTGATATGTAAAAGCTACAGATTATTATAAAACTATGCAATTAATCTTCATAAACAAGTGTTTGTGTAGTTCATTTGCAGTGCTTCACGTTTATTTATAGTAAGACAAATCTAGGGGATGGTATCAGGTTTCTTTCCCTTGTTTTCACTGTTCAGTCAGAAGCACAGTGTTCTCTAACTGCGTTATACAGATGCACTACTCACCTTCACACTGAACTGTATTGGTCTCTTTATTACCTCAGGTTTTAGCAATACATAATAGAAAATTGTAGCACTTATATTGAACTTGATTATAAGAATATTTTTTGGTGAAATTTTTCTGAATGGGGTATTCTAGGTGTAGTATTTATTCAGTCCCAGTTTAGAGAGAGAATAAACTTGACTGCTTAAAACCAAAGGGGTTTAATTGGTTTGATGTCTGTAATAGAGGTTGAACAGAAATACATCCTCAATCCTGAGCAATCCAGGGTAGACATAACATGTTATTTCTTTGCCAAGCAAGTTGTTAAAATTTTCTCACATCTTTCATTTCCTTTTCTCCACTTTCTTCCTTGCCCTCAAAATCCATTGCATTTTCTTATCTTTAACTCATTCTCCCCAGCTATGCTTCTTCTTCACCAGAGAGATGGATTTGTTCAAGTGTCTCACTGAGCACTGTTGGGTTCCTTCATATTTCTGATACCTGTTCTTCACCATCAGTCACGAATAAATCAGTCTCTTTCACATATTTTCCTTTCTTTATAGTATGTGAACCAGTGCTATACCAAGTTAGGAAGAACCCTGGAATACCTTATTGGTATTAGGGTAAGGTTCTCTAAACACTGATGTAGCAGTTCTAGAAATACAGAGGTGTAGATGGCACATAACATTAAATTGACTTTAACGTTTAATTATTTGTTATATGTTAGCTAAGTTTTTATTTGAAGATTTCTCTGAGACAAAAACTAGACTTTTTGTTTTAATCCCACTCATTTCCAGCTCTCCCCCTTCATGAGATTCACAGGCTAGTTTCACCATGCCTTCGTATTACTCGTATGTAATCAGAAGAAGCTATTCAAGTGGCTTTAGTCTTGCCTTATACTAAATACCTGTACCTTGGACAGAATTGCTGGGCCTCCTCTATAGGTGTTTAAACCTAGAACCAAAGGCAAAATATGAACTACTTACTAATACTCTTCACTTTCTCCTTACTGTGACACACACACCATCTCTGTATCTACATGATCCCTAATCAAGAGAGTGCAAGTGCTCAGTATGATTAAGTCGAACCCTTCCTTTGGTCTGTCACTTTTCTAATTCAGAAGTGATAATTCTTTGGGTGAGACTCAAGATGTCTCACTCTAATTATGGAGATTTCACCATGCAGTGTTGGAGGTTTTTTTTTTTTTCTTTATTGTTTACACTGCTCAGTCTGGCAGTAATATTTCTGTCTACCAGTGTCAGTTACATTGCTCTTGACTGGTGCAGATCAGCAGCCTGTGATATCTCTGAAAAGCCAGTGTGTATCACATGTCACTAGCAGACATATTAATGTTTGAGTTGAGGAGTGCAAGTGATGTAACAAGATTAGATGGCACTGATATAAAGGACTAACTCTAAGCCCATGAATAATCAAGAAACTGCTAGATGACAACTGTCAATTATGTACTGCTCCTGTCCAATATAATATTAATAGCTGGGAGCCTGAAGTTTTTTTTCTCTCTCTCTTTACTAGCTTAGTGTTCAGCTCTTCAATTTTACAGAACACTCTTTTCAGTGCATTTTGCCCTAAGCTGTTATTAAATGATTAACAAAAAAAACTGAACAAGCCATTCTGAACTATGTCCTCTGATATGCCAGAGAACCTCATTAATGAGAAAGGATTAATTAGTTTCAAAGGTATTTTCACTTTTCTTAGTTGTTAACACATCACACATGGTTTAGACCTTTTTTTTTTTTTCTTTTGTAATATTAAAAATTAAATAAGATACAATTCTGTCATGGAAATAAAATTAAGAAGTATAAGATTTTTTTCCCATGTCTCTGAGCAGAATAACTCAATACTTTCACATAACTCAGCTAGAAGGGAAAGTAAATATGGTGCTTCTGAAACTATATTTTCATGCAGATGTCATGGCACAGGCCATCTTTCTTTTTTTTTAAAATAAATGTTTTCAGTGTTTTGAGTTTTTTTGCTTCATGTTTTCAAGCAAGGTTTTATTGCCTTTATCCCATGGGTTCATTTAATTTTTGCAGGCAGGCAGGTGGAGGTAAGTAGAATAAATGATACTTTCAGTAAAGGGGTATGGACAAACAAAGGAGAAGAGAATCTAGGTGCATGTCTCCTGTTGGAAATTATAATTTTATGTACTAAATGATACTGAGAGTTATAGCATAAAGGTGGCAAAATACCTCTCTGCTTGATGTCAAAGTCATCTGGCAAACATATTAGTGCCCTTTTGTCAATAAATATTTGTATACTTATTTTTGTGTGAATGTTTATAAACATATATTAACACTTTTCAGCTGATATAGTAGTCTGTTGAATGCATAGTCACTAATACAAGTTTTGTATTTTTTCACAGACTCAAGTATTTTTTTCAGCTCCAAAAATGATTTAGTACTTTTAAATTCTGAAGCATATAAATAGATGCAGAAGATACTCAAAGGACTTCAGCTGGACATACCTCTTATTACCATCTAGCCTTTTTTTATGTCAGGAAAAGCGCATATGCTTGTATTTGTGAGATACAGATAAGAAAGAACAGAGATCTTCTGGCACATATCAATAAAGCAGAAAAAAGCTGCAGCAGAAGTCTGGTGGGATAACAGATTGGTGCCCACTAGTAAGGGCACAAGACTCATAATTCACAAGCAATGGAGCCACAAGTGAATTACAAAGGTCTTGTCCTCCTCCAATGGAGATAAATGGGTCTGCCTAGTAAAACCAATCATATGGTTTAGATAAGTCTTCTTTGTCCATAATCCTTTGTTGCATAGCGTTTTTTTGAGTGGGTATCACAAAAAATAGAGAATGAAAGATATTCCAGTAATTTCTGTAGTCTGTTGCTGAGGATCACCTACTCTTGTGCTGAAGTGATGAAAACTGCCTGGTTTTTTTCTCATTTTCATCTAAGGCTGAATTAAACACATCTTGTTCAGTAACAGGCATATGTGACAGATTATCTTTGGTTGGGTTTTTTCTTTAAGTGACCTGTAAATTAATTTTGTTTGCTATTCCTAGTATTACTTACTTGCTTACACTATATTTGCACACTCCAGTTCCCTGCACCCCAAGTTTCTCTGCTGGACACATATATTTTTCTAGGACAGAGGAGGAAAACAAACTGTCTTTAAAACAGCTTCTTCTTACCACTAGATTCTTCTTTCTCAGATTTTGATTAAGGAAGGAGCTAAATCTGTGTTGGGGTTAAGAAATTTAAATTTGACCAGTCTTTTAAAAGCCATGATAAATTCCGGGCTTTACATAAAATAACCTCTTAGTAAGGGAACAGGTATATTGTGAGACATTGGTTCTTGCATAAGATAAAGTTAATCAACACTCGCAAAATTTCATAGCAATTCTATTTGCTAGATTGTGAATTATTCCTTTAATGGTTCTAACAAGTTTTATAAACAGAGACAATGGAGTTAAGTGGTGGGAGGACAGTCTCAGAAAGGGTGGCATCAAAATGCTGATACTAAGAACTAATGAAGTTTATAGGCAATACAAGCTGAGATGGTAGCAACTGAGATTCTACAAATTGCAAGAGGCAAGTATTTTAGTTTTCATGTGCTTGATAGAGTTATGATAAAATTTGCCAACTAAAGTCTCTGGAGATTCTGGCTACAGAGTAAGCATGCTTCTCAGAAATCAGCCATGATGGCTCATGGTGTATGTACCAGTGATGCTCTCAGCATGGGACTTAGGAATTGGTGAGATTTTCTCTGCTGTCACTGCTATTGGATATTTGTTGGCAGGCACAAAAACTGATTAGAGGAGCTATTTTTCCTTTACTTCATTGCTCCCACACTGGTGTGAAAGAAGAACATTTCTTTGATGATTTCAAAATAAAGTTGGGAACAGAGAGATGGTTCAAGACAAAGAAGTGGTGAAGAGAGAAAAAGAAAGGAGGTGGGGAAAAAAAAAAAAAAAGTAAACACAAACGAGAAAGAGTAGACTAGGGGAATAACAGAGGAGGGAGGACCTGGAATTATATGAGGTGGTAAAGAGGCATGAAAAATTTGGAAGGAGGAGGATTAGGATCATGCAAGATCAAGAAGAAAAGAACAAGATGTGTATGCTATAAGCACTGCTTCAGTAAGTTAAAACATTTAATTCCTGAAGCCTAATATTCAGCTGAGAGTTTTGGTCTCTGATGCAGGATGGTAGTAAAATTAGGAGAAATTAAGTTTTTTGTTGAAAGGCTGTTTCCACAACCATTTATTGTCAATCATAATGTCAATGAATAGGAACAGGCTGGCTGTGGCACTAAGCTTTAAAGACACACACAAAAACCAAATAACACAGCCAATAATTTGAATTTAAAAACTTTAGTTGCATACTCAGTTTTCTTTTCTAAAGTTTTTCTCATGAATTAATATTTCCTTATTTACATGATACAAGACCTTTATAGAGTTAGGAATGTGTTGAAGCTGCATGTTACCTTAAACTTAATGTTTATATAATAAAGTGTCCTAGCTTCCTCCTAGTGGCAATATCTGAAACTAGATTATCTTTAATGTTCCTTCTAACCCTAGCCATCCTAAAATGATTAGCATTCTTCTAAGCTTGTTTTGATTGCTGGATTGTGGTCTAGAGAAAGTCTTTCTGCACAGATTCCAAATCCCTTCCCAAAATCACCATTGAGAAATTGTAGGATAAATAAGAAACAGAGACAGGATGAGCAGGATTGGGTTATTCAGCCTGAAGAAGAGAAGACTCTAGGGAGACCTTATAGTAGCCATCCACTAACTGAAGGGGGTCTAGATAAAAGCTTAAGAGGGACTTTTTACAAGGTCATGAAGTGAAGGGACAAGGGGCAATGTTTTTAAACTGCAAGACAGTAGATTTAGGTTAGACATTAAGAAGAAATTCCTTAGTTGGAGGGTGGTGAGACACTGGAACAGGTTGCCCAGGAAAGCTTTGATTGCTGCCTCCCTGGAAGTGTTCAAGGCCAGCTTGGATAGGATTTTAAGCAACCTGGTCTGGTGGGACATGTCTTTACCTATGGCAGAGGGGTTGGAACTAGATGATCTTTAAGGTTTCTTCTAACCCAAGCCATTCAATGCTTCTATGATAAACAATCTCTCTAGAAGAAAAAATTATGACAATGGTGATAATGGTCCAGGACACTAGCCACACCCTTTTGATTTGCCAGTATTTTGTAGGGCAATCCAATATGTGCCATGCCAAACTGTACTTGGTTAATTCAAACTGAATGCACTAGGAAAGGATACTGCCATTTTTGGATATACTTTTTCCTGATTAAATTGAAGTAAAAGGGAAAGTGCTGGCATCTTGCAAACACCACTCATCATACTGAAAAGATGACCATTGCAGCTAATTGCACAGCATCTCAGCTTGCAATTGCATTTTAGATTTCACACCCCCCTTTTACTGCTGACAGTAGCAACAGAATGAATAACAGGTTGAATTTTTGTGTGAAAATACTACTACTATATATTCACAAAGGAAGAGCTAGAGGATTATATAGGATTAGGTAATTACTATTCGTGATCATTAGTAAATACATGTATATACAGAGCTCATCTAAATACAGGTAACTAGCATTGATACTCTTCCTTTCTATGGTATTGGCAATTTAGGAACCAATAAACCTCTCACGTGAAGGAACCAGTCATGGAAAGGTCCTGTTCCTGCCTCTTACTGGCCAAGACATCAATGTGGAGTGATCTGAGAGATCTGAGAATTGCTTCATTCAGTCTACATCGTTTCAGGTGACACATCCAGACAGTTTCTCCAAAATTGGAGCAGTAAAGTAACTGTTCTTCTAATTATTTTAATCGGAAACCTGAAACTTCCAAGAACAATCCAGTAGTTCAATAATGTTGCTGTTGCTATGAAAATATTCAATATTCATCAGTTCTGAGCCCTCTTGCCTGTCTTCTTAAGTTCCTTACCCAGCACGGTGCTTGGGTTATAAATGAGGTTAAAAGGATGGAGCTATTAGAGGCAATAGATGGTTAAAAAGTCAGTATTTTCTCTATCTGCCCATCAATCACACACTCCCCGCCCTTCATTGAAAAAACTATATTTTTCCTAAAAATATTATTTCCCTGAATATTTTAACGGGGACAAAATTTATGAGTGTAAAAGGTACCCAGAGAATACAAATCCACAAAATTCTTGTTATTTGATATTAGTATGTATTTATTGTAAAATAAAACAGAGATTGTTAATATACTGTGTGGATTCTTTTTTCACAGGAAAAATATTTTTCTAGTTTTGTTTAATTACTTCTTATT
Source organism: Phaethornis superciliosus (assembly GCA_023637945.1). NCBI lineage: Eukaryota > Metazoa > Chordata > Aves > Apodiformes > Trochilidae > Phaethornis > Phaethornis superciliosus. The sequence goes on along the minus strand of JAJQWJ010000004.1, from coordinate 38,579,464 downwards.
TTTGTTATTGTCTTTTGTTTCTCTGTGTACTACATTTACACAGTGAATCAGGAGTGTACACAGAACTGTGAAGTGTGTATAACACTGGCTTAAAAGAGGAAGAAAGTCAAGGTGTGTGGGAATAGAAGTTTTTGAGTTCTGTGATTCAGCTGAAAATAGTTATGTAAGGATCTATTTTTCCATCTTGCCATCCTGGGACTAACTCTATCCATAACATTACTGTTGTGTCAGATCAAGAGGGATTCTCTGAAGGTTTTATGTTAAAAACAACAGTGTGAATGCAAAGTACTACTTTACTAAATAAGCTAATTCTCAGCTTCTGAGAATTTATCAATGTTGGTTTCCTTTTGCAAGTGTCTGGATATCTAACAGTCGAATAAAAATTGCAGTAGTTTCTCTGCATGCTATTCAGTTCATCGATGAATTTAGCAGGAATGTTATGGATGGAGCTTAGCAGATTTCTAAGAACTTGGTCCTTCCAAACTCATCTTCTTGCATCTTGACACCTTTATGGAACCAGTGCTCTGGGATGGTATCACACACTATTTTCATTTGATTGGAAGGAATACTGAGCCAAAAGAGCCAAAAACCCACTTTCTCCTTATTCACTTTGTTTCATGAATAATACGTCAACTTAGCATTTTTTTTAACATTGTGTTCTCCTCCGTCAGGAGAAGAGTCTTGCAAGATGACTGCCGTTCTGCCACCCTAGTGTCTGTATATACCTCTTCAGCAGCTGGTTCAGGTCAGATAATTATTTTAGAAGGCTGTGATGAATAAAGGAATTTTCATAGAGTAACTCACAGTTTTGTCATGTTACAAGAGGTTAGTATCTTGTTTCCTTTATTTCCACCTGAGCTGTGTGTTTATTTTACGGGTAGAATTTAGCACTTGGAACAGATGCCATAGGAAATCAAGGAGCCACTGAAATCACCCCCCAGAAAGAGCAGTGAGGAAATGAGTCTAACCTTTTTACTTAGTAGCTCATTTGAGTGGCTATCAAGTTAGAGTGCTCTATTCATTGCTTTGGGTATAAAATCAGAAGTCGTCCTGGAAATTAAATAATTCAAAGAACAAGAAATCTGTGGCCAAGTATTTACACACAACGAAAGTGAACCAGATGTTTAAGAGCAATTGCCATAACAGTAACACTTCAAAATAATTAAATGCAAGGAAATCTTAATAAGGATGGTAAATCTTTATCACTGTTATCAAGGACTAAAGATGATTTCCTAGATGTCTTCTTGTGAAGAGGTATGTTCTTGCCACACACTGTATTAAATTCTTAGGTTTATTTTGCCAAAACTATTTTTTAATTTTTTTATATTTTTTTTTTCCAGAAAGAAAAGTTAGTTCAAATGTCTGATCTGACTTCAGCTTGCTAGCTGACTATCTCGCCTCAGATTTCTCCAAATTCTCCATGGTTCAACATGTACTCCAGGAGTCCAGGCTTAGAAATACCTTCTACTCATAACCACTAAGTTGTAACTCTAAAAAGAGGAAGTAGGTTTTTGGGCACACTTTATCTGTACCACTTTTTCAATTGGTGTATAACCTAGAGAAGAATTTTTACAAACCTCTGTTCAGAAGTTATGAATCTCATTTTTTACATTCTGTTAAAAGATAACTGCCAGGCCAAAGAATTATTATATGGAGCAGCCAGCTTGACAAGCAATCATGTTTCAAAGTGTCATTTTATAAAGCAGAAAATCTAGAAAAGACTAATGTGGCTCAGTACTATTGCTTCCATTTTTAATTGTGGGATAGTAGTTCTAAAACTTTTATTTTAGGGAATGTTAGTCTTTTTCTTCTTTTGCCTCATAAGAAGGATTTCTTTATCAAAAAACATTTCTCTTACATTGTCAGTGTCATAAATCCCTGATTTTCTAATTTTATATGGAAGTGCAATATTATTTAACTCACCTTTTAGTTGTTGATTGCACACACTGTAAGCCTTGTCAACATCACTGTGGGAAGGGCATTATTTTTTAATTGTATTTAAAAAATACAGCAAAGCAGAATCTGAAATATATGAAGGCTTATTGGGTCTTCTCACTTTTATATTTAAGGGCTTTGGCAAAACTGTGACATAAGGGTTCTATTCAATCAATGAAATTCAACATCTTTCCTGTACTCTGAGAGTTACTTGAGGAATGGATAGATAAGTACTGGGTTTTTCCTCCATATTTATCATTTTATGTTGGTAAACAGGAGCATTCAATTGTGTACATTGTTCTCTCTACTAATTACAAAAACAATTTAATTGAATGGCTAAAACCCAGGAAAAGTAAGATATAAGATCTTCCAAATGACAATTAATCAAGCAAATATCCAGTCTGCCCTTTTCTTTGCTGTATAAATATTTTAATGTGTTCTGTGCAGCTATGCAATTATTCATGATAGAGGAGTGTCCATCCTGGTTTGGGCCAGGAGAGAGCTAATTTTCTGTCTTGTAATTTTATGTTCAGCTAAGTCTCTTGTAAGTAGTTGTACTTGATGAAATTAACAACAAGTTTCTCAGTCAGTGTCTGCTTCTAGGATGGAGTTATAAACTTGATGTTTATAGTTACAGCTTGAGAATGGTGTGCAGGACCAAGGCCTCCCTTTGACTTTTCACTTTCACCCTTCTTCATCTGTCCCTGTGTGCTTCAGCATCCTGAGAGGATTCCATCCATTTGTCTGCCTGTGGTCCTGATCCATGCCAACCTGTATTTGTGTGTTCCTGCCTCCAGCTCCCAACTGCTGCTGACTCCAGGAGTCCAGCCTGGACTATCCCAGGGCTGCCCTGCAGCATCAGTGGTGACGGGAGCATAAATGGGGAGGAACAACATGGTATCATTTTTTCTGTATATTTATATATACTTAATATTTTTTTCCTTTTTATCATCAGTGTTTCATTAAAGCTGTGTAGTTTAGTTTCCAACCCATAAGTCTGTCTCCCATTTTCTCTCTCCTTTCTTTATCAAGGAGGGGAGGGGGATTAATAGAGAGCATCTCTCATTCGGTTAATTGCCAGAGCAGTATTAAATCGTGACAGGAGTCAAATGGGAAGAAGATCTCCAGCTCATCTTGTCCTTGTGAAAGCTTGGTGATGAATTGCTATTCAAAAATTCTTCCAGATAATTTCCACTTATGCTAGGGATATTTTTATTTTTATTTTAACATTTATTTTTGGCACAAAATAAAACAAGGGAAATGGTAGGAAATGGAAGTACCGATTTTTTTTGAACTTCACTAAGACTTTTCTTGAATTTTAATTGAAGGCTTGGGTCATTTGTTTCTTTATTCCAGCGCTCTCTTTCACTTATATTAATCATTTTAAGCAGCTGTGGTCTTCAGGGTTGTCCACATAAAACTGATGAACGTCCATTTCTAAATGTCAGTTAGCCACATCATTCCCAGAAGAAAGTTTAAGACTATTAGTTTTAATGCTGTCCTTTCCAAAGAATGTATTAAAAAACCTTAAAAAGTGTTGAAATGCTTAAGGAAATTATCATGCAACCAAGGTGTGTATGTTACTGCATACCATGCTTCTGCTCAGACACCACAGTGCCAGATGTCTTAAAATAGAAATAGAGAGAGGTTACTCAGGCATGAATAAATAGGTGTGTAGTATATTATCATGGTCTTGGCCAGCAGCAATAGTGAAAAGTGTTGCTGTTAAGGTGAGTGGTACTATTAAACATGTCATGGGTGTGACCTGGAAGAGAAAAACTGTGTACTAAAACTGAAGTTTTTTAAGATCTTCTAACATATGATGTGAAGGTTTCTATACTTGTCACTTGCAAGTTTAGAGATTGCACAAAAACATTTTATTGTTTGGCAACTGAAAACTGTCTCCTATAATTTCCTGATTTATCTTTTTATAGTTATATTTATCAAGTTTTATATATACATATAGTTATAGTTATATATTATTGATATTATATATTTACCTTATATTTCATAACTTGTGTATGCATAAAATATATAGCAACACATTTATTAAGTTATATTTCCACAGGTATTACTTATCCCAAATGGACTTATACACTCTTTAATGCTTTCCTATCGTTTTTGAATCTTCTGCAAGGAAATATTTATCCTTTTGCAATATGTGTTGCTATCTAAGGAAAACAGTGTTGGCTGTAGAAATGGTGTTCATGCCTTTCTCTTTGTTCCATATATACTACTCCTGGAGTTCAAGATCAGGTGAAAAAGGGAACTGAGAGTATTCTGGGGTAAAAGAGTATATGCAAGAGTTAATATCACAGGTTTTTAAGTTTCTACTCTGTTCTTCCAGATTTCATTTTTTTGATGAAAGGAATCTGACAGGGTAATAATGTTCAGGCTGTATGCCTACAATGTTTTCTATCCCTATTTTCTTTTTTATTAATATTTATACACTATTTTAATTGACTTTTTTCACACAAGAACATAAAGTGGTAGGGGTAAAACAAAAAAAAAAGTTTATGTAATTAAATATATAAAGACCTAGTGAAGCAGCTTCCTGGCAATAGAAATAAAATTACTGAGTCTGTTTATGAGTCTGATGTAAACACTTTGAAAATGCAAGATATGCCTCTCGACTAAATTTTTTTCTTCTGTCTGCTCTTTTAAAATATACCAAACATCCTGTTAATTAACATATCTTTACCTCACAATATGCCCGAAAGACACCTGAAGATAAGAGTGCTTATCAGGTCGCCTCCTGGTACAAACAAAGACAATGAAATTAGCAGGACAGCAAAGACTGAAAGATAAGAATGAACAGAAGAGGAATTCTTGGGATGGGAAAAAGTCTGAGTCAACTTTGGCAAGTCTGGTTGCCAGTGACTTATGCAAAAGAGAGACCCCTTTTTTTTGCTGTATAAAAAGCTCCAAGAGAAAAGGAGAAGGTGCGGCTCTTCTCCTCCCCTCTCTCTCTCCACTTTGGCTTCAGCTTCAGGACAGCGGAGAAAAGAATAAAAGCGGAGAACATCGACCCAGCAGGAAGGTCGGATCCTACGCCCCCAGGTAGAGGCCAAGGCCGGAGGATGGTGAAAAAGCTTAATTGTTTCCTTTCCTTTTCTTAACAAGTCTCTCACCAAAGTGACTAATTTGTGTAAATTCTCTCCTCTTGTAAACTTGTTTTTTCTTCTAAAGGTGGCTTTATTGTCTTCTTTCCCTAAAACAGACCTTTGTAATTTGCTCAAATCATAAAGCCTGTTATTTTTATAAATCCATGTGGCGTCTATGAGTAGTGGCTGATTTTTCCTCACAATCAAAATATAAAATAATAGCTCGGATCGTAACAGAGTCTAGACATGTAAGGTAGTGAAAACCATACATGAACAAATGTGTATGACATAAACATATAAGAGGTGAAATAACTGATACATCAGGTAATGAACATTAAGATACAGAAAGCATCTGCGTTTCTTTTCTTGTTACAGTCCACTAAGCTTTGCAATTCCATGTACAAACTAGGAATATTTAAACTTCTCAAATACTGATTTACATTAATGTACAGATGATCTGTAAGCTTGGTCACATTTCTCTGAAGCTGTCCAGTGTTCACCTACATAACAAAGCTCTAGTTGCATTTAAAGCATGAAAGTGCAAATGCATGTAATGATGTACTGCTGCATGTGTATGCACTGGTATGAATATATTTTCATGTGTGCATCTATGTGCAGCTGCGTTTTTCACTCTTTTTCTTTCTCTCTTAGGTATCAATTCCATCAACTGAAGTGGAGAAGTTTGGTCTATCCTAACAACTACAAATTTAATCCCAAGAAAACAGAAAAGTTATTCAGCAATTTGCAGCTTTGAGTGGGCAAAAATTTATGTTACTTGTGACAACTGCATTGAGTGAAAAAGTTTTCAGATTTGACAGCCTCCAAAACTTTAGATTTCTGGGGAGCTGTATAGCACAGGGCTAGTCTGAATAACAATACAATATAAATGCCATAACATAGATACCATAACTTCAATATTAGCAAAGTAAAATGAATTTTATTCCTGGTCTTTAAATTAGAGTATTTTTTTTCCTTGGTAAGATACTAAGTAATTTTCCCAACTGATGTATTTCCAGTGCAAAAATCAGTTTGGCCTACCAATGTGAATAAATTAGAAATATTCACATGCCTATTTTCTAGTTCTGTGTGCATACATATAATACAGACTCCCACCAAACATTTTTTTCCTTATAGATTATTAAAGAGAGGCAAGGCAATATTGGCAGTTTCAGAGTATGGCACTACTGTGTTATAAACAGATTTAATTATTCTATCACAAAAAGCTGGGGAAGGAAAATAAATACACTTGCTGCAGACAGAATCTCTGCATCTCTAATTGCCAGAGCACTGTAAACTCTTTCATATAATAATCCCTTAAATAATAAATTGATACGGAGAGAATAATGACACCCAGGTGTGAAATCTTAACCTGAGAGTAGTGCTGCATACTCAATGACATAATTGACTCTATTACCATATTCTAGTCTAGCATGGGGTCTTGAGTCATGGAAACTGGATTGAAATGAAAGACAAAACATGTTCAAATCACAGGTGAGATTTGAAGCAGAAATATAAAGTCCAGGTAACTAAATTGCTACTTGAGTTTTGAAAGCAGGCTTAGATATTATGCAAAAAAATATACTTAAATATGATTCACAGCCTGACTTGCTCCCACAAAAGCAAGGGTTAAGAAAAATCACACTGGGAACAAAAAAAGCCTTTGATAAAGGGCTCTCAATGCTGTCAATGTTTTTTCTTATTTCTCTGTGAATATCCTGCTTGTTCTTAGGTGTTTCTTTCCATGCAATAAATGGCACTATGGCAGTTTCTTTTGGTAAAGGAGTTTCTTTCCTGTCATTTTTGCTGTTCAGAGCCTAATTCTGTTCATCACTCAAACAAATATGAACCAGTTTAAAACATGAGTACTGCATTTTAATGAATATTTAATATTAACTTTTGTTCTGTGGAAAGAGTAACAAAACATGGGAAGGAGCTATTTCATCTAGTACAGTTTATCACATCTCAAGACTGTTGCAGAATTCACCTTAGCAGTTGCCATTCTGAAATATAATGTGCCATCACTGAGAAGAACAAGACTGTTTTCATCAGTGATACCAGTGCTTTTTTGATACTATCTTCAGGAAGGACTATGTTCAACAGAAAAAGGAACATGGAAATATATAATCAACTATGTCACCCAATGCCTGCACTGTTTTGAGGAAATTTCTACACAAATAAAGTTTATTAGCAGTAAACAGAAATTATTCTGGCTTTTCTGTGGGCACGATTGGCACCAAGTGTTTGTTATCAGTTCCCCAAGTCAGGCCTCTAAAAGAAGTGCATGCAAATATTGGTGAATAAGTAGCTGACACCTGCAGTGCAGCAGCATTTTGATCTAAGAGTCATGACAATTTTGACATCCTGCTGTGGGGTCAAAACTACAGAAATAATTCAAGTGCTTCCCACTACCTAGAAGACACCTTTTTAGGCTGCCAAAAATATCTGTTGCTGACTATGGAAACCTGACAGTTACTGTTAGCATTGAATCTGTACTGCAGAAACTCCTGTAGGGATAGATACAGATTAAGCATAGAACTAACAGGCGATCCTTGTCTTCATAATTGTTAATATAACTATAAATTAAGAGACTATGGAAATTACTTCTTGGTCAGGTTTATCTAATGCAACAGACAATCATAAAAAATAGCATGGTACAGTACACTTCCTCTCTGTTCCCGTGATGGATTCACAGAGGTTTCCAGGAGTTAGGATCTGGATTTTTAGAGCAAAAGAAATGGTATTCATGGGACTGCCCTCACTGCAGTAAGAGACCTGAGGCACTTTTTTTTTGCCCCTGTCACTATAGGACCAATAGCAAATTCTGCTATTGCTACAGGTATGAAAGAGGCACTTGTTTTAAGACACAGTTACTCTACAGGTGGAGACAGAGATCCCTGCACAACATGGATTGAAGCCTGTGATTTGGAGCTTCACTGAGAAGGAACACATTAATCAGGACACTGAATGAATTTAGTTGTTCACTGGACTCTGAAGGAAATGGAAACCATATCCTCTAGGTGTCCTGCTCTTGCAATCTCTCCGGTTTCTTATCTTCCTTGGTAGTGTGTCTCTGAATAGCCACTCTTCCCTTTTGTTATCTTAAGATAAATATTAATATTTATTAGCGTACATTAATGTACATATTTATTAGCATATATTAATATATATTCTCTTTATATGTCTGTTGTTAAATTTAGTCAAAAGAATTCTATCCTGAACACTTAGTGTTAGCATAAGTACTGATTAACAGGTATATACAAGTACAAACAAAAGTGTAATTACTTACAGGAAGGACAATTTTAAGCTACTTCTTTACAGAGTAGCTAAACAGGTGAACATTAATGTTATCTCTGAAACTCCTGAAACTACTTCTATCAGATAAAAGCTTAGAATTTCGTATTTAAAAAATTCTTTTCATCTTCCTTGTGACCACAGAAATTTCCTCTGTGGAGAAACTCACTATTTTGCGTTAGTCTAATGCTTGTGCACAAAAAACTAAGATCTCATTGTAGTTCCTTTTTCAAGGTACTCAGGAAAGCATGAGAGAAAAGTAAGACTCCTAAATTTTACAACTCAGCTTATGACTAGTACTTAGCATGTGATTTAAACTCTCTGTGTCCTGGGTCTTCTTTCTGTAGTGTGGTAGCAATATTATCCATTTATGTGAAGAATTCTGGGGATTGCATCTGAAAAGCACTTCATAAGTGTCTCCTACATTAATATGATTATCACATTTAGTTAAGGCCCACTGGGTTTAGCCATCTTTTATATTCCATGGTTTGACTTTCTTAATCTGTTCAGCTGAGTCCTGAATATAAAATTCCACTCCTGCTCTGAAGATTGTTCTTCTGATTTCCTGTCATTTATGTGTCTATCTTCTTTTCTGCTCCCTACTAGACCATCAAAGGTTATTTGCTCTATTATTTGAGTACCATTCCCCTTTGCCCCTTAATTGGTCCATTGCTTTTTCTCATTTTCATCTTTACCTTCTAGTTTCCTTTCTTCAGATTCTTGTTACCCTTCTCCTTTTGTTCCCATGGATGAATATGAAGCACAAACCAAGAAAGGACCCTTGGAGTACAAGAGTGTTTTATTGTTCGTTGTACTGTAGTGCTGAGCTCTCAGAATTAGTTAAGTATGTCTTGGCATTTCAATTTATAAACTTGTCTTCAAGGCCTTTATAAATAGCATGGCTATTTCAATGCAAATTGGATAAGTGATGCAGTTAAAGGATTTTATTGTTTAAAGATAATCTTATGGGTTTGGACTAGATTTTCCAAATACAAAAAAAATAATTATAAAAGGTGGCTGCTCTCATAACATATGGAAACACATTCTGCTCTTGGCTACCCTTTTAATGGGACAGTGGGAGTTCTGTGTATTCAAGAGAAGAATGCAGTCTTTGGGGTCTGATTTTTCCAAATATTAGAATCTAAGGACCATGTGCAAAAATGCATACATAATTACATACTTAATCTGAAGGTACACTTACTGGGAATGCAAATGCAAATCAGGTTGTGTGCATGAAAATTGTCTGTTGAGTTTCAATACCTGAGCGTCACGTGTAGTCACAGTAATTGTGCATGCAGATTAAGCATGTAATTGGGCATGTATTTTGCAAGTGGCCTTGTGCTTCAGTGCTTTGGAAATGAGGCCCTTTGAGCTCATTGTTAATGGGTGTCTCTTGTTATTTTCTTTTTAAAATTATATTGCCAAAATTAGTGCGTAATACTCTGAGTTGTTCTAACACTCATTATTCTATCATTTGGACTTAATCAGAGATGCTTCCCCATATCTTTTTGGGGAAGAATGGCCTTTTATATCTGGGTCATATTTCTAACTGGAGTATCTGGGAGAAAAAAAAAACAAACAACACTAGCAGTACTACTAGGTTTTTCCTATCAGTGTCAAGGTTTAAAAATAAGTTTATATTATCAGACCCCAAAATATTTCTTTTATGTAGAAGATAATAGAAAATGTTCACTCTTTCATGTGACACCAACCTGGTCTGCATCAAAGGACTGGCAGTCTGTGCAGCTAAGCAAAATGAGGTTTATTGCCAAGGAAACAAACAATAGCCAAACACAGTAAAGAAAGAAAATTAAAATTATGCTCTGACTTCTGCTTTCAGGTGTTTTTTTAAAAAATAAACAAAGAAAAAACAGTATAATTGCTTCTCACTAGTCTCTGCCCCTTCTCTCTATTCAGATTATTAACTGACAATACTACAGAAATAATTGAATTCAGGGTGAGCTGGCTGATTCTTACCCTTCTTCAAAAGAAATCTTCACTCTGAACTGTTAACAGGATAAGAAAGAAAAATTTAAAAGAACCAGGGTAAAAATTGATTCTAAAATAGAACTTAGAGAGAGTGTTATTTTATTTCTTCTTTCCTTCCCTAAGACTGAAGAATGTACTTAAAATGAAGACCTAGGCAAAATCCATAACAATTTAACCTGCAATAGATAATCAAACTGTTTATAAGCATATGAAAATTAACCTAGAGATTACTAACAGATACAGGCATATAGTAAATTAATTAGGAACTTAGTCAAATATTCCTGCAAGATGGCTGCAGGAATTATAAATGGGAAAGATAATAATAAATGGACCCTAGTGTCTAACAATATCAGACTATATATAAAGGTAACAACTGGATACAGAATCATGTGACCAACTGATAAGCTAAATTGGGAAGTACTTTCTTGATGATAGAGCAACAAAATGGTGAAAAAAATTGGAAATAACTGTTACTCAGTGAGAATTTACCATTGTTCAGACTGAAAAATGAAGTATTTTTCTGAGTATGGCATTTTAGAAATCAACATTGATGTAGCTGACCATGTTGAAGGGAGTAGTATCCCCTGACCTGTCTTTTATGGTTCTCCGAAAATAATGAAGTCAAACCTAAACATTTTATTTAATCAAACTCAAATACAAAACTTGAAGTTAATAATTTTGACATATTGCCATATTGAACTTAATTGAAAGTGGCATGTTCCACTGGAAAAAAAAAAATCAATATGTTGAAACTTCATCTTGTGATGTAAAACTGTTCCACCAAAGGTGTTTTGACTGGTTCTTACTTTCATCAAATAAATCATAAGCTCACAACAACTTTAAATGCTTATAAAAATCTTGCGATAGTCTCTGTAGACAGGCTATAAACATGGCTGTATGCATCAATTAGTTTCTCGGGCTTTTGACTGCTTCTGCAGCTTGGTCTTCAAACACATGAACATGAATTCAGGATGTGGCCCATTATGTGCCTTGACAGAGGTCTTATGTCTTCCAGGGGCTGCTAATCTGTCATCTTTTGCTACTATCAGCTACTTATGTAATGCACAAAAGAGAAAAAAAATATAGATTGGAGAAAGAAGAAGTGGGAGAAACTGAACTTTGGATCGTTCATTTGGAACAAGAGGACTTTTTAGATGCTTTTGAGATGTGGAGGGGGAGTCCAATGGTGTTTTGCCCTAACGTGTTTTTATCAAAGTTTTTTATGAGAACAGATCATTGTTGAATGTATATGCTGTGCTTTGTTTTCTGTCCATCTGTGCTTTTTGAATGAACTATTACTTTAGAGAGGTCTGAAAATACTATCCTAACAGTTTATGAATGTTACAAGTAAAGTACTCCTTTACTATTCAAGGGAAGATATTTAGTGTTATTACATATGATAAGTGATCATCTTTTAATAGGATGCCTTTGTTGTATTCTCCACCTTGAGTGTCAAGAAAATCCGCTCTGTTAGGCCTTCAACAAACGTTTTGTCCCTGATGAAGGACACAGTGAAGAAGGATCTATTCTTGTCCTCAACAGTGCAGAAAAGGGCTCTTCACAAATGTAAGGATTCTGAATCTTCACATGGTTGGAGAAATACGTATCTATTGTTGGCATCACTGTGACCTAGTGGGATGGCTCCTAGAACTGGAGAGTCAGTTTAGATGGTTATAAACTGGATATGTGCCCTAAGTTATCCTGTTTTGCCAGAGGGGTGGACTAGATGATGCCTATAGGTCCCTTCCAACCCCTAATATTCTGTGATTCAAAGATTTTGTGAGTTACTGTGACCGTATTAAAGAATAACAAGACCTGAGTTGAGGAGCTGTATTTTTATTGTTGAATTGGATGAAAAAGGCCAATTACACTATATTGTTATACCAGAAAGCAAAAGAAGATAGCAGAATCTATGTTTATACTTGGTAATGTATCAACCAGTTTTTGGAAATCGTTAGTTTGGTTTAGTACGATTTATATCACCTTACTAGAAGACTGATCTTGTCTTACATTATGTCATGGTTTAACACCGGCCCATCAACTAAATCGAATGAGAGATGCTCTCTATTAATCCCTCTCCTCTCCCTGATAAAGAAAGGAGAGAGAATAAAGGATAGAGCCTTATAGGCTGGAAACTAAACTACACAGCTTTAATAAAACACTAATGATAAAATGGAAAAAAATTACTAAATATATAAAAATATACAGGAAAAATTATCCGCCAGTAACTTTCACATCACCACCGAGGCTGCAGGGCAGCACTGGGAAAGTCCAGGCTGGACTCCTAGAGTCAGCAGCAGTCAGGAGCTGGAGGCAGGAACACATGGACTGAGGCTGATATGGATCAGGACCACAGGCAGACAAATGGATGTAACCCTCCCAGGATGCTGAAGCAAACAGGGACAGGTGAAGAAGAAGGGGGGAGGAAGGAGGATTAATAGACAGCATCTGTCATTTGGATTAATTGCTGGGCCAGTGTTAAACCATGACAGATTTATTGGCACCCAACGTAGGGCATAAGATAATTAGCTTGAGCCCAGTTCAGATTTTGACTCACTTACCTAAACAGTAAGCCCCACGTTGGGAGCCAATAAATCTGTCAGAGGTTCCATGTAGGACCAGCCCCAGTGAATTGTTTGAATTTCTGCTCCAGTGGGAGGATACCCAGAGGGCTCTGCTGAGTGGGAATTAACCTGTTTCCTTTAGAAATTTCACAGGGTTGGAAATTAAACAGATCATCCTGTACCGGTGGTATTTAGGGTATGCAACATGCTGCTTTGCAGCTGCAATGAGTGTTAATAGTTGTAATAAGCACTGCTTGAGAAAAGTAGTTGTGATATGGTCTGTAATACTAATAAACAGCGCAGTACATGATGCAGTGGTGTTTCATACAAGGACAAAAAACTTTGTTGGTAATTACATTTTCCGTTTTAGTTTGAGGAATTATACCACTCTATTTCATCCTGGGCTGAGTTCACCAGATTCTAGTCAAAATGGCATTATGCTTATTATAGTTTTGATTCTCCTGCTTGTTGTTGTCATTGTTTCTCACATGTGTGTATGTATTCTCATTTATTATTATATATTGGTGAGGAGTAAGACAACTACAATTAGGGGAATGAGCACACCTCGTAAAGAGAGCACTTCTATTTCTGCCTCTGCAGCCACTGCTCGACCCCCTCACACAAGGGCACAACTCAGATACGGCCAGCAGCATTGCCAGAGTATCTGCCACAGCTGCAGCTGCTGCCTCCCCCCACAGACACTGCTGCTGCTGCTCAGAAAGCAAACGCTGCTGCTGCTGCTGCAGACACCACAGCTTCTCCTCCTCAGCCCACACAGCTACTCATTGACCCTGTGACTAGGAGAAAAGCAAAACAATGGAAATCAGAAATTAGCCTTAACCCTTCAAAGTTGGAATGAGATGACCAGGTGACAGAGGAAATAAAAGATGCTGCCTCTCCCCATAGAGCAGCTAAAGCAGAGTTATCTGAGGAGGACGACTCAGAATCAGAAGAATTTATTCAGTCCTATTCCATGAGGGACTTGCGTACATGTATACTGACTCACAAGGATGACCTGTGCTGTAATATTATGAGATTTGCAGCACTATCAGATCATACTTTTCCCAAAAATAACGAATTTATTTTTATTTCCTATGACATCAGTTTCCATATTCTTTTCTCCTACCTCAGAAGCTCTTTTCAGGAACAAACCTCATGTAGGCTGTGTTCCTTTTCTCATCCTAACATATTGGTTTTTGAAGATTTTGTTCGACTTTTCACTTAGGTATTACATTATCATGTAAAATAAAAATAGCTTCATTGGAGTGGTTATTATTAGAGAGGAGGGGAAGAGAATTAGTTTAGCAGGTTAATATTCATAAAGACTTTGTGAGGCTTTGTCAATGTTCTTGATCTTATGTGGTTTATACAGCAATCTTCATACACAGTAGAGCTGGGAGATGTAAATCAAAGGAAAAGGAAGTTTCAAGAATAGGTAAGAGAAGCATAATGTGGTAAGAGTTTTCCAAGTGCTCTTCAGCTCTCGGGAAGATCTGAAGTCTCGAGTGTCCCTGGATAATCTTTCCATATCATCCACAGGATGACCTAATTATCCCTTTGGTCAGCTGGGGTCAGCTGTCCAACCTATGCCCCCTCTCAAATTTTTGTTCACAGCCTTAACACCATCAGAACAGTCTGAGATGAAAAGGCCTTGATACTGTTTAGGTACCGCCCTGCAACAGCTAAAGCACTTTCCATGAAAACAAATGTTCCTCAAATCAATATTTTCTACAGAAAATTTTCCATTTTAACAATATTTAAAACTTTTAATGTAGAAAATCGAGGTGTTATTTTTTTCCCCAAGTGTACAAGTATCATTGACTGCCACATCCATAGGGAAGTAGAAGCTACAAGATATTAGAAATAAAACTCCCATGATGTGCCAAAGCAATTTGAAAACTTGTTGAAGTTATTACAGTGAAGTATTTTGAGTCTGGGATATCAAAATATTCTTTATTGATCTCAAATGCTGAAACTAAATGTTAGATAGTCTGAATTTTTGTTATCATCCAAACCAAAGCCAAGTATTTGCCTTTACACCAAGAGCCATTACATGACAACAGGGAAAGGCTAATGAATAGAAAAGTACAACTATGAAGGAAGTAGGACACATAGTTGGTATTAACTTTTTTTGCTGGCTTCATTAATATCCCTAATATCAGATAGGGGAAACTGAGGAAATGTTCATAAAAGTGATGGTGGTAACCTAATAATCTAGTGGCATTTTGAGGCTTTGGATTCTCTTTGGGGGGAAATACACAACAGAAAACATTTTTAAATTAGCATACAAAGCAAACCAATTAAAGAGTCTATAAAATATTTTTCTAAAACCAAGCCTTTGGAAAATACAAGATGAATGGTGCCTGTAAGGATTAGAAAGTGAGGCTATGCCTTCCTCTCCAGAATTCTAATTCTGCCTCTGGCTAAAGAACTGATATAATATATGTGAGCAATCTGACTCCACCTCCCTCATTACACCTGCAGATATGAAAACATTTTAAACTTACAGTTAATTACCTCTTCAAATAGAATGTGTAAAAGCTACAGGAAACCCCTGTGGAATCCATAAATTATCAATCATAATATGAAAAGAATTAGTCCCCAAGGATAAATGACTTGGAAGGATAAGGCTGTTATTTTATTAATGGCCTTATTTCCACCCAGTAAGAAAGGGTCTATTAATGTCAAACACATGGAACCACATGAATTAAATTAGGTCACTCCTCATGCTACAGTTCTACATGTGATACAGTGCAGACTGTGGTTGTGTGATGTGTTTCACATCAGAAGCACTGGTAGATGACTTCCCAAACGCTTCAATATTGTACTCCCAGTGATATTTACCATAGCTTGACCATAACACTTTCAAAGCTGGTGTTAATAATACATATGGCCAGTTTTGTAGGTCTGACCTTCTTTTCATTCTCAATAAACAAACACTTATGGTGTGATTGTGGGTGGCTTAGATGTTTGAGTGTCCTGCTGTAGGCAGCTCTTAAGGAAGAAAAAGGCAGCAATACTGTCTTGGCTTAATTATGGGTAGTGATAATGACTCGTGGAGAGCATCTTTTTAAAAGGGATATAACTGCAAAACTTACTAGACATGAAGAACCAACAATTGCTGGAGAGCAAATACAAATGAAGTAGACAGTTTACATCTTCCTCCTTCGTCTAATAAATTTAATTTCATTTTCTTCTCCAAGGCATTGGATGAAGAGGATGTGGAATGCACACAAACTTTATTAATCAGAGTAGAGCTGCTTGGGCATTTTTTGTTATGCAGACTCTTGGATCACAAACCATAGCTTGGCAGAGGAATAAATAAACATATGGAGACTTTTGTTATTTATCTTAGTATGTTACAGTTACCAGAATTAGGTTCTCTTGAAAACAGAGACATCAGCAGGTCCAGTCACTGTGCCTTGTTTCACTTACTTAATTTTGTTTGCAGACATAACAAGTATGTTATTTATTTAGTTTATTCAGTTATAAGTAAATACCATAGCTTGGATGCATTCATTTTAATCTTTTAGTTTAACAATTGCATACTTGAGGACATCAAAGGCACTTCATAATGGTTTCGGTAAAGAGTTATGTTACTTCCTTGGTTAAAACACATGTGAATATGAAATTTGTAATATTGTGTTATACTTGATGTTTGGGATTTCTCATTTGAGTTTACATATGTGAAATTCTGAAAATGCTGTTTTACTGTGTACTGCATGAATCCATCTAAAGCATCTTTAAAAACCAAAAAACACAAAATAAAAAAATCTCATATAATCAAGTAGTAAACATGAGAAATCAGATTATCTACTGCCTATTAAGTACTTGAGCTCAGTTTTAGTTCCCATCCTGCCTCCATACTTCCATCA
Source organism: Phaethornis superciliosus (assembly GCA_023637945.1). Lineage (NCBI taxonomy): Eukaryota > Metazoa > Chordata > Aves > Apodiformes > Trochilidae > Phaethornis > Phaethornis superciliosus. Next base: position 38,562,706 of record JAJQWJ010000004.1, on the reverse strand, counting down.
GCATTTGCTTTGCTTTTGGTCCCTGTACACCCATCTCTTAAAGACATCTTTCTACCAATCAAGCTGCAAACTAAATAACTTGGCTTTCAGCATTTCCTCTCAAAGTCTTAAATTTTCTTTGCATTCTCACTGCAGTTTTAAAAGTCAATTAGCTTTTGGATTTTCAGAATGGTTTTTACAAATCAATCCTTCAGCTGGCTTCCATCCTCATTTGTGAATAAAGACTCATTTACTTAGTGGTAAATGCCAACAGACACACACTGACTTTAAACAGTATATTTAAAATAAATATTGGAGCATTTCATTGTGTTCAACTAGCAACTCACAATTACATCTGTCCACAAGCATAATTTTTTCAATGCTAAAATACACAAATACTTTCCAAATAACAAAAAAACCTTTTTGCAGCTTCCTGATTGTCCTGAGCATACTTTTGAAACCTTAGCTGGCCCTGTTCTTCAATGACTTCATGAAAAATTCTGCCAAACAGATTTAGACAGCCTATTGCCCTATTATTGGTTTGCCTCTTTTCCTTCTGGTTCATGTCCTTGTGTGTGTTCTGCTGATGCAGAGAGTTGTTTACTGCTCTTCATGTCCACAAAACATGCAAAGTAGTTTACCATAGCAGAGAATGAAATCGCAAGCCTTCAGCTTTTGAAAGGTGACCAGGTGTTGTTGTGGTTACATCGTGTTAAGAAAGTCAAGACATAGACATAGAAGAGTCTAAAAGGCCTTGGAAATTTTAATATAGTGTGCCTTGGCAATATCATGCCAAGAGAAGCTTATGTATTTCCACGTACGGTAAGAAGTCAGATCTGTTGGTCAGGTGATTCAACAATACAAATTTTTATTAATTTGTGCTTATGATCTGAGAAATCATTTGTAAAGACTTGTTAATTAGACTTTGGGCAAGCTCAAAAACATTATGTGGAACTGTAATTCAGAAGGCTAATTTAATCCAAACTCTATAATCCAAACTAAAAACAGCCATGTGAAAAATTGTCATTCTGTGGTGGCCTAATTTTGGAACAGTCTAAACGGAGCCCTGTCTCCTTGTCTTATCTTTGTGCATCTGTAGAAGTGAGTCTGAAACTGTCCTGATCCAATGTAAGCCTGAGTAGCAGAGCCCTATCTCTCCTATACTTTCTCTCTGAGTAACTTTACTTTAAAATTAGTTTGCTTAAGAAAAAGAAGGAATTTCAAGCTTAGGTTTTCACAACAGTGTGATTACTTAATGAATAATTAAGAGTATTGAAATCCAGAGCCTCTGCCCACTTCTGATATTTCAGGTGTTCAAATCAATATTTGCTTACACTGGAAGACTAGTCAAGCCAGTAGGCTACATCCCAGACTAGAACTGGAGGTATATTCTAACCCCCTTCCCTTCCAGAAAAATAAATTACCAAAGAGGTATATTAAAACATCAATACAATAACAAAGAACTAGTCTAAAATACTAAAGGAATGCCTTATTTTTAAATTTTCATCATAAATCACTAATCTTATACAATAATACCAATATAAAGATTTAAAATATATATATCCAAGGTTGTATAAGTAAACAGTATAAATAATTACCTAGTGGAGTGAATTTCTAGTGCAATGCAGCAAAACTGATAGAAACTCATGCTCAGAACAGAATGGGAATAATTATGATACATATGTTAAACCAAAAATAAGGCAAAAAGATAAAATATTACAAAGGTATTATGTTCCAACATAAGCATTAGGATATATGATAAATGTGGTTATAATATTAAAATATTTCTAGAGAAAGCTAATATAAACTAGGAGATTTAGTATTATTACAATACAAAATGTAATACGAATCACAGTATCATCTGGGTTGGAAAGGACCTCTGAGGTCATCAAGTCCAACCCTTGATCCACTAGCACTGTAGTTACCAAACCATGGCACTGAGTGCCACATCCAGTCTCTTCTTAAAAACTTCTAGGCACGGAGAATCCACCACCTCCCTGGGCAGCCCATTCCAATGCTTGATCACCCTCTGTGTAAAGAATTTTTTCCTAATATCTAACATAAACCTCCCCTGTCAGAGCTTAAGTCCATGCCCTCTTGTCTTACCGGTAGCTACTTGGGAGAAGAGCCCAACCCCCCCCGGCTCCCACCTCCTTTCAGGGAGTTGTAGAGAGCGATGAGGTCTCCCCTGAGCCTCCTCTTCTCCAGGCTGAACACCCCCAGCTCCCTCAGCCTCTCCTCACAGGACTTGTGCTGGAGTCCCTTCACCAGCCTGGTTGCCCTCCTTTGGACCTGCTCCAGGACCTCAATCTCCTTCCTGAACTGAGGGGCCCAGAACTGGACACAGTACTCAAGGTGTGGCCTCACCAGCTCTGAGTACAGGGGCAGAATCATTTCCTTGGACCTGCTGGCTGTGGGGTTTTCCCACAGAAGCAGACATGTACTGAACAAGCCATGTTTTGCGAATGCATCAACAAACTTAACCTTGGTGTTAGAATAACACCGGAGCTAGCGTTCTAGCAAAACAAGATAACAGAGTAACGGCAAGAGAAAAAGATTTTCAAAGCAGGACGGCCCTCAACATGGGCACGGACAATAACTTCTAACCAATTAGCTTATAACTTAGAAGCAAGTTCAAAGAGTGTTAACCAATCACTTAATGCCATGCATGTAACACAGATAAGAGAAAAGTATATATTCTGTGTTAGTGAATTCAATAAATGAGATTTTGCTTGTTGATCATATTGGTCTGTGTTTGGCAATTTCTCCAAGCCCTCTCGCAGCAGCTGGCCACACTGTTCCTTATACAATATTCTGCTAGTGGCACCAATCTTTTACCACCTATTGATAAGATGGGTTTTCCTAGTCCTCTCGTCATCCATCCCTGCTACTGCAGGAACTGAGGCAAACATCACCTGTGCTCCTGTCCCATTAATTAATTGACCCAGCACCTTGAAATTCTTTTTAATTGCCCTGATACTTCTTCCATTAGTGTCATCACTGCCAGCCTAGGCTACCAACAGTGGATAATAATCTGAGGGCTGAATTAGCTCAGGGATATCTCACCTTGGCCCTGGGAAGGCAGCAGGACCTCCCTGTGGGGTGGGTCAGGTCGGCATATAGAGCCTTCAGTTTCCCTCAGAAGGGAGTCACCAACTACAGCTCCCCTTCTCTTTTTCTTTATAGCTGTGGTTATAATCCTTCTGATAGACAGAGTGTAACCAGGAGACGCTCCAGACAGATCTTCTTCTTGACTGTCCAATACCTGATTCTCTGGGTCCAGGGTCCCATACCTGTACTTTATGGGCACTTGGGGGTGATGGGAGTCAGGAGGGGATTTTTTTACCTCTCTTGTCAGGGACCTGTTTCCCTTACCCCCCAACTACTTGGTTTCCTCCTTGTGCCTGATAGCAGGAGGGGCAGGGCTTCACCATCTCCTGCTGAACTTCTTTTTAGGGCAAAAGGGTGCAACTCCACCAGTCAGTTTCCCTGGCACTTTCCCTGATGCTTCCTAACCTCTCTACCTCTTCCTTGAGCTCTCTCACCAGGCACAGCAATCATTCACCTGCTTGTATACTTGTATTGATTGCGACCCATAGCTATTATAAGAAAATCATATAGATGTAAGTTGGGGTAAGGTCCTTTCTACCTAAGACAGACTTCTAGAAGGAAGATATTAGATTTATTTTAAATTGCATAGGGTGTTGAAGCTGTATAGAAATGTTATCGTTTTCTAGTACTGCGTTTTCAGTACTGCTTGACTTCCTTGCTATTACATTCTATAGTTTTTTTAGCTAGATAAAATCATTAAAAATTATGAGATGAAGGGCTTCATTTTTCTTGAGAATTGTGATCCTTTCCTAATTGAACAAGTGACATGTAAAAGGAAATAATGGATTTTTAATATACTTACAGAAAGAAAAGAGATTGAATGGATTCCTCGTGAAGGGACTTCAGAAATGTCCAGGTAATTAGGTCAGATAATGTGTTTGTAAGATATTATCTCTTTCACATTAAAAAAAGAGAGATTTTTTATTAAACTTTCTACAATCCCAGTCTACCAGGGAGGGAAAAGTCTGAAAATGAGATTTCCGTTATTTTATCATATGTGCCTGTACACAAGAGAGAAAAAAGTTATTCAGGGAACATAAGGTTATTTTACAGTTACTGTGAAATAAAAGCATTTCACGGTAATAATGTTGCAACTACATGGTTGTTCTATTGGATATAATAAATGTGTGGAAAATTGCATTATTATGCCATCACTTTTTCCATGAAGTATTTTTTCACAAATGTTACTTAGAAACTGGACTACAGGGAAAACTAACTCATTACAAATGGAGCCTATTCCATCTCCCACTAAACTCATTTTAAAAAGTCACATCAGCTTCAATGAGCCTCACAGAAAAAAAATGAACTATGTTTTTATTTACAGTTGGGACCCATATAGTTTGTAAACACAAGTCAAAACCTGTAAGTGTGAATTAAGGAGTTCAACAACAAAGGCAACAAACTCAATTAGAAAAAATAAAAAGGAAAACAATAACAAATGCAGATTGAAAGCTTCATATGGTGCAGATAAGCAGACTGGCTACATCAGAAGTGGAAAAAAAAAACCCAACACATGTCAGTTTCTAAGCTCTCTTTTTCTTGGGGCAAATGTGAAAAAAATAAACCATGCTACTCCTCAGATTATAGCTGCTACTCGGTGTTTTATCCCTGCATACTTTTCTTATATGAGGATATGAATTAGCTGATATTACTCCAGGGATAATAAATTTATATAATTAATATAAATCTCTATCTCTGTATCTCTCTATCTATGCCTATGTCTGTCTCTGTCCTCATCTCCACTTCTGTCTTTATGCCTGTCTCTCTATCATATTTACATCTATCTATATCTGCATCTACCTATATAATCTATATAATCTACAGAATCTACAGAATCTGTACCTATCTAACATCTCCTCCTAATTTAGTATCTTCAGTAAGCTACTTTATGTGCATTCAACACTTATGTTCAGGTCATTGATAAAAACATTGAAGAGAACTGGCCCTGGGAAACACCACTAGTGTACTACCTGTTATCCTATTTACTACAAGTCTTTGAGCCTGAGTCTTCAGCCAGTTGTTTACCAATTTTTTTTATCACAGCCCTCAGGCAACACTCTCAGTCCTTCCATGCCCAACCTGGAAAGCCAGGTTGGGCAATACAAAACCAACTTGCAATCACTGAGACTTGACAGAGTGAGACTGTCAAGATGATATGTAGGTTGTTCACCAGCAGCTACAAGCTACCATTTTGCAGGATGGCTGCTGCATGATGAAAGAAGAAGCATATTCAGGAAGCAGGGATGTCCCTTGTGCTTTGGTGAATGCTGCTCCCCTGCTCCCTGGGTAAAATTCATGAGGTGCTCATGAATGGTCTAGCTCAAGCAATCGTAAGGATTTGACAGGATGCTGTTTCCCCTGCATTTGGGAAAATTAAAAACAAAATAGTTCTTTTTCTGTGAGTTCTTTTCTTAATATTTCTCTGAAGTAATGACTTGTTTTATTTCTGAGTGTTCCCACAGTACACAAATCCACAATTTCTGCCAGATCATTTTAGGTGGGTTTGTTGGGTTTTTTCGTAGTGAATATCAATCTGATTCAACTAAAGAGAAAAAAAAATAAGAAAAGGCAAGAGAAATCTTACCACCTACACATATCTGGAGACAGAAATAAAGTTGACAGGAAATATTACATAAGAAACTAAACTGATTATTACAAAAACAGTCGAGATAACTGACAATTCTGGAAAGTAATGTATTTTGAAAAATTACATTGGCATAGGGCTACAGATGTCGCATAATGAGTATGTCAGACAAGGAGGATAGTTGACAGAATGACAGCAAAAGGTTTTATATTTTAAATGAAGATTTCTTTCTTCTACCTGCACACAGGAAATGGCTCCAAAATATGATTTATTTTATTTTATTTTCTGATGACTGGAACAGATCATGAGAGAACTTAGCAGGATGTTTTTTATTTATTTGAAATTTAAGCTTTTGGAAGGACACAGTGATATACTTCTACCATTTTTGGGGCTACCTGGTGGGCTAGGGGACTTCCTCCTCTGCTTTTATTTATTTATTCTGTATTTGGCTGGAGAAAGACAATATAAAAGTACTTGAAACTAATGGTTTTGTTTTGATGGTGTACATGTATTACAATTTAGAAAGAAAAAAAGGCAAAACAACAAGGGACAGCTAGTTCACAGTAATTAAGTATTATTTCTTATGAACATATATTTTAGAGAGTTACAGTTACTTTTAGAAAGATTAGGTATAGTCTGAGGTCAGAAAAAGATAGTAACACACAGCTGCTCTTACTTCAAATTCCACTGATTAGAAATGTCACCATTTGATGACCTACATGGAAAAGCTTTCCACTTATCAATGACCAAAATCCAATAGGTTTGGAAAAACCTTGAGGGAAACAGATGAAATTCAGGGAATCCCTGAGTGTAACCCCCTCTTCAACTTGTGTTCCACACCATCTGTGCTAGAGTCTCTTTATGTTGGTGATAACTCACCTTCAGTAACTCTGTAATTTGCATAAATGGGACAGCTTCAGCTGGCAGGATTAGCACTACCAATAAAACAGTCTTCCTTGTTCTGGTTTTGGACAGGATAGAGCTAATTTTCTGTCTTGTAATTTTGCTTTCAGCTAAGTCTCTTGTAAGCAGCTGTACTTGCTGAAATTAACAGCAAGTTTCTCAGTGTCTGCTTCTAGGACTGATAAGGCTCGATGTTTATACTTACTGATGGAGAATGGTATGTAGAACCAAGACCACTTCTCAGTTCTGAGGAACATCTTGTTCTCTGGAAAGAGAAAAGGAGTAAAGGGGTCACACCTGCAACCCTCCTTTAGGGAAAAACGGACAAGATGAATGACCAAAATTGACCAGAATATTCCAATCTGAGGGATCATGAGGGTCAAATTCTTCTTCCTTCTGCCCCCCCTCATCTTTTCTCCTTCACCCTTCTTCACCTTTTCCTGTTTGCTTCAGCATCCTGGGAGGATTTTCTGTTTTTCTGCCTGTGGTCCTGATCTGTGACAGCCTGAATCTGTGTGTTCCTGCCTCCAGCTCCAAACTGCTGCTGACTCCAGGAGTCCAGCCTGGACTTTCCCAGGGCTGCCCTGCAGCCTTATTGGTGATGTGAACATTGCTGAGTGAAAGGGAGAAGGAACGTAGTATCGTTTTCCTGTATATTTGTATATATTTAATAATTTTTCTTTTTCTTTTTTTTTTTTTTAATTATTATTTTGTTAAAGCAGTGTAGTTTGTTTTCCAACTCTTAAGTCTCCCTCCTTTACTCTCTGTCCTTCCTTTATCAGGGAGGGAAGGGGGAATAAAAGAGAGCACCTGTCATTTGGTTAATTGCCAGCCCAGCATTAAATAGTGACCCCAGTAACTCTGGAATTTGAATTGATGGAACATCTTCAGCTAGCAGGGCTGGCACTACCAATAAGACATTCTTCTTAGATGGTAATGGGTGGAGGAGACCCTGACACTCAAAGGAAAGAACTGCCTGTCTCTGAGACAACTGATCTAATCATAAGACATGGTCTAGCCATAATCAAAGAAGTGGTCCTATCACCCAGCCCTCTGCTATAGAAGAAAATGTTGGCTGCTGTTCTGTCTTCTTTTTGATAAGCTTGAGCTAGACCATACCCTGAGTAAACTTTAGCCCTAGATCTAAAATTAAGATGACATTACTCCGTTCTCTCTTTCTTAGTCTCTTTACATATAAAATGATCTGCATGTTGATATATATGTTGATATAGGCTGTGGATGTGGTCTGCCTGGACTTCAGCAAGGCCTTTGACACCCTGTCCCACAGCATTCTCCTGAAAAAGCTGTCAGCCCACAGCTTGGACAGGGGCACTCTGTGCTGGGTTAGGAACTGGCTGGAGGGCTGGACCCAGAGAGTGGTGCTGAACGGTGCTGATCAAGTCGGCAGCCGGTCACCAGTGGTGTCCCCCAGGGATCAGTGTTGGGCCCAGTTCTGTTCAATATCTTTCCTGATGCTTTAGATGAGGGGATTGAGTCCATCATCAGCAAATTTGCAGATGACACCGAGCTGGGGGGAGTGTGGATCAGCTGGAAGGCAGGAGGGCGCTGCAGAGGGACCTGGACAGACTGGAGAGTTGGGCTGATTCCCATGGGATGAGGTTCAACACGGCCAAGTGCCGGGTCCTGCACTTTGGCCACAACAACCCCATGGGGAGCTCCAGGCTGGGCACAGAGTGGCTGAGAGCAGCCAGGCAGAGAGGGACCTGGGAGTCTGGATTGACAGGAAGCTGAACAGGAGCCAGCAGTGTGCCCAGGTGGCCAAGAAGGCCAATGGCATCCTGGCCTGGATCAGGAACAGCGTGGCCAGCAGGTCCAGGGAAGGGATTCTGTCCCTGTACTCAGCCCTGGTGAGGCCACAGCTCGAGTCCTGTGTCCAGTTCTGGGCCCCTCAGTTCAGGAAGGAGATTGAGGTCCTGGAGCAGGTCCAAAGGAGGGCAACCAGGCTGGTGAAGGGACTCCAGCACAAGTCCTGTGAGGAGAGGCTGAGGGAGCTGGGGGTGCTCAGCCTGGAGAAGAGGAGGCTCAGGGGAGACCTCATCGCTCTCTACAACTCCCTGAAAGGAGGTGGGAGCCAGGGGGGGGTTGGTCTCTTCTCCCAAGTAGCTACCAGTAAGACAAGAGGGCATGGACTTAAGCTCTGACAGGGGAGGTTTATGTTAGATATTAGAAAGAATTTCTTCACGGAGAGGGTGATCAGACACTGGAATGGGCTGCCCAGTGAAGCAGTGGATTCTCCGTCCCTGGAGATATTTAAAAAGAGACTGGATGTGGCACTCAGTGCCATGGTCTGGTAACTGCAGGGGTAGTGAATCAAGGGTTGGACTTGATCTCAGAGGTCCCTTCCAACCCAGTCAATTCCATGATTCTGTTCTATGATTCTATATGTATGGGTATATGAACACAATTGTGATGATGACAGTACTCTTGGTAATGTAATACTCTTTGCTCTGCATGCATTGTAAAATCAATAATTTTTATTTAACATTTTGTTGTGATCTTTAGACCTCAGAGCGTTTTATATGAAGAAGTATTATCCATTTCAAAGATGTGGAAACCAAGAGGCAAGTGAAAACACAAATAAAAGCAAGTACACCAAGGAAACAAAGTAGGGGAAGACACAGAGTCCCTGGGTTTTTCTGGTTGACCACGTTAAATAAATTGACCTATAAGAATAAGATCTATTTGGCTTTTTTCCTGGAGAGAAACAAAGTCAGTTGAACAGAAAAGCTAGAAAAATCCTCTAAGTGATATATTTACAATGTATTTAGCAAAGATGCAATAGTTTTTGAGATCTTCTACAAGTAGGTATCTGTTAATGCTTCATGAATCTGCTTGAATAATTAACTTTGACTTAATTAATGTGAAATATCTAGTTTAATCTGCATGATGTGTTAATTATATTGAAGCAAGATACCATTTTATTTGGATTGTTTTGGGAGCAAATTTTACAAAATGTATTTTAGTTATTGTACTGTTGTTCTAGAAGAATATAATAATTAAGCAGTGGATTAAAAATTATCCAGGTATTTCTGTGAAGATTTGGTGTTTCAACTGTGAATATGAAGTGTGATTGAATACTGCATTATGGTAGTGTTACTAGGACCAAGGGAGAGCTGAGTCTTATGGACTGAATGTCTCAGAGTCAAGCTGACTTTGGCAGCACATGTCTAGCAGCCTCACCAGGTGAACCAAGCCAAATCAAACCATTATTATTGAGGGAGACCTTAGGCAGAACAGCTATATAGCACCACAGTTATTCCACCTCTCAAAAGACCATGACAGCAGTTGCTGTCACTACAGAGTGGTTATGTGGTTATCCTCGTGCTGCACTGTGCTGCACTGGCCTGTCTACAACTGCCTCTCTGACACCTGCACACTGAATTTAATGAAGCAGCCTTTGTGAATTAATGTTCACTGACATAGAGGCAATGTCTATGTAGGTGAGTGAGAAAAAGCCTGAGTGCCGTGCATGTCTTGGTTCATTGTCACTTGGCTCAGACCATGAACCACGCGGCAGCCACACCAGCAATAGTAAGCTCTGTGCCTGAATGTTGTTTTTTTGACGTGAACAGGTTTCCTGGAGCCAAGGAAACCCAAGGGAAAAAGGAGAGGCCGGACAGGAGTCGGCAGCTCTCACATGTGAGGTGGAGAGACCTGGCATGGCTCAGGGTACACCAGAGAAACCGCGGGAGATTTAAAGGTGGAAAAACTCAGGCCATGAATGGCAAGGCAGCAGCCATCACTGGTTTTGAAACAGTGCCATCAGGGCATGTAAGGGGAAAGGCAGCTCTGTCAGATCAACAGGTGAATCCTACTGGTCATCATCACCCTGGGAAAAAGATTAGCCATGTTCTCTATCTGGCAGAAGGTCGTGCTCTTGGCAGTTGCCAGAGAGAACATGGGAACCCAAACAGAGTTCCCACAGAAGCATGGAGCTGTACTGATAGTACTGATAGTACTCAGGATCCTGTACCCTGTACCCTGCCCATGTCAGACCAGAATCAGTAACACTGATGAGGGAGCGAATGGAGGCTAGTTCAAGGTCAAGGCAGCAGGTGGTCTCTTTCCTTGCCCACCTTACCCCTGCCAGGTGCCACTAAAAGTAGGTGTGGTCTCTGGCTGGGAAAGACAGAATCAGAATGTTTTAGGTTCCTGCTGTGCCTGCTTGGAAGGTAGAGACTTCCAAGATCATCCAGTCCAACCTCTGACCAACACCATAAGCTAACTACTAAACCGTTTCTTTAAGGACTAGGTCCAAATGCCTTTTAAACACCTCTATGGATGGTGACTCCACCACTGTGCTGGGCAGGACATTCCAATGCCTGACATCCCTCTCAATGAAAAACTGTTTCCTAACATCCACCCTAAACCTCCTTTCCTTGCCCACCTTCCATCCATTTCCTCTGGTCCTGTCACAGATTTCTAAAGAGAAGAGGATGTTTCCCTCCTCGCTCCAATCTCCCTTGAGGCAGTTGAAGAGAGCTCTAAGGTCTTCTCTTCTCCAGACTGAACAACCCCAGCTCCCTCAGTTTTCATACGACAGACTGTGGGATGAGAGACTCAGAAGACTCAGAACATTGCCCTGAAGTATGCTGGGGCTACAGAAGCACAGTCAAATTTCACACAGATAAGCCAGGGTCTGAGGTAATAGCAGTCAACTTGGAAGCATCAGGGAAACACCTTAAGAGAATAAAGGGGTATGCCTCTGGAATTGTGACACAGCTCACTGAAGTGCCTCTATACAACTGTGCACAACATGGGCAATAAACAGGAAGAGCTGGAAGCTACTATGCTGCTGGAAGGCTATGACATAGTGGCTATTACTGAAATATGGTGGGATGAATCCTGCAACTGGAGTGTGGCTATTGATGGATGTAATCTGTTCAGAAGGGACAGAAATTAAAGGAGGAGTGGAATTGTTGCCCTCTATGTTAAAAAATGTATTGAGTGTAAGGAGATGTCTCCAAAGAATAGCCACGAGAAAGTCAAAAGCTTATGGGTAGGAATTAGAGATCATGGCAAAAAGGGGAACCTTGGGGTTGAAGTCTACTACAAGCCTCCTGATCAAGACGAAGCTATTGCTACTGAAGTATTGCTACTCCAGCTACAGGAGGCATCACGTTCCTGTCCTGCTGGGAGACTTCAACTACCCTGACATTTGCAGGAAAAGTAACACAACAAGCTGTAGGCAACCCAGAAGACTCCTGGAAATGCCTTGATGATAGTTTTCTCAGCCAAGAAATAGATGCCCCTATCTGAGGGGCTGCAATACTGGATCTATTGGTCACCAATGCAGGTGAGATCATCAGGGATCTTAAGTCTGAAGGCAGCCTGAGCTCCAGTGACCATGCACTGGTGGAATTCACAGTACTAAGGGTCATCAATTAGTCAAGGACCACAGTCAGGACCGGACCATGAATTTCAGAAAAGCAAACTTCTAGCTCTTCAAGAAGTTAACTGAGCGGATATTCTGTGAAATGATCCTCAGGAATAAGGAAGTAGACCAGAGATCTAGCAAGAAAGGGAAGAAACCAGCATGGCTGAGCCATGACTGCTGGCCAAACTAAAAGGTGAGAGGGAACCACACAGAGAGTTCAACCAGGGACAGGTGTCTTGGGAAAAGTATAGAGACGCTTCCTGACAGTGTAGGGATGAGATCAGAAAAAACAGGACACAGATGGAGCTGAACTTGGGAAGAGATGTAAAGAATAACAGAAAGGGGTTCTACATGTACATCAGTGAAAAAATGAAAGTTAAAGAAAACATACCCACCTTCAAGAACAAGTCTGGTGAACTAGTAACAATGGATGATGAGAGGGTGGAGGTTCTCAATGACATTTTTACCTCGGTCTTCACTGGCAACTTTTCTGCCAGCACCTTCTAAGTTAAAAAAACACAAGATGGGGGCCAGGATGGCAGAGTCCCTCCCACTGTATGTGAAGATCAGGTTTGTGACCACCTGAGGAACATGAGTATACATTAGTCTATGGGACCTGATGAGATGCATCCTAGAGTCCTGAGAAATTTGGCAGATGTAGTCACCGAGCCACTCTCCATGATATTTGAAAAGTCATGGTGGTGACTGGTGAAGTTTTTGTTGACTGGAAGAAGGGACACATTACATCCATTTTTTAAAAGGATAGTAAGGAGGACCCTGGCAACTATTGACCTGTCACCCTCACCTCCATCTCTGGGAATATCATGGCAGACATTCTTCTAGAATGTCTGATAAAGCACATGGAGGACAGGAAGGTGATCCAAGGCATCCAGTAAGGCTTCTGTAAGGGCAAATCCTGCCTTATAAACCTAGTGGCTTTCTATGATAGGGTAACTATACTAGTGGACAAGGGACAACCTATGGAGGTGATCTATCTGGACTTCAGCAAGGCCTTTGACACAATCCCCCACAATATACTACTTACCAAGTTGGAGAGATATGGATTTGATGAGTGAACTGTTCAGTGGATAAGGATTTGGCTGAATGGTCACACCCAGAGGGTAGTGGTCAATGGCTTGAAGTCCAGATGGAGACCAGTGACAGTTGACATCTCTCCGGGGTGTGTACTGAGACCTGTACTGTTTAATATTTTTATCACTGGTGTAGACAGCAGGATTGAGTATACCATCAGCAAGGCTGCAGATGACACCAAACTGAGTGGTGCTGTCTATAAGCCTGAGGGATGGGATGTCATCCAGAAGAACCTGGACAAACTGGAGAGGTGGGACCAGGTGGAGCTCATGAGATTCTACAAGACCGAGTACAGGGTCCTGCACCTGTATAGCAACAATCCACACTATCAGTACAGGCTGGGGGAAGTTTTAGAAAGCAGGCCTCAAGAAAGGACCTGGGGTGTTGGTGGATGAAAAGATGGACATGAGCCAGCTGTGCTTGCTTGCAGCCCAGAAGGTCAATCACATCCTGGACTGTATCAAAAAAGCATGGCCAGCAGATCAAGAGAGGTGATTCTGCCACTTTGGTCTGGTAAGACTTCACCTGGAGTACTGCGTCCATCTCTGGAGGGCCTTCAACACAGGAAGGACATGGACCTGATGGAGTAGTCCAGAGAAGAGCCAGGTTCCAGGGAGCTGGAACACCTCTTCTACCAAGACAGACTGAGAGAACAAGAATTATTCAGGCTGGAGAACAGAAGGTCTTTGGGGGGGACTTAATAGCAACCTTCTAGTATCTGAAGGAGGCCTATAGTAACATCTCAAAGAGACTGTTTGACAGGACTTGTAGTGATAGGACGAGAGGCAATGGTTTTAAATTGGACAAGAGTAAATTTGGATTGAATGTTAGGTAAAGGTTCTTTACCATGAGGGAAGTGGAAAAGTAGAAGAGGTTGAGTCCTCATGCCTGGAGATATTCAAGATGAGGCTTGCCAAGGCTCTGAGCAAACTGACCTAGTTGAGGATGACTTCTGTAGTGCGGGGTGGTTTGACTAGATGACCTTCAGATGTCCCGTCCAGCCCAAATTATTCTATGATTCTATGATGTGTTTCCAAAATACTTTGGTCTCAGTGACCAGTAGTGTAGTTTTTTTTTTTAATACAAGACAAAATTTTCTATCTCTGACTTTCTCAAAGATCACAGAGTAGGCAAACATTATCAAGCTATGAGTAAAAGAGCAATATGAAGCCTATCTCCCTGAATCCTGTTCTGTAGTTTAAATTGCAGTAACAATGAAGTCAGTGTTGCAAGAGCTGTCTGAGGTGGCCTATTCAGTATATTTGCACTCATAAAGCAGCTGGGATGAAATTTTCTTTCTAAAGCATTAAATATCTTCTTGTGCAGGCTTTGGGTAGTTGCATACATCTTAAACATTCTGCGTAAACACTCCATTTGGGATCTGTTAAACACAGAAATAAATATGTACATACATATTTTATACAAGCCTTTGCACAATGCCAGCTTGAACTTCCAGATCTAAGTGCAATGATTCTGTGTGAGCACAGGCTGAGTGTTTCAGGTGGGGTGAAAGAAAAGGCACTGCACAAGCTGTGAGCCACAGAAACTTTCTTCACTGCCTTAAGAAGGCAACACCTCATCAATGCAAATCTGTTCTCTTCTGCAACTGAAATAAAACATCACAAGTGTCCTTCATAAGCACCCTGAAAACTGTGGGATTACACATTTATTTCTGGATGTATGGGAGAGAGGCTAGCAGTGTATGTGGAAAGACTATTCAACCCATCATTTAGAAGAGTACTTTGTGTGTTATCTCCCTCTTTCTGTGGTGATGATCAGGACAGGTTCCTGTGAAGAACATCCCATTTTCCTCATTTCAGAGCAGTGGATGAATCCAGTCAGCTACTGGTTGTACAGTCTTTTCTTCTTGTTTCTCAGCAATACCTCCACAGGGCAACACTTCTGTAAAAATGTTGCTTGTGTGCAAATTCATGATCTTGGAAAAGTGGTGCCTGATCCTACTGCCATGAAATCAGTGGGCATGTTGACAAGCCCCCCTTGTTAGGTTTGTGATCAAGAGTTAGGTTCTAGTTCCACTTCATCTCAGATGAACTACTGCTTCTCATTAGTGTTCACTGCTTTTTGTTGTGTCATCCTTTTCATGACTAAAGTCTAGTAGAATAAGTACTAGACTAGTAGGCCTAGTTCCTCTCCCTGTGAGGCGTCCTCATTTAATGTCAGACAAAGATCTGGTCAAATGTAAAGGCTCCTACTCGTACTACTACTAGGAAGTTTTCAGCATGATTTGACTAATTTTACAAGTGGCTCAATTGACCTTCTAGTGTGCTGTGCATAATTAATTTTTATTGCATCTTCAACCTTTTTGAAGTGACTGAGAAATGAGTGTGAAAGCTGAGAATATATTGTGATACTTTAACTTCACCCATGAGAAAATGCAACTTTCAAACCCTGTTGATGCTGAACAGCACTATCTTGTTAATTTACAACAAGAAAGTAAAAGTCAAATCAGGACACTGTTGAACAGCATTAAAAAACCTTGGTTATCCTGAATGCAAATCTTAGTTTTATGGGTAAACTTTTTTTTTAATAAAAGGATTTGGTGATTACTCTTCTAATTAAGTTAACATTTTCTTTTTTTTTCCAAAGGTACAATAATTAGAATAAAAAAATTCTTGAATAGTGTGTATTTAAACATGATTGATTGCAACAGTCAGTTGTTCAATGTCTAGCAACTGACCATTTGGACATTTACAGCCATTTTTTTTTTTTTTAATACTGCATCTCTCACTGTGTCTTTTGTAAATTCTATGTGCATGCTTTACTAATTTGGTAGAATTTATCATACAAAAGGCATCCATTGAGGTCTATATTGAAACTATATTTTAAACATTAAAGAGATTTAGATAAGAAGTTACACAATTTGATATTTCACAACAAGCAGGACACTTTAGTGAGGCTTCAGGAAGAGCTTCCACAGAGACACAGAAAATTCTTAAGAGGTTGTGCCAGACCTATCTCTAGGACTGAGAAGTTTCAGTCACATTTTCTTACCAAAGAAGGTGCATTGGGCTCAGACTGGTTCTTGCAGATTTGCTTAATTTTCTTGCTCATCTGAAGTTTGATGAGAAACCCTTGGTTTTGTGCTCTAAGGCCCCATTCAAATACTATGGGACCATTTAGGGTGCCAGACAGCCTTCATTTTAAGAAATGGTTAAACACATATTTGTATCTATCTATGTAATTTTCAGCTAAAGAATACAGCAGTGCATAACGGAAAACAGCTGTTCAAAAGTCTACTTTTGCTGGTTTGAACTGTTTTTAATACAGAATTTTGATTTTATCTCTCAGATGGTTATACCCTGTTAGCCGTATCCAAAATACTAATGCAAAATTACAGATTGAAGAAAAATCTATTTTTTAAGTTCAGAAAAAAGATATTATGATGTCCAATTATACCTCTTTGTAGAAAGATATCACTGTTCTTTGACAGGATTATGTTGTACCAGTATTTGTAATACTTCCTTGCTTGTTGATAAAAATGTATTGCTATCCATATGAAGATGATAACTAATTTTCTAAAAGAACCCACATATTACTATACTAGATTTTGAATAAAAACAATGAAATGTATTTTTATTGACTTTATCAACAAGAAATGTTGATTATTTACTTTAAATATTAATAGGCATAACTGTGAAAAAGAATGCAAGAAAGATGATACTATAGCAGTTCTTCCTAGGAAAAGGCATTAAGTAGTTAAATATGTTAATAATATAGCAGGGTTTTTTAATTGTGACACTATCTAGTTAATGTCCATTGATACTGAATTACTGAATTCAGCCTAAATGCTTTCTTGGCATTTTCAGTTAATAAGTTAATAGAAATCTAAAAGTCAAATGGAAATAAATTTCACAGGTTTCCCAAATTTTTAATTCCTAGT
This sequence comes from Phaethornis superciliosus, assembly GCA_023637945.1. NCBI lineage: Eukaryota > Metazoa > Chordata > Aves > Apodiformes > Trochilidae > Phaethornis > Phaethornis superciliosus. Next base: position 38,545,738 of record JAJQWJ010000004.1, on the reverse strand, counting down.
TCAGATTTCTTATTACACATATCTTGTAACTGGGGAAGAAAACAAACTAAGTTATCTATAACTCTTGTGATAATATTCCAAAACAACAGTATGCATGTAAATTGTTCATATAATGTGAATCACAGCAACACATTAAAAATGTTTTCACTATTAAAGAAAAATAAATGTTATCTTAGATGTTTACAGTGCAATTTTAGGGCTCTGTATTTTAGGAAATCGACTTTAGAATATATTAATACCTTCGGGTAAGAACAACATGTAAGAAAATGGAGAAAAATATCTTTTCAGGTACTGAATTTTAAAAGCAGAGTCCTTACAGGCTTTGAAGCAGTAATGCTGCAAATTCAGGCTGTGGGCTTAAGGCTGGGAGAGAGGAAGGGAGTAAATGGGTGGGGTAAAAGGGAGAAGAAAGCTGAGTACCAAGTTAAAGATTTGTCAGGTTTTCTGTTCTTCACTACTACATAGGCATGCACAAAAGAAGTGTGTTACAGAGTGACCTTATGACTCCAGTTAAGCAGCAGGCAGTAGCATGAAATGGAACTTTTACATTTTCTTTTTGTTAGACTTGTCAAAAGTCTAAAAAGCTGTTATTTCAAGAGTCTAAATTTTTCCCCACTCTCAAAAAATTACAGTTAGGGGAGGTGGAGTGTGAATTTCTTACTATCAGAATATTTCCTATATATTCATACACTTATTGTTCCTTCTTATTAATACAGAAAAATGTTGCACATATAAACTGAGCACCAATTTCTACTGTCTGTATTTTAAGTATATGCCCAGGGTCAGTCTTCAGTCATATAGACACTCGTCCAGGCTACAGAATTCGCTATATTTGTATGTTTTTAGAGGAAAACACATAACATTTTAGAAGCATATGAGTAGTTGTGTCCATTTGATTTACAAGTTTTCCAAGAACTGTAGAATACTATGATGGTGTTACCTGTAAGGGGAACATCCTCAGATGGTCTGATATTTTTAATCTAAAGAGCAGTGAGAAGGTTCAGATAAATAGGACAGGATTTTTTTCAGCTTTTTTGTCTGAAAAAATGGAGAATACTTTGGGCATAGTGCAGTGTCCTGCTAAGCACTGTCTGAAACCATAACAAGCATCAGCTCTTCCGTTCTAGCAAAATTTCTCAGTAACATCTGTACTGCTAATGTTCAAGACTAGTCCCTTTAGAGATCAGCTGACCTGCACACTTAGACCTATTAATTACTATGCTTTAAATAACTAATTAAAACCACATTTTCCCCCTCTTCACTTTGATATTTACAAGTTATCCATGAAGTCAGTCTCAAGGGACATATTTTTTAAATGCATAAAGTATGTGTTCCTGTGCCAATTAGGAGAAGGGAAGCTCCTCTAATACAAGGGACACAGCAAGCAGCAACGTAGCAACAGATGAGTAGGCAGGAATTGAGGGAGGCCTATTCACTGGCTTGGAAACCAATAAGCAATAAGACATTAAGTTGGAACAGGGAGGGACATGGTAAGAGTTTTTCATTTCATGTTATTCTCCTGAGACAGATCTCCCATCTATATTCAAGCCTGAATTCAGCAAGATAATCAGATCCAGGTTCAGCACTTGAACAGGCCTGCTGGTTTCTTTGGAACTGCATTTGTACTTGAAGTTCTGTCTTCTTTTCATCTTGCTAAAGGATAGTTTCAAAACTTTATGCCTGCCTTTGTCAGTCTGGCCCAAAAACATCTGCAAACAGAGAAAAATTCCGTGATTAGGCCTAGCATTTATTTCATGAAGCCAATTACTCAGAGTGATTTGATAATACATCTATGGTAGAAATATTTCACTATATACAAGGAAACTCAGCCCTCTCCATAAATCAGTGTAGAGAAAGCCATACTGAAACAGATTTGTGAACAGCTTGTGAGGCATGTCATAAAAAATGTTGTAAACTTTGGTAATCAAAAACGGAAATTATTTTTTGTATCTTGATGGTGTAAGACCTTTAAGTTATTCTGGAGAGAGAATATCTGTTCACATTTTGAAGACACTGAGGATTATTTTGGCAGTAATTTGATGTTGTTGAAGCCATCAGAGTTGTAATAACAGAAGAAAAAAGTTTTGCATATCTTTAGTCTTTCGTATTGAGTCATTTATGCAAATAATCATGTAAAATGAAAACAGCTGATGTCTGCAGCTAATCATGCAGCTGGTAACAAAACTTTACCTGCAAATGGAAAAAAACCCTGTAATTTATTTACTCAAGTAGCAAGTTTTAATACCTCAATTTAGAAAACAAGATATCAATTCCCTTCTTTAAACAGATCTAGGACAGGTTTAGCCACTAGGTAATTATATGAACTTCAAAGGAAAAGGTTCAAGTCTATATTTGGAAAAAAAATCATCACATTGTTTTATGACATTTATCTTATTTCAGAGATTTTGAGCTTGGGCTTAGTCTCTCTTATGAACGTCAGCAGCAAAAGAGAGAAGACAAACAGGACAACAGTCCTTGTTAAATTGAAGTAATCCTTTCAGAAATTCCAATAACATGGTATGCCTATGATCTTAATGTCTAGGTTATGTACTTCTGGAAGTATTGCAACCTGATCCCACTACCTCTTCACAAAATTTGCATTTAGAATAGAGTAGACTTGGTTCTTAGAGGTAAGTAGAACTAGGTCTTACCTCTCATAGTACAGAGTTAAAATGTTTTGGCAGCTTCTGAATCATTCTGAATAAGAGGGCTGTTTCTGTAGTCTCATGGGTACCTTAAAGCTAAATTCTCAGCTGACAGGAATTGATGCAGTTGCATGAAAGTCAGTATAATTCCCTCAATTTATAGCCACTGGAGCTTTGGCCCATTTCTTCAAAACTATGCAAGAACAAATTTATGTTTTTATAAGGCAGGGACTGCTTGCCACTGTAACATACTCTCTAAAGTATAGTTTTCTTCACAGTTACTTTTTAATTTTTAGGCCCATTGACTTACATAGTACTACATGTATGTTCAGCTTGTCCCAAAGTCCACATTACACCAAATTCTGTTGAAAATATAATCTCTCAGCAAGCTTTGTCTCATTTAAAAGCCATAGACTTGAACATAAATAATAAAAGAATTTTTTTAACCAAATATGATGTTTTTCTGATCTGAATGTAATTATAACATTATTAACAATCTTTTTCTCATGTCCTGTGGTATGACAGAGTAATTCTAATGTGGTATTTCCTCTTTTATTTCCCAGCACCTTTTAAAGAAACATACAACTTCCAGCTAATGCACATATCAAGAAAAAAACGTAGTAATTCTGACCTAACTCTGCTCCTGGTTATACAAGTATTACAACAGGATCTCTGTTTTCTAAATTTTCTTGTGTTTGTTTCAACATGTGATGCAGCAGGTCACTCCTTCTGGATTATGTGGGGATTTATCTTCTCCTGGTCCCTGTCCCCTAGCCTAGGGAGTTGGATTCCCTGACTGTAACTGTTCCTGCTACTAAAGACTGAGTGAGGCAAAGAAGTTATTAAGCATTTCTGCCATTTTCTTTATCTTTTGTTGCCATGTTTCCTCCTACACCCATCAGGTGATGGGGGGGTCACCCTGATCTTTCTTGTGTTGTTAATATCTTTATAAAAGCTTTTCTTGTTATCCTTAACCATGAAGGCCAGATTAATTTCTAGCTGGGCTTTAGACTTCTAATTTCCTTCCTGCAGAGCCTCACAGCATTTTTATTGTTTTCATGAATGTCCTGTCCCTTCCTAGAGAGGTTGTAAATTCTCTTTTTTTCCTTGACAGCCAGACAAAGTTCTTTGTTCAGCCAGGCTCGTCTTCTGTGTCAGTGACTCACCTTACAGGTCTTGGGCATGGCCTGTTCCTGTGCCTTAGAGATTTCCTTCTTATAGAGTACTCATCCTTCCTGGACTTCTTTATCCTTCAGAACAGATTATGAAGGGATCCTGGCCATCAGGCTGCTGAAGAGGGTAAAATTTTTCCTTCGGAAGTCCCTGATATCAACTTTTCCACCCAGCCTCCTGGAATCTCCAAGAATGAAGAACTCTTATCAATTCATGATTGCTGTGCCTGAGATGGCCTCCAAGGGTCACATCTCATACCAGGCCTTTTCTGTTCCCAAAGAGCAGGTCTTACAGGGCACCTTGCCTCATTGGTTCATTTACCACCTGTGTTAGGAAGCTGTCTTCAATATATCTGGGGAACTATTTAGACTGCTCTCTGCTGTGTTATATTTCCAGGAGATGGCCTCTAGGTTGAAGTCCCCAGAACAAGGGCTGGTGATAGCGAGACTTTGGCCAGCCACTTACAGAATATTTCATCTGCCTCCTCACCTGGGTTGGGGGTTCTATAACAGACTCTAGAGACTCTATACAGTCAAAACATTCCCTAACATATAGATCCACATCACCACCTCTCCTTCCCTGCCTATCCCTTCTGAAGAGCTAATATCCATTCATTTCAGTATTCCAGCTGTGACAGTCATCCCACCACATTTCTGTGATGGTAACTACATCACAGCTGTCCTGGGGCACAAGGGTTTCTGTGTCATCCTGCTTGTTGCCCATGTTGCATTCATTAGTGTAGATACACCTCACCTGGGCCACCTTTTGGGTGGGAGAATCCCTAATAACTTCCTGACTATACTCGGATATTTCCACAGCCCCCAGCCTCTCACCAGCTTCTGTGTCCCCCTGTTATATGGAGTGTCATTCTCCTCCTTCACCAAGACACAGTACTGTGAGACCTTGCATGCATGTTTCTCCCACAAACACTGGTATGTCTTATTCAGGCTGCTCCCCAGTGACCCCAGTTCCACCTCCCCCCCCCCCCTTCAGACCCAGTTTAAAGCTCTGTTAATTAGCCACGCTATCTCCCATCCTAAATCCCTTTTACCTCTGTGGGATAAGATATTCCCATCTCTTGTCAGAAAGCCTGGCCTCCTGTAAATCAAGCTTTGGTCAAAAAACCCAAACCCCTGTTGGTAGCACCAGGCTGAGAGCCAGTTGTTGTATGCTTTCTCATCCTATCAAGTCCCTCATCATTCCCCACAACGGGGGGGATAGAGGAGAACACCACCTGTGCTCCCAATCCTCTCACCAGTCCTTCCAAGCCTCTGAAATCCTTCTTTATTGCCTTCAGTGTTCTTCTTAATTCATCACTGCCCACCTGAAACACTAAAAGGGGATAACAATCTGAGAGCTGCACCAGGAAAGCAAGTTTTTCCTTACATCCTTAACCTGGTCCCCCAAGAAGCAGCAGACCTCCCTGTGAAGAGAGTTGTGTCCGCATATTGGTCCCTCTGCTCTTTTCAGGAGTGAGTTACCGATGACTATAACCCATCTTTTCTTCTTTATTGAGGAAGTTATAGTGCAAGGGGTAGTTCCACTACAATGTTGGTGACACCTCCAAGTAGGAAGAACCATCTTCCTCATCATTGTCTAGTTCGCCTTCCGAGCACTGTATCTTGTTTACCAAGGGCAACTGGGAAGGTGAGGTACTTGCCAAGCAGACATGCCTGTTGTGTCTGTTGAGACGAGCTGGGACCTCTTGCTGTCTTCCCTGTCTTCCAGTTCAACTCCTTCATTTGAGTGAGGACCAGACAGGGGTTTCACTGTAGCAGACACTCTGTCCGCCTGTTGATTCCCTACTGTTACTTGGCTTCAAGGTGGTAAGGGCACACGAGCTTCATGTGGAGCCTCTTCTGGCTGGCTAAGTCTCAGGGATGTTAGGGACGAACTCCACCAATCTCTCTTTCACTCTCCCCGATACTCCTTAGACTCTCTGCCTCTTCCTTCAGATCACACTCCAGTCTGAGTAGATCATTCACCTGGTCACAATGAGTACAGGTGTTGTCACTGTTGCCCTGCACTGGAAGGGCCTGGCTCAGGCACTCACTGCAACCAGAGACCTGGATCCTTTGTGTGGGATCTCTGTCTGAGCCACCACGTTTCTCTTGACACCAGCCTTCTATTGGGTTGCAACCATAGTGAACTGTCAGGTTCCAAAGCAGTCCCTCAGGCAGCCTGTCTATGGGGTTGCAGTTGATGGTCATGGCCACATCACCAGAACACCCTTGAGAATCCTGTCACTTGCCCTGCTACACACAAACTGCTTAGGGCAAACTCCTTCATTCCTGTTTACATACTCCTCTTCGCTGTGCTCTGGGTGAACTTCTTCTATCTTAAAAAACCAGTGTAACAGAGATTTTTTTTTTTTTTTATATAAGTGTATACCTATCTGTTGTGGTACTTAAGTTTTGGGTTTTTTATTATTATTTTTAATTGATTACATGGTTATATCTGACTTGGGGTCTGGGTTTTGCTTTATTTTATTTTTAACTAAAAACCCCTTTATTTTTCCATATATTTCTCTGCAACTCAAACCAAACTTTAGTAAAGTTAGAAAAACCTCTATTACCTTTTATTAAAAATCACACCTATGTTGTCACTTTTTTATTTCAGAACACACAAGGGCAGATAGCACTCAAAAGTAATATTTCAACACTAAATCTACCAAACAACCAAGGTCCATTATACGAACACAGTGAAAAACAACATTCAAAGGCTGTGTTTTCCCCTAAGCCAAAGATCCAAGAAGGTTTTCAACACATTATGACTCCCAAAACATCACTGCAGTTTAGTGCCATTTCTTTTTATTTACCTTCACATTACCTAAATATTTCTGTCACAGTGCTCCAGTGAACTTCTGTTCTAGCTGAAATCAGTGGTATTTTTGCTTTGATTTTAGGAAAGCTCAGTTTCTCACATCTTCAAAAATCGTAGAATCATAGAATGGTTGGAAATGGAAGGGATCTTAAAGATCATCCTGTTCCAGCCTCCCTATCACAGGCACTAACACCTCCCATCAGACCAAATTTTTCAAACCCCCATCCAGCCTGGCCTTGAACACTTTCAGAGAGGGGACATCAAAAATTTCCCTGGGCAACCAGTTCCCAGGTGTCTCACCACCCTCACACCAAAGAGGTATTTCTTTGTAATATCTAACCTAAATCTACCCCCTCCCAGTCTAAAACCATTATGCCTTGTCCCATCACTAAATATCCTTACAAAAATTCCCTCTCCAGATTTCTTGTAGGACCCATCCAGGTAGTGGATGTCCTCTATAAGATTTCCCTGTAGCCTTCTCTTTTTTAGGCTGAACAACCATCACATGACACAGAACAAAAACCAAATGCCACGTGTGTCTATAAGACATCAAGAGAAAACAATAAAATTATGATTATTTATATTTTTTCTCTAGGTATAATTTCAAAATACAATTGGATATTCAAATACCAGTTTTAGTTTGATACCTGACAAACTGCTTGGAGATCAGGCAATGTGTTTCACCTTGCAGTGAAATAAAATTATGTTGAATAAAGCACTTGAATTTATCAGTCATTAAAAAAACATTGAATCTTCCTAACTTCCACTTCCTTAATACTAAAGGTAATATATCTTTAAATAGTTTGTGTGTTATATCTGCCACTGAAGTTTGTGTGTTATATCTGCCACTGAAGTTATTGAGGGCTTTTCTTCATCAGATAGCTGGCTGCAAGATCCAGATTTCATCCAGATGTCACCCATAAAATATTTTAATATTGAGGGAAATTAACTTTCAAATCAATAACAAAGATGAAGAAGAAGAAAAAAAAACAAAAAAAGAGCAGGAGAAGTCAGTGTATAATTTGTCATTTTCTTATTCAACTCTCTCCATTTGGTTTTGATTTAGAGTTAGACCTCAGGAACCAGAGCCAGCATCCACACACCAAAGCTGCTTCAAATTATGTGCAGCAAGTTTTTAAACACATTAGCAACAAGGATAAGCTGTCCTCATATTAACTGGTCCAGCTTTGCTCTTGATTGTGGAAAATCTCATTTTAACTGCCCTCTAATTTGTTGCAGATAGCTACTGCGTAAGCAATTGCTTTGGAATAGGATTAAACACACATGCAAATCTAATTTTTCCATAAAAATTATTAGCAATGCCAAAAGCCACAAAATCCTTTTCGAAAAATTTATTTCCTATTTTCCTAATTTTTATTATTTTAATATTTTATTATTAGAGTTACATTCCCCATGTTAATCTCCAAAATCTTTCTTCCTCTAATCCTTTAAAATGTACTTGAAAGTAATTAAAAATTGCATAATTCATTGGTTTTCTAATGGTGACTCGTTCAATATGCAAGGAAATACAAATCTACTGTTTCTTTCAGCCTTGGGAAGCGAAAGAGGATTTGGTGGTGGTGGTGGTGTTGTCTCTGTACAAGCAAACAACTTTGCCTTTATTCCACTTCATCGAAGAATTGTCCCATGTGTTTATCAGTCTTGCTGCCATACCCTTTGAGAAAAGGTTGCTTTCTGCCAAGGTGACTAAAAGAGCACTTGTTTGACAAAGGAGGCAAATTGGTGGCATGACTTCTGGAAAGTCTGGTTATCTCTGACATATTAATGGATTTCTATACATTCAAGACAAAAGGATCAGCGCTGCATTTTCTTTTCCATCCTTCACACAGAGCCTCAGGAGCATGTTTTCTGACTTGTTGGAAATACATGCCAGATTTTGCTGAACATGCTCATGTTCCGCTGAATCTAATCAAGCAATATACATTCTTCTTAGCTGAGGTTCAAAGCAAACACTTGTTATATAATATACCTATGAACATATTTCCTCTACTAAGCTTCATGGCCTCTGTGTATTACTCATTCTAAAGATGGGCAAGGGAGAGCAAGGATATGATGACACCAAGATGAGTGGTTTGGCTAACAGACCTGAAAGACAAGACACTAGCAGGCTGAGGAAAGATATTATAACAAATTATATATATATATATATATATAAATATATAAAAAATAATTTTTTGTGAAACTCTGGAACAGGTTGTTCAGAGCGGTGGCAGAAGCCCCATCCCTGGAAACACTGGACAAGGCTCTGAGCAACGTGATGTAATTAAAGATGTCCCTGATCATTGCAGAGGGATTGGACAAGATCACCTTTAAACTATATCACCTTTTTAACCCAAACAATTCTGTTGTTCTATGATATATTTACTCTTCCTTGCTCCTTTAAGGTGAAATTCCCCTTGCTTCTCTCATGATGGCTCTGGTGGATTGTTGCTCCATCCTTTCCTTTTGCTTCTTCTTTCTCATTTGACAAAAGATGTATAATCATTCTTGTACTGGTTAGGACTTGAAATGATACTACCCCTTTGACTATAGTGGTAATTCAGATTATTATAAATTAATAATATTGCAAATAATTTTAACAAAACCCCACCACAGTTCTCAAAATGTTGATTTTTTTTTTCTTGTGTCCAGTGTCTAGTGAAAATTCTCAGATGTTTCCCCAAGAGCTTATCCTACATTAGTTTTTCACTGAGGATAAACTATTCCTTTTGCCTCTGTGTCTTTACATATGGTCTGAAGAGCATGCTTCTCTCTGATATGGTTGCTACAAATTTATGAATAATATCAGCTACAGTTTCATGAGTGAGTAATATAATAACTAAGTTCCTATCTTCTTTGGTGAAGACTCTTTTAAAAAACTAAAAAGGCATTTTTTTTATCTTCCTACATAGTAAACCTCAAAAGACAAGGTTAAAGGACAGATGGCCTGAAATCTTTGCCCCAGTCTTATTGTTCTTACCAAGTAGTTCATTGTTTTGGTTGGGACTCCATAATAAGGAGCCACTTCTAATAGTCTTGGCTGAATGACCAGATCAATTATGAGTATTAAGTGTGAAGTAGAAGGTTTACTGCACTGGAGAAAACATTAGGATTTTTTTAGAATTTGGACCTGTTGTCATATTGACCAGGAAATGATGTTCCAATTTCAGTTAATAATTTGGCCATGATTCAGCTATGCTCAAGAACAACTGCCAGAAGACATTGAGTGCAATGTACAGTGTTGACAACTACGTGCTGCTAGCACTTCCAGAAAAGTGGATTGATTAGGAATGAAAAATCAATGATCAGGAATGAAAAAATGTCCAAATTGCCTTTTGATTGGGCACAATACAGGTAGCCTGAGAGGACTGGTAGATTTGAATCTCAATAATTCACAAAGTGTTTAGGGTATAAAAGAAAATCATCTCCTAAACCTAGATACTGCTCTATGAATGAAGACTAAAGATACAGGGCTGTGCTTGAGAGCTGTATCATATATATGGATATATACAGGTTTTCCTTTTATTTCTGACCACCTATGTCCTTAAGATTTGTGACCTTCATTTGGTGCTGCATAATGATATTTATAACTATTCTCATTGTTATTTTACATTTTTTTTTCTGAATTTGGCTTATATTAAGAGTATTTCGGAGTAACTGGAAAAACAGCAGATACTTGGCAGTTGATTCTTAAAGATCCATAATGAATGAAGACCGTTCCCACTGATTATCCCAATCCAGATTATTCAGAGCAGCAATGTTCCTGCCATTATAGCCAACCGGAGATCAAGTCAGAGCTATCAGAGCAGTGGAAAATGCTCCTTAGCTATTTCCTTAGACACAAATCAAAAGACTGGCCATCTGAAGTGTACGTATACTAAGACCTTGTGCGATGTATATGCAGTATGTATACTGCAGTCTGGGAAAGAAGCAGGAGAAACTGGAGCTCTGTGCCCACTTAGAAAACTAAGAGATCATGGGGAAAAGTAAAACATGGTGGGACAGTTCCCATGGAGGGCAAGGATGAATGGTTATAAACTGTTCCATAATGGTAGGCAGGGAAGAAGTGGTTGACGAATCAAGCTCTTTATTAAAGTGAACCTTGAATGCATAGACATTAATTGCATTGATTGTAGTTAACTACTGAATGTCTCTGAGTCTGAGAGACAAAAACTGATGCACTAAGGCCAAGTCAAGTGGACTGTGTGGTGAGATGGGGAGCTGTCTGACAGGCCACACTCAGCTCATGGTGGTAAATAATGCTTTTTTCACACTGGCAACCTGTTACAAGTGGTATCCCTCAGGAACTGATTTTGGGCCCAACACTTTTTAATATCCTGCTGTATGAGGAAAGGCTGAGAGAGTTGGGTTTGCTCAGACTTAGGAAAGGAAGACTTAGGGGAGGCCTCATTGCTATGTTCCAGTACTTAAAGGTGGCTACTAAGATGGAGACTCTCTTTTTACAAGAAGTCACCTAGAAAAGACAAGGGGTTATGATATATGTTACTCCTGAGGAGATTTCAGTTGGACACCAGAAGAAAATTTTTCACTATAAAAACAGCCACATGTTGGAATAATCTCTGCAGGGAAGTGGTGGATTCCTCACCACTGGACACTTCTAAGACTCAGTTTGACAAAGTGTTGGGCCATTTCATCTAAATTGTGTTCTTACCTAGAAAGGTCACCGCTGATGATCCTTGAAATCCCTTTCAGCATAGCCTTCTAGCATTCTGTGACTCACAAGGAATATCATCTATTTAGCCTACCAGCCAGTGAAACCACTAATGAAGTGCTGTGTGTAAAGTAGGAATCTTTTGGTGGCCATTACTATTCACAAAAGCTCCTTGCCATGCCATGCCAAGCATGTGTTCAAACTGTTCAAATCCCAAGGGTGTCAATAATCTCCTTCAGTGAGATTTTATGCACTTTATCTTAGGACTGGTAAAATTTTAGTTTCATTTTGTTAGCAAAACTTATTCTTGGTAAGTTTCTGGAATTTTCACTTTGTGGTTACCATATGAAATTTCTACAATTTTTGCATCAATTTCTGTGAGATCGGGAAGTAAATTAGACCTGCAGATCACTTTTGTCCTCTCTTTTGCTTCTTCAGATATAAAAACTATCCACCAACAGCTATTTGTATCTGTTTAATTATACTGTAGAACTCATCTCCTTCATCTTCATTTTATGTAAAATCAATAATTTTCATTTTTTAAAATTTTATTTTAATTTTATGTCAGTCATATGCTTCACTATAGTCTTAATAAGTAACAGTTAATGCTTTGCTTTTGTTTTTACTTATTCCTTCAAAATTTCTTAGGACTGGACTCAGTGATGCTGCTTAATCAAGCTTCATTTACCTGCTTTTTCAGTGTTCTGGCATGAAGAAGAACCCATTGAGCTTTAATCCATTGTAGTTTTAACTTTTTTTTTCTAGCTCCATTTTCATATCTTCTCTTTATTGTGTATCCTAACTTTTGTTTCCTTCAGTGTTGTAATTTTATAGGAAACTGAACTGAAATATAAAGAGTCAGGGAAACAAAAAATAAGGGGATATATTTCTGCATATCCAATTTGATACAATTTTTGGAGTAATTTCACTTCACCTTTAGAAGTTTATTATTTCATCCTTATGCTCCTTAACATCTTAAAAAATAAGTCCTTTTGTCCATTATTTTTTTTTCTGTTCCCCAAAAGATCTTTATTTTTTCCTGATGTTTCCAGAGTGAAATCCATCTGAAGCACTGCCTACAAGTTGTAGGGTTTTTTTATTTTCTTCTTCATGGTACTTATAGCCACAAATAAGATGCTATAATGGGTCAGTATGTTTTTTCTGTTAAAGGTGAAAAAGACATTATCTTGTCAGTTCTGTTACCTTCTGTCTGCCACTTACAGCTCACCTTCAGTTCTTCAGAACCTGCAGTTCTGCTTCCTGTTATGAACACTGGACCACACAGCAGAGGCTGCTCTTCAGTGGTTTGGATCTGTTTTGCTTTGTAAAACACATTGTTTGGCAGGTTTTAATTCCAAAGTTAAATACCCTGGCCAAGTCCTGTGTTTGGCATTCTTGAACAAGGAACTTGGCTGCAGCTCAGTGATCTGGACCAGAGTCCTTGCCAGCTGAAATTTATTCTTATCTCAAGAGTAGAGGTCTCCCTGGAAATAAGCCAGAAATCTGTTCTTCTCTGAGGTGAGATAACAGTAAAATGGTTGCTGTGTTTGAATCAACAGTAATGGTTTTATCGCTGAGTGGTCTCTCTGGCTACCTACAACTCAAAAAAGTGTAGCTAGAAAGGGATAAAACATCGCTTTTTTTCCTCCTCATGCTTTGTATCAATGCTGCTTAGCAAACTCAAAAATTTAATTGTAAAGCAGGGATGAGGCTTTTCAACTTCAAGATCTCATCTGTCATGTTTTGCAGTTATTTCCCTTTGATGACCATGTGTGAGCTATCCTGTTACTCTGTGAAAGCAACAAGCTTCTCTGGTGTCTCTGCAGGGAAAAGATAGTGAGATTAGAAAGGTTAGAAAATATTAGGAGAGACCATATCTACTTGGTCTTATACCTTGAAAACTATTTAAGCTGTTCTTTTTCGTAACAAGACATGGTGCAAAACCAGCCCCAGAACTTTCTTCTAAAACAACACTTTATTATGTGGGAAATAAAAACAACAACCACCAAAATCTTTTTGAGCTTTCTCCATAAGAAATTTAAGGGAAAACCCTGAAGAAGATGCAGAGAGTCTTAACAGAAGAATTTACATTCATCAGGGAACAGGATGAAACATGGACAAGATTTTCAATCTAGAAATTGACTTATTGGTTTGAATTATTTTTCATTTCTGAACTATGTCCTCAGAGAAGGCAGGAGCATGTTCTTTCATTTAACGATTGCCTGCATCCCTAAACCTTTAAAAATGTCACAGAGTTGCTGTGAAAAGAGAAACCCTCTGATCAGACCTCTGATGATATACCTCCACAAAAAATATACTGTATTCTTGAAAGAATTGCCTTGTGATGATTTCAGCTACATCTGCACATAGACACCTCTTCTTTCGGACTGCTAAGTAAACCCAGTTTGATTTCTGGTGCTCCAGTTTTGCAGTGCCCCTCAGCTTACAGGTAAGTGGCAAAATAGAAGTAACATTTCTCTGGTGAAACATGGGGAAGACCTCTCAGGATAAACCACGTGGGTTTTTTTTTTTTGTTCAGCTGCTTTGGTGCTATGTGCTTTTTTCACATTTCTCATAAGTTTTTCTCACTCCTAGACAAAAAACAGAAGTGTATTTCATTGATCAATAAAAAACATTAAGGGTCATATTTTGTTTAAAATTATACCATTACAAATCCAGAATAAAGTCGGTGCAGCTAGTTCAGTTACTTGCTTCCTCAATAAGTTTTCAGATGACACCAAGTTGGATGTGAGTGTTGTTCTGCCTGAGAGTAGGAAGGATCTGCAGAGGGGCCTGGACAGTCTGGACCAGTGGGCCAAGGTCAATAAAATGAGTTTTAACATGACCAAGTGTCAGGTCCTGACCTTTGGTCACAACAACCCCATACAAAGCTACGAGCCTGGGGAGGAATGGCTGGAAAATTGCCAAGTAGAAAAGGACCTGGGGATGTTGATTGGCAGCCATCTGAGTATGAGCCAAAGTGTGCCCAGTGGCCAAGAAGGCCAACAGCATCCTGGCTTGTATCAGGAATGGTGTGGCCAGCAGGAGACGGGAAGGGATCGTGGCCCTGTAGTATGCACTGGTGAGACTGCACCTCAAGTACTGTGTTCAGTTCTGGACCTGCGACTACAAGAAAGACATTGAGGTGCTGCATCAAGTTCAGAGAAGAGCAACCAAGCTGGTGAAGGTTCTGGAAAATAAGCCCCATGGCAAGAGGCTGAGGAAACTGGGAATATTTAATTTGGAGAGAGAAGGCTGAGAGGCAACCTTATTGTTCTCTACAAACACCTGAAAGGAGGTTGTAGGGAGGTGTGTGTTGGCCTCTTCTCTCAAGTGATCATAGGACTAGAGGAAATGGCCTGAAGTTGCACCAAGGGAGGTCTAGACTATATATGAGGATGAAATTCTTCACCAAGAGAGTAATTAGACATTGCAACTGGCTGCCTAGAGAGGTGGTGGAATCATCATCCCTGGAATTGTTTAAAAGCCATGTACATGAGGCATTTCAGGACATTCTCTAGTGGGTGATACTGGTGTTGTTACATGTTTTATGCTGGCAGAGGGGGTATTGACAGTTGGATCTAGTGACCTTACAGGTCTTTTCCAGCTGTGGCAATTCTGTGATTCTGTGTGATTCCGTGACTTTGGATGTCTCCCATACATACGTATGAATCCAGTTCTTGTCAACTTCTTCAGAAATTCTTCAGCCTTAACAGGCACCCACCATGATAAAAGACATACATCTTTGAATGAGCACATAAAAATCAACAGTACTTATGTTTCGTGTGTTACTGATGTAAATCCATTCTCACCTCATTTTTTAAAGAGTACTTTTCGAACATTGCAGCTTACCAGACAGATCAAGAAAATTAGTTTTGTCAAAAGAATGAAGTATACTCCCCTTTCCCTCATGCTGTTCCATCTTTTTCTTTTGGCACTTATTCAGTGCCTCCTACATTTTACTGAACCAAATTTTAGAAATCAAAAATGACATTAAATTTAGCAGATATTTTCTTTTCAACTTCTTTTGGTAATCTTCCACTTTGTCTCATTAGAAATATCCTGCTGGAGAAAGGAAGAAAATTGCAGATGTATTTACGGATATAATGTTTGAATACACTGTAAATCTTTTCAAAATGTAAAACCAAACTTGTGGAACTCAGTGTCTGTAACCCACGTTGCACCACTAATACAGCAAATATATTTTATAATTTCTAACTGGAGGTCACTTAATAGAATTCTAGAATCAGAGAGTGTAGATTGGAACAGAATTCTAGTAATCACCTAGCCCTATCGCCTTCTCCAAACAGATTTACTGTAAAGTTAAATGAATTTACTTGAGACCTCGTAAAGAAGTTTTTATATATACAAATATGGAGGTTTCACAGGTTCTCTTGATATCTTGCTCCAGTGTTTTACCACATTCATTATGAAGATCTTTCCATCTGATATTTGGTTTGCATGGATGACTTTTCTATGTTGCCACTAGGTCCTGGAATGCTGTCTTGTATCTTGGAAGTTCAGGACAGCTTCCAGGTAATTTTAATCTTTTACTGCTCCATTGACTTCAAAATGACTAAGACGATTTCACAGACTCACAGAATCACAGAATTACTGAGGCAGGAAAAGACCTCTGAGATCATCAAGTCCAGCCAATGACCTAACACCTCCACATCGACTAGACCAGGACACTAAGTACCACATCCAGTCTTTCCTTACACACCTCCAGGGACACCATTTCCCTGGGCAGTCCATTCCCATGTCTGATCACCTGATCATCCTCCTTGTGAGGAACTGCTTCCTGATATCCAACCTAAACCTCTCCTAGTGCAGCTTCAGGCCATGCCCTCTTGTTCTGTCACTCGTTGCCTGTGAGAAGAGCCTGACTCTCACCTGACTACAGCCTGCCTTCAGGTAGTTGTAGAGAGTGATAAGGTCCCCCCCTGAATCTCCTCTTCTCCAAGCTAAACAACCCCAGCTCTCTCAGCTTCTCCTTATAAGACTTTCCCCATAGTCCCTTCACCAGACTTGTTACTCTCTTTACCTGCTCCAGCACCTCAATGTCTTTCTTGAAATGAGTGCTCCAGAACTGAACACAGTACTCACAGTGAGACCTCACCAGTGCTGAGCACAGCGGCATGATCACTTCCCTTCTGTTGGCCACAATATTCCTGATAAAAGCCAGGATAACATTGGCCTTCTTGGCCATGTGGGCACACTACTGGCTCATGCTCAACCGGTTGTCAACCAAAACTCACGGGTCCCTCTCTGCTGGGTTGCTCTTCATACACTCTTCCCCGCATCTGTCTCACTGCATGGGTTTATTGTGTCCAAAGTGCAGGACCCATCACTTGGTCTTGTTGAACTTCATACCGCTATTGACCATATTCATTGACCTAGCCTGTCCAGGTTCCTCTGCAGCTTCATCCTACCCTCCAGCAGATCAACAGTCCCTTCCAGTTTGGTGTCATCCATGAATTTACCAAGGGTAGACTCAGTCCCCTGATCCAGGTCAGTGATAAAGCTGTTGAATAGGACTGGGCCAGTACTGATCCATGGGGGACAGCACTGATCACCAGTGGTTTTGCATGAAACAAACAATTTCCTCTTTGTGTGATTAAGTTAAAATGTACTTTGGTATGTCAGATGTTGCATTTCGAGGCTATGACAAGATATATCAAAACCAACGTTAGACAGTTTTGATGTTCTGTGTATATTGAATGTTTCCTGGGCAGCAGTTTATAACTTTTCTTTCCAAGTTTCAGAGAAAGTTATCTGTAGTTAAAAAAGATTAAGAGATTCACTGAAGCTTCACCTGCTGTCATGTGTATTTTCATGTACAGCCATAAAACTTCTTCAAAAAATTTTTTTCTGGACAAGTGTATCCATGGCAAAATACAAATAAGAATTTCATTCCACACGGATTTCACAAGTAGGAGAAGTAGGAAGATTGCAGTATTTCACATAGTTTTAACCAGACTTCTTTATCTTACTATTTCATTGTGGAGTAGAAGGAGTTATACAACACTAATCCTTTTCAATAATGTACCCACAAAGCTACATTATTAATGTATATTTTTAAGTCATAAAATCAGACATTCATCTTTGTCATCAGTATTACAACTAGAGATAGAACTTCTATAATTTTCATACTTAAATCTTCATAACTAAGGCTTCTGCAGGATACACTGTAGTGCTCACTTCTATAATCAATGGAAACTCAAGATAAAAGAGATCATCTGACTTACCATTTAATAATATTGTCTACAGTGGACTAATGCAAGGAAATGGGAAGTTTTTCTAGATGCTTACCAATATGCTATAGCCTGGTCTAGCTTTGATTCTGGTGGAAAATGTAATTTAATTTAAAACTGATTACATTTTGACTTTAGAATCAATTTGAAATTTTTAAGGAATATTGTGTCACTAGCACACTGCTAATCCTTCAGATACATTTTCTATACTGTAATGTTACATATACATGTATTGCAGTTTTGACTTGCAGGTGTTAATTCTGCCATTTCTGACAGTAGTTCTCCCAGCCACATTCTAAGACCCAAACGCCAGAGAAGGCATGAAAAGATATTTCAAATTGTTACATGCTGTTCCTTACCCACTTTCCAAGTGTTATTCTGAATTCACTATAATGTTGTCACGGTGTAATTTTGAAGTGATCAGATTGATTTCTTGGAATTTTCTTATATATTTCCAGTGTATTTTCTAGGCTCCTTTAATGTAATCCTTTGTAATTGTTTCAGTTCTTTTCTTCCTGTTCATTTGAAGATACTGAAATAATTGAAAGAAACACAAATATGTTGAGATGGTGTAAATACTCAAACGTGAAAATGTCTTCTCCTGTAAGAAGATATATTGCTCAGGCAGTGGGGTGTTGTTTCATCATCTCCTGCTTTTACCATCTATAATGCTTCATTAATTCTTAAATTGTACTCACTCTCTGAACTAGAAACAACATAAAATATTTAAAACACTGGAATATTATTAAAATAATTATCAGACAAAGTAGCAAGTGAGTTGCTCATTAGAGGAGACACCGAAAAACTCTATTTGTTCTCAGTGTCTCTTCATATACAGAATAATAAGTGACTTTCTTTCAAAATAGCTTGCAAAATCCTTGGCAGCCACCACTTTTACATCACATTTCAAAATTCCCTGTTATTTACGTAGTTCAAAGATTTCTGTTTTCTTCTACCTTTCTTTTCTATATTTCACAGGCAGCTCGTAAGACAGAGTTCTAGTTCTATATATGTTGGTTTTTATGTCTTCAGTCTTGGAATCAAGGCAATTGTCATATGGCTCCAACAGGGAACTCTATATGGACAAGAGTTATTCTTCTAAGCTATAATAAACCAGCTGAATATTGAGATACACAATGAATAAGTAAAGACTCTGATTTGACTCATGAACTTTCCTGAGTCAAAAATCTGAGTCCAAAAATCTGGCTTTCATCAGATTTTTGGTTATCTGAGGAACAAAGAGGCCTTTGGAGACGAAGCACAAAATAAGTATTATCTTTTTGGGTTTGAATCACTGATGATTAGTTTATACATCTAAACTAATTAAAGTGTACTTAATAACAGCAGTTGGGAATTTATTTCTTGTCTTTTTCAAATCCAATTTTGATTTCATTTTAATTTTTATGACTACATAGTAGAAATGCTGACTTTTTTTCTTTTATGAAGACAGATGGAGTTTTAGAGGCTGCTCTGTTCATAGAGTACCTCTTCCACCAAAGCTGTTAAGAATCGAAAAATCAGTCCTGAATTTTCAGTGTTACTTCATTTTGCATCAGAACAGAGAAACACTGGGTACAGATTTGTGACATTTAGCTGTAGGCATCAGGAGCTAGGGGAGCAGTCTCAAAAGGACATGGTGAGAGAATCATATTACAGAAAAACTTAAATTTCAACAGTAATAGCACCAGTCTGGAAGCTGTATCACTTCAGTTCCAGGTTCTCAGATGATGATCCTTCGAGTGCTTTTTTTAAACCCCAAGCAGCAACACCTACAAGGAAAATTCTGCATCAAAAATCCATCACCCAGATATACAATAGTCTCCTGAAATGTAAAAGACTTCAAAGCCGTTCCCTGGTGTGGACAAACATTTTTTTTGAAAGTTCTCTGATTTCCAGAAGACTGTCCTTGCTTCCCACTTCATAGAGGAATATATCATTCAATGAAAATGGTGGAATTTGTGTCTACTCCTCTCTGAAGACTAATCTCCAAAAGAGCAAAATCTTTTTACCTGAGGATGCAAACCTTACAATTTTGACATTTTTAGTCAGAATTATTTACTAGATTTCTAAATAACTTAGAGCCATCCCACCTCTCAGTCAATATATCATTAACCAAATAAAATTCACCTAGGTACATTAGAAAGCACAGTTTAGAATTTATGTAGTTCAGAGCTATTTCACAGACATCAGCAGATTTATATTCATTTTTTCCAATGTAAGTTTGATTATGTAATTTCTATAATGTCATTATGCTAAATGACAAGGAGTAAATAAGTATCTTCCATGGATTCAAATCAGTTCTTTATCTCTATTTTAGTGAACGACTTAAATTGCCCTTTATAAATCATAACTCACTGTTCATAAAAAAAATGAAACAGTAGATTTATGCAGAACATATGAAGTTCCATTATATCTAATGAACCTGATAAGAAGCATTCTAAAAAGCAAAATAAAAGCTTACCTCTCTCCCAAAACCAGCATACTGTCACAGTACTTTTAATAAAAATATACACAGTTAAAGAACTGCAACATAAACATCTAAACATGTCAAATGCTTCTTGGTTCCTGTTTGTGCACAGAAAATAACATGCCAGCATGCCTAAAATTGTTAGGACTTTTTTTTTTTAATAAAAAATTTACAGCAAAGCAAATAGTTTAAGCTACTCCAATTTTTAACTTCATATGAAAGAGTTAAAAGATATATTTCTCAAAAATATAGAAGACAGTCTCACAGTTTTTCTTTCTTTTTTTTTTTTTCTTCCCACATGTGCTCCACCAGCTTAATAATTCAGAATTTTGTTTGTTTATCATTGATATTGATTCAGAACAAATATGTGGGAATATTGATATGGAATACCAAGAGTAAAGACTAAGATTTCTTCCATAATTAATGAGAATGGCTGTAGTGCTTCTGAAAAAGGCTTCTTAGGCATGCATTTTTTTCCATGTTCACTGAATCAAAAGCAAAAAGACCAGCCATCAAGAAGCTGATAGCAAAATAACTAAAATAAGCCACAAGCAGACATCTAGATATGAATGAGAAAAGTTACACTTTCCCCTACTACTACTCCAATTATCCAGTATGATACTTTTGAAAATATGTTTTGTTAAATAGCTGGCTTTCAGTCAATACTGCTAATATGCTGAGCAATAGACTTCTGTGTGATGTTTGAATCAGCTCCTCAACCTGATATGGGAGGGGGAAAAAAAGCACTCATGAAATCAATGCAACCTGTATTAAAGGGATTAAAATTTGACTGGCCAGTAGACCACAAAATATAACCCATAAATGAAGACTCATCTTCCTGTTGGGGTTGCTTCTAGTTCAAACATGCAGAAATCTGTCCTCACCCCATTGATCTTCAATACCTTTGTAAATGAACTGGAATAAAATATGGAAGCATTGCTTGTAAAATGTGCCGATGATACAAAAACTGGTGGAGAGAGCAGTAACAACAGCCATAGGTCAGTCACAGACCAGACTGGACTAAATCATATAGTGAAATTGGCTCATCTGATCAACACGAGGTTGAATATTGCCAACCACAAGGTCACACATGTACAAAGGAAAAACATAGACTGTGATTGCTATATCAGCAATAGAATTATGTAGTGCATTAATATTGGAATGGAATACTATAAGTAACCAACTAAACATGAGCTTTTAAGTACCATGGAAAGGGTTTTCTTAGATGTATAGAGAATACCTGCAAAAAGCGTGGCCATGGTATGAAGTCTCCACTGTGCTTTAAGAAGAATACCAACAACTCTGCTTAGAAAGGGATCATTAAGACATTGTAATGTATTTTTATACAGAACCACAGCAAGTTTTTTGAATGGAAAACTTGGCTATTAAAAGACATCAATAACACTCATTGTGCTACATTTATATAAATACAGTTGAGAAGAGTCTTCCTCGTCATTAATGTGTCTATATACAAAAGAGCTTTCTTAGAATGAATCACCTGGTTTAATAGGAAAAGACATAGGATTTACTGGATTAAAAAAATATGAAAAATCATAAAGTGCAATTCTTTAAATGATTTTTTAAATGTAGCTATTTTTGGCTTTTTAGTTATTCAGCACTTGAACAAGCTGTTAAGAGGTGTAGTAAATTCTTTATGACCTTCATTCTGGTGTCTACTTTTCGTCTTTCTAAAGTTCCAGGGATTTTTAACAATTTATTGCATGGAAAATATAGCTAGAAGATCAGATTATTTTGTTGTCTCCTCAGGTCTTTAAGCATTTGTATCTAGAGGCAGTTTTATGAAGATCTGTCCTTCATTTCGGATCCAGGTGGATGGCAATCCCAATGCAAGAGCCAAAGAAGGTGCAGAAATTAGGAAATTATTGATAGACAAAAAGAAATGGAAGACATGCTCAAGAGGGCTGATGTTCACTTACTACTTTTCATTCTATTCCATTTGCATTCCCAATTCACTGAGATATTAGAACACTTGTGGGCTTGTGTGGTAAATATTTTTAAAAGACTAGTCATGTTACTTCTAATAACTTTTATATCTAGCACTCAGTAAAAAAGATTCATTCTTTAAATGGAATAGAATAATTCATCTGCAAGAGTTCTATATCATCTAGTCCATCTGCCTGGCTGCTTCTTGGATGACCAAAATTTAGTGCACATGATTAAAGGTTTGTCCAAATGTCACTTAAACACTGACAGGCACAGGACATGAATCACTTTCCAAGGAAGCTTCTTCCAGTTTTTGACCACCCTCTATGTAAAGAAATATTTCACAACATCCAGACTATATCTTCTCTAGTACAACTCTGAACCATTCACATGTCTCATCTCACTGGATCCCAGAGAGAATAGATCAGCACCACACTCTCCACTGCTCCCCCTCAGGAAGCTGCAGAGAATAATGAGGTCACCCCTCAGCATCCTCCTCTCCAAACTAGAACAACCCACAGTCCTCAGCCACTCCTTTCAGGACATGCCTTCCAGCCCTTCCACCATCATTGTTGCCCTCCTCTGGACCTTCCAGTACCTTCACATCCTTGTTAGATTATAGGCCCCAAAACTGCATGCAATACTGAAGGTGAAGATGCACAGTTCCCGATGGGTCTGTAGTTTCCTGGGTCTTCCCTCATGCCTTTGTGAACTGGAATATCGTTGTCTAGCTTCCAGTCAATGGAAACCTTCCCAGACTCCAAAGACCCTTGGTAAATGATTGAGAATGCTCCTTCTATAACACCTGCTACCTCCTTCAATACTCCGGGATGACTGCCACCAGGCCCCACAGCTGTGTGAACATTCATGAGATATAACTCAGCCTTTAGAATTTCAGTGTCCATATGTGGAAAGCCACTGCTCCTACAGTCATGGTCCTCCAACTCTGGGGACTGGGCAGCCCACTGTCCACCAGTATTATTAAAAACTGAGGCAAAAAAGACTTTAGAACACTTCTACTTTTTCTTAATCCCTGACCATCTTCAACTTGCATTGGTCCAGTGGTTTTCTTGGATATCCTCTTGCTAATAAAATACCTAAAAAGCCCTTCTTGTTGTCCAAGACAGCACTGGCTAGTTTCCACTCTCACTGAGATTAGGACTTTCATGTCTTCTCCCTCCATATGTGAACCACAGCTCTGTAATCTTCCTGCAATGTCTGACTTCAGTCCCACAAACCATAAGATTTCATTTTCCTCCTGAATTCCATGTTCAGTCAAGCCAGTCATTTGCCTTGCTTGCTTGCCTTACAGTCCAGTGGAGGTTCTGAGTATCTTGCTGAGCTGCAGATCATAATTTTTTTTTTCCATTAGAATCTGTTGTAAATTTCATTTAAAATAGTTGAGTTTTGATAGTAGATTTCGAAGAAAACCCTGCTCCTTTTCTCTTCTGAAAGAACTTCTTTTCCTGTTTATAGGGGAAGCATTTGCAGTTTTGCACTTAATCTTTATTATATAAACTTTGTTGTGCAGAGCATTTGTGCATATATCTTCATAGATTGCTCAGTCATGTCCATTAGGGCCCCAATCCAGAACCAAGAAATGTGAGTGTTTTAAGTGCAGCCTAAGAAAATGTCAAAGTCCTTGTGAGTTACCCATAAAGCTTACCCAAGCACTTAGGTACTTAAGAGGGTTTGAGCCACCTTTGAGTTTGGTGGGCTTTTATCTCTTTTCAAATATTGTTTGTTTACTCTATTTCATGAGTCTTTAATTCATAAGCAGTTCTTAAGAGACAGGACTATAAACCTAGGGTGCTCATAGCTTACAGAAGAAATCTCTTCAGGGAGAGAGACCTCCGCATGTTCTCAGCTGTTGCAATTCCCTGAAAACCGGATTTCCTTCTAAACACTGTTTTTTAACTTCAGTAGGGGAAATAGAAGGTGTCCGACATTGATGACTAGGAATACTGTTAGGCACCTTCCTAGCAGGCAAGAGGTGTGTTTGGATGGCTGCAGGCTGAAGGAGGTCTCGCAGTCACATTTTTCACGTCATAGTGCTTCAACCACTACTACTACTGCTGCTGCCATTTTTTAAAGGCAAGAGCAGGATGCTTCTGTTTCCCTGCTGTTTATGGGATGGATAGTGTGAGCAGGTTTTGCCTGTGAATATAGGTCTTGTGCATGCTCTCTGGAATAGGGGAATAAGAGAAATCTCAGGTACATCCCATATTTCACTAGTTCCTGTAAGATAATTAAACACCTTTTCTGCCTCGTGTACAGATTGTTAAGATGCAAGGTGTCTGTCTTTCTGCACATGTTGTATAAGAAATGTATAAAGCCTACTTGCCTTTGTGAATAACATTCCTTCATCTAAACAACTATAGGGGAAAAAATGGGATGATGCAACATTTCTGTGACTGTCTTTTTTTGTGATTCTGGACCTTCATGCTGCAAGGCAATGTGCACTCCCTGGATAAGAAGGAAATCCCTCTCCTTACTTTTGATAGGGTAAGGAACTACAGGGCACTTAGAGATAAAAATTGTTTATCATAAGCTGAAAATATACATTAATATTATGAATAAATGGTAATTACCACATCATTCAGGCTGTTTATAAGTCATCTTTAGTAATATGGTTATTGAATATATTACAGTGAAGAAAGAGTAACTGGATAAATAACACAGAACAATATAAATAAGCAGAAGTTGCAGTCTGGAAATTAAAAACTAAAATAATGCACACAATGTATATCACTCTATATAATATAATCAGTGAATTTGATTTACCACTATTATTGTCAGGATAATGTCACAAACAGATGGAGGATTCAATATAACTTGGTTACCTGATTTTAAGAGGACTGGCTACAATTGTTAACCTATTTTTATATTCAAATTTTTTAGATATTTGCTGTAGCTAAACTTGAATGATAAATTTTGGAATCTGGACACAAGTATAGCTGGTGAGATGTCAGTAGAACATCATAGAAGAATTTACTAGAACTTACAGAAGAACCCATAAGATGAACTTACCTTTTTGGCCCACAGAATAAGATTGGGCTTTATTTGTGTTTATGAAGCTCATAGAAATGACAGTAAGACATCAGCCAAATTACTAAGGGTCTAGTATCAAAATTACATGCAAAAAGATGCATCTTATAATGCTACTAGACAAAAAGAGAGCAAATAGCTGAATCAACCAGTGATAGAATGAAAATTTCAAGTTTCCCTGGGAAAAAAGTAAGCTTCTTTTTGAATGGCTATTAAACCTCCATCATTTTAATGTCCTATTAAGTTAAGTACACTCTCTCAAAAATATGAAGTAGGAAAGAAAGTGCATCATTACATGATTTATCACAGCAGGTATTCTCCAGATTCAATTAAAACTGTGTAACATATATTATGTGAGAAGGATTCTCTTTATCAACACTAGTAGCATACTAGTACTTAATCAAGAACCCATTTAGTAATATCCACCAAAATTGGTTATTCACTACAGTTGCCCTGTGATCATAATTCTTATCCATAGAAATAGAATTAATCTATAAAAATTAAATATTGCGTAATAACCATTGCAAGAGCAAGCCAGTAGAAAAATCTCTTTGAATTCATACAATGATTAAACTCATTATAACAGTGAATAGAAGAAACTTTCAGAGATTTGAACTAAAGAAACAAAGCTGTTGAATCTAGAAGATAGGTGGCTATTCAGATTGTCATAACCTGTGGTGCTTTAGGAGATTTTTAGCGTTTATATGAGGGTCTGAAAGAAGTAGAAAAGTGGGAAATTTTATGCATAGATGTCTATTTGCATCAAGATTGGAAATAAACTCCTCTGACTGATTCAATATAAAAAGAAAAAAAACCAGAAAATGTTGACATCATGAGGGAGACAGTATTCTTATTACAATCAGAAATCCTGTACTGATTTTTGGCCATAACAAAGTGAGCAAAATGGTTTGATTTTTAAAATACATTTTTCTCTGTGGGTCTTGTTTGAGCAAAAGAAGATAATTTTTCCACTGATTTTAGTTTTATATAGCATAGATTTGCAAACCTACTTATATTACATTTGAAAAGATACCTACTAGTTGATTTTTCTAGCTGACTCTCTTAAGAATTGTCACTAACACTATCTGGCAGCCACTGGAATAATTGTTTCCATTGGCCAATAAAGGCAGAGAAGCATTTAACTTTCAAAATTCTTGAAACTCTGCAGCATGTTAATGAAATTTTGCTTTTTTCCCCCATGAACAAGAAGTTAAAAATAATCTGGTAGAGACCATATTAATACACAATTTACTTTAATACTTATTATGCTTCCTGAGGAAATGAGTATAAAGTAGTTTATTAGGCTGGTGTTACAGGCTGATCAAGCATATGCAACTCAATCTCTTCATATTAAAAGAAAATAGGAAAGGTGGAGCTAAGTCTTCTGGGTCTTAAAAGCTAAACTATGGTGAAAATGAACTAGCAAGAACTGAAAGAGAGGGGAACAGTGTTAAATGTGACAGCACAACAGCATGCTGAATATCCACAAGAAGGGCGATATTGTGTTTGTTAAGACCACAGATCTACTGCTTCAGTCATCAAGAAGAGATGAAATGATATTACAAATATATCTGTGGACTAGAAAAGAAGTCTGTGTTTCTTACATGTTTTCCGGAAGAAGGTAAAAAAATCAAAACAAATTTTGTTTTGAGAACCTTTCTAATTGCAAAATCATAGACTCAAATAACTGTAGAATGTTTTGGGTTAGAAGGGACCTAAAAGATCACCCCCAACAGCTTCATGTCCTTCTTATTCTCCAGAGCTGGACTCAATACTTCAGGAAGGGTCTCACAAGAGCAGAGTAAAGGTAGAGAATCATGTTGTTCAGCCTGCTGACCACCTTTTTTTTGATGCAGCCTAGGAAGTGGTTGGCTTTCCAGGCTGCAGGTGCCAATTGCTTGCTCATGCTGAGCTTCTCATCAACCAGCACATCCAAAACCTTCTCCTTATGACAATCCTAAATCCATTCTCTGCCCAACCTCTATTTCTGCTTGGGATTGTCCCAACCCTTGTGTAGAACCTAGCACTTGGCATTATTGAACTTCATGATGTTGACATGGGCCCTTGTCTCACGTCTGTCAAGGTTCCTCTGGGTAGCATCCCTTCCCTCCAGCCTGTCAAGCCCACCACACATCTTGGTGTTATTAGCAAACTTGATGAAGGTGCATTCCACCTCAGTGTCCATATCACTGATGAAGATGTTAAACACCACTGGTCCCAGTACCAACCCTTGAGGAACTCCACTTGTCACTGGTCCCTATTTGGACATCAAGCCATTAGCCACAACCCTTTGAGTGCAACCACCCAGCCAATTCCTTATATACCAAGTGGTCCATTCATCAAATCCATATTTTTCTAATACAGAGAGAGACCAGGAGGTTGGGCAGTGTGGTATGCTTTGCACACGTGCACATAGATTATGTATAACTCATAAAGTTGCTCTCCCCTTGTCCACTGACACTGTGACCCCACCAAAGGCCACCAAATTTGTTGTCAGGCATGGTTTGTCCTTGGTGAAGCCATGTTGGTTGGCACCAACTACTTCCCTGTTTTCCATGTACTTTAGTAGAACCTTCAGGAGGATCTGTTCCATGATCTTGCTGGGTACAGAGGTGAGAATGAATGGCCTATCCCCAGGCTGTGAGTCTGAGTAACAGGCTGAGAGGTGGTCTGATTTGATGTAGTCAAAAATGAAGCAAACCGAAATCAGAAGTGGGAAAGGACTGAGAGATGGGAAGTCTTAAGGCAATGGCTGACTGTAGAAAGTATCAGCTGGGGAATATACTGATTCAAGATACAAATTGGTATCTGAGCTATTAGAATAGTGGCTTTAGATGAATTTATGCTTGTGCACACTCCGCATGCAGAAGAAAGAAAGAGTACAAGTGTTATATGCTATCCACAGTAAGTTTTGGAAGAGATGAGAAGCATTCTTTCTAGGATGTGCTAAAGAAACAAGTAAAAAAAAAGCATAGAAGCTTTGTCAGATGACCTGAATAGAATTACAATTATAATTCTGTTTTGATTAGGAAAATGCCATTATAAAAATACACTGGGAAAAAAAAAGACAGCACTCCCTCCCCATCACCCATTTTTAAAATAAGTTTAAATATACTGGTGTAGAACAGTGATATTTTGCTTAACTTTAGTATGCTTTAGTCAGAGCCTTGCCACCTAAGTGTCTTATGTATCATTGTATAATTTTCTACAGCTATTTAATACATCAAGTTATCATCTTCAGAGCCAGATTGAGACCATTAAAATTTGTGTGTGTTCTAGTACTGCTGTACACCTCTACTCACTGTGAGATTAAGAATTAATCCACTCTGAAATTAAATGTTATAGACTCCATACTAATGATAGGAATAGAATGAAAGAATCAACAGAAAAATTTCTTCTCCTGGAAACATCTTTGTATGAATGAGCACTGTGACCTGCCAGGTGTGAGGCTGAACTAGATGTAAGGCAGCTGGCAAACTGACCTTCAGCTTTTATTTTAACTGTTGCAGAAGTTATAGTGCATGATAATCCCAGTAGACTTCAGATGAATCTTGTGAAATGGAGAAAGAGCAGAATGGGGACCTGTCATATTTTGAGAATTATATTGACTTTCCAGACTGGTTAACTAGTGAGTGATTGGTGTGAACACAAGGTCACTGAAAGTCCTTAACTAGAACAGACCAGTGTGGTCACTGTTGATTGTTCATTGACTGAGAAGAAGAAAGAGTACTTCAACATTTACAAAAGTCATGCAGCTATATTCTGCCCTTAGCTATACTTGTATAAGTCCAGAATATGCAGACAGTTTTATAATTCCTACACTACTCGTGCTTAGTACTTTAATTTATCCTCCCCATTTCCTCTTCATCATTTTCAGAGTATTTCTCTCCACCCATAAGAGATGGACAGAAGCCCAGAGGTCCACATTTGTCCCACAGTGCCCAAAAGCTAACAGCTACATTGTGAATTTTTTTTGTCTCTTAGTGCTAGACCCAAAGGGTAGGAATTTTATATTAATTTCAAAACCTGTCCTGTGTTTTCAATACATATCTGGAATGCCACCAACATTAGTTTCATCCTCCTCCATTTTTAATTATAAAATAAAAATATAATGAAATCCTAAAAGCAAAGAAGAAATGCCGTAAAAGCATGGAATGATTTTTGTGTACAGAATGTTCTCTATTTTGCACATGTATCTGAAAAGAAAGAAAGGTACAGGGGATTGTAAATGTTTTAGTAATTTGGGTTATGTAAATACTGTATAACCATGAAAAAGAGTATAGAAATATTGTATCCAGTGAATAACATTAGTTTGGTGGGTCCTTTTGCTACACTGAATGTGGTACTTCATGGTAGCTGTACTGGAAGCAGCATTTCCTTTCTCTCCTATTACTGCCAGAAAGAAGTTAATGTAGCACAGCTTACCCTGAAATGCTGTAATAAGTATTTCAAGGCAAGGTATTGGAAGGCTAGGTCTAATAAACACCACAATGTAACTCAGTCAGAGAGTAGATAGATGCATTATTCATTATGCATGTGCTTCAGGGTCCTTCAGTTTGCACACCAGCACTTGCTCTAACTAATAAACCTAGGAAAGTCTTATCATATCTGTTCAAACCATCTAGGCAGAAATCATTTATTCCAGGAATTAAAAATACATATGGTCATGAGGTTACTACAATGAAGGATCTTTATTTAGTTCAGTACTCTACAGATTCTATTAAACATTGCATTCTCGAGATTACCTCTATCTTATATTTTATATTATAGATCATATGAGATGACTTTTTATTAGGAATTGGTGTTTCTTTTGCACATCAGTGTTCAGTGGATAATTTTGGGGGAAAAAAGAAAAAAAGAAAAAAAAAAAAAAAAGAAAAAAAAAAGTATTAGAGATTAAAAGAAAAGGGTATGCTATTAGTAGCCTTTGATCTGGGAAATATGCTAGTCTAGCTAGTATTAATTTAGCTAGTATATAAAAGAAAGACTATACCTGCATCTGTTTATCTCACTTTTACTAGAATTTTCAATAGGGAATAAGTGCCTCACCCTAGATCATTCCATCTCACTGAAGTATTCCAAGAATTTCAGCTTTTTAAGAAGGCACTTTTTTTAAAGAATCTCCTCAGCCTTAGGAATTAATATTTTCTTTTTTTGTTAATGCACTTCCTGAAAGTTACACTGAAATTGTTCTTCAGGTTGCTGGTTTTTGTCTGCTCTACTGCAGATCATTATCTTTTGATGTAGTACATTTAGTCCTGAATTGATAGCCACCTCCCAAGCCTGCAAAGTATAAAGTATCCCTTGGGAACATTAGGACCAGGACCTGAGTATCTAAGGACTTCCTGTAGGGCGTAAATTCAAGGAGTTTTTTTGAACAGGGAGCAGATAATAAAAATAACAACTAAAACAGCAATGCAGCAAGTCTGTCCGTCAGTCAAACTTTTCAGCTGAAGATGAAACCTGTAGCCAGCTGATGTTAGTGCTCCTTCTGAGAGGCTCGCAGGGCTAGATGATAAAAGTGTCTGCTATATGAAAGTAGCTTGTCAAATCAACCTAAAAATCAGGACAGATATATGCAGAGGAAAAATGTCAGAGCATAGCTCAACCATTTATTTTGCTTTGCTGAGGCTAGTATTTTATGGTCTAATGCTTTTATACCTACTTCTTCACTTGATCTAAGATATTTTCTGCTGTCTCGCAGGTATATTCTCTAATTCCTTCTTCTAACTATTACACAGGCTGTCCCCTATATCAGAATTGTAATTTTTCCTACTTATCAAAAAAAAAAAAAAAAAAACAAACCAAAACAAAAAAAATAAACAACAACAACAAAAAAAGCCAAACAAACAAAGAAAAAGACAATCAAACAAAAAACGTAAACAAAATAAGCAACCAACTGAACAAAAAACAACAAAAAACCAGAAGATAAGTAGTGGGATACCAGGGAAGTGCGCTGGCTTCTCACTTGAAAGAGGTCTGCAAGAAGAGTGTTCCATCCATCTTGCCAAAACTGATTAAAAAAGAAGTGGAGATACAGGGGGGAAGAGAATACAGTGTTAGAAATTAAACCAGTTAAAAATTAAGCTTTCCCCACAGAACACATATCTATAAACTGAAGGTATTAGTTGTGTTCTTTTTTTGTGGGTTGAGTTCTTGTTCTCTTTTATCAGAGCGATATGAAGTTCCCAATAAAAGCACTAATGCTGGCAGGTTTGTGGGTACAGGAAAGAGAATGTATTTGAAGAGACCCAGACAGGGTAGTGAAAACCTTGGGTATAACAGGAACAAATCTCTTATAGTGGTTGTGTTCATATCTCAAGAATTTCTTTGTTGTGACTTTGATGGCATAGGATACAAGCCAAGATATTTAAATCCTTTTACCATTATTTTATTGTAACCTTGGAGCAAGGCTTTTCAAGATTGGGTGAAAATTTGACAGAATTAGTAGGTTTAGCCGAGTTACAAAAAGAACTGCAGATAATCAGCACTTTCTGATGCCAGAAATCAACCCAACTATTCGAAGACTAAGAACAGAAACATTATGTCTTTACCGGAGACTATTTAATCTTTTAAAATATTGTTACAAACATTGATTAAATCTGACTGTATGTGTTTGTGATACTTAAGTATTGTGGTCTGATGTGAATGGTTTAGTTGGGATGCAAAAAGTTGAAGGCCTTGACTTTCAAAGATACAAAGAAACCTGAGACATGAATTGTCTCTTACTGTGAGTTTGACAAGTGCTTGATTATTTTTAGTACCATAGAGGTTCTAAGGAAGATTTTGAAAATCCCATTTGTTTCCAGAGGTGTTTAGACATTTTTGAAAACCTGGCTTCCTGTGACTTGTTTAGTGATGTACCAAGTCAGAGGTAGTCAGACTGGAGTAAATCTGTTTCAGAGCAGCTGCACTGATAACATTCCCTAACATGTCTAGAGATCAACTGTACCTTTTCCACGGCTGATATTAGCCTGAAATGTGCCATAGAGAGTAGCTCAATTAGGCTTAGTGCAGCTACTTAGATTTTGCATCTACATGATGACTTTATTTTAATTTCAAGAAATGCTTGAGGTGTTTGATATTTAAAAAGTCTCAAAACCTGACTTTCTAACATGTTCACTGGAATGACATTTTTGGTTGTACAGTAGTCCTGACTTGGATATGAGCTCTGAATAAGTTTCTTTGTGCAAATGTAGTGGGACTCTGTGCGTTATAGGCCCAGAAGCAAACAGTTGTGAGTGAGCCTTCCTTTCTTTTCTTCTGCTGCATCAAACCTGCCTCATAGCCCTTGCAAAGGAGTGCCAGTGTCATGTACTGAAACCTACGTATGCTTTTGTCTGAGACCTTCTCATATAAAATAACATGATTTGATACCACCCTGTATCCTGGACTGCTGCATCAAAAGAAGCATGGCCAGCAGGCTGAACAAGGTGACTCTGTCCCCTTACTGTGCTCTCATGAGACTCCACCTGAACTACTGAGTCCAGCTCACATGTGACCACATAAGGACATGGAGCTGAGGGAAGTCCAGAGGAAGGCCACCAAGATTATCAGCATGCTGGAAGAGTTCTCCTATGAAGACAGGATGAGAGAGCTGGGGTTATTCATCCTGGTGAAGAGAAGGATCTAGGCACACCTTGCAGAAACCATTCAATACATAAAGGGGCCCTACAGGAAAGCTGAGGAGGGAATTTTCACAAGGATATATAGTCATAGGACAAGGGGTAATGTTTTCAAATTGGAGGAGATACATTTAGGTTAGATACGAGGAAGAAATTCTTCAGTGTGGAGGTGGTGAGGCACTGGAAGATGTCACCCAAGGAAGTGGTGGATGCCTCTCCCTGGAAGTGTTAAGGGCCAGGTTCGATGGGGCTTTAAGCAGTGTGGTCTATTAGGGGGTAATAGGGCCCACACAGGGGAGTAGGGACTAGATGGTCTTTAAGGTTCCTTCCAACTCAAACCATTTTATGATCCTATGATATATTTTATGAAATTGAAAGTATTTTATCTGTTCTGCTCTCAAATGCCCTTAAGAGATACCCACCAGCTTTTTGAGAAAAGGAAGCATGAAGGTAGGCTGCAAATACTGGACTAACATGCACCATCTGGAGTGGCTTAATGCAGACTTGCAATGCTTTATCAACTGCTTCCAGAGCTTAATTACAGAAAATTAATCTATCCTAGACACTCGTATCTGCATAGACATGGTAGCACGGCTGCTCCATGGAGTGTAATGTCCTTGGTGTAGTGTAAACTTCCATGGCAGAGACAGAAACTGAATTACCAAGTCTTTTCTCTGTTTTCTGTGATTTTTGCATCTGGAAAAACAAAACAAAACAAAACAAAAAACCAACCTCCCCTCCAAAACTACAAAACCTTTGAGGCCAGGCCTTGATTAAGATTTTAAAAGAGTTTTTGGACAACATTTTATAGACTGTGTTCTATCCAGCTGGAATCTGTTTGTTGTGCCCCCAGATCAGCTTGATAATAAGCTCATAACAATTTGTTGATAGCAGACTGACTGATTCATAAGCTGCTTGTCACCATTTTGTAAGTGATATATGAGTCACAGATTTAAATAAATTCAACATAAGAACTACTAGGAAGCCAATAAATATAACTATTGCTTATGAATCTAGCCAAACATCTCCTGTAACTTCATTTTGCTTTTTCACATTTTGTTAAGACCCTTTTCTTTGAATTGCACTGTAAATATGAAACCAGCAGTGCAAGAAAGCTGGTAATCAGAGCATAAAACAGAAACACATGCAGCCTCCTATGTATTAATAAGTTACTGGGGATGGTAGGAAAAGAAAGGGAAAAAAAACCCTAGACCTCAGATAGTGCCAGGATGACAGAAGTGATGTAATGCTTGAATTATAGTTCTTTGAAGTAGGCTCTGGGTTAGAAAAATACACAGCACATGGGAAAAAAAAAAAAAAAAAGTAAAAAAAAGTGTGGCAACTGTTGTGGTAGAATTTGTCTTGATTAAGGCTCCATATGAAAAGATAAATCTTCCTAAATAGGAATAGAAGGAGTTCAATGAATTGAAGCCAAATATTCATCATGCTCTTTGAGTTCAGGAGCTGACCTAAACATGAGTTTGTATAATGTATTAGAAACCACTGTATTGCATTAGGAAAACTCAAAATTTGTATGAACTTCCATAAAATAAGATATAGCAGTTAAACTTGCTTTTTAAATTTTAAAAACCAAAATTATATTTATACAGAATGTGATCTTAGCATCACTAAAATGTATTAAGATCTTTTGTTACTTTGCAAGGCCTGCATTATGTTTCTGACACTATTTGCACCATCCTTATCTAGAATACACTCATACTGCAGAGAATGAAGTTTCAGAAGTGGCTTTAGTATGAAGTGACTTGGTCTTGCTGACCAAAAAAGTAAAAAATTTACCTTTATTGACTACAGTTTATAGATGAGTTAATCCTGTATGTGTAAAGGATCTAGCCAAATATACTTTGTATGAAGAAGGTAAGTTTTAACAGGTAAGTGATTTGAATAAACAAGCAAACAAAAATACCACAATGATCCATCTATATACTTTCAACATCAGGACTTCATACCTGCTGCAGACCTGTTGCCTGTAAATCGCAGTGGAACAGATATTCATTCCAATGTTTAGTACCCATAAAACACACAAAGTGATACGACTTTTTTCCTATTGCTTGGAAGAGTTATAAATAATAACTGCATCAACCCTCTGTGGTTGATAGGTACATGATAGGAGATCTGAGGCTAGTTATATAATTATCAATGAGATGTGTAGGCAAGTAGAGCTGGATTTACCACACCACTACCTGCAGGTCTTTACAGTTCCTCTAGAGGTTTTATTTTTTTCTGTTGATGTAATTCATGCACTCTGGAGTGACTTCCATTCTTTATGAATGAATAATTATTTTCCCATTTGCTCTTCTGAGTAATCTATCATCTGACCTGATTTAATAAAAAACTTCCTGCATCTTTGCTTGCTAATAGTACCAGAAGCACTGGGTTTCTGAGATGCATAAATTCAAAATTAACATGCTGCTCTTCATTCCCAGTGAAGTCAGTTTCTAATTTTGTATATGTATATAAAATTTTGTACATGTATCTATTTGGTGCCTTAAACCATAAACTTGGCACTGGGGGAAACACTAATATAAATAGAGCACATAGACTGTGCTTTTCCATAGGCTTTTGGTGTCTTTTGCAACTTGTAAATATTATACTACAAACCATTATTTAATAAGGTAGAACTCTGAAGTACAATATTTGTTAAAATTTACTGGTAACTAAAGATTTGAATTTTGGCTAATTCGGAATGTTCAAATTACAACTTTTTCTGTTGTAGATAAGCACAGTTCCATTTAATTTAGCAGAGTGACCAAATTCAAAATACCTAATAATATAACCTTAAATTTTTATTAATTTTGGAATCCTACTTCTCTCTATGTAGAATATGGGTAAAATTCTGGCATTCTGCTTACATAAGTACATCTAACATAGGTGGAGAGGAGATGTGATTGTGATCCAGAGATGTCAAGGAAAGCTGCCTTGGTGAAAAATTAGGGTATAAATTGGCTTTCATTCTGTACCTTAACCTGTGTACAAGTGAGAATGAAAATATGTTATGAAAGTTTCCTTTCTGTTGTGCCTGAAAACTACAGAGAATTTGTAATATAAAGAACATCCAAAAAGAAATCACATACTAACTATTCATTCTGGTAACTTCAGTTGTAGGTGGTTCTTTATTTCAGGAAATACTTTTCTCTAACATTAATTTAATGGGTCTTTAGGGTAGGAATAAATTTTAATAGTAAAACAGCAATTTCATGAAATTAAGGCAGCATACTTGTAAGTAACTCAAGACTAAATAGTTTGTTGAATTCTGCTGAAGTTATGGGGTAGCTGTGATTTCCCTCATATTCCCCAAATATCAATAAGCCCACCATGCAGGCAAGATCAGTAGCTTTGGTCAGGTTGTGTGAAAAGTGCTGCCAGTCCATCAGTGTGGGTTTGGGTGCTCTGGGTGTGCCACCCATGCTCCTTTTCTGACCTACTCATGTCACTCAGTTCACAGAGGCAATATATCACTACACTCAGACATTCTTCCTCCTCTGTCACCTGGAGAAGATCCCAGTGGCTACAGTCCTTCAGGGGATGACAGCCTCATTGGCACATACAGTGGACTGAAGCCAAGTTGGAAGAGGAACGTCCAAGATTTATGCCCAGAGGTCTTGCACAATCAAAAGAAAATGTTGTTTTGTTTCCAAACCAGCAGTGGTAACAAAAATTAGGGTCCAGTGACCATGGTGGTGTGCTTAGTGCATATGTGTGACTAGAACAATATGCCAGTTCTTAATAAGAAGCAGAAATTTTTGGCTCTGACAGTACTGTAAGACTTTAAAGACTTTACAGCCGTTTTTAAACATAAGAGGAGTATCTGATGTTTGTCTATAGCCAGAAGAGTACACATATATATGTATACGTGAAAGAGAGGAGAAATGATGCATGCATAACAAAACAGATGGCATGGTGATGACAACTTGTAGGATACATATTGAATTTATTGAATTTAATAGACAATAGCCTATCCTAATGTTTTAAGCCAACAAAGTCCTCCCTGGCTCCCAAATGTTTGCTAAAATAACTTTTTTCTTGTTAATTTCCAGTCCTTGGATGCATTTTGTGCTAATTTCAAACATATGTCATATACAGAATATGTTAATTTTGTAAGCCAATTCTGGCAGAGGGTGATTGTAGAACTGCCATAGAGACGTTTGGGACAAACAAACAGACAAGCTCAAAGCTGTCAGGATGCATTTGCAATCCACAAATTGTATTTTTTTTAATCTTTTCCAGTCATTTCCATGTGTGCACAGGAAGGAAAGATGAAGGAAAGGCAAACAAGACGTGATAAAATTTCAATATAAAATTAAAGCACCTTTAATTTGGGCATCTGCTGCATTTTCATTTCTCTCATAAAAAATAAAAAAAAACAAACCACAGAGTTCAATGGTTAAAATAGACCTTCTGGTCTGTAAATACTGTTGATAAAAATACTGGTAATTGAAATACTATGGTGTTTGTAATACATATTTAAACTTTGCTGGAATAACAGCTAAGGGAACTGGCCATAGAAATGCAGTGAGCTGTTATAATTTTTGCAAATATTCTTTAGATTGTTGTCAGTTGCACTGTCAGTAAACAGTTGCACTTCTACACTTATTTAGAATGCCGCTTCGCAGAAGTGAAATCTTTTCAGACACATCCAATGAAGTATTGACATCAATAAAAAATTATTGAAATCTCTCTCCCTCCTCAGTACTGCTCTCTGTATGAGAATAACCCAGAACATATTGAATTCCACAGGTACATGTGGAACTAGATATGTATGCTTAATTCCTAAAATTCTACTGCACTGATTTGTGTATATATATTTGCTGAATTGATTGTAAACATAGTACTTAGTATTGCTTAATAGACATAGGCATTTTAGTACATAGAAATTTGATAATGATGGGCTGGATTCTTAAAAGTAAATCTTTAAATAAAAATAACTGAATACTAAAGAGAAAAACTTCCTGCAATAATAAATGGTAATAGAAACCATAAGAAAGTATTGTAAGGAAAGAGAATAAAAATCTGAAGGTAAGAAAACAACCTGCATTCTATCTTTGTAGCTGGATGCATTACAAACTCAAACTATGGGAGAATTTGAGTTTTATCCTATCTTTCCTACTTATTTGCTAAGAATTTCCTTTCTATTGGATTTGACAATATATGTTTCCTAAAGTTCTGAATTGGAACAAACAAAAACTTATTAAAATTTTCTGGTTTTAGAAGTTATGATGTTTTTCAGTAGGAAAAATCCATGATGTTGAGTATCACAAAATGTATATCTGGTGTTAAACTATATATACTACAAATTGTAGTATAAAATTAAGACTATAATTAAACAAAATTATAAAGTCCAGATTAACACTTTTAGAGTGTGGAAAAAACATTTTTTCTGTCACTATACATGCAAAGATAAAGAAACCAAATATTTTTTAAAGTAATACTTCAACTTTGTCTGTCAGAACCTTTTGTCTTTCCTTAGGCTACATTTTTAGGCAGAAAAATACTCCATGCTGTAAAACAACTGACCACCTCTCTAAGGTAATTTATGATCACCTCTGAAAGAAATGCTATAACTTCTGTAGGTAGGCAATTCCAGGCTAAATTCTGCTTACAGTGCTTGATCTCCAGCTGTCTCAAATAGAGGCATAATTTCCCAAAATGCTTAAGATCACTATGTATCTTCTGACTAAACAGAGGGAAATGTAAGGTACAAAAGAAAGAACTGGAAGAAAGATTGTCAGGCTGCTTTGATGAATCATCTTGCTGTAGAGGAAAAGCAAGATCAGCCAACATCATGATCTTTAAAATAGGGAAATTTTGCAGAACTCGTGTTGGGAGATGGTAATTGAAATACAGCTAGATATTTTGGAAAACTGGGGAGAGACAGGCTATAAATAAGTACCACAGG
This sequence comes from Phaethornis superciliosus, assembly GCA_023637945.1. NCBI lineage: Eukaryota > Metazoa > Chordata > Aves > Apodiformes > Trochilidae > Phaethornis > Phaethornis superciliosus. The sequence continues at coordinate 38,507,173 of JAJQWJ010000004.1, read as the reverse complement.
ACTGTTACTTCTAGATCACATTCTTGTCATGGTTCAGTGCTGAGCTGGCAATTAACTGAATGATGTTCCTCAGAACTGAGCAGTGTCCTTGGTTCTGCATACTTGTCTTCAGATGTAATAATAAAGATTGAATGTTATCAGTCCTAGAAGCAGACACTGACTGAAAAACTTGTTAATTTCAGCAAGTGCAACTACTTTCAAGAGACTTAGCTGAAAGAAAATTGCAAGACAGAAAATTAGCTCTATCCTGGACCAAACCAAGACAATATTATACAATGAAAATAATTTTGCAGACCTTGACCAATTATAGAAGACCTAAACTATGCTGAAGTGCCACTCTGTCTGTTTCAAAGGTTACACAATTATAAGGCCCTCACAGCAGCCTTCTGAGACTGTTACTTGGGGAAATGCAGCCTGGCTAAAAATAATACATATACCGATCCTGGAACCATCTTGATTAATTGAAGTAAAAATAAAACCATAATAAAAAAGGTGCTTATGTTTTGTACCTTGAACTACCTCGGACTTCAGGAATTTTAGACTCCCCTATACTTAAGGGAAAGAAACAGCCTCCTCCATAAAGAGGTTCTTCCTGTCTCCCTTGGGTATCTGTCTTAGATTCATGAATGATAGTAGCAACAAGGTTGAGTGTTTGTGGGTAAGAACCAGGGGGAAGGCCAAAAAAAGCAGATGTCTTGGTGGGAGTCTGTTAGAGCTTTCCCAACCAGGATGAAGAGACAGATAAAATAGTCTGTGGGCATCTGAGGAAAGTCTCTTGCTTGCTTTCCCTCGTTCTTGTTGGGCACTTCAATTTCCCAGATTTCTGCTATAAATGTAATACACCAGAGAGGTAATAGTCCTGGATATTCCTACAGTGTGTGAAGTATAACTTTGAGTTGTGCTGTTTCAAAGAACCAGGCTTTTTAATGCTGTGCTATATTTTGTATGTTGTAATTCCATGCTGCGTAGGAGGTTTCAATATTCATATTTATACATTATACATATTAATTTGTGTATCTGTGCATATGTAATATGATTTAATTTGGTTACTCTCCAAAAAAAAGATTCTGCTTACCAAGACTCTGTTCTTGTTTTCATCTCTGCTTCCTTACTCTTTCTCTTTTTTTAAAGCCAAGCTCTATATGTCATTAATCCAGATCGCATTACTGATGTCTGATAAAAGGGAAAGGTTCTAAAACACTCACTTGAGTATTTTGGAGTTTATAATTTGTTGGTTTTAATTATTCTTTAATAAGGATTTTTTTTTATTTTATGAGAATTGTTATTTAGTACTTCAAATAATATCAAGAATTTAGTCCTCTGTATTTCAACTGATTTTTTAAATTACCTTTTTTCTGGGGGTTTTTATGTTCATGAGTAGTATCCACAGCTCCTGCAATTAATTACCTGTTATGGTTATTCCTTTTGCAAATTTTTCAGCTTGCTGTGCTGCACAATGCAATGTGATCCCTTCAATTGTTATTGAATTGTCTAAAATATATATTTTTGTCATTTAACTTCACAGGAGTAAAGGATCAGAAATTAAATTCACAAACTGAAGCACAGAGGGCAGAAGGGATGTGACCATAGTGTAATATGTTTAGATCTCAGGAACTTAATTCATAGACCATTCTGGTTTAAAGCACATTGCCCATTTGCAGCTAAAACACCATTTGTTCTGAGGATATTGTGGGAGCAGCCCAGTAATGAAAGAGCAGTATTAGCACTGAGAAAGGTATTGTGTTTGATTTATTTCCTACCAGGAGGAAAACTCGGGATATTTTTCAGTAATTTTCTGTAGGATTTTATAGCATCAAGGCTGTATTTCTCCCTGAAAATCTGTAATGATATTGTCTAAAGGTATTAATGCCATCTATTGTCTTTTAAGGGTGTTATTAATTTTAGTGGAACTAAATGACTGCTTAAAGTTACACATACACGTAAATCTCAGAAGCATCAGATCCCTGATAATCTTTAATATTATGCTGATATAGACCAGCAGTCAAAACAGCTATGTACAGAAAAATTCAAATTTCCTGCAGGACTGAAATAAAACATCTGTCTTATAAATACACTCTTGATATTGTTTATATTTACTACACAAAATAAAACTGAAGAACACCAAAAAATTAATGGAAACTGAATCAGCCTTACTTTCCAGGGCATGCTTTTGAGAATGTTGTTATTAAGTTGGCATTTCATAGAAGTGTATCTTTGCAGAAATTTGCTTTTATATAAAGTAGCACTAGATGAAAAAAAAAAACCAAAATTAGAAGGTAAAAATTCAACAGATTGTATTTTGGTTTAAGTATAAAGCCAAGGAAACTTTTATGAGTGCAATAGGTTTATATAGCTGTATATGAGAGAGGATCTTGACCTCTGAATCTGCCCATGTATCAAGTCAGTCCCTGCAGATAGACCCTGATAGGTTAAGGAGAAGTGCAACCACCAACCACATGAAGTTTAGCAAGGGCAGGTGCCAGATTCTGCACCTGGGATGGGGCAACCCCGGTGGAAAGTGCAGACTGGGGAAGGAGTGGGTGGAGAGCAGCATGGGGGAGAGGGACCTGGGGGTCCTGGTTGATGGCAAAATGAACATGAGCCAGCAGTGTGCCCTGGCAGCCAGGAGGGCCAACTCTGTCCTGGGGCGCATCAAGCACAGCATCACCAGCCAGGCAAGAGAGGTGATTGTCCCACTCTGTTCTGCAGTGGTGCTACCTCACCTTGAGTACTGTGTGTGGGTTTGGGCACCATAGTATAGAAAGACATCAAGCTACTGGAGACAGTCCAAAGGAGAAATATGAGGATGGTGAAGGGTCTGGAAGGGATGATTTATGAGGAGTGGCTGAGGTCACTGGGATTGTTCAGTTTGGAGAAAAGGAACCTGAGGGGTGACCTCATTGCAGGCTATGGCTTCCTCATGAGGCGAAGAGATGGGACTGACTGGTACTAATTTCTTCAATCAAAGAAAGGACTTGGGGAAATGGTAGGAAGCTGAATCAGGGGAAGTTTAGGTTAGATATTAGGAAAAGGTTTTTTACCCGGAGAACAGTTGAGCACTAGAAAAAGTCCTCCAAGGAAGTGTTCAGAGCACCAAGCCTCCCTGAGTTCAAGAAGCATTTGATGATACTCTCAGGCATATCGTCTGATTCTAAGGATGCCCTACACAGGGACAGGAGTTGGACTTGATGATCCTGATGGGTCCCTTCCAATTTGGCATGTTCTATGATTCTATGATTCTGTTGCATGGGAGGAAAGATTTGTGCAGGCAACACAGCTGTCTGTTCATATAACAGTCCTGGTGTTTAGCAAGGGCACACAATATGAAAAACTCCACCAAATGCGCAACGCAGGCTGTCACTGAAAATGAGCATTTGAAATTTTCACCACCTCCTACTTACCTGAAGTTAAAACTATGTGTGTGCAGAAAAGTGTTGATCACTCTCATGAGGTTCTCCTGAACTTTAATGTGTGTCATAGGTGAACTATAGGAATCACAATAAAAACATCCCTTCCCTTCACTGAGCACAGGGACTGGTGGCCAGCTAGGTGCTAAAAAGCAGCCTGTCCATCAAAAAATACCTGGGCTGGGGATTTCATGCACTTGCCCTAGCTTACCAACTGCCTGCAACCTCCATCCTTCTTTATTAACATGTTTTACAGATGCTTAGCTTTGGTCCTAAAATACAAGATAAACAAAATCAACAAAAATAAATATAAATACAAGATAAACAAAATCTATATCACCCACGAGATCAAATCCACATTTTAATTTATGAAAACAATGGGAAAGCTTTCTTTTTTTTTTTGACTCCTTCAGTATTTATCATTATGCTTCACAGACTGGGATTTGGTGGTGAGACTTAGTAGAGGAGCATACATGGCGTCCTCCCCTGAATCTCTCCACCTTTGTCATTGCCAGTAGTTAAAACAATAAACAGAAAAAAATAAAACAAATAAACAAACAAAAACCACCACCAAGCAAAAAAAACCCCCCAAAAAAACACAAAAAAAAATCTCCAAATCCCCCCCCCCCCCCAACCTAAAAGGAAACCAAACAAACAAAAAGCAAAAACCAAACCAAAACAAAAAAATCTGCAACAATTTATACTCCCTTATTTCCCTGCTGGCCAGTAGGATTGCTGATAGGTTGAAAGATTTATTTATTAAATAAGTCCAAGATTTCAAAATCTGTGTTTCTTATGAAAACACAATATTGAAAAATTCCTAGTTAGCGAAAAATGTTCTCTTCCATCCTTGAAATCTAAAACACTTGCCTTGATTCAACTTATTAAAAATACTTTGGTCGGATGTTGATTTATTCTAGTTCATGTATTTTGCATGCAAAATAAAAAAAAATGAAAATACAATTTCAGATTGTTAAAACAAGATATTTATCAGACCAAGACATTAATTTTATTTATGTTTTATTTTAAAATACAATTCTGAGAGAAGGTCTGTGGCAATCAGATCCAGTAAAATATTCTGATATAAGGTTCTGTAGGAAACTTTTGCCTAAGTGCTCTGTTGATTTGAAATATGGATAATACATGTTTCTCCTACAATATATTTTTAAAAATTATTATCCAAATGAGAATTATCACATTTTTGTTATATATACACTCTGAACATAGACTTTTTAAACTTTTCATCTACCATATAGAAAATATGGGTTTTAATATTTCAGAAATGCTACTTTGTCATACAGATCTTATTAAAATTTTCCTTTTCCAGTATATACACGGAGAATAAATACTTCAAATAATCTGAATTCATCCTGTGTCTTCAAGGAGAAATAGCAGCTGTTTCAGACATTAGTCATTCCTAAAAAGCAATAGATTATGCTTAGCTTTTATTCAAAACATGGAACTCCCTCTGCATCACATTTGTGCCCTGCTGCTAGAGTAGAGGCAAAATAAATGTTCCTTATCAAACAGGTAAAGAAAAAAAGAAAAGCTGTAAAAATTTGAGAACAAAGAGGGAGCATATTTCTATATACAATGAGTGAGTTTTACATCTGATTGTGGTTTAGGGTTGCTGGTTTTCAATCAGAAACCTTGTCAGGTCATTGAACTCCAGAGGAATATAGGTTTTCTTCAAAGCAAGTGGAAAAATCACACTTTTTCTCCTGCTTTAGCACATACGAGGAAATAGGTCAAAGAGCTGAAAATTCCAGCTATGTGCAAAAGTGTGCTTTTATTATGCTCCTATTTTTCTGATATGATGTCAGTACAGCAAGTAAGAAATCTGCACAGGAACTGAGGTCTCAGTCTGTGGCTGACAGTCTATGGCAGATTTCAAGTTCTACTTTAAACAGTTTTACAACTTTAAGAATTAGGATTACTTAAAAAAATACTGGAAAGGAAAGAATCAAGGGCACAGTAAATCTTTCTAATTTCTCTTCTGTTATATAGGTTCAATATTTGCTCCTTAGTTTATTTTTAAACAAAGGATGTTGGAAGGAAAATAATAAAAATATTACATTGACTATCTTGCCATATTCAATTTATGCAATATATGCATTTTAATTCATTGTATATATGTTACAGGTAACTATCTACAATTGTAGTAGGTATTATATTGATACATGTATACATATATTAGTATATTTGTTGTATGGGCTGTTTATAAAATATTTTCATATATTTATAAATGGATATATCTGTAATAGCAATCCTATATTTCTCACAAAAAATTAAGTGGTGGTCATGTTCAGAATGTCTGCAAAACCTACTTCTATATTTGTTTAGTATATTTGTTTAGATCTCAGTTATCTTGATGCTCTGAATAGTTAGTCTAGAATCTGATAATGACCATAAAAAGAGAATTATGAGAAAAACACAAGCTATACAGGATATACACTTTAATGAAATTTGTTGCTGTTTTTTGCAGGGATACAATTTTTATGGAACTCCAATAGCTCAGATGCTGGAAAGTGAAAAAATGGTGCAAAATACCTTTTAACATTGGTCATGTATGTTAGGGACAGTTTATCTCACTTTGTGTGTCAATAATAAACACAATATAAAACTATTACAACCCCTACAAGGAATAAATCATCACAGACTTAGTATAGGCTGATAGTAATATGAACTTGAATTTATAATAAGAGAAGAAAAGACCACTGTGACTTAAATCTACATCTTATACACATTCTATGTGGAATCTGAGGCACTGGAATAGGTTGTCCAGGGAAGTTGTGGATTCCCTCTCCCTAAAACTGTTCAAGGCCTGGTTGGATGTGGCTTTGAGCAACATGATCTAGTGGGAGGTGTTCTTGCCCATAGCTGGACTAGATGATCTTTGAAGATTTCTTCCAACAAAAGCCACTCATTGATTCTATGATCCTAAATGCTTCACTTTTACTCTTTGTCTCCTGTAAGAACAACATAACACATACTTTTGTCCAGTCAGAAACATTTCTCAAACTAGAGAAAGTTTACATCTTTACCATGAAGTTATCCATACAACTGGATGCACTTCAACCCAGGGACTGAGCCAATAGGAGAATTTTCATCTATTTATAAAATTTATGAGATTATGTTTCCCACACTCACCCTAAAGTCTGTAGATAGTCACCAGTAACACCCTTAGAAGCTAATGATATAGTTTGCAGAAATTATAGTTGCATTTATTGGAAAAAAAACATTCTAAGAAATCTTAGTGAGGGTGTCATTAGATTTGATATAATGTGCTATAGGTAGTAATGGAAGATTAAGCAAGGAATTTAGAAAGAATTGTAACCAGCATGTGCAAAAGCTTATCCTGAATTTTCACTGTGAATTGTAAAATGTGGGAAAGTGGCCCATTTTTGTATGGAACAAAGAGATGGAAAGAAGCATCTGCAGAACTGAAAGAGGTGACAACAAGTCTTAAGAGTACTGTTATCTAGTGTTTGTCTTGTTCGGGAATTTCTTAATTTCTCTGTTAGACAGAATTAGTTTATTTGTATTTCACAAATAAAACAAGCAAAGATCAGTTAAAACGAGGGTAAGAAATTCACCAGAGGTAGGAAAAAACACCTCCTGCCCAAAGAAATGCACAATTAGACAACATTGTTCAAGGATGTTTTCTATCTAACTTGAGGAAAAATTTTCAATTATAAATTATTTATTGAGTGTTCTGAAGCAGATCCTAAACAATTGGTGCAGTCAAATTACTTCCAGACCATAAGACACTATAGCAACTAAAGAGGAGTCACTTAGAGTGAGACTCTCTCAAAAATTTGGTAAAGCTTAGATTTGACTGCTCTAAGAAGAGGCATATCCTTATTTTATTTAATCTGTTAAAATAAAATCAAAAGGAAAATTCAAGTGAAAAAAAAAATTGAAGAAGAGTTAAACCAAGACTATCAATCATCTAACTGTTTTAATTATGGTAAATCATAAGCTAGAGAAAGAATACATATTTTAATTGTACTATCACAATTTTAGGGTGATTTAGCTGTATCTTATAAAAGTCAATATGCTATGAGCACGATTGCAAATATGATTCATATACTTTCTGGGTACTCCATGAAAAAAAATACATGGTTGTGACTAAGCAGTATCATAATTCAGTGGCCTGCTGAAAACCACAAGATAGTCCAAGACATACTGTAACAATACTGAAGAATGTAGCCACCCATTTTTAAAAATCCTCATTATTTTTAAATTACCTATTTCTTCAAAGTATTTTAGGCACACTGCAATTTGAGACCAATTTCTAAAAATAGGTAAGAATTTTACTCAAATGTCCTATATACATTTTCATATTTAAATGTTAGCTGTTGTTTAAAAATGTCAAGTATCTTTGTCAAATGTCTTTGTAGTACAGAAACCTGCAACCAAATAAACCTTTAAGCGCTTTATATTTCCCTGTTGATTTAAAAATGGTAAGAATTAATATTTCTATGGTTTAATGTTTTGAGGGGTTTGATTAAGTTCTGTTGCATATTAATCATATTAAAAATATGTGTATCCTTATAAGCTTTTAAAGAAAGAGCAGCTAAAATGAAATATTACTGAAATCTCCTATTTGTGGTAGTAGAAGCCATGTTCCTTGACACAGTTTTATCTCCTTTCAAATTAACGAGTTCGCTGTACAAGTTACTTCAGTGCAATGTGCATGCAATATTGTTATCAACTAAGTCAACTGTGTACCTCTTTTGCTGACAACGTTTGCTTTCTTAGCTTGCTTTTCCCATCCCTTCTTCTATCAGACAAGGTCACACATTTGTTAACTTCTTTCTTACTCTTTTCAGTATGTAATGGAAATACTGGATTATGGATTATGAAAAAAAAAAAAGGAAGTGCAATAATAGTTTTGGGTATAGGCTGAACAGCTTCTTTTTGTTATATAACTAAAATTAAAATAGTTCTGGAACTCACTGGTGTGTTTTTAAACTGTATCTTGTCTCTGTGACTCACTGACTTACTAACATTTAAGCTATTACAGTACATTCTCATTCCCTTAAAAACTTCAGTGAATGTCATTAAGAGGTTTGGGTTTTTGTTTGTTTGTTTTGGGTTTTTTTGTTTTGCTTTAATGCAAACTAAGGATCAGCAGCACTGTGTTTTTAAGTTCTTTTTTCTTGAGCCTTCTTGTCTTCACATTTGTAACAAAATTATTGAAACGTGCCACCTTAAAATATGCTATGTGTCTATTTTGTTGGTAAGTTGAATCAGACTCTTTGTGGAATGATATGATGGCTGGAGTGGGGGTGTTTGAAAGTCAGAGATACATTTTTTTAGACGAGAATTGAGTGTTCTTTATGAACTGAAAAAATTAACTCATGAGGCTGCTCTCAGTCTATTTCAACACTTTTTTTAAAGTCTTGTATTCTGTTTTCAGGAGGAACAGCAATCTCCCAGAGGGACAATGCAGTCTTAGCCTCTCTCAGGTTCTGAGGTGGGAAGCAAAGCATAGTTTGCAGTCACTGAAAGCAGCTTCACAAAAGATTCCTTCTGTGCCTACATAATTCTTTCTTACATGAACCTGTTCTGTTCTTAAAAGAAAACTGGTATGACACCTTTTAATAGACAAAACCAGAAAATACTAGAATGGATTTTCTTTTTTTCTCTCAATTTGTCTGAAGTGCCTGCATATCTATTCAAGCATTAGAAAATCTGTAGTGACATAAATTAATACATGATTTTTACCTAGGATATAAAATATCTAGGCCTTCACTGCTACATGAATATTCCATGGAAACATTGAAGAACTACCTGCATAATTCAGTACTTGGTTTAATCCTCACAATTTTTTTTCCAATTTGTCTGCATGCTGTTCTACTAGCCATTGATCCTGAGAGTAAGAAGAAAGGCTCAAGACATCTCTCTCTATATATATTATATATTTATTTATTTATTTATTTATTTATTTTAAAGATTGCAAAGATCAGTGAGATAATGGCCTGTCTGGAGTATAATTCATTGAATTCAAGTAAAACCAAGATTACAAATAGTAAGAAGTGTGATGCCATTTTTAATTACATATTAATTAATTAATATTACATGTATATCTTTTCAGCAGTTTACAAATCTGAGATGAACTCTCTCTGCTGTGAGCTCCATTGTGTAAGTAAATTCAGAATAATAATCTTGGGTTGTCCCAGGTCTTGGGAATTTAGAAAAATTAATAGCCAGTTGAATAGCCAGGTCTCAAAACTTATCAAATTCATTCCAGTGGGTCTAGCAATGGCTCCTCTTTGATTTTCCCACTACTGCCAATGGTCACATTTTTTAGTTTTCTGCTTTTTTTTTCCCATATATTGCTAAGAATATGTCCCAGATTCTGAATGGACACAGAATTCTAAATTTAACCCCAGTCATGTTATGATAAGATCAAATTAAGCAGTGCTATCAGATCAGGAGACATAGGATTTAGGGGACTGCCAATTAGCACAAAAATACAAGTAAGCACTAAACCAAAGACAGCAGTAACAGTCTGGTGAGAGCACAGCATCCCTCACAACAGATGACCAGACTCAGCAAAGAATTTGGTTTTGCAGTACTTACCTCTTAGATCTGAAACATGGAACCAAGCTCTGATTTGTATTCTTCTCTGTGATACCTGTACACAAATAGTCCTTTGCAGCTTCAGAGTAATTCAGTTCAGCTTGACTGGGATACAGCAGCTTAGATCACATCTTATTTGCATGGGCTGAGATAAACCAGAAAGGTGCCTGCTGCAGCTCAGTTGACATGAGCTACATGTTGCCTCACCCCACAGTTATCAAAATATACTGAATATTACTGTACTTCTATGTGATTTCCTGCTTCTAGATCTTTTCCCTCACTAACTTTTTGAGTTGCATTAAATGTGTTCTAGAATAACTGCCTTGACATAGCAAGATTTGACTAATTAAAATATAATAACTTATTTTGCCTCCTCGATGAGTGCATTTGGTTTTGATTAACTAATCTGAAAAAAAAATTGAACTGGAAAAAAAGAGAAAAAGATGGAAACATTGTGAGGAGAGACACAGTTGTTTTAACTGGAAGATGAAACTTGTTAATAAGAAGGACATTCAGACACTTTAAATAGGTCAAAGAAGACCAAGAGAAGGTCAATAAAGGAATGGTATTTTATACTGTCTGAATGCAAAACCTGAAGTACTTTCTGTTATCTAAAATGCAGTCCATATATATAGATATACTTTATATGTCAGTAGAGTTTCAGGTTATACCTTTGTATTCTGTGGAACTCATCAGCACAAGAAGTTACTAATGCAAAGAAGTATTTGCAGAAATGTTCACTAGATTTAGGCTATCTTTGATAAAATTACAGGAATTATTTTCTTTGTGCTTTAGGTGAGAATCTGAGCACCTCACCTCTGGAGAAAACTTTTTCCTACTGCAAAAATATCTTTTGTTATGTGCACACTTTCCCTTCAGATATTTATTACTTTGAAACCACCAAATCACATGGACCACTGTTTTTTAAAGGTTATTGGCAGATTCATTGTTCCTAAAATATTTAAATAACAAAGTCAGAGTCTATTGACGCTATGTCTATAACAGCCAGTAAAATAATTCGTTAAAGTGTTTAATAAGCTTGTGTGCAAGATGGAACTCTAGATGGAGCAGTTCCCTTTGCTTGAACTTGCTTTGCTGTGCTGATAATGATTTCACTAAGTTGGTAACTATTAGATATATAACTGGCAGATATAAGATAACAAAATACTGTTGGAGAATTCAGATTTAGATGGAATTTCCTTAATAAGAAGTTTGTGTATTAATATAGGAGGAAAACCTGCAGTGTGGGCTCTTCTTCCTAAATTTCTGACAAAATAATGGCAAAAGATATTTTATGAAATAACAAGATTGGGTAGTGCAGCAAGAACTATTTTCATACTTCTTATCAGCCTTCTTGAATATATATGATTTGCTATAATGGCAAAATAACATTCAGAAAAGAGGAATATGGAAAATGTCTAACTAAATACTGAACTTACAGGAACTAAACTTCCATGTCATGTGCCAGTGGTATAGGTGTTACCAGATTCATTTAAGGTGCTTCAAAGCTCTACTTAGTGTACTGGTTACAGAGAAGCTACCTACAGTCAACTTTCAGTCCTATCTCATGGGGAAAATGTAAAGAGTTGCCAGTTGCCAGACTTTCCCTCCTCAGTCTTTATTCACAATCAAGATGGTCAGGATAATACCACAAGTAATCTCAGATAACTGTTACCACTACAACCAGCACACTCAGACACTTCAAGGTTTGAATACTAGCAGTTTTTCCTCTTCTTCACTTCTCCATTTCTTTCTAGGACAACACATCTCCAAAGCATACTCCCAGAGAAGTAATCCAATTAATTTAGTTTTCATTCCCTACAAATATTTGTAACAGTCCAGTCACTGCAAAATTAAAAACGCAAACTACATCAAAAAGCAAGATGAGTAAATTCCTTTGATCTGATTGCCTGTGTTCTCCATGCAAATGTGAAGAGAAAGGGCAGATTATCCTTAAGTTCCTTTTGCTAATTAAACTCCCTTCCCAGAAAATTAGATGCAAAAGAAAAGCTTTTTCATAACTGAGGTTCCCAAACCAGAGTGGATGCTTGAGGAATAATTGTACACATTAGCTTAATCCTCCACCCCTTCAGACTGAGACTTCAAGGAAAGCAGGACTTGGAATCCTGCTGTACCTTAATGGTCACTTCTTATTTTGAAACTAGCCTCAAGCTACCAGACTAAAATGATATCTGACGTACAGGAAGTCTTGTTGATGGGAAGTTAAAAGAATATACAGTTCTTTGCACACATAATAAAAATAAATGCTATGAAAAACAAGGAGCTTTTTGCAATATGTAAATATATGCAACTAAGAGAATGGCAATGATCATAGAAACACAGAATAGTCATGGCTGGAAAGGACCTCTGAGATCACTGACACCAACCATACACACACTCAACAACCAAAAAGCCAAAAACCCCCAAAATAAACATAAAAAACCCCAACCAACCAACCAGCAACAACAACCAAAGAACACACAAAACCCCCCATGGTTTTGCATATAGTTCCTGCTTTTCATTTTCATCTCTGTCTTAATCCCTTTTTACAGCTGTTATCACTGGACAGGTTTTATTGATGGAGACAAAAAGAGATCACTGAATTACAGGAATTTAAGGATTTCTAAAAATCTGTTATAACAGTTTGTTCCTTTCTGTAGCCCCTTTAGATCTTCTTCATATGTAATCCTAACAAAGATTGCAATGTTATAATAAACCTGGAAGCAGCTTCGAGACTTATGCATTCTATCAGTCTGCATTTCAATTTTTCTCATAAGGAAATGTAAATGGATCTTTAATGTAGCATTGGCTTTCTTCAATAATTTTGCCTCACATCTTCTTAAGGAAAATTGATTTGCTTCATAATTTTTGCAACAAAATCTCCAAATATTTAATATATTTCTTCTTGTATGCATTTTTCCTACTTTCTTTCCCCATATTTAACAGTTCCCACCTTCCTTCTGTCCCAGTCTTTCAAATTATATATATTCTTTATATTGTTCGTTCTTCATTTTTTATATATATATAAATAAAAACTATAAAAACTTGACTGTTTAAAATTGAAAAAAACCCAAAACACCTTTCTAATGTGACAAATGAGCAGGCACTGTAGAGTGAGCATTAATGACGTAGTAATATTCTCTACTGACGTTTTAAGTAAATTGACTTTCATTCCATCCTGCCTGGCAGCACAATACAGGCATGTATTCATAGGCTGTTAATAGATGTCCCTCCAAGATTTTTCTGCCAAACTGCCTTTTCAGGGGAAGAATAGGACTTGCTAGGGGCAAGGTGAAGAAACTCCACATTAAACCTGGAAAGACAAGATGCTGAACCACATTGCTAAATATGATACTTTGAGAGAAAGCAATCCATGGGATACTTTGTTTGCCAATGTCTGAATGTCTGAGTCAACAGAAATATTCTCTATCTCTCTCCTAATCTAGATGAGTTTTGTCATTATAGATGAATAAATTATGTAACCTGACTTTATGATTTTGTCACATATTGTCATTACACATTCACATGCAAGATAAAGTGGGACACATTTTCTAATTGGGAATTTCAAAATCAATATCCATTCTACAAAAGGAGATATGTTAACAAATGAATATGTGTGATTGGCAGAAAGCAAAGTTATGCCTGGAAGAGCTTAGAAATCACAAAGGAAAGCAATAATTTAATTTCTGTTTTGTATCATGTAGCAAGAAAAGCACTGAACTGTATCAATTTAGTTGTGATCAGAACAAGGCAAAAGATGAGAAAGATGCATGTGTTTTAATGAAAGGTTATGAAGTACTGGAACATTCACTGTAGGGTGAATTAACAGTGTATTTTTCTCAGAACACTGTACCTAACATCAGGCCTATCACAATACACGCAGTAAAATTACCGGCCAGTTTCTTTGGAAACAAGTCACAACACTTCCCAAGTTTTGCCAGTAACTTCACTGAGAGAGAGGGATTTCTTCACTGATTTTAAGTATACTTCACAGATGTAAAGATCCAGTTTTCTAGTGAAGGTTCCAATTTCATATAAAGTCTTTGAGATTTAAAATATTTTCCTGAAGGGGAATCTAATTTCATCTTTTTATTTCAGGGCTTGCAGAATCCTCTAAATAATCAGTTCATGGAACATATTGTAGTATTCTCTAAAAATGAGGCCTGACCATTAAAAATAGGCCCTTTTAAATAGCCTTTTTTTTTTTTTTGGTTGCTCTGTGAATCTTTATTGCTCCCAACACCAAAGTGTGTATTGGACTTCTCAAGGATAAATTATGTAAAGAACAGCAGCACTGATAATGTGAGGGCTATGGATAAGAATTCCTAAATCAGGCAACCATCTAAAAATACCTCTCACAAAACTTTCTAAGTAATTCTAAAACAAAACACATAGAATATATTCTAAAAAAACCCTATAAGCTCCTTGAGGCCATATTATGGTAGAAAGAGTCTAGATGTGTTATCTCAGCAAGAGCAGGCATAGTTCAAAGCTAGAAGGTAAAAATATGTCATAAACAAACCTCAGTTTTTGTGCCTTCCTGAGTCTGAATCTGTGGTTAACAATTCCAAGTACTTTCAAGATGTGGTGTTACAAAAGGAAAGTGAAATGATGGGGCTTTTGTGGTTTTCCTTTTAGGGAAATAAAAAAATCTCCCTGTGATAGATTTCTTATAAGTGCACAAGGCATCCCACAGAAGATATTCTATCTAATTTTGTGTCCCAAAATGAGGACTATGTGTACACAAGTTTTCACAAGAATGTTCATACTTGTCAACATACCATTAGATATTTGAAGTCTCTCCTGGGAATCTTAAGTCCTGTTGTCCTATGTTGAACAGATTCTGCCAGTGTCCATCTTAAGAAATCTGACTGAAGGAACACGTTTAAGAAGGCAGTGGTCCTTACTTCACAAGAATCTGTGTGGAGACAGGGATTAATCCTATGACTTCTGCTAGCTTGAGCACAGACTATTCCCAAGCATTTACCTTGCTTTGGTCACATAATCCCAATGTCCGCATAAGGAGAAGAAGAAATAGTTAAGTATTGTGACAGATGACTAGTTAGTGTTTTCTCTGTTAGATTGTCAGCAACAGTTGCTGTCTGATCACTACAAGCAATGTTTTCCAAACAGTAGGCAAAATATTGCCTCTGCAGATTTTAATGGCAAAATTCATCTGACTTTACAGGGCTCAGGATTTCATTTAGTGCCTCTGTATTTTAAAATTCAGAATTTGCCAGAGGCAAACAGTCCTTCAGAGATAAATAATTCTTAAAAAGCAGACTGAGAAAAACACATTGCTTTCCTAGCAGCTAAAATTCTTCTACTGCAATGAGTACAAGAGCAAATAATCTTTCTCACTCTACCTTAAAGGGATTTATAGTGTATATGAACTGTAATCTCTCATTGGATCAAAACAATATATTTGTTGCATTCAGGCAAGAGACACTACTCCTGTTTATGCAACTGGATGATCTGTAAAAAGTATTGTGTTGAACTTTAATGTTGTTGATAGCTCCAATTCCCACCACTGAAACTTCACTTAATCAGGAAGATGAAGGTTTTGTTCTGCTCTTAGTGAAAAGATATTTGCTTCTAGTTATTTTGCTTCTAGTTAATTTCTCCAATTTAACTACAAAAAATATTAAAGTTATCAAAACAATGTAATAATGTATTAATGAGTTAAAAAATGCACCATCAAGCTTCATTCATAGCTCATTGTATAAATACAGTCCTACTGTCACTGGCCCCAGGTATTCAAGACCCAAGGCACTGACAGTGTTTAGAACATCCCGTGGTATTTCCTTAGGCAGGTTATGTATCCTGATAGTGTGGAGAAGGAAGTATGAACTTATATCCCAATAAAAGTTTTGCTTTCAGGTAATGCATAAAGGATTGGCCAGTTGGAGCTTTAGTGCCATTTTTCAATACACACTTTTGGTATGCAAATATAGTTAAAGAAGACTAAATACTTCCTCCTCATTCATCTTGAAATACCAATATAACATCTGGAAAAATGCAAGAGGAAAGAGACTTCATTCTTCTAAAAATTTAAATATCCTCAGTGAGGAGCAAAAGTACTGGAATTAGATTAATTACATTATTCATAAAGTCATCAACCACTTCTATCATATATATTTATATGTACACACATTAATTAACATCTAATCAGAAAGTGTCTCTCTAAAGCCAGAGGACTCATATGTACATAAAAAGTAGCAGACTCTATATCCAGAGTGACAGAGGTTGAATAGAAGAAAGATTGTACAAATTGGCAATGTCATTGTTTTCTGTATGTGTATGTACAAGATGTATGAGGGGTAAAGATATGGAACAGTCACATCTCTCTCATACTTTACAATCTGTGATACAAACAAGTTGATCTTTCAGCATTCAAGTGGGTTGTAGTCTGGTATTTTTCCTGGTGTTTCTTTGTTTGGTTGGTTATTTTTTGTGGGTTTGGTTGGTTGGTTGGTTGGTTGGTTTTGGGGGGTTTGTTTGTTTGTTTGGTGGTGGTGGTTTCTTTTTTGATTGGTTTGGTTTTTTTATATTAGTGACATAATATTCATTACTTATTTTTAAAATGTTCAGTATACTATATAACAGGTTAGAGTCTAAAATCGGGTCAAGTTACTACATCTTTTATCTATTAAGTTCTGCCTTTAAGGCAGAAAAATCTTAATTTTTTTTCCTTAATGTGTGTTGGTTGGCTATTACATCATAAGTTTTGAGCCCACAGCAAGGTAAATACAATCAGCTTGGCATGAAAACTACTGTTTTCTATAATACTGTGTCTTAGTAGCCCACTGAGGGTTTTTTTTCGTAAACAGAATCATGCAAAGTGGGATTATGAAAGTGGAAAAGTACATTTTATTGCCTTCTTTGACTATGGTAGCATAGATTATTTTTTTTTAATAATTTTTATTTTCATGCAATAAATATGAATTTGGTCCTTGAACTGCCGTTGGCTTTGGTTTGTTTCCAAATTACTCATTACTGTCATGCATAAAAATTCATCAACTAAGGAAAAATAACAGTGTATCAACAAACCTATCAATTTTCACACAAATATTTTTGCTTTGTTTAATGTTAAAATCTTTGTGGTGTATACTCAGGCACATAGCACAAGAGCTTCCCAATTAACTTTGTACCACATTTTGAGATGTGAGTCTCTTTTCTAGCAATTACAAGTACTTTACATTTCTTGGTTTCCCCTCAACAATTTCAATTTCTTCTAACTTGTGAGTTTATTTTTATGAACAAAATCAGAAATGAAAAAATACATTGTTTGGGTTTTTTTTTCACTTGAGGCACTCTGACTCATCAAGTCAAAACAAAACAAAAGGAAAATCATCATTAAAACGGGGGGGGAGGGGGGACGGGGAAGGGGAAGGGGGAATAGAATCATGTCCTTGTCTTTGGGTGAATACAGCTGATGTTAGTTTCTTCAACTATAAAGCACAACATCAAGTAGTCCTTAAAGACTCTAAAGGCAAGTAGTTTCCTAAATGCCTGGATTGTCATAATACCATTTTTGAATTCAATTACTTATTTCAGTCAGGCTCAGTTTCAGGAAATCTGAGAAGCATTGAAACATATGTGCCTACATTGCTGTCTTTCCTCCTTACCCCCTGCCTCTTCCTTTCATTGTCTTCTCCCCACAACTTTTTCTTCATTTCTCTTGACTTCATTCAGCTTTCTCATGCTGGCATCCATAATGAATAAATTTGATGGTATAGCTAGGAATATATTACTGTTGAATATCCCCTGAGACAAAGTTACAACAAAATGTCTTAGAAGTGACAGATGTCCACTCAGAGATGCAAAACTGCTTAACTCAGTCTTCCTTTTCCTACCCAGTTTTGTGATATGTGAATGAAAATGGAAGTGAGAGGATGACAACAATTTGCCTCTAAGCTACAAAGGTGTTCAAATTATTCTGATTGCCATCAAGGTTTCTGGAAGTTTAGCTATTCCTTGTGTTCTGGCATCCACCAGACAAGAAAAATAAGGCCAGCTTGAATAACTTCATTGTTTGAACTGCTTTCCAGAATTAATACTCTCAAAACATTCTTTCAAAAAAGGGAATGAGATCGGACATAAAACTGTCAACATATAGGAATACTTCCTGGTTCACTCACATTCAGAAACTCAAACAGTGCAATGCTAGAATTTTCTCTAGTAATGGATTCAGTTATTTGCCCCAAGGTTTTTCTTTAAGATAGGAAAGTTCTTCTGCTTTAAAACCACTAAATCAGATCATTAAAAATTTGGCCATCACTTCTACAGACAGAGTATTTCAAGTGCAACACAAATATCAATATAGCTGTTGCCATTGGCAAGGCACTTGTGCTAGTGCTAGTGAATTCTTGCACAAGACTTCTACCTTTGAGAAAGCAAGAGTGGATGTACCTTTATATTCTCAGCTCCTTTACAATTGCTGTTGGTACTAGCTTGTCTGCATTAGGTGCACATGAAACTCACCAAGTTAGCAGAAAACGTGACTAGGATGGGCTTCTTAATGAACTATTCATCCTAAAATAACCAATGACTGGAGACTATTTCAGGCACCAGGTTCCCAGTGTGCATCCACTGATGCCTTCATAGCAGGATGCAGCATATCCTCTATGCAGGGCACAACTTATACCTTGCTTAGGAATGGAGATAGAGATATGAAAGCCTGGTTTTACAAAAATCACTGAAAGTAATGATCAAACCTGCAAATCTGTCAGCTGACCCTGTGCTACTGCTTAGTAAATCTCAGCTGCTTTTTATTAGTTGGGAGGGAGGGTGTCGCAACCCAGAAGGTTGGGTGCGGCACTACATCTCACAAAGTGAGCACAGCTAACCAGATGTGGGGCACAAATCAAATATCACAACCCACAGAGTGAGTAGGCATTACATCCCACTGAGTGGGCATGGGTTGAGTTCCCCAGAGTGGGGGTCAACCCAGGGAGATTCCGACTGGACCCCCCTGATTTCTAGACTCCTTCAGAGAGGAGCCCAGGTATGGCTGGGCCCAATCCTCCTCCTCCTCTAATTAATCTCTTTTAACAACCCATTGATGAGATCAAGTTTGGGAATTCTCTGTGCAGTACTGTAGGGGTAAGGCTATTATCCAGGAGGTTTGTATAAAAACACACTTTATTTAAAAGTGAGTGAGATTATAAAACATGTCAGATTACAACTAGCAGAATTAGAAATGATGGTACTTTCAAAGCAAGGGATAACAATTTATCAAAACTTAACAAAGCTGTCAAACAACAGGCTAAAACTAAAAAACTTAATAATGCAACGGGCAGTAAAACTTAGCAAAGTTAGAAACTATGTTACCCTCATGTGCCCAGGTAAGGTTAGAAACAGGCCCAGAGAGAGAGAGAGAGAGAAAGCTTATCACCACCCATGGATCCATCCATGATCTTGCTAGGAAGTTGTGGTTCTTGGATGGCAGGCACACAGCCAGCATTTCAAGTGCGCATCTTTTATGCCAAATCGCCCCACCTTGTCAGGGGTGGCTCTGATATTTCTTGCACAGCCAGGTGCTCATTTGGGCCCCTCCAGGTGGGATGACAAAGCAATAACCCTTATTTCTGCACATGCCCTCTCCAGTGGCTTTACCCAGGGCACACAAGATGTCACTCTGCCTCTGCAGGGTGCAGCTTGCCTGCCCCTGTCCCTTATCAAATAAGGACAGTGTCCTGCCTGTCAGGGTGGGCATCAAACAGAGCTCCCCTTGCAAGGCTAGTGTTGAGCTTATCAGGATGGCCACTAAAGGAAGTATTGAGACAAGAGAGTCCAGATGGTCTATGAATGAGGCTTGCACCCGAGCACAATGTCCATTTTGTCAGGCAGCTGTTTTGAGACAAATATTCTTTTTGAGATTCTATGGAGGGTGACAAAATGAGAAGTTTTGCCATTTTTTTCTGTGCACAAATTACATAAAAACTGGTCATTTTTTATAATATTTTTTCCAGATATGAAAAGCAACTGCATACCGTCAGGCTGAAGTATCTTATTTTATCTCAAGACAGCAAAGCAAAGAGCCAGTCTCCAGAGAAAGCAAAGTGCCAATATGTCTTTTACTTTTCTACAGAGACTGTGTCATAATGGAAAGAAATATCCTCTTCCACTGAAGTAATGCCTCTCTCTTTAAAAAAGCATTTCTGGGAAAGTAGAGATGACTGCTGAAATATCCATCATCCATACATCCCCCCTGCAAAATACATGCCCTTTTCCCCATCTCCCACCCCCAATTTTTCTCTTTATTCAAAGTCCAACATGGGGTGTAAACTGGAATGAAAATGCTATGTGTATTCTTCATATACCTTATGAAAAGTTCTGCATTCCTCACACTTAGAATACTGTTGATTACAACATGCTATGTACTGGGTTCAAAGTGAAGTTTGTGCCTTTGTTCTCTTGCCAGTACCTTTACTCTATTCCAGAAGACTAAAGCATCCTTCTTTGCTACTGCAGATCTTGAACATGCTTTCTAAATTGGAGCTTAACAAAAATATGTATTAATTCAAATATATCAAAAGAGTGCAAGAGACCGTAAAGAGAATTGTTCTAGGCTTACAGTGCAGAGGAGACACAAAAAAAATAAATACATGAGTTCTTGTACTGGTTGCAGTAAAGACAGTCTAAAATACAGTCCCACAGACCAACTTTGTGGAAGCAGGAAACATTGAAACTTACCAAAAACAGCTTTCTTTTTTCTTACACCATTTCTCTCCTTCCTTCACCCTACAGCCCTGTGCCATTAATTCAGCTCATACTTTGCACAGGTGTTTATGTAACTGATACACTGGGAAAATTCCAACTCAAATTGATTCAGCTCAAAGATCTCCTAACCACACTTCCATCAGCATAGTGGGGTGGTCTAGATCCATAGCAAATGGCCAGTTCAGGAAATTCTGCAGGCTTTCTCTAACCTCCAAAACCAGGCTCCTTAGCACTGGTCTGTATCAACAAATCCATTGTTAGTAATGAATTTTATGTTAGGAAAAATATTGCACCCCTGATTCAAGCAGGGTAAAAGTCTGAGTGTCTGTCTTGATTTTTCTTTTTCCTGTGGTTTGCACAGAAAACACATCTCCAATTGTTTTACTGAAAGCTAAGTTAGTTCAACCAGTTGCCACTAGATAATTTAAGAGTGCTTGAGGAGATATTTAAGTCCCAGTTTTTCCAAAACACTACCCTGCAAGGTTGCAAATAATAATATAAAGAAATAAAATCAGGTAATATAGTAAAGGTATTTATTTACCATTGTAAAAGCTAAATGCTGAATCATTTCTTTGATGCAAAATAAAAAAAAAAATATTTGGGAAAATTTATTTCTTGGCAAAGTTACCTACATCCATTTGAAACAAAGGATCATTTAAAAGCAAAAAAAAAGAATCTGCAGTGCACATAGCCATTGAGAGTCTTTGGCTGTAAATTTTCCTCCTTTTTCTCTGTGGAAGCACATGTCTTTCCCTGCTGTTCATCAGCCCTGATTTTGATGGGGTGATTTTTAGTCAGCTGTCTCTATCATTTTGGCACAGACAAAAATCCTTTAAAAAATGTTACACTTCATCAAAGTGTATCATGAGACTTCACGGTCATTATCTCAATGGCCGCTCTGATGTGCTACAATTGGCAGGGCCACAGACGGTGGGGGGTGTACTAGAAGAAAGCCAGTGTTTCATGTGGAAAGCTGGCAAGCCCCTCCAAGCTTCTGTCAACAACTCAGCAGCCTGATCCGATGCACTGAGTGCTGATTATGCCCTTGTTTCTGTAGGAAGTAAACAAGAAAATGAATTCCACAGCACAACACAGCCTCTTTGTGTCTTCAAAATGGTGTGGCTGGAAGCCAGCCAGCCTCGTCGAAAGTTTGGCCATTTGTGTCATCAGGGCCCTGGTACTGATGGAAGCTTTGATTACAGCTTGGAACCAGCTCGGAGACCTTTCATGGACAGCCACTCAGCAAATAAAGGCATCGATAGGTTGTTGGTTCAATTTAGCCATAAGGGTGCAGAGCAAGGCTCTTTTGAAAAGGCTAATGGATTAGCTACACAACCAGTCCCACTGTAAGGCCTTATTTCTCAAGTAACTTCATGACTGCTTTCCAGCTTGGCAGGGACTCTCTTCCTCTAAAGCTAGCTCCAGTGCGTTCTTGTTATCAATAGTGCAGCTCAAAGGATTAGACACAAAAAGCTTTACAATTTAATGAAAACATCTGTTGAAACAACAATTAAGGCAAACAATAGTTTGCATGAAAAACTATCAATTATGCAAAGTTATGCAGAAAGGAGAATACTCTTTTATTCATAACTGCCTAATGTGATTGACATAAAGTTAGGCACCTTCTCCGCTGTTGTCAGCAAGTGGTGTCGCTTATAATAATATGTACCATTTTTTATTTTGTTAACACTTGAGCAGACAATGGTTTAAAACCTGTCAATTCTCTGTGGCATGGCTGCAGCAGAACAAGTAAAACAGTAATCTAATGAGCTAATACTTCATGTTGAGGTAGTGCTGAGCTCTGAAGTTTATTGCATTACTGTACAAGAAACAATGCTTTATGCAAGCAGTAAGCCATATTGTTATTTAAATGTATTCCTCCATTTTGTACCCCACTGCCCTTTACACAGTCTCTTCTAGCATCTGCCTTTGTGGAGCTGCCTTCAAGGCAGGCACTTGGCCAAATCACTCACCATAGGTTGCTTCAACAGTATCCACTTAATGCCCTCTTCTTCTTTCACTGAACAGTTAGCCCCCTACCTTCTTGTCTCCCTCCACTCTCAGAAATTCATTGCTTCTCTATTTGCTTTCTCCACCCTTGACTAGTGGCGCTGAGAATTGACTCACAGTCTTTTGAATACAGTATGTTCCACATCTTGGTTCCTTACAGCACCTTGAGCCATCGTACCAAGAACTCCCATTTAAAATGTTATTAACTTTGCTGATATAAACACTCTCTTATGCCCCCAACTACTGTTTATTTCAGACTGCCAGTTAATTGGCATGCTCTAACACCCTTATTAAGCCAACCTGAAAATATTGCTTCAGAATGCCTTGGGAATTTAACTAATTTCATGCTAGAATGTAATAAGTAAGATCTGACACTCTTTCAGATCTTCGGTAATTCATTAGATGACTGTAACTTCTTCCAGTGACTGGATGAAAGCTTTATTAGTCATTGGGTCTTTACTCTAAACATGTCACCAGAATCTAGTACAGTATCAGCACTACAGTGCAATTGATTTTGTAAATAAATGGACTTTCAATGATGTCCTGAAATTGCAGTTTTGGAAAACTACTTTAAAACTTCGTTCTATACAGGATTATAATTTTATTCAAACATTCATTTTTGTTACCTTGAGCAATTTTATTTTAGCAACAAAAATATATATAAAGTCGTGGCATAAAAGAAAGCAAAATAAATTAAAGTTAAATAAAATAAAACAGCCTGTACTGGATCAGCTCCTCAGATGACACAAGTGAAGTTATATAAAATTATGTTATTTAGACCCAATATTTAAATCGATGTCCTGTAAATCTACTTCCTTCTAAAATCCACTTCAGAAACTGGCTTTCCTCCCTCACTTGAGATGTAAAATATTTTGCCTTTTACTTTTTTTTTTCCTCTCAGTTTCATAAAGAGAGGAGTTGATTTATCCATGCTGGCTGATGCTTTATGATTGGATTTTCTACCACCAGCGAGTCCCTAGCAGCCTGAAGAAGTTCATTAGTGGATTTGTTGGCAGTAATCCAGTTAATGTATATTTGCCTAAAATCTCAAAAATATTTTTTTAATGGAAAAATGCAAGATCATTTTCCAATTGTAAGTTAGAGAAGAAGCAAACATCCTATACAGAAAGTTGTCATTTGTATATTTTTCACTGGAGGCTTCTAAACAACATCTGAAATTTGAAAGCAATTACACCAATTATCCAGATGTGATTTTAAAATTTTTTTTTTTATTATTATTTATTATTATTATTGTTATTTTAATTTTTATTTTGTAGCAGTTCTTATTCAGTGGCACTTCTTATAGCTGTCATGCTGGCACAGTGCTCCCATCTCTTCATTAGTCATTCAGCTCATGAAGCTTAATTGGACAAGGCTAGAGCAAATTTGACAAACATCACAGCAGCAGAAAAAGCAATCACTCTTTCAAGATGAAAATTTGTTTGATGTCTTACTGTGTAACTCATTTACTCCACTTGGGCATCATGTGACCTGAATGTTAATCAGCCATTGATTGGCTTCTCTCCGTGGACAGTCACGTGGCAAGAATATTAATGGGTTGGGACCCATAGTGGCACTAGTAGGCAACCTTTGGATTGGCTGCCAGGTTAAGATAGGGAGATAAGTGGGTGCTTGATGAACACTTGACAGAACTTCACAGAAAATTAAGGCCCTAAAATAGCATGAGAAAGTCTTGTCAAATCAAGCATGATTATCATTGAATGCTTAAGGAATTCATCATCTGCATGAAATTGATACACTTTAGCACCAGCAGGCCCTGCAGTCAGCAGGGACTCATCAGACTTTTATTTATATGTGTTCACCAAATCACATTAATTCTGAGAGCTAAAACATGCTAAAGATGAAGGTTATTTTCTGTTCAATCTAATTTATCTATGACGATAATCATCACTAATAATATGTCAAATTAGATTGCAGTCATTTTATGCATGCATGCTGATTTGGAAAATAGTGTTAAACCATCCCATAGTAATTAACAATCGGTAAAGGTGTGCAGGGCCTGAAGTCAGCAGCCTATCTAGATGGAAAATTACATTTCATAGAAGGGATTTAGAGACCTAATTCTGGATATAAATTATAACCTGTAGAAGTAGATTTATATTTTTTATTACATTATTAGGGCTAATAATCACTGAGGGAAGCCTGTACCTCTCTCCAAATTATTTTCAGACAAGTTCTCCTCCTATAGAAATGGAAAGGAGTTATACTAGGACTTGATATGAACAAACAATTGATACTTTGTTCTTCATATGTGCCTTTTTCTGCTTCTGTAGCTTAACTTTCTAATAATTTACCAACATCTTCTAGCTTTTAGTACAGAATTAGCTAGGTTCTGTAAGTACATATACATGAGTCTATTCACTATGCAAGCATTAACAGCAGCAGTGGTACTGTAATTACATGTATTACAACAACACACATTCCATAATGTCTGCCAGTGTTATTAGTTTAATACATTCAGATCTTAATGCAATGTTGGGGGGAGGGGTGTTCATTCTTGTGCTTTGCTCTCATTTTTTCTTTTAGATGAAAGAGAGATCAGAAACAGTGCAGATTAACCCACCCAGAATCCTCTGTTCTTAGGGAATCAAAGCAAAAACTGCTTCTGCTGAAACACTCTTAATAGCAGTTCTTTTTTCACAGTAGGTATTTCATGGTACTGATTGCTTTAGAAATGATTTCACAGTCTCTTGACTTAGAAAGTATTACTGTACTATAAAATACTTGATTTTAAACTGTCTGCTTGGTACTGAAGTTTTAAGGGAGCATTTACCCTTTTTGGCTGGTTTGGTTACAAGAATTCTCACACACATATACACATCCAAAATCATGCTTTGGATTACAGAATTTCTTTTTTAAAATAGGAGGAAAATAATCTGTTGTTTCTTATTTCCCTCCCCTAATCTCTTGTGATCCTGGTACTGCTTCTCTCCCTCTCTGGAGACCCTCTTTATTGATTAAATGAATCTGCTCAAAAGGCTGGTTCCCAGGCTCTTTGATCTAATCCGATCTGATCTTATCCGATCACTTCAGCAGGACATTGGGGAATTAACAATAAGCAGCTTTACCACAAGTGTTTAATAACTCAACACAATCTCCTTATGGCTCCGAGCTGCTCATGTTCTCATCCAGTCAACAGCTCATGGTGTAACAGATTGGACATCCCTCTGAACCTGAGGAATTTTCATGCACTGTGAAACTAATCACTTCAAGTTCCTTCATAAATCACACAAAGCAGATTTCAGCATCTTAACAAATTGAAAAAAAAAAAAAAAAAAAAAGGGATGGGGGGAGGAATTAATCCACTGAGCTAAAAACCAGGACAGGGCATGAGTAGAGGAGGTATAATCTAAATTCTGTCATCTTATTTAATGTGTTTCTCATCTGCTTAACTTTCACAAGCATAAAATAATTCAGGCAGGCTAAAGCTTTACAACCCTTCAAGCCCACACTGACCTTATTTTTTTTTCCCCTGTATGACAGAAAACATGTGGTTTCTATAGCAGTTTTGTTATTTTTGTCCTTGTAACAACCCTTAAGTTTGCTGGTGGCGTGCAATTAGGCAAGTAACATATGACCTGGAGTGGCAAGGCATTTTAGCTTCCTGTTGCATATACTTACTAGCAGTGAATGGATGAGTGGGGCAGATGCCTTGATGCTGACAGGAGAATCAAGGTACTTTTTTTAGAATTCAAGAGCAGTAGCATCTTCAGAATGGATCCAGTGTGAAATTTGTTTAATCTTTAGACCTTGCCATGTTATATCCTTCCAGAGAAATGAGTTTTATTTCCAGCCTCCAAGCATCAGAAGAAGGATCAAAGCTGTTGATATTTAGGCCCTGTCTGACCATCATCTTCAAAAAAAACAAATAGACATCTGAGTCTGTGTAGGAGATAAGGAAAGAAAAGGGATGATTCAACAGAGAACATCACCCTTGAAGAAAGGTTCACTAACTATTAGAGGTGGAAGCCAGGCTTTTTAGACCCATGAGAGAGGCATTTAGAAAATCTGGCAGTTTTACTGTATAGCCAGCTCATGTGGCCAAAGCTTCTGGGATTCAACCGAACAAGTTAAAATGCATCAGAAATCTCAAAATTAGATTAATTAAGTATTTTTACACAGCTGTGAGGACTCCTAGAGGGTCAAAAATTAGTATTAACAATGCAAATGCTCATATCAGTCTAGGTTCACCTCAAAGATTTATGAAACTGATTTTAACTAAGTTTTGTTTGAATCTTAGGAAGATATGAAATATATGTTTTCTGCCAACATATTTATCAAGTTATAAAGCCTGGTTTTGTAATGCAGGATCTAACTAATACCATTTTAAAATCTAGCCATTGATTTATCACTTGCTTTGGAAAACAGTCATCTGCTGTCAGAAGTTTCCTTGCAGGACCCCTTACACTCAGAGATTACTCTACAGTGGAGATTGTAACTGAGAATGGATGCCAAGCCAAGGTACTATAAAGTATCCAGTTTGAATTTGGTCAAATCTTAGATCAATAGGAACTTATAAAATTATTGAAGCTGCAAATAATTTTCAAATACATTTTTTAAATGCAATATTTAAATTCAAAGAGACTTATGAAATTCAAATGCAATTTAATTATTTTCTTACTGCTCTGGTAGTTTTGGTGTTAGTGGATAAGGGAAGAGAAACTGGCGTCATTTACCTGAACTTCTTCTAAGAATATTACATGGTCCTCCATGACATCATTGTCTCTAAATTGGAGACACATGGTCTTGATGGATGGACCACTCAGCTAGTCACACTCAAAGACCTGTAAACAGCTTGATGTCCAAATGGAGAGCAGTGATGAGTGACATTGCTATTGGGA
The DNA here is from genome assembly GCA_023637945.1 of Phaethornis superciliosus. NCBI lineage: Eukaryota > Metazoa > Chordata > Aves > Apodiformes > Trochilidae > Phaethornis > Phaethornis superciliosus. The sequence continues at coordinate 38,479,578 of JAJQWJ010000004.1, read as the reverse complement.
CTGGTGCTGTTTAAAACTTTTGTCAGTGACATGGATAGCGGAATCGATTGCATCCTCAGCAAGTTTGTCAATGACACCAAGCTGTGTGATATGGTCAATATACTGGAGGGAAGGGAAGCCAGCCAGAGGGACCTTGACAAGCTTGAGAGGTGGGTCCATGACAACCTTATGAAGTTCAGTAAGGCCACAGGCAAGGCTCTGCACTTGGGTTGGGACAATCCCCAGCAGAAACAGTTTGGGCAGAGAATGGACTAAGAGCAGCCCTGAAGAGAAGGACCTGGAAATCTGGTTGAGGAGAAGCTCAACATGAACCAGCAATGTGTGCTTGCAGCCCAGAAAGCCAACCATATTCTTGGCTGCATCAAAAGAAGCGTGGCAAACAGGTCAAGGGAGGTGATTTTCCCCCTCTACTTCACTCTTGTGAGAGTGTAGCTGAAGTACTGTGTCCAGTTCTGGAGCCCCCAACACAGGAAAGTCATGAAGCTCTTGGAGAGAGTCCAGAGGAAGACCACAAAGATGACCAGAGGGCTGGAGCACCTCTTCTTTAAAGACAGGATGACAGATCTGAGGTTGTTCTTCCTGGAGAAGAGAATGAACTATGATCCAGAATTTTATCTTAATGTTACAAATGTTACTTGTAACCTTATACTTTGAAGCCACAGCAAGGCTAAAGACATCAGCCTCTGTTGAAATATGACCTATGAAGAAAGCTGCACGAGGATCCTTAGCTTCACAGGCTGACATGAAGATATCAAACACACTGTACTCATAAAGCTGGTCTACCACAGAATGTGGAGACAAGTTAAAGATTTAGACCTCTATATTTATCATTCCCATTGCTCAGTCTCAGTATATCTAAAATATATATGCCAGGATAAGGAGCACAACTGACAGCCAGCACCTCTGGAACAATGACCTTTTAAAGCCTAGTAGTCATTACAGAATTGCTTTTTCTATGCAGCAGGGTAAGAATATATAAGGAAATTCAAGATTTTCACAGTCTTTACCATTTTCTACTCCTACTTCCAAGACTAAGTGTTTTGGTCGCACTAACACAACCGATATTTATGTGGGTATAGTAAAAATAAATAAAACCCTAACAAAAAGAAAGACATCATTCTGGATATAAGATGAAAGTTAAGAACAAACCACATATGGTAGATATTAGTCATGGTTGTTTAGTGCTCAGCTGCATGCAATTCAGATGTCCATGGATGAGAATAGTATAACTAAGTGCAGAAATATTAGGTCATTTATCCAGCTATACTGGCCATCCAGAACCTAGATTTGTGTCCTTCATCTATGGCTGCACACTAGTGTATTGCAATGAGTAAAGCAAATCATATTTCCTAGAAGTCTACTAAAGAAGTGGGTACTGAACATGCTTTCTCAGTGAAAGTGGGCGGGTTTTTGAAGTATAAAGCAGGTGCATGCAGAGTTATTATAGCTGAAATTGAAATTGAAGCAGTGCAGACATTTTCCTGCAGCATAGCTTGTGGTTATGCAAGTATCTTACAAAGTACCACATCGTGCTATGCTGGCATAACACACCTTTGAATATGGCACAGGTTCTCTTTGTATGCCTTTCTATTTACAGTTTGCAAGATACACCAGACTGTTTTTCCTGAAAATTAAAAAAAATGGTACTTAATCTTCACGTTTTGTCTGTACTTTACATGCTCATGTTCCAATCATTGAAATTTGGAGACTTCCTATGAATTATACTATCTGTGTACATACTGAACTACACTGTGTCTGAACTACATTCCTACCAGATATTTAATGTGTAAATTACAAGGCAGAGCATCTGATTCTTCTTTTCTTGAGGTCTCCATGTGAAAGTGTCCTGGTTTGGGCCAGGATAAAGGTGATTTTCTGGTTTGTACTTTTGCTTTCAGCTAAGTCTCTTGTAAGTAGTTGCACTTGCTGAAATTAACAGCAAGTTTCTCAGTCAGTGTCTGCTTCTAGGACTGATAACACTCAATGTTTATAGTTACTGCCAGAGGCTGGTATGCAGATCCATGGACACTGCTCAGCTCTGAGGAATATTTTACCTTCCAGAAGGAGCAAGGAGGTCCCACCTGAAACCCTCCTCTGGGGAGGACCAGACAAGATAGATGCCAGAATTGACCAAACAGAGTATTCCATCCCATACACGTCATACTCGGTATAAATTTGAGGGATCACAAGGGTCAAACCCTTCATGATTCTTCCCTTCTTCCTGCTCTCCCTGCTTCCTTCAGCATCCTGGGAGGATTCCATTCATTCCTCTGCCTGTGGTCCTGATCCCTGCCAGCCTGAATCTGTGTGTTCCTGCCTCCAGCTCCCGACTGCTGCTGACCCCAGGATTCCAGCCTGGACTTTCCCAGGGCTGCCCTGCAGCCTCGGTGGTGACATGAGAGTTATTGGGGGAAAGAGGGGAGGAATGTGGTATCAATTTTCCTGTATATTTGTATATATTCAGTAATTTTTCCTATTTATCATTACTGTTTCATTAAAGTTGTGTAGTTTAGTTTCCAACCCATAAGTCTCTCTTCCTTATTCTCTCTCTTTTCTGTATCAGTGAGGAGAGAGAGATTAATATATAAATCTGTCACTCAGTTTATCTGCTGGGCCAGAGTTAAACCGTGACAGAAAGAAATACAGTATAAAATTCAACAATGAATTCATGTTCTGTAACAGTAAAAATACTTTTTTTTTTTTTTTTAATGTCAAGTATCCTGAAAGCTTTGGGAGAAGGGCTTATGCTTTAAATGAGAACACCACTCTTTTCAATTGTTTTTTCTTGAAAAATAGTGAGAACATTGTGAGAAACTTCCTCCTTTCAAGGTCATAAAACAGTTTCAAAAAGCAAACATGGAAATTATGTACTAAAACCTAAATTCAAAGCAAACATCTTTATATCAGAAATGATAGTGAATTGTACTCAGGATTAGAGATGAGTAATTGAGAATACCGTGAACTACACCACTGTGCTTTTCAAGTATTTTTTTCCAGGTCAACCTTGGACACCCCGAGGTGTTAGGTTAGCTTATGTCTTTTTCCTTATTATCTAATTTAGGTGAACTGCATCTCCCCCTTGGTGCCTGATTGCATTAATGTAAAAGAAAATATACAAATCATCTTACTGCTATTTACATCATTTTTACAGGTTATCACATTAAATTTCATAAAACTTGTTACTACCCTTCAGCTTCCCCAGTTAGATTACTATCTGAATTAGTACAGTGATTTAAGGTTTAAAAATATTAGAGCAACATGTAAACACATTCTTGATGTGAAATACTGCAAAAAGCATTCTTTCCTAGCAGGCCACTGCCACTTGTATGTAAAATAGAATACTTTATTATTAGAAAAAAAAAATTGTTCCCAAATGAAATCCACAAACTGGGAAAGAAACCTAAATACTAGGTTTTTTTCTAATTCAAAAGTTCCAGGTTGCCCCTCAGTTCAGGAAGGAGATTGAGGTGCTGGAGCAGGTCCAGAGAAGAACAAGGAGGCTGTGAAGGGACTCCAGCACAAGTCCTGTGAGGAGAGGCTGAGGGAGCTGGGGGTGTTCAGCCTGGAGAAGAGGAGGCTCAGGGGAGACCTCATCGCTCTCTACAACTCCCTGAAAGGAGGCTGGAGCCAGGGGGGGGTCGGTCTCTTCTCCCAAGCAGCTATCAGCAAGACAAGAGGGCATGGACTTAACTTCTTCCAGGGGAGGTTTAGGTTAGATATTAGGAAGAAATTCTTTACACAGACGGTAATCAGGTATTGGAATGGGCTGCCCAGGGAGGCGGTGGATTCTCTGTCCCTGGAGGTTTTTAAAAAGAGACTGAATGTGGCACTCAGTGCCATGGGCTGGTAATCACAGGGAGCGTGGATCAAAGGTTGGACTTGATGATCTCTGGGGACCTTTCCAACCTGGATGATTCTGTGATTCTGATTTGAAAAAATAGAAGTGCACCATGTTTTGTCTGTTTTTGAAATATAGCCAGACTAAACCATTAAATAGGGATCTTGTTTAACAAAGTCTGCAGAATTCAACCACAAAGTCACTACATCAAGAATTTTATGCCAAACAAAACATATCAAGACTAGTTATGTTCAACCAAATCTCTAAATCAAATGAATGTTCTTCATGTTAAGAACACTTCCTGATGTCAGGGAAAATTCATGTAAGTTGGCTTAGATATATGAAGTCTTTTGTTGTCAATGTACTAATAAATAAAATAAGAAGAAAGGGAAAAGAAATAAAACTCAGGGGTCAACAAAAAGACAGTCTAGTAAATGAAAGAAAGATTTTTAAAAAGCAATGCAAAGGTAATCACTTCCACAGGCAGACTGGTGCACAGCCAGTCTTTGAGAAAAAGACACCCTGGAAAACATAAAAACCCTAAACAATACTTTCTTCTCCTACATGAGCCTTATTGCTAAGCATGATGCTACATGGCCAATTTAGGCCATTTGTCCTAGCTCTGTCCCTTCTTGCTTGATCTCAGGCTTACTCACTGTGATGTTGGACAGAATGGTAAAACCAGAAAGCTTTGACACACACTAATTAGTAACAGAAAAAACAGTGGTGTGTTATGAAAAGTTTTAGTCACAAAATACAGCACCAGACTGCTAACATGAAAATTAAATTTCAACCCAGCCAGATGCAGTGCAAACACTCTAGCAGTTAAATGGCAAAATGTGTATGTAATGCATTAACATAATTTCTTTATATAATAATCTATCCACTTGCATTGATTTTATCAGAAGACGTCACTATGTGCCAAACACTATGCTTCACTCAAAGAGAAAAGGACTGCAGTTTTCTTCATTGTATTCCAGTTTCTCTTCAGCTTCAGTCCTAAAAGAAACTTCTTCAAAATACTGTTTGTTATACATAAGCCTTTATCAGTCTAGTTGAAGGATTTCTACCAATTACCTAAACTGTAACAAATAAAATAATGTATTATGTTAAATCCTGCATCTGTCGTTCCTTGTTCTGCTTAGAAACACATTAAAACAGTGATGTTGTCCTCATCTGGAGATAAAGCAGATCTCATTTTTCACCTCCGAGTAAAATTCCTACTCCTGGCAGTGAAACAGCTGACCTTCCTCCCTAAGTAAGGTGTTATACTAGTTAAAAAATTTGTTGAAAGTGACTGATAATAGAGAGCATCTGCTTAACATAACTCTCTTCAGAAAACTATTTGCTCTTCTAGACACAGTAATAAAGGTCCTAGTGCTAAATCAGGCTCTTGATTATCTTTGTATATCTTTATACATCATCACTGGTCCAATAACAAACTTATGATACCATATCTTCATTAAAATAAAACTTTATGGATGTTTCATGCCTTGTCCCACAAGCCTAAGAAACACAGGCTGTCTTTTTTTATGTCATGAGCTGATTTATCTGTTTAGACATCACAGACTTTGTAGGTGATTACATTTTAAGGAAGATTCATTAGAAAAACTGAGGGGCACAACTGTCTTGAATATCTCCTTTACCTGACGATTTAAAAAGTACAAACTTGCACATTTTCCTGCAAACTTCCATTATTCTACCTGAAGTGATATTCTGATCTAATTCATCACTTTTTCATAATTTCACCATCTCTTCTCACCATATTCTAAACTTTAAATGACTGCAATATGTCTTGATTCCTGAGTGAAGGCAATTATGTATAAATCAGGCCTTCAAAAGAGTCCATAGATGTTAGTGTCTTAAAATCCAGTTCTTGACCCATTACTCCAATGCAATAACTTGCCTGCTGTTACTTTAAACATGTTAAATAATCTAATTTCTTATATAATAATTGGAAATTTATGTAATTTTCTAGCTTAATATTTCATGCGTAAACAGAGGCTAATTGAAATTGCTAACTAATGAATGTATAATATTAATAAAAATAGCATACTAATAGTAACTAATAAATTGTATAATATTAATAAACTCAAGTTATTTCATACAAATATTTGGTTGTATATGAGACATCTGAATTAAATTTTACTTTGAATTTAATAAAAATAGATGTGCTTTCATTTTATGAATTAGTCTTAAAATACCATACTAGACCCTGGAAAAATTAATTATGAAGATTAAGGAAACCATGAATATCAGAACATGCATAATCATATTGGTCTTCTTAAATCTTATTAACAATTAATAGTATGATAAGTATTTCTGGGTAAGAAACTGTAGGGGTTGGCAGTTAGAGGCTGTCATGTTTTTCCTGTCAATGTTCTTAAAAACATCTCTATTACAGTGGGTATCTGCTGCATTGAAAGTTATATGTTCTCAACTTGCTTATAGCATATTGATGCTTACAGCTTCTACTTGGTAGAAGGTGAGATACATGTAACCAGTAAATTTGCTAATCGAAGTAAGAATTATTTTAGAATAAGAATGTGAGTTTATGAAAGCATAAGCCCACTAAACTCATTTTTATGCTGTATGCTTTGTATGAAACACTGCTGCACAGCAAACATCAAGCAGCTTTACCACTAAGCTAAAAACCTACCACCACAATAAGTACTAAATGTGCACTAACACTGCAGGCAGCCTTTTTGCCATTGTCTGCAGCCTGTGTCATGGGCAACTGCCTGAAACGTTCCCCTCACTGATGTCCCCAGATGATATTGCTCAGGCAGACTATCCCCAAAAGAAGTGGCTGAAATATCTGGACTAATAAGACATTAGCCAGACTTCTGAAATAGTGGAATGCGGGGGAGGAATTAGGGAGAAGAAAGGGAGCTAGGTGTGGGAAAGAATAAAAATAAAGATAATAATAATAAAACAAAGAAAATAAAAAAGAAAAAGTATAAAATGCAGTAATATTTGTGTCAGAGTGGCATCTTGAAAGCAAAATGACTGCATTCTTCCCCTACTGTTTCTCACATCACAGTAGCCTGCTAATGTGTAAAAGCGTAATGCAGTTTGTAGAGAATTACTGTAATTATGAGAAAAGCTGAAAATGACTTGCTACTGATCTTGAAAGCACAGAGACATCTGTGAAAAAAGCTCTCTGTTTTATAAAAACTCTTAGTGTCTTGTGAATGGGTTGCAGTATTTGATGCAAAGGTACTTTTGAGGAAACAGCCCTTAGAATCCACAGGAGGAGGTGCAGCCTGGCTGTCTGTGAGTCTGCAATGGGACACAGCTTCTGGCCACACGCATCAGTGTTTCCTGTTCACATCCAAAGGTAATGTGGTGAGCAGGTTGTATGTGGTTTCTCTGAGACACTTTCCCTGACTGAACTCTCTGAAATGGAAGCATTGTGGGTCTAAAGCCACTGAGAAAATTATTCTTACATCTGTACAGACATGAGGGTTGTGCCTGTGTACAGTAACTTGCAAACAGGTAACAATTCAAATGCATACTGCGCATGGACTCTATACATCCACAGATAAAGTTAAAAAGATTTGCCTCTGAAATTTATCTAAAAAAAAAAAAGCTACATCCCACATAATAACAGAAGCTGGTCTAGGCAAATACAGATTTTTAAGTACAATGCTTTTTAATGGGATTGTTCACTAAGTTCAGAACAATAGTTTGCCATTAAAGTTAATGTTCTGATCCAGGGTTAATGCCCACTACTTTTCTGTCTGGAATAAGCTAGGAACTTGTTGGCAGTTTGACTGCCTCAGAATAAAAATCTTTATTATTTCATGGAATTAGCTAGAATTTTTCTGGAAAAAATAGGGATGTTGGCCTTCATAAAAGCTCTTTTTTTTTTTTTCTTTTTTTTAATTACATCTTTGGGCTCTTGTTCTTTGGCCTATACTTGCAAGCTAGCAATGTACAAAGAGTCATACCAGTTCTGTGTAAATCCCTGTGGCATTAAAATTGAACTTACAGGCTTCTGAGGAAGTGAATGGAAATTTCCATGAGTAATTCTCCGTTCTGGCTTCTCATCATCAAACACATCCCTGATATTACTAAAAGGACTCAACACCATGTCCTTTCACTACCCCTCACAGAAAGAGAGATGCATCTCTTTTCTGTAGGCAGCTCCCACAGCTCCTCTCTCACTTGCATCAGCAAATCATGTGGTCAGGCTTTGTGGATGTCAGGCACTGGCAGATTTTTTGCATGCAGTCCATAGGGTCAGAACCCTTGCCCACTCATGCGCTATACAACTTGTCCTTCTCACAAGTTTCTGAAAGCTTCAGCTTGGAGACAGCTCAGGGAAAGGACCAGCATCTTAAAGATTAAAACTTCCATATATCCTGTTTCTGCAGGATCATGTTGGCAGTTCTGTATCTCAGCAAAAGATATTGTATGTCTGAGCTTACTCTTGAAAGGTTTAGAGGGAATATGACCACATCCCCATGTGCACACCCAGGTTTGAAAGAGCAGCAGCTAAAACTCCATCATCAGGGCTATTCTTACCTTTAATTTGAAAATTCTTTAACATGACAATGTTAAATGAAACTGTATCTTCAGATTATATTTTGCCATCTATTCATTCACCTCTACTTGTAGTTTTTTTCCTGTTTGTCCCCCTGAACAGTTTTTTCCAGAGTTCCTCTTTAACTTTACCTCAAAGGTACAGTATTTTGCATTCATCTTCCTAGAAGTAAAGAAAAATCTCTTTAACAGAAAAATATTTGCCCTTCGGTGAGTCAATGCCATTTTACACATAAAAAGGTGCAAATGACATTAACATTTGTGGGAGTTTAAGGAAGCAGATACTTACAAAGCTAGGTTTTGGTTGTAAGAGCAAGGAGGATGATTATTGCTATTTTGCCATTCATATTGCATTCATATTCAGTTCTCAGCTGTACTCAAACAGTTGCTTGTAATCAAATCAATGTTGATGTTCCCATATGTTTTCTACTTAACTATATTGTGCCACTCCTGATACAAAAAGCAGACTTCACCTGTGGAGTTTAACAAAGATCTTGGGATATAAAATAGCAACACATATGATGAAGCACTTCAGATAACCTGCAAGTATCCCTAGGAGGCAATAAATATTTTGGGTTTTTTTTTCTTTTCTGGGGGGGCAGAAGGGGTCAAAAAGTGATACATTCTTAAACTGCAATCTCTTTCTTTTCACAAAATAATACACAGCAATCTTAAACCAGAGGAACCTACTACCAGAGTCAACTTTAAAGTAAATACTTTTATTTTTTCCTGACCCCTCTTTACATTTTTTTCTATTTTATAGATAATCTCACTAAAACTAGAGCAGCTCTTTGAAAATAATAGCTTTACTGAACACAAGGAAGGGTAATGAAATTGACTCAGTATTTAGGTCTAACATATTGCTGTGCCAGTGCCAAGAGCTAAACATTATTCTGAAATGAATTTACAAGTGACAAGTTATCTCAGTTCTAAGGGGTGCATGGTTCAGACAGGTGGCAACAAGACACATACACATCCAGTTTAAAGATCACTGGTTCAAGTATGGACAGTAAGGGGATCAGAAGTCCTATGTGATTGTTTCTGTGACAGTATTTTATCAGTACGTAATTTATAAAGAGATGTCACAAAACCTCTAAATCATTGAAATTTAGCCAAGACTGGCTAAAACCAGATGGCATTTCATTTTTTTTTAGTTCTGAGAAAAGTCTATAAAATACTCAGAAGGGGTAAAGGCTCACAAAACTGATTTTTATAATGCTGGCAATATGATTTCAAGAGAAAAAGGAAGGAACTGTTTTCTACTAATTTAAATGCTATTACTCACATGCATTATGTAGGACAGAGTTGATTTTAAAACTACCATAGTCCTTCAGTGTCTTAGGAGCTAATGATTCATGTGAAGTTTACATACTTAGGACAAATGCATCCCTATTACAACCCCAAAGAAATCAGTGACATTACACCTCTTGCACCAGGTTTGATTTTAGCATGTACTTGCTTGTTTTAATGAGTAGATCTGCTTCTTGACTGATATTGAAATAATAAAAAGATAAACAATTGTTATCTGAAATAGTGTAAGACTTGGAGCACCTCTTTTATGCACAAAATGCAGACATTAGGCAGGTTTCTTCATCAAAGTTTGATCTGGAGGCTTATACAAATGTATTTTCAAAATAACAATTTACTAGTGAGGAGGTAGACAGGAAAAGTTCAGCAGTTTTGTTAAAACAATTTGGTCAGATTCTAAGTGAACTATAAAAGTCATCTGAAACACATTTATTTGTGGAATGGCAAGAGACATTCTCTGAGAGTGCAGAGACAATTCTCTGAGAAATGTAGCTGTAGTTATGAAATAGTATCTCATCAAAAGATGCAAAATACGTTGGGAGGTTGAACTGTAGGATTTGATATTACTATTTTTTTTTTTTTTTTTTTAATCTACTCGAAGGGTGGCAGGGTAAAATAATGTGAATATAAAATTTTTACTTGAAAGTAACCTTACAGTGGAAATTCTGGTCATCCAAAAAGGCAAAAAACTCCAAGCCAGGTTTTTCATTGTAAGCATGGTGGTGTCTCTTGCCACTTTTGAAGTTTGCGACTGTCTTCATTATTTGTAAATGTCTTATGTACATACTGAATGAAGTCTCATAACTTAGTGGCTGACAGGGAAAAACAGTGCTCATTCCTACACTACGACTTGCTGAACAGTTTGTCACATAGGACTTTTAGGTCTTATGATTGAGCAAGGACAGAAAATAAGAACATTCTCACAATAGCTTGGAATTCTTTGGGCTGAACAATTTTCTGGGAGAGTACTGACAGCTGGTGCTCAACAGACACAGAGTGCAATGCACTTAAGAGACTTTGCCTTGCCCAACTGTTAAAAGAAAATGTTAATGCCCTGGAGTAAGGGTATAGGTGCTCCATGTGAGAAATATCCCGGTCACTAACCTTAAGGCACAAGATAAAACTGCATTCAATAAAGAATAAAAGGGATAAGTCCCTACAAGCAATAGTCTCGAGAAGCCCTAAATTCCCACATGAACCAAGATCTCTGTTGCTGTTATCATGTACCTACCCAAGCAACAAAGAATCAAGCTTCATTACAAGCAAGACTTCAGTTTTACTTGGTATGGGGGAAGGTGAACTAAAAAAGTACAGAAACAATTTTTCTTAACCCGTAAGGCTCTTCAAGTTATTTTTCTTCATAGTTTCTTCAAAATCCCTGTGATTCTGGTCTTCATCTTAACACCAAACCATCACTCTATAGAACTATCGTAGACCTGTCAAAGCAAAAAATAATCATCTGGAAGTCCTGGTACAGTGTAACAATGTACTTTGAAAAGAAACATCTCATTTTGATTATGAACAATAAGTTCAATATATAATACTGTTACTGTGTTTAAAAAACTTTTATTGCTGTCTCTTTCCCTAGGATGATCAATGACATTTTTCTATATGAAAGTAGGTGGTGATGAAACTGGAAGGGTGTGTGCAATGAGATGTAATTTTTCCCCCAGTTCAAAAGTTTCTCTGGCTGCAGACAATTATGAAAAATATCCAGTATCTGCCAGAAATTCAACTCCAGATGTCAGCTTTCTGCCTCAGAGCAATATTTCCATTTGCCATCCCTCTTATGAACATGCCTCACAGCAAGGCAAGCACTGCTGCTGACATGACCCTGATAGGCTTACATCCAAACAAAAATGAAAATTATGATGTTCAGTCCCCTGTTCATTGTCCTTATAATGATACTATTCAGAATCCATTTTCCATGCTTACTATTAAGAGTAGATGTTTGCTCTGTATGTCTCGCATAAGATTGCCAACATATTTTGTGTAATACAAAGTGATTTTCGTAAGTATTTTTTAAGCCCTGGAGAACCAAGATTAAAATTAGGAAACTATTTCTCTTCTATACTCTTACTCCAATCAAAGTTATCAACAGAAAAATCACTGTAACAGTGATTTAAACTAGTTCTTGTAGCCCAAAGACCACATCTATGCAGATAAAAATGAATAATAGACATAATAATTTAGGATATTATTCATCAGATAGCATACTATTAATCAGATGTGGGACTAAGTAGGCCTTGAATGTCTGACACAGCATCTGCTACAGTAAAAACTGGTGTGAAAAAAGAAATGACCTTGATATGGGTAGAACTTCAGTTTCCACTCAGTAGCTGACCAACTCTGCAAAATCATCAAAAAAAGTCAGAGACACCTAAGTATAATTCAGAAGCTCTTTCCTTCTCTCTCTTTTTTTTCCCATCTAGAAATAATTCCTCTCCTTCATAAAGTTTTTCAAAGATAATCCACTAATTGGATGATTACACATTAGTAGGTTTTGGAACTGGATTTCCTAATATTGGTTCGCCTGGACATTAAGTCTGCAGTCATTTCATTTAAAGAGCTTACTCAACATTTATTCATTACGTGCATTTATGAACAATCCATGATAGCAGGATACAGACCTTTGGCAAGTATTTGTTTTTGTAAAACAAATTAAAGAGAGCCCACCTTTCCCTTCTCTCTTCGTGCACTACATCTTTCACAGTGACTAAGGATGCCAAGAACATAGACCAGATTTGTCTGTTAGAAGAGTAAATATTTTACAGAAGGGATAAATGCAAAGTTGAATTTCACATTGTGAGATGCTGAGGCAGAAAGTGGCTTGTTTTTTTTCTCTGCATTGTGTATCTCACAAAGGGATCCCAAGTCTCACTTGGGGTTGATGAAATAACAAGACATTAATGATTTTCTGTGAGAGATATATAGAATCAGAACCATGATCACATATTTTGCAGAATAAAATACCTATCATACGTCTAAGAATATGGGTTTTTACACCATCAAACAATTTCTGTTTTCAGAAAACAAGATAAGATAATGCTTCAGGAGCAAAGTAAAGCCTGCAAAATTTTTACAACCTCTATGAAATAAAATATTGATAATTCCAGGATAAAAACAATTGCAAACCCAAGAAAATTATTTCCATGTAATGTAAATAGCAAATGTGATGCTCTAGTAATTATCTCTAAACTGAAGACAAATATTAATTTTGCAATATTTAAAAGAGAAGTATTTGAAATAATAAAATTAATAAAAAATATTTAAGGTAAATGCAGGGCTCATAAAGAATTTTTTTAGCTACTAAATTTTATTCTAAAACGAATCATCTTCTACTTTCAAATACTTTCTTTTTCTTTAAGTAAATGGAACCTTAAATTTAAAGATCAATCAAAACTCAATTGTACGATAGCATAATGAAGTCTCATACTATAAAAGTGATACTCAGAACTGAATGATGCATGTGGGCATTTTTGTTTAACTACAGAATTCTCCAGGCAAACAGTTTAATCTTATGATTCATGCAAGTAATCAGTCCCTTTCTGCCATATCCACTTATCAGCATTTCTCATTCACAGACTCACAGAATCATACTGGTTGGAAGGGACCTTAAAGATCATCAAGATCCAACCCCCCTGCATAGGCACGGACACCTCCCACCAGACCATGTTGAACAACGTCTCATCCAACCTGACCTCAAATACCTTTAGGGAGGGGACATTAACAAACTCCTTAGGCAACCTATTCCACTATCTTACTAGCATCATGGTGAAGAATTTCTTTCTCATACCTAACAAAAAACTACCATCTTTCCATTTAAAACCACCACCCCTTGTTCTATCACTATCTGTCTGGTGAAAAGTCCCTCCCCAGCTTTCCTGTAGGCTCCCTTCATGTAGTGGAAGGTCGCTATAAGGTCTCCCTGGAGGTTTTTCTTCTCCAGGATGAATAGGCCCAACTCTCCCAGTCTGTCTTCACAGAAGAGATGCCCCAGCTCTTTGATCATCTCTGTAGCCTTTCTCTGGACCCTCTCCAACAGGTTTATATCTATCCTGTGCTGGAGGCTCTAGAGCTGTACTCAGTATTCCATCTGCAGTCTTACAAGAGCAGAAGGGCAGCATCACACCGCTTGCCCTGCTGGCCAGGGATGCAGTTGGCCTTCTGGGCTGCAAGCAGGCATTGCTGGCTCATGTCAAGCTTCTCACCTAATGCCACTCCCAAGTCCTTTTTCTCAGGGATGCTCTCTATCCATTCTGCCCCCAGCCTGTATTTTTGCCTGGGGTTGCAACAACCCAGGTGCAAGACCTTGCATATGGTGATGTTGAACTTCATTAGATTGGCATAGGCCCACCTCTCCAGCCTCTCCAGGTCACTCTGGAAGGGATGCCTTCCCTCTTAGGTGTCAACCACAATGCAAAGCTTGGTATTGTCAGCAAACTTGCTGAAGATACACTCTATCCCTCTGTCCATGTTTCCAACAAAGATGTTAAACAGTACTGGTCCCAGTACTGACTCCTGAGGAACACCACTTGTCACTTGACTCCATTTGGACACTGAACCACTCTCTGGTTGTGGCTGCCCAGCCAATTACTTATCCACTGAGTGGTCCACCTGTCAAATCAATGTCTTGTCAGTTTGGACAACAGGATGTCATGTGAAACAGTGTCAAGTGCTCCACACAAATCCAGGTAGATGATGTCAGCTGCTCTGCCACTAACCACTATCTCTGTAGCCTTGCTGTAAAAGTTCATCAAATTGATCAGGTATGATTTGCCCTTAGTGAAGCCATGTTGGCTGTCACCTATCACCTCCTTATTTTCTTTGTGCTCCAGCAGATTTTCCAGGAGGTTTTGTTTCATGATCTTGCTGGGCACACAGATGATACTGACCAGCCTGTAGCTCCCCAGGTCTTCCTTTCCCACTTTTTTGAAAACTGGGGCCATATTACATTTTTTCCAATCAGTAGGAACCTCAACAGGTCACCTTGACCTTTTAAATATGATGGACAGAGGCTTAGTAACTGCATCTGCCAGCTCCCTCAGGACCTGTGGATGGGCCCCATCAGTTCTGTACCCTCAGGTTTTTAGATGGTCATGAACTTCTTCCTCTCCTTCAGTGGGGGTTTCATTGTTCTCCCACAACCTGTTTTCACCTGCTGTGGTCTTTACAACAAGACTGGAGCACTTGGCAGGGAAGACTGATTCATAGAAGACATTGAGAACCGCAGCCTTCTCAATATCCTGTGTATCTAGGTCTTGCCATTTCCTTCAAGAGAGGGTCTACATTTTCCTTGGTTGTCCTTTTATTCCAAGCATACCTATAGAAGCTTTTCTCTTTACATCCCTGGTGAGATTTAATTCTAACTGATTTGGTTCTCCTAACCTTATCCCTAGGTACTCAGACAACTTCTCTGTAATCCTCTCTGGGTACCAGCCCTAGCTTCTACTCTCTGTATGCTTCTTTAAGTTTGAGTTTTTCCAGGAGCTGTTTGCTCATCCATGCCATCCTGGAGGTTTTACCTGACTTTCTCTTATTTGGGATGTATTCCTCTTGGGTCTGAAGAAGGTGATCCTTAAATATTGCCAGCTTTCATGGGACCCTCTTCCTTCCAAGATGTTACCCCATGACACTCTTTTGAGCAGATCCCTAAAGAAATCTACCTTCCTGAAGCCAAGGGCAGTAAGCTTACTGTGAACCCTTCTTACTGCCCTGAGGATCTTGAACTCTACTATTTCATGGTCACTGACCACTTCATTCCTCCTCTCTTCCCCTTCCCTCCCTCATCCTTCCCTGGCAGACTGTGAGATTTAAGGAAAATTTCAACACCCAACTGCTTTTACACATTCCAGTATATCTATATCTGTATTTTTCAGAAGTAAAAGGTAATATAGCTACAAAGAATATATAAAAGATGTGTTAGAGAGATGTGTCTACTACAGAGATTTCACTAATCAATGACAGACCAGTCAGTACTGAGCAGACCATAAATTTTGTTCTCACCTTATCATAAGTGACTTTGAGCAGTACATTAGTTCACTTTCTGTGGAGGCGGGGTGTTTTTAAAACACTATGCTCATAGAAGTGGACAACTGGAAATGTGAGACAGGTAATTGTTCTCTCAGTGGTAAACATGAACTACAACTTTATTTCTGAAACAGTTTCACATGCCCTCTAAAAGCTGACTGGTTTGTAAGGTGAAATCCAGGATTGGAAAGATAGGCAATGATTGTTGATTCGGAGCTTTGTGAAGACAAAGCAACGTAGTCATGTGTTGGCATCAGGCATGCAGAATGCAAGACCAATAGTCATATAAATAAGGGAAGCTGGTAGGATTAATAAGATAAATTATACCCTAGTTACCATTAGGTGAAAATCTGAACAAAAATATTCTACTTAAACAGCATGACCCACTTTCCACTAAGGATAAAAGGTGATAGTCTAGATAATAAAACAGATTCTTACAGCTGTTACAGGTTAAAAAGGAATGGAGTCCATGCTCCTGGATTTGCACTGCTACACATCTGCCTGCCTGCCTGCTGTCAGACATTTCTCTTTTAAGTGAAATACAATCACTTTCCTTCCACTAATCAAGAATTTGGGCCAGAACTTTCAGGCACCAAACTTCTGAAGAACCTATTTTGCAATTTATACTCAACATGACAGGATTTCATAATAGTTGAAATCAGTTGAACCAAGCTATCAAAATGTGTGCTTGTTTTCTTATCTGTCAAACTGGCACTGTTAGATAATATGGAATGTGTTAACATTAGTCCATAATAAGTATAATTAAAACTTAATCTTTTTCATTTAAATAGTTTTTCTGTCAGAGTTTGAAAACTACATTACATGTACTGTAACGGCTTTAACCTATTGAAGGCCTGATTATTAATCACTTACTTTCTACAATTTTTTGTCATTAACTGTGGCAGGCATAGGATTAATTCATGCAGGACTTTCCGTAGAGATACTTACAAAAGGAGACTGTGAGAGCAGAAACTCCACAGGAAACCTTTTGCAGAGATTTCACTAATCAATGACAGACCAGTCAGTACTGAGCAGACCATAAATTTCGCTCTCACCTTATCATGTGTGTTTTAGGAAGCATTCTGTGGACTATTTTGGCATAAAGCATTCAACACACTTTTGTTTCACAGCAGAGATGTACCTGAAAAACCATAGCTCGAGGAATCTTAGCCACAAAATGGAAATTTGGCTTCTCACCTAGCTTGAACTTCTGTATAACATCTTGCCCCACCCAGTAGTAATCCTGGACTACCTGTCTGCCTGGTATCCACTCAGACAAAAGACATGTTCTCATGGTTTTTTGTTTTTTTCTTTTTGAGAATCAGCATTTTGAGAAGAAATACTGTTCCAGTGGAAGTTTTCTAGTGAGTTCGAAAGGCAGTATCCTGATCTCACCAATCTACTACAAGAAACCAGGCTATTTGTCTGTTAACTATGTCTTAGCACAGGCTCTGTGGCTTTATGCCACTCCTAAATATTCCCTAGGAGTATGAGTAGTTTCATCCTTACCTTTTTATTTTGATGTGGGATCAAAAATTTTGCCTTTGCTTTTCTACTTTTGAGGCCTGCCCACACAGTTTGCCTTTGGGACTTGCCTTCCTTCTCTGCACAAACCATTCAAAGTCTTCTTAAAGCTGTGCTTCCATCTAACAGGCAAATCCTACAGAAGTAGAAACCATTTACCTCACCTTGCCCAGTCAGCAACCAAATATCTATGGATTTTAGGACTGCATTCTTTTTTGCATAAGCCCCCTTATTTACAGTCACTGCTTTGAAATTCTTACAGGAGTCTGCCTCTTAGGGGGCTGAGACAGGGAATCATACTTACTCAGGAGTCCTGCAAATTGGGATCAGCAGAAGAAGGATTCTTCACAGGAGCACCCAGATGTTGCTCTAGGTTCTTTGTGAGTGAATAGTTTTAAAGCGTTTTTTACGGTCTTCTGGAATTCCACACGTATTAGTTCTTTGCAGGTAAAACCAACAGTTTCGGAGGCATAATGCTGTGGAAAAGTACCTTTTCCACTGACTAGAGTCTAGAGAGTCTATCAGTATAACAGAAGATACAACTGATGACATACTGGAACAAATTGGCATTTTCCACTTAAAAGTTACAAAATTTGCTTTTAAATTTATGGAGTCCCAAGGGCATCCATCATTCTCTGATTCAGGCTGAATACAGCATGCTACAAAAAAACCCGTGATGGGCTATTTCATAAATACCTTACTTGTTCTCTAGTCACTTCTTAATGATCACTCCTCTCATAATAATTAAAAAAAAAAACAACTTTTTTTTTTGAAGTTTAAAGCAAGCGAGACTTCTTTTTAACTGGAAACCTTGGACAGTGGCAAAAAATCATTCAAAGAGATACAGAAGACATGAAAGCAGCCTATCCTTCCAAACATGAAAGGCTATAGATCTTTCAACAGTTAATGCCCTTCTTGGGCTACTGTACACCTAAACTTCTTACTTTTCAGTGCTTGTATGTCTTTTCTTGGTATTTCTACATTCTGATGTGTATCAGTGATGCTAGTATGAAACAAAATGCAGATGACTCAAAGCAACACCAACACTTCCAAAAAATATACCAGATAATTTTAATAAAAAATATTTTCCTTTAGGAAAAAATGATATTTTTAACTCTAACTTTTAAATTGTAAGTGCTTTTAGCCCTATAATGTGCAAATCTGCTGATAAGTATAATGGCAATATGCTATTGGGAAGAAATGACATTACATTACAAGATGCAGAAATTGAATGTGTCTTCTTTCAAGCAATTTGGATGCACCTGCATTTCTATATCAAGCCATTATGTTTTTATAGAAAAAACAAAAATAGTTGATTTCCGAAGGACAAGGAAGTAAATTTAAGGTAATAACAATACTATGTTAGAAACCACAGTCAAGGTCATTGAATACTGGAAGCATTTGCTGATTAATCTACTAATTCCAGCTGAGAGTACTAAAAAATGTAGGTCTCAGACCTGTGGAAATGTCATCTGTGATTCACTGAGGGATATTTTCTCCTATTAGAAAGAGTCAGACTTCCTTGGGGACTGACTTTGCTTTTCCTCACTATGCTGGATTTCAGATATGGAAATGTAAATGAATGACATCTAGTAGAGGTTTCAAACAGGATCTTGGTGTTTAGACAACTGAAGAATTAAAGATAATTGAGTTTGACTTATATAGCATATAACAGAAACTCACAGCCATTAAGTTCCTTTCTTATTTAAGCAAGGTTTATCAATTCTCACTAATATTCATTCACAGGTTTAAGAAATGTGTCAGTGCTTGTAAAATAGATAATATGAAAAAAAAAATCCAGTTCTCTTTGTTAAATAATGCATGACCTGAACAACAGGATAGAGAATCACGTACTAAAAAAGCTTTATTATTTCAAACATATATATAAATATGAGAATATTCAACATATAATTGATTTAAAACCTAGATTGATTTATTTTTTCATTCTTTCTACAGTTTTTATCCTTAAGTATACTTAAAAAAGAGCTTTTTAGTATACATAAACCAAACCATGCACTCTGTATAAAATGTCTGCTTATATCCTCCAAATTGCTATAACTTCCCACAACAGACTATTTTGAAGTTCCTTTTTTCTAAAGATTGAGAGATGTAGCATAGGGATACTAGCATGAAATCTTTGTCTCTGCTGATGTGGTTCCTTCCCCATGCAGTTACTGCAGCTCTATTAGATCTAGATGTGTAAGAGCATGAACTCGTCATCCATGATGCCTAAGTTCTTCCTCTCTTTTCATGTTGCCTTTGTTGTAATTAAAATCAAAGATACATAAAAATCAAAAGGAAAAGAGTGTGGCATCTCTGTGACCATACCTGACTATGCACCCAAAAAATTTTCAAGAAGTACATAGAAATTGTGGCAGTATGGAATGATCTGTATAGGATGTTTCTGCATCAGAAAGCACTGTGATGAAGCTATGAAGTCCAAGTATCTGATAAAGCATTCTCCATGGCACAAGGAGAAGGGAACCTTGACCAGTGTTCCTTGGAAATGCAAGCAGTGGCAACAAGTAACACTGTGGTAAGTGTTTCCCTGGGGTATTTGCTCCACCTCCCCAGGTGACCTTGAATAATAGGTTTAGTGATCTGCAAAGGGAGCCAAATGGTAATAAGGATAGTTCACCAAACTTGGAGCTGCCCCTGAGGCCAAGTCAGACTGTGCCTCACACTAAACCCTCTGCAGATAAGAAAAAACGATGGGTCCCTGTCATAGGTGGATCGCTCCTAAGGAGGTGGAAGGCCCTATATGCAGACAACATCCACATCTTAGAAAAGTGAAGATGTGTAGATGTGCTGCCTCCCAGGAGTCAGTATTAAGTACATACAGCATAAACTCCCCAAATTATTTAAACCCACAGATTATTACCCATTACTTACCTTTCAAGTAGGCAACGATGAGGTAACCACCAGAACTCTAAGGCCAATGAAGAGAGACTTCAGGGCCCTGAGTCAGCTGGCTAAAGGATCAGGAGTACAAGTAGTGTTCTCTTTTATCCCTCCAGTTGTGGGGAATGATAAGGGACTAATCAGGGTGAGCCAGCAGATCAATATGTGACTCCGAGCCTGGTGCTACTGGCATGGGTTTGGCTTTTTTGACCATGGTTTGATTTACAGGAGACAAGGTCTGCTGACTAGGGATGGGTAGAACTTATCCTGCAAGAGGAAAAGGGTCCTAGGACAGGAGACAGCAATGTTTTAAATTAGGTATGAAGGGGGGCAGAGGTGAAACTGGGGACCACTAGAGAGGAGCCTGGATGCAACATGACAGTGCTTTTAGAAGAGGAGGGCACTGGTAAAGTCTTACAATCTTAGTTCTCTGTGAAGGAAGAGATGATATTCCTTGTGATAGGATGAACGAAAGGATTGTTGTGAGGTTGGTTATTTTGGAGACATCTGAATGTGGTCTAGAGGGTATTAGGACTTGGTAACAAGCATGAGGAGATGGAGGTCATTGTGCAGATGGAGAACTATGATATAGTTGCCATCACAGAAACATGGTGGTATAGCTCACACAGTTGGAATATTGAGATTGATGGCTACCAACTATTCAAAAGAAATAGGCAGAAAGGAGAGGTGGTGGGGTTTGCCCTCTATGTTAGGGAGAGATATGACTGTCTAGAAATTAATGACGGTGATGACAAGGTTGAGAGTTTATGGACTAGAATCAAGGGAAAGGTCAGTAAGATGGACATCATCGTGGGAGTCTGCTACAGACCATCCAACCAGGATGTAGAGGTGGACAAGGTACCTTATAGACAGTTGAGTGAAGTTTCACATTCTCTACCTCTTGTTCTCATGGGGGACTACAACTTCTCAGATATCTGCTGGAAATACAATACAGCAGAGGGGGAGCAGTGCTGAAGCTTCCTAGAATGTGTAGCAGATGGTGAGGGAGCCAACAAGGGGAAGTGAACTCCTGGCCTTGATGTTTGTTAATAGAGGACTTGTGGAGGATGAAATGATTGGAGGTCATGTTGGGCAAAGTGACCATGAAATGATCAGATTTTTGATTTTTAGTGAAGCAAGGAGGGCAGCGTCCAGAACTGCCACCTTGGACTTTAGGAGAGCAGACTTTGATCTCTTTCAGACTATGGGTGGGAGAATCCCTTGGGAGGAAGTTCTGGAGATTGTAGGAGAACAGGAAGGTTGGGGATACTTTAAGGAGGTTTTTTAGAGGTGCAAGAGTTGACCGTCCCCAAGTCACGGAAGATAAGATGACAAGGAAGGAGGCTGGCCTGGCTGAACAGAGAGCTTTGGCTGGAGCTCAGAAACAAAAAGAAAGTTTATGGTCTTTGGAAGAGATGACAGGCAACTTATGGGAATTACAAAGATACAGTGAAGATGTGTAGAGAGAAAATCAGAAGGGCAAAGGAACAACTGGAACTAAACTTGGCCACTGTGGTGAAAAATAACAATAAATGTCTCTATAAATATATCAGCAGGAGGATAGCTAGGGAGAATTCCATCCTTTATTAGATACACAGGGAAACACAGTGACCAAGCATCAAGAAAAGGCTGAGGTACTTAATAGTTTCTTTGCATCAGTCTTTAATAGCAGGACTATTTGTTCTCCAGGCGCACAGTCTTAAAACAGAAGACAGAGATGGAGAACAGATTAGGCCCTATGAAATCCAGGAGGAAATGGTTATGGACCTGCTTCGTAAGCTAGACACTCATAAGTTGATGGAGCCAGATGGTTTACACCCAGGAGTGCTAATAGAGTAGGGAGATGTGGTTGCCAAACCTCTCTCCATCATCTTTCAGAAGTCCTGGCTAACCAGGGATATCCCATTGGAAAGGAGACTGGCAAATATGACACCCATCTTCAAGAAAGGCCAGAGAGAGGATCCTAGTAACTACAGACCTGCTAGTCTCACCTTGGTGCCAGGGAAGGTCATGGAATGGATAATCTCAAGAGCCATTATAGATCAGTTAAAGGTCAACCAAGACAATCAGGCCCAGTAAGCATGGGTTCATGGCCTGATCTTGTTCTATGACAAGGTCACTGCTTAGTGGATGAGGGAAAGGCTGTTGATGTAGTCTACCTGGACTTCAGTAGAGCCTTTGACACTGTCCCCCATAACATCCTAATGGAAAAGCTGTCTGCCTATGGTTTGGGCATGAGTCATATACTCTGCTAGGTTAAACACCCTCTGGATGGCCAGGTCCAAAGAGCTGTGGTCAATGGAGTTGAATCCAGTTGGCAGCCGGTCATGAGTGGTGTACCCCAGGACTCAATGCTGGGGCTACTCTTATTTAACATCTTTATGAGGGGATCGAATGCACCCTCAGTAAGTTTGCAGATGACACAAAGTTGGGAGAGATTGTCGATCTGCTGGATGGTAGGAAGGCTTTACAAAGGGACCTGGACAGACTGGACCATTGGGCTGAGACCGACTGTATGAAATTCAACAAGGTCAAGTGTTGGGTCCTGCATTTTGGTCACAACAACCCCAGGCTTGAAGAAGAGTACCTGGACAGCTGCCTGGCAGAAAAGGACCTTGGTGTATTGATTGACAGTCAGATGAATATGAGCCAGCAATTTGCCCAGGTGGCCAAGAAGGCCAATGGCATTCTGGCTTGTATAAGAAATCATGTGACTAGCAGGACCTAGGAAGTAATCCTGCCCCTGTACTTGGCCCCACCTCAAGTGCTGCGTTCAGCTTTGGGCACCTCAGCACAAAAAGGACCTTGAGGTGTTGGAGAAGGTCTAAAGAAGGGCAACAAAGCTAGTGAAGGGTTTGCAAAACATCCCTTATGAGAAGCAACTGGGGGTGTTGGGGCTGTATAATCTGGGGAAATGGAGGCTGAGGGGAGACATCACTCTTTACAAATACCTGAAAGTAGGCTATAGTGAGAGTGGGGTTGGTCTCTTCTCACTTGGTGACAGATGACAGGACACGGGGATATGGCTTCAAGTTGCATAAGGGGAGGTTAAGGTTGGATATCAGGAGAAACTTCTTTACCGGAAGGGTTGTTAAGCACTGGAACAGCCTCACCAGGGTGGTGATTGAGTCTCCATCCTTGAATGTGTTTAAAAATTGCCTAGATGTAGTGCCTGGGGACAAGGCTTAGTGCTGGGGCACTGGAAATAGGGTAATAGGGTTAGGAAAAGGCTAGACTCAATCTTGAAGACCTTTTCCAGCATGAGTAATTCTATAAAATTAAATAAAAAAAGAAATTAAATCATTGTTTCTGCCCCTTAAAGGCTTATATCTGATGACATGGAAGAAAAAATTAAATACACACTACTTTTTTCAGTGTTCTTAGGCCTATCCTAAGTTCCTACAAAGAATTTGCCTACAAAGGCACAATAATAAGCGAAGAGAAAACCTCAGCACTTTGCAAAATACTCCAAAGCAATTATTAAAAAATACTTTAAAAGAAGTATTTACATTTCTAGCAAAATTTATTTATTTTATTCTAGTTGCCAAAGATATAACCCTAAATTTAAATTCTATGTGATTTCTTTTTGGTAAAAAAAAAAAAATCAAAGGGGATGCAAATCAGCATTCCTTATATTGTTGTTTCCTTTTAATAACCTTCAACACCTACAGAGGTTGGAACTGGGTAACACACTGGACTGGATAACTGGAATCCTGTCTCCAGTTTCCAAACTACAAACTTCTTCCTTTTGAACTAAAAGGAAAAATCTCTTAGCATTGAGGTGTAGCTGGACCTTTAAGTCCTTACTGAGCTGAAAACAGCTACTTGTAACAAAATTATTAAATAATCCACTTGACTAAATCCTCTTTCTTAAATACCTCTGGCACATGAATATTCAGCAGACTTAAGTAAAAGTTAAGTTTTAAGTGGTAAGACAACAGCAGACTCTTTGATCTAGACTGACAAAAAAAACCCCAAAACCTTTGAATTAGAATATTTTTAATATAATATGAAAAAAATTACTTTTTTTTTTTCTTGCTTTACAGAAACATTCTCACTTCCCTTTAAAGTATGTGGGTTAGATATCGAGCCAACATTTCTTTTCAATCTGTAATTACAAGACTGGATGAAACAAGGTTTTGTGACTGTGGCTGTTTTTACTCTGAAACCTGGGGGCATTATTTGTTATGCTTAAAATAAAAACAAACAACAAAAAAAAGCCCCAAAAACCCGACACAGTGCAAGTTGCTGGCTTCCCCTGAAGAACCACTAACCTTAATTTTGTTGTACAGTAGTCAGAGAGCAAGATGCAGTTTTTGAGCATGTCCCAGTGGTAATGCTTTGCAGCCTTGCAAGACAGCTCATTTCCCCATCTAACCAGTAGGCAGCAGCAGTAATGTAAATGGGAAATGAGGGTGTGTGGAACAGAAAAAATTGCATCCCAGACATCATGTATTATAAAATGATATCTGAGAGTTTCAAATTAAAGCAGGAAATATTATCACTGTCCCACATAAGCTCTGCTATGACATTCACTGTACTAAAATCTTGGTCTGATACTGAGTACAGCAGTCACTTCTACTTTGCCTACCAGACCCAGTGTGAACCCATAAATAAAGTAGCTCTCCACGGTCTCACAGTCAACCCTTTGTGAGCTGAGGGAAAGTTCTCATGATCTCCTTTAACCAGATGCAAGGATGGAGATAAGTTTACAGTTCAGATATTTAAAAATGTGAATGTTAAAGCCCATCTGAGTGAAGCATACTGCCCCAGAAAAAGACAAATTAACTAGAAAGTGCAACAATACAACAAAAGAGTCTGATGCACAGCTTTGAATTATTATGGTGGCAGTTTTACAGACGAGTTTGCATTTAATAAAATGAGATTCTTTACTGAAAAGGGAGAAATATACTTTGTCATATTTTTTTGTAAAATTTTGGGAAAAAGAAAAAAAAACTCTGGAACTTTTACGCTACAAGAAGAATGTTTTACAATTTTTGTCATGTGATGAAAAGTTAAGGTCTTTGGGACTCCTAATTGTAGAATTATCTCAGAGAGCTTTTTTCTTCTTAAGCTATCAACAGATGTTTGCTATTTCATCTAAATTATTCTCCAAGTACTGATTTGGTGGCAAGAGCTAAATTAGTATGTCTGTTTTCATGGGTAGGCACATTTGAAAACAGATGATCTAAATGAAGGTGATATTCCTTCAGGCAGGCTGTTTGCATTTAGCAAAATCTCTCCAATATTTCCAGTGTGTTTTAACACTTTCTCAGGTGTCAGTTGCAGTTTGCCATTTACACTGTGGAACAGAAGGTACAAAATGGCAAAAGCATGAGACAAAAAAAACATCCCCTGATACAGTCTTAAGCATTCTGTATTCGTTTTCAATAATCATTTGCAGTAGGGAGGATAGGAGGAAAAGAAAAAAACAAAACAACAGCGAGGTTACAGTGGATTGACTTATAAATAATCATGGCATGAAGTGAAGATCATATGCTTCTGGATCAGGTTTTCTCTTTCCAGCATTTTGTATTCACTGAACTCCCTTGCTGGTAAATTGAATGGATGAGCTACTGCCCCATGCTGTAGTATATGTATATGTATATGTGTATGTGTAAACATAGGTATACTACCAATATGTATGTATGTAGGTATATATAATTTCTTGTTTACCAATGAATATTCCTCTTTCTATTTTTTGTTTCCAGAATGATCAAGAAACCCTGTTTCATGCCAGATTTTATACCAAAACTGTCATTTTGTATATACATTTAGTGCCCTAAATTCCTGTGAGTCTCCCTTTCTTATCTGATGTAACGAAAAGATCAGAACAATATTTATATAGTTTTGCTATTATTTTATCTCTACAGGATGCTTTTAAAATTGTGGTTTTCCAGAAAAATTGTGAACAGATAACACTCACTTTCTTATTCAAGTGACACATTAAAAATGATACATGTTATTCACGAGTGGGCAACTAATGGCCACTAGATAGAAAATGGAGTTCAAGCACATGCTTAAGGCAATACAGTTTATCTTCTAAAAAAGAATACTCTTTCTGTCTGGGGCCAATGTTAGAAGACTAGATTTTTGTAAAAGTCTTCTACTCATTAAGGAAATATCTAACTAGGCCCAAGACCTCATGTAATAGTTTGTCAAATGTTTTCAATGAAAAGAAAAATCCAGTAGCACTTAAAAATAAATTAAACTTCATTTTCCACTGTCTCATGCTGAAAAACTGATTATCCAGACAAATGTGTTCTTTGCTTTTAGTGGAAATATACTGTGGAGTTTCAACTTGTTACAATGACATAACAATATTTCAAGTGACTGTTGACATAATAAGCTGTCTAGTTTGAAGATTTCTATTTATAAAGCTCCACTACATTACCATTAGAGATTAAAAATTCTGTGGAATAAAAAAAAAAAATACAAAAAAAAAATAGAAAAGTAAGTGATAGAGGACTTTTTTTCCTGAACTCAACAGCTGATGATAAAATACTTTTTAGTACTGTATTCCAGATAAATTTTATTCTAGCACTTCTTAGTGCAAGTTAGTAACCAGTCACAGATGTCCTTTGCAGGCAAAGGAGGGTGGCATTCAGGCAAGGCAATAAAACTATGAAACACCTTAAGATTAGAAAGAGTGGACTAAGATGGACAACTGTTGCCTACAGTAAAATTCTACTCAGCAACATTTCTGCAGTTGCAATGGGTTTCTTGAGAAGAAATGTTTGCTAGGCACTAGGGTTAAGATAAGTGATAATGTGTGGTTGCTTTTCTCCATTCTCACACATCCCAAGCAGGAAAACTTGTGGTATGTCTTGTGGTATGACATTTGTGTATTTTATTAGACATGTCACATACCTGAGATTAAATCCTACCCCAGCTGAAGTGGGACCTGTTGAATTCATAGAGCAAGATACATACACAGATGGTATTCCTACAGCTAGGTCTGTACTCTCTTGCATCGAGAGTCTCCCATGCTTTATGACCCAGGGGACTGAGATGTACATCAGCTTGATTTATGGTATTAAAGAAGACAGGAAAATGTGTGGGGCAGAGAAAAGGAGGCAGGGCTTATGGCTGTGCTGCAACCACATTCAAGGGAAACCTTAATCTGACAACCATTCTGGTGCTGTAGCCCTTCCTCCTTACATGACCTGTTTTCCTCCTATGGACTTCTGTGAGGTGTCTCACAGCTTGGGATAGAAATAATTCGGGAAATATGCTCCCCATCCCTATTGTTTGAAACACAGGGGCAAAATATGCCAGGCTTTGTTGAGTAATTTGCTTGTGGGAGTTTTGCTCAATTGAAGATTCAGAATTTGTCTTGGGGTTTGGCTGGCTAGTAGGGATAGAAACAACCAATATTCAAAAATTTTTTAAAACCGTGTGTGACCCTGTCTGCACCATCTACCCAGTTCAGCAGGAGCCCTGTGTGAACCACTTAAAGACAAATGGTTTAGACCATGGCCTTTTCCCTTTCTGTAGTATCTCAGCCTGTGACAGACCCTGAGTTGAACACTGACCAGAGATTTGTTTTTTCTCCCCACATTTGCTTGCCTTTTTTTCCCCAATACAATTGACAGTATAAGAAAATAAACTGTGCAACCCTCTAATTTAAATGAAATTATGTGATTTCTAAATAAAAATACTTATTTAAATGACATATTGTGACATGTTCAGCTGTCTATCTTTGTTCAGACATATCACAACTTATAAGAAACATGGGCAAAATCAAGCTGCTGAAAAAAGGACATAAATAAAAAACCAAAATGTACAAAGTTTTACCAGATTAATCAAATTAATTAAATACCTCCATGCTTTCAGAGAAGAATTGTATTGAAGTAACTGTCCTTCACTTCAGGTAGGATATTTCTCTTCAAAATTAAATGACATATTCTGACTGCAGAATTTTGCTATGCAGAATGAATGTAGAAATTATCCCCAAATTCTTACCCACTTCTCCCTTTCATTAGACAAGTTTTCCCCAGAATTCTTGAGGAAAAAAAAATCATCTGAAAATAAAATAAAATAAATTTCAATATTGTTGATATGTTAAGATGCAATAGAATGTTTTTAGAAAAGGTGTCTGACTGCATGGGACTTCATTAATAATGGTTTACACAAGCAGTGGCTTTGGCTTTCTACAAATCCCCTAATACAATTCTTGTCTTTCAAAGACATCTCACAGGTGTAAACAGCACTGCTAAAAATGCTTTTGAACAGCCTTCAGAAGACTAACCTTATATCTCTTTCATTTAAGTGCAAGTCCTTGATTCAAAACTAAAACACTGACACTTCGCTGCTATCTGTCCATACGGGCAATATGAAAACATTTAATCCAATGTATAATTATGCTGAATGGTGTATAAGTACATCTGTATGCTTTTTGCTGCTCACTCTTAGCTTTTCATGACATTGGTGAGATTTGCAAAGTACTTTATTGCAAAATTAATGATATTATGATTTCACTTATGTAATCTAGTTTATTCCCAGAGTACTACTCATTGCCAGTTTTAGAGCATAGACATTCTCCTGAACTATGCTCTAGGGTCATATAACATCAAGAATTTCTCCTGCATGGATGCTACTTGACTCAGACAGCTGAGCACCTGAGTATGCATAAGCACATTAACAAACAGTGAAGTTACAGCAGGAGATGTGGGAGGCTGGATAGAATATATGCTACTACTAATGGTTTAATTTATAATGGTAAATTGTGGATGTGCACATACTTTTTATTGCTTTTGAGCTCAGGGAATTAGATGCTAATAATTCTTGTGCAAATCACAAAACAGACAAACAAACAAGCAAACAAACAAATAAAATAACCAAAAAAAGAAGCCCCAAAAGAAAAACAAGCCCCCATACCCCAAAAAGACCTCACAGCTATTCCCTCCATCCCCAAGCAATTGACCATACAACACTTCATCTCTACAGTACTCATTAGGCCTCTGTTTTCACCAAAAAATGTCCTTTTGGTGAGTTTGGCTTCTCTGTCCTCAACAAAAGGTGTAACTCTTTAACACTTCATCATATTTTCCAGCTGCCAAATATCCAGATTTTTAGATTGCCAGTGCATAGTTACTCGATTATCTGTGTAACCATCACATGATTTTCTGCACAAAGTTTATTGGCATTTTAGAGGCAGTATCATATAAGTGAACTATCACAGGATGTATCTACTTTTCCTTGGTTTTACACTGGGTGATGCCACTGATAACAAGTAAACCACTGTATCAGGAAAGCGTATGCCAAACTATGGAATTTATTATTTAATATTTTGCAGGATGGATATGTTCTGTGAACAATCACAATTGTCATTGCATATTTGCCTTTCAGGATATAAACTGAGACACTTGCATTCAAAATAGTAGAAGGACACTGGACACTAAGTTTAGAGTGAGAACTAAAACACAGAAGTGGGTAGTGCTGGATGACTGAGACATTTAATTATTTTCTTTTTATGCTCTGAGCAACTGTAACCAGTTACAATCTTGCCTGAAGTTCAGTGGTGTTTTTTTAAGGAAATTTCCACATTTGTTATGAATTATGTCACAGCGGTACTGAAATGTTCCTTCCCCGTGTAACTTCTTTCTCTCTTCCCAGTTGTCTTCCCAATACTACCCCTGCCCAGAAACATCTTTTTTTTTAATCTCTCTACTTCTCACTGGATTCTAAAAGATATATTGATAAATCCATTCCTTCAAGAATATGGGAGCCCAAAGCTTTTATGGCATGGGAAAAGTTGGAAACAGACCTAATGCCTCCATGCCACCAGTACTGGAAGACCATCTTCACAGATGTTGCAGCTGTAGCATGCCAGCACATTACAGCATCTGCATTATGAAGAGACAGCAGGACAGCACAATCTGCTCTCATCTAGACTCCACCAGACTGAAATCTGAGGTCTGGATTGGAGGTTGGTATGAGAACAGCTCATATGGAGTTTATAACCTCAGTGCAGGCAGGAACTAAAATTCTGAAGAATTGAGAGGCAGAAGTATTAGAGAAACAGCTGCCAAACTCCAGCCAAGTTTCAGCTGAACCTAAGTCCTATTGGATGACAGAGTCACGATTCTGCACACAATAGTTCTGCATCACATCTGTACTTAAAAGACTTCTCAAGGCTGTTTCTTTGGCACACTGAGAACAGATACTAGGGAAAGTGACAGGGTTTTATGTACCTTTGAAGGAGCACATAGTTGCTGTTCCTAACCCTGAAATGTCAGTGCACTTGGAGCTATGTCTCCCTCCCAAATAATCTCTTCCTTTTTGAGATTGAACTTCCTTAATTCATTTCAACAAATACTGTGGATTTCCACCGGACCATTTATGTCAATACTATTACCCCTGTGGTTTTAAGTCTAAAAATATTTGATAATCTGCATAGCATTCTAAAATATTATTGATCTCTTAGGGAAAAAATTAAATAAAACTAATAATTAAAAAAATATTCCATTCATGTCAAAATACAATATATAATGAACCACAACAGGCTGAAAAAGTCTAAGGATTTTGCAAATCAAGGAAAAATAGTGTAGTATGACTAGTCCACTGAACTGAAATGGTTAACTGTTCTTCTGCGACCCCTCCTCCTCCTGTCCCCCCGCCCCTTTTTCTTAACTCCCAACAAAGGAGATAAAAAACAGTATTCTAAACTTGCATAGCCTCACTGATGAAAAAACCTGTTTTGCATACATATATCCCATACAACCTACATGTTCTGCATATATGGCCCTGATCTGGTGAGGTCTGACACAGAGATATCCTTTTTTCAGGGAAGTATTGTCATTGACTTCAGAGGCACTATTTCCACAAGTAAACTTAGTCATGGGCGTGATGACAGGATCAGGTAGCAGCTATGAGCATGTGTCCTCACTAACTGTACAAAATAGACACACATTGCTCTTTTTGCTATCATGTCTGGTGTTGGAGATCTCATTCTCCAACAGACTGAAGTGTGACATACTGGCAAGTGGTCCTTATTAGGAAGGTCATTGACATTGTCAAGCATCTTTTGAAAGGTGACAGTGCTCCGAGAAAGTTATCAGGCCAGAGACACAAAGTCTAAAACAATTTCTCTGACAATATTGTAAACACATAGTATCTCTGACCCCTTTTTAGACTTAACAAAGCAGAGGAGATTAAAGTTCTTCTGCACCTCTTTCCCCCCTGACATGCTTGTATACACTTCCCCTGTCCTTTGTCTTGAAGTACCCTGCAGAAGTAGTGAAGTTGTGAAAGAGCTACTTTAATTACAAGTACCAGAGTAATGAATTCAAGTACACTCATTTATCAGAAAGGGCTTCCCCATCTGTGTCTAAAGTGTGCTCAAATCCACCGTGTATTTGATAACATAAAGGTTGAGAATTTAACAATTTTTAGTCTTAAACACTTCATCTTGGTTAGCTCTTTGTAAGATTGTACAACTGCATTTTAACGGGAAGAGCAGATCTGGGTGTGTGCATGTGTGTGCGTGCGTGTGTGTGTGTGTGGTCTCTTCCTAATTTATTTGCACTTCAACCCAATGGGATCAAGCTGCAATCCCTGTAGGCAAAAGAAGATTAGGGAAAGCAACTGACTGTTTTTTCCCAGACACAGAAGGGAAAGCGACTTCTCAAGTACCGCAAGTTTTTCTGGCCACTGTACAAATTGTTCCTGTGTATGGAGAGTTTCCAAAAGACCTAATTAGCAACTCGCTGCAAACATTTCTTTGCATTAGCTAATGATCCGGCTACACTTGTAAGCAAACAGTACCAACATATCTAATCAATGCAGAAAAACCAACAGAATGCCTATTAAACATCTGGATGTAATTTTCTAGTTAGACTTAGAACAAAATGAAAACATATGCAGGTCTCTTTGATCTATGCCTCAACAAAGAAATTGTCGATAAAAAAAAAAACTACACTGGCTAGTCACTGTGTCATTTTCATAAAGCCTGGTCATTTCTTTTCAAATGTTCCCAGTTTAATTTTGTTGGTTTCCTGCAATCTCTAACTCTACCACATTGCATGAAACCACATGGGATCCTTTGGATATGTCTGATTTTATTTGAGGTTTTACTGCTGCACGATCTGCTACTGCCTTTTTTTTTTTTTTTTTTTTTTTTTAATTCGACTCAGGGCATTTTAAAGTGTGAAAAAATGGGGGAAGAGAATACAGACATAATGGTAAAATTATCTAGTACAACTTTTCGAACATTCTTGCCTACAAGGAAGGCTACTAATTAAAAAGAAACCAAATTACAAAGAGGGTATGCAATGGCTATTAGCCAAAAGATAGCAAATAATTAGAAATGTAATTACTTTACCCTGCTCACATAATTTGCACTTCATAAATACAGGAATAATTTAAAAGTGATACAGTTTTGCATGCCCTCACAGTAATTATTGTTATTGCATCTGTATAGTATACCACATCCACTGTATGACTGATACTCTTTTTTTCTCTATTTCACCTGTGTTCCCCTGCCTTAAAAAAACTCAACAAAACTAAAATAAAACACATACACACACACCATGCACATAGACACAATTTTAAACATACTCTGTTTCTCTTTCAGTTGAAAATCCAATGAACCCTCAACATTAAACTTTGAAAGCAAAAAATCTATTGAATGTTATAATTGCTTCTTCCACTGATCTGCTCTCACTGCAAGGTAGTAGAGCAGTGGGATAAATCACAGATCTGCTAAATTGTTTCCTGCCCACCTCCAGCAAACTCCTATTGATTAGTAAGCATATATAATATGATATAATAATATATTTATCACATAGTCTATATTTTTACTATATGTGAATTATATGATTTTATTCCATGTGGGAAACTAAAAAAAATATTGCTTGTAAACATTACCGTTAACAGTGAAGAAGAAAAAAATTATAAATGCAGAACATCATGCAATACGTCACTTCCCTGAACAACAGATACTATATGTGAAAAACTTTCAGAATATTGAAACTACTTTCTAGAACCAATACTGCCTCTTTTGTTTCAAAGCTCCAACTGTTTCTAGCATGAGTTTTCAGTACACAGTCAATGCAGGATTAGGCCCTTTGAGGTAGGAACAGTACATTAAAATGCTTACAGTGGAAACAAATTGATTTCAGACAGCAAAGTCAAGCGGATGATTAAACAACGGTTAGGGGATGTTATATACTGAAGGCAATTTACTGTATTTTTAAACCATGTAACGGAGGTTTAAACAGAACTATTTTTAATCCAGTTTGAGAACTGTGTAGAGCATGTACAGTATTGTGGCATAGTGGCCTGGTATAAATTACTACCTTGAGCTGAATGCAGCTCTCTGCAACACAACCGTATTTTGGCCTGTCCCTCAGTTGTGTAAATAGTGAACATTGCCATGGAATGAAGATGCTCAGTTTTCTGAGTTACTACGTACACACACAAAGTACATAATAATAGATTGCATTTTATGGTATCTTTCATCTAAAGATCTAAGTACTCTATAAACATTAATTAATTAAGCTTTCTAAGGTCATGAATGGAGCAGAGAATCGGTTCGTCCAAGACTACAAGGAAAGAGCTGGGAACAGAATGCAAGACTTTTTAGCTTTACGTATGTATGTGGAAGACCAGATAAGTTTACATTCCTGTTCTGGGAACCCCAATCTATCAAAGGTCATTATTAAGGGTATTTTGCTTTCTGTCTTAACAGAAATTATTTCAAGTCCTCACATTTATTTCTGGAGTTACAAAGACGTATGCACCTATTTATTATACCTAGGGATATGAACACATGCATGTGTGCCAGACTGTATGGGGCTTTGGGCAACCTGGTCTGGTGGGAGGGGTCCCTGCCCATGGAAGGGAGTTGGAATTAGATAATTTTTAAAGTCTATTCCCAAACCATTCTATGATTTGATGATCCTATACATATGTATAGGTACAGGCACCTCTAAGTATAGACGCTATTACATGTACACATATATGGACACAGATGCACACAAACAGACATACATGCATTGTTTTTCAGTGTCAAAATTTTGTAGTTCCAGAATGAAATCCAAATTTCATTACAGGAGACTGAGGGAGTTTAATTACCTTTTCCTTTTGTTGCTTCTATGTAAAATTGGGAATAATGCAGCATGGAAATCCACACCATGAGTAAAGCTGCATCTTGGTATTTGCAACGTAACAGATTTCCTATCAAATTTTGAATGTAGACAGCTCTTTCTTTAGGGCACAAGATGAAGCACAATACAATTACTAATATGTGTATCTAGCAAAAATTAATAGGGAATTGCAAGAAAATTCAAATTATAAAATTATCCTTAGTGTTTAAATGATGCAATACAAATTCTTAAGGCCTCTTGTTAGGTAGGATACATAAATTTGTCTTAAAGCATTTTTTAAAGTCAAAAGGCACTAGTATTTAACACTTTAATTTATAATTATGCTATGAATAAGGCGGTTGTTAATAGAGGATATGTTTTGAAGTTTACTTCCCACTGCAAGCCGTGTCACCATTTGTCATGTCAGTAGTCACACACAGAGTCTGTGGAATTTGACCCTCATCTGCCTTAAGTGGGCCTATACACCATTTACAACAGCAAAGTTCTTGGCAGCTTTCCCCAAGCAGATCCCTCTTAAAAAAAAAAAAAAAAAAAAAAGAAAAAAAAGAGCCAATTTAGTCTAAAGGAAAACTTCCCTCTGATCAGAGCATCGCTCTAACAAGCACCTATTCAGCTTGGGGTGCAGGGCTGAGCAGCACCTCACCTAAGCCCGTGGGGCAGCCCCTCCACACTCAGTAACCATACCCTCTCCAGATGCTACAGCCAGACTATTTCATCTCAGATTTTGAAATGATCGTGATTCGCAGATAAAATTGGATGAGTAAAGTTCTGAGGTTTTAAGTAGGAGGGCACTGGTCTCTTCTGCCGCGTTAAAAGCAACAGAACAAGAGAAAATGGCCTCATGGTGTGCTAAGGGAGGTTTAGATTGGGTATTAGGAAAAAATTCTTCAGCGAAAGGTTCATCAGGCACTGATACAGGGCTACCCAGGGAAGTAGAGGACACCTCCACTATCCCTGGAGGTATTTAAAAGATGCATAGATGTGGTGCTTAGGGGCATGGCTCAGCAGCAGCCTGGAGAGTGCTGGATTAATGGTTAGATTTGGCGATCTTCAAGGTCTTTTCCGATCAAAACGATTCTGTTCCAGCGATACCAGAACAACGCAAAGAAGTTTGAGTTTTAATCCTTCTCTACGGTATTTTCCGCACAGCTGAGAGCAGTGCCAGCTGCTGCTTTAGCACACACCAGGCCACGGAGTTTAGACCAGCGAGGAGCCGTATCTGCCCGCCCGCCTCACGACGCCGATTTTCGGCACAAGGCGCTCGCCCTCTTCCCTCAGCGCCCCGGCTCAGGACTGCTGGGGGGCGGCTTCTCCGCAGCGGACGGGCGGAGAGACGGCAGCTGCCGCCAGCATCGCTCGGCACAAGCCCTCGGTGCAGCTCCAGGGGGGGCTGTCCCGCCTCTCTCCCCGCAGCACTCGAGGGACCCTTCGCTTGGCGGAAGGCGCGGAGCTCCGCCCCGGGCAGCTTCCAGCCACGGCCACCGGCGGCGACAGCAGCGCTGGGTGGGAGAAACACGTCGCGCGTAGGCAAATGGAAGCGGGAGCCCCGGGCAGCTCCGCGTGGCTCCGGCGCAGTCCGGTACCACGACGCCCGGGGACCCGAACGGCCCGAACCGCCCGGTTCCGTATACGGCCCCGCCCCGCTGCGCCGGTACCTGCCAGGGCTACGGGCACGCGCGGCCGGCGCGCGCGCAGGGCCGCCGGGAAGCCCCGCCCCCTCCCCCCCCTCCGCCACGCCCATCCGTCCCTCCGCCCGCCAGCCCCACGTTACTTTGATTGACAGCTCAGCCTCTCCGCTCTCCTTCCCACCGACCTTCCCCTCCTCCTCTCGGCTCCGAGGGCTTCGCGCCCGCCTATTGGTTGGCGCGGAGAGCTCCTGCCGCGCCGCCAGAAACGGTTCCCAGCGAAAGGCTGAGAGGCGGCGGGATTCGGGCTCTCGCCATTGGTTCGCGGAGCCGGGTCGCGTCACGGCCCCACGTTGGTACCGGAGGTGGCGATTGGGCGTCGGAGTCTGCGGCCTCCCTCCCGCGAGGCGGCGTGGCGGGGCCGGGCGGGTGGTTCGCCGAGCGGAGTGTGAAACCGCGTGCTAATGTAAGCGGGGCGGGCGGGCGGGCGGGAGAACTCGCGCGTCCCGCTCGGCCTGGGCCGCGCACCCGTCCCGCCGCGCGCCTCCCGCCGCGCCGCCTCGGCCCTGGTCCCTCGGCCGCCGCGGAAGGGAGGGGGAGTGGGGGGGGCTGGGGGGGGGGTAAAGCGAAAGGGCCCCCGGGGGCGCCTCCGTCCGCTCGGGTACGGATTTTTCAGCCGGAGAGAACTTTGTATCCCCGGTCGGCGAGGAGCGGTGGGGCGGCGAGCGGGAGAGGGAGGATGACGATGCTGCTACCGCCGACGCTGCCGCGATGTCCTGCGCTTGGGGGGCTCTTGTGAGACTCCCCGATGCGCTCCCGCCCGGAGGAGGCTGCAACCAAACTGTGGCACGAAGGAGCTTCCAGTCTGATTTAGCCGAGATACGGACGATTTCGTCTTTTTTGTAATATTTTTTTTTTTTTTTTCGCGTGTGTGTGTGTTTTTATGGGTTTCGGTTGGTTAGTTGGTGGGGTTTTTTTTTCCCGACCCGACGGGGCAGGCTGCTTGGCTGGTCGGGCCAGCGCAGGCAGTTTGAGAGGTTTTGTTTTCCTTTTGTCCGAGGAACATTTCTGCAAGTAAGGGAAGAGTCTCCGCTGCCTGTGTGGTTCCCCCCTCTGCCCTCCTGCCTTTCGTGCATGTGCTACTGGAGCTGCTCCGATCGGGGCCGGCTGTGCGGAGTCCCCCTCCCCTCCCCCCCGCCCCTTCATTCTCCTCCCGCCTTCTTCTCTTGTTCTTCGCTCCGTGTCTTGCCGATGACCCGGCCTCTCCGCCGACGCCCGGGAGCAGCGCAGCCCTCCCTGGAGACTTTCTTTCGCCCCACGGGTTTACGACGGTCCCGCTGCTGACACCGCGTCCCGCTCTCTCGGCTGGATTTTCCCCTCTGGGCAAGAGGCAGAAGTGGGGAGAGGAGTCGGCTCCGCCCGGGGTTTCCGGCCTTACGATTGCATCGGCAACTTGAGAGCCCTAAGGGGGGATTATTCGCGGCCGCGCCTCGCACCCTTCCCTCCTCTCCCCTCTCCTCCCCAAATACTCCATCGGGTCTCGTCCCGTCCCGCCGCGCCGGGGCGTCCTGGGCGCCTCCGAAGGCGAGCGGAGCGGCGGTGACCGTCCCGAGCGCGGCCCGTCCGCCTGTCCCGGGCACCCCCAGCTCTCCCCGGCACAGCAGCAACAAAGGACTCCGCTGTCGGAGGATGTCCCCGCAGCGGGGGCACTGAGCCGCGCCTCAGCCCCGCTCCTGCCCTCGGCGGCGGAGGGAAGGCAGCCGGAGGGTGTCGTCGCTCCTGTCCCATCGGCGCCCCGAGTGTGAAGCCGGGACAGGGCGAGGGGCTCGCTGCGAGAACCGCGCTGCGACGGAGCCCCGCCGAGGCCGGAGCCATGTTCCCTCAGAGCCGGCACCCCGTAAGTAAAGCCCGAGTCGCCGCTCCGCAGGGGTGGGGGTGGGGGCTGGGCGCTCCGGGCGGCACCCACGGCTCCTCCACTCGCCTGAATGGGGGGAAGCGGGCGGGCGCTCTCTCAAGTTCTACCCCCGGGAGGAGCGGCCCATCCTGCCTGCCGGCACAGCCCGGGAGAGGACGTGCACCCTCCCCTCTTCCGACCCTTTTTGTTTCGCGGGATACTTCATTGCCATGGGAATGACGGCCGCCTCGGGCAGTATCCCTTTCCCCGCGGAGCCCG
The DNA here is from genome assembly GCA_023637945.1 of Phaethornis superciliosus. Lineage (NCBI taxonomy): Eukaryota > Metazoa > Chordata > Aves > Apodiformes > Trochilidae > Phaethornis > Phaethornis superciliosus. Next base: position 38,441,520 of record JAJQWJ010000004.1, on the reverse strand, counting down.
GCGTCCGGGCCGGGGTAGGGTCGTGCCCCCGAGGCGGGAGTCGGCACGAGGAGTCGGCCCGCCCCGCTTTTGGGTAGACAGCGGCGGCTGGAGCGGGTGGGTCGGGGCCGGAGTGCGGTCAGCCTCGCCCCTCGCAGATGAGGGACGGGAAGGTGGGTAACAAGTGCGCAGCCCCTCGGGGCGGGGGCGGGCCGGGCTCGGCTGGGCTGGGCTGGGCTGGGCGCTCCCTACTTGCCGATATCGCTGCGGGCAGTGCCGCCTCCGCTCCCCGCGTCGTGGGGCGGCCGCACCGTGTCTGAACGTGCCTCTCTCTCCCGTGCCGGCTGCCGCCGCACCAGACCCCGCACCAGGCTGCGGGCCAGCCTTTCAAATTCACCATCCCGGAGTCGCTGGATCGCATCAAGGAGGAGTTCCAGTTCCTCCAGGCTCAGTACCACAGGTGAGCGCCGGCGGGCCACCTCGGGGCCGGGGGTCGGTGCCCCGTTCCCGGCCGGGCGCGGGGGGATGCACTGAACGGCGGCGTCCAGGCGGTGGCGTGCGGCGTCGCGGCTGAGCCCCGCCGCGGAGCACGGCCGGATTAGTGCGGGGCAGCACGGGCAGTCCCGGACCACAAACCCCATGGCGGGGGATGCGCGGAAGGAGGCAGCCCTGCTCCGTGCGGGTCCTCCCGCCGATGTGCACCTGCGGGTGGCAGCGTCGAAGCTGGAGCGGCTCGCCAGTTGTATGCATTAAGAAAACAAAAAAAAACACAACAAAAAACCCAATTCAACTTGGTCAGGTGTCCTTATGCGGAGGGTTTTTAAAATGATATCGAGGAAAGACCTGCGCAAATTCCGTGGCACAAAACATAAGAGGCTGGCTGACAAGCTTTGTCATGTCATTTGCATGTGATTGGTATAATATTCACGTGCCGTGCTTAAAGAGCAAAAAGGATTGTTAAAACGCAGAGGTTTTGGAGTACTAACACAAGACGTGACCGTTCCTGAAGCTGCGGCAGGCGTTTCCATTGATAACGCTGCCCTTCGGACCTTCTTCTTGCGTTTGTGCTCGCTGCAAAGATTTGCGTTGTGGGTTCTTGTGTACCATTGGTGTTAAGGGGCCTTAATCTTCCTTAATTTTGTACTTAAGTTTCAACTGCCAGATCTGGATAGCAATAAAAGCTTTTCAGGTTTCCCAGTTCCAAGTCTTGGTTCTGATTAGGCTTCCTCTTTCCTACCGACAGTGCTGTAGTTGTAGACCAATCTAAAATCATTAACTTTTTGGTGCCACTTATTACTTCAGAACTATAAATATTTGTATTGCAGCTACAATGCTGGTTTACATACTAAGTGTTCCCTATGATGTCCTTAAAAAACCAAACAAAACGACAAAAACCATCAGTGTACCAGAGAACAAAGATAATGTGGAAGCACCTCTCAATGAAAGTAGTCAAAATTATACCACTTCTAGAGAAATGCAAATCCCAAATGCAAAATATTTTCGTTTACAGGAACAGGAAACAAACTTCCTAGCAAATGATAGGCAAAGTTACTAAATTTCAAGCTATGGACAAGATAACATTAGCTAGAGTGTACTTCAGGTCCAGAATTACAGACATACTCTTAATTCTTAAAGTTAGTGATGGCACCTGGCATTAATTTACTAAGTGTCATCTACAAGGAAATGCATCTGTTTTACTACTAAGTGGCATGTCAAAGAGGAATTCAGATCTTGCAAGTTATAGCATTTCATGGCAGTGCTTTGCAAAAGCATGAAGATTGGGTATGCTTGAATACAGTTATAATTTAATACAGCACCCATTAAATACCAGTTAAAATTACTCTTCAGCCTTTGTATGTTGGGTATGAATTAAGTTTTCTTTCTGCACTTGCATGTTAGTTTTTGAGGGTTTTTTTAATTAGCTGCTTCTGTCAAAATACATATTAAGTGGTTAGATGTCAAAAAAAATGACACAACAGTTACATTAAAGTGTGATCTATTTTGTAGCCTTAAATTGGAATGTGAGAAACTGGCAAGTGAAAAGACAGAAATGCAGAGGCACTATGTTATGGTAAGTATACTTGGTTTTAATTTATTTCAGCAAATACTCCTTACACAATGCAAGCCAGCATAAGAAAGTAATGTGTGCTCCTTTATTTGCAGTACTATGAAATGTCCTATGGATTAAACATTGAAATGCACAAACAGGTAAGGCATTTTGTTTTCTAAATCACAGTATCTGACGTCTCTCTAGTTTATTTAAGTGTAGCCATTCTTTTTATGTTTGGATGACTGTGTTAAGTGTCTGAATCAATAGGCTGATTTGTAGCTGTGATTAGTATACCTTTGCCTACCTGCGTTCAAATGAGGTGTAGATTAGGTTGAGTGACAAGCATTTCTTGTAATTGGTCCTGAAAGATGTTGGCAAAAATGGGAAAGTTCATGATTTGGTGCTTTACCTGGTTTTCTTTCGGGTAGAGTCTTAGATATGTAGAACTGGTCTTCGTCATGCATAAGGTATGTAGTGATAGTTGCTCAAATCTTTGCCATTTAAAGGAATGAAAAGATTAGTGACTTGGAAAGATCTAGTTATGACTATGAGCTTGCAAGTTCCCATAAAATTCACACTTATGGCCACTGTAATGGTGAATAAAAAGAGTATTGTACTGGAACAAGACACTAAGGACCTCGTAAGAGAAGAGAAGCTAAATGATTGCTCAGCCCAGAGGACCCTCAATTGAGTAGTCATTGTCTGCCAAATAAAGCATTAGTGGCAGGGTGTAAGTATTCTGTAGATATGCTGACATACACTTTTTCATCAAGATGCTGGTACAATAAGTCTTTCAGAAATCGATGGCCTCTTAAAAAAAATTATCATTAGAAGAAGTTGCACAGTTGGACACATTTCAAAGTGCAACAATACAATTCTTTCTTGATGTGTATGTGCTATTTCATCTAAAACTCTTGTTTCATTAAATTAAAGAGCATGGCTGACCGGCTAGGGCACAGCGAAGAAATTGATTAGTTCAGGCTTTGGATTTTCAGTATATTCAAAGACATTCATTAAGCAAGTGGATTGCAGAGTTGAATTTTGTTTCTGTAACTCTGGACTCTTTGATTGTTTGGTTGGTTTTTTTGTTTTCCCCTAAAAATATTATATTCAATAAGGGGATACTGTAATTCCACAATAACTTCCTGTCAGCAAAGCAGGGTATTCTCTTGGATTGTTTGAATTAAAAATGCCAGTAAAAAGAGAAACAATACGGCAATTTTTATTTTTTTTTTTTTTTTTCCCAATAGTGCACAGAATGGGTAGATGAAATTACTAGAGCAGTGCTTGACTTGGTTCTGTACTGTAGCTGCATTAGTCTTTTTGTGTCTTCTGTTGTTGAAGAATGTTAGATTTTCTGTGAGGTGACTTTTGTAGACTTTGTAATTTGGAGAGTTCTGTCTTGGATTCTTTTTTTCCTCTCCTAAACTTTCTGGCAGCCTGTAACCAGTGAGGAATCCATCATCTTTGTAGGTTCCTCATTTGGTGTGGAAATGGATGTTGTTTTCAGGAGATACTAAAAAAAGAATGTGTGACTTGAGTAAATGTAGTAGAAATGAACTTTAAGTAAAATCAATTAAGCTTGGAAGATTAAAAAGACTGTTAGGACTGAGGTTTGCCCTTTGACCTTAACATCTGTATATTGCAAAGGCTTAATGTTTTTTAAGTACGGCAGCTATAGCTACATACCAAGTAGGCAGTGTTACTTTAGGAGGTTTTAAAGAATCATGACATGATTCACTGTGTAGGTTCTAGCTGGAGAGCATGCTTGCTCTGTGTGTGCTGTTAAAAAACAAGAATACGCTTTTGAAGGAATAAATGCATTTCCCTGAGTGAGTCTCAGGTAATGTGCTTTTTACATGTTAAGTAATTTTAATTTCTTTTAAAAGTTGCACTTTTATATTAAAAACTCTTCATTTAGATGCCTGCAATGAGGATTCTAAATGGTGTTACAGTTCAGTATGTAGGTGGTCTTGGATGACAGGAAACCAACAAGCCAACAAAGAAAAACTACCAGTGGCATTTGTCTGAATTTCCACTGCTGACGATAAGTTCTGAGGAGGCTTTTGGCAGATAGTAATCATAATTCTTATTAAAACTGGTGATGTCTAGCCCCAAGGGGGTGTAGCCAGGCTCAAATTGATGCTTTTTCCTGGCTGATCACCAGCATGGCCTAAGTGCTCATTATGTTGTAGAGAGGGCCTTTGGAGCTCTCATTACTTTTGAAAGGAATTCTCTCTAGGGGAAAACTGGGCATTAGCTAGACTCCTGACAGGCTGAAATTATTCCTTCTCTATGGCTTCTAACCAAAATGCTAGCAAGGCATCATCAGGGGACACGAAAAATTGTCATTTCTGACAACATCTTTGTTACTGAAAATTGCAGTGATGGGGAAACTTTCCACTGAACAAGCTTTAACGCGTTTAAGGGCTGCCTCCTGTGTGGATGCTCGCTCACTGTGTGAAGTCCTTCTGAATGCTTGGGCTGTTGATTGAAAACCAAAAAAACTACAGTGCAACAGTGTTTCTTCATGTGGTGTGGTATGTACCTCACTGTTTAGGCAGGGTCATTTGGATAAGAAGGAGTAGTTGCAGTTTGCTTGAGTGTGAAAGGGTTGACTTCTTGTACTGATACACTTGCATCAGCAGTTCCCTTTTCATCTAATTTAGTAACCTGTTGTGTTTTGAGTAAAACAAAGTTAGTCAGGACTTGAATGCCGTTACAAACAGACTTAATTGAGGTGAGATTTCCATACACAAGCAGTTGTACTGCAGAGCTTTCCACTTCAGTGCATTGCATTTGAGTCCAGAACCAGCCATGGTAGGGCTTCCTTCACAGCTTTGTCTTTGGCGCTTTGCAGTGTTTATTTGCATCACTCTGTGCTTAAATCAAGGTACAACCTTCTGGCTGGAATGTAGTTGGTGTATTGGCATATTTGTGGCTGGTGGTGTGGATAGTTTGTTTTTTTTTTCCTCATTTCTCAGTGAGTTTTAAAATTACATATTTTTTTAAGAATTTCAGATCTTAGTTCTAAAGAGGAGGATAGTGTGCAGATTTTTATGGTGTTTTCAGATAAATTATTTTAAGGTGAACGGTTAAATTTTCTTGCATACTTGAAGCAGAAATGAGCATCTCAGGATAACTTTAGGATAGGTCCATTTTGTTCAGATATTGGTTTTGTATTCGTCAAGAAGACAGAATGAATAAGCACATTTTGTGTGGTCTTAGGTTTTTTTTTCTGTGTTTTGCTGTCCAAGTCACATTTTCCCACTGTGACATCCGTGGCTGGCAAAGCAGATGCATCAAGAGCTAATGCTGAGATGTAGAACTGATAGGGTGTTAAAATCCCACTGTACTTAAAGGGTTGCTGCTGTAGGCTATCAGAGCAGTGCCTCTCTCTTTTCACGAGACCTGTCTGTCATCTTATGTCATAAGTCAGAAGATAAGACTTCCTGTGTGTTAATGTCTAGATTGTTTAGGTGCAAGATTAGCTTTTGTTCCATGGCATACAGCCAAAGAAAGAAAAATTCATCACTGCTGAACTAACTGACAGACTGTATAAACTACTACAGTATGTGGGTTTCTGCTATCCCAAGGGTGACAGCTAAGTTTCCTTCTCTTTGGGTGGGTTCTTATGATCACTGTGACCTGCCTGGAGGTAGACCTGTCATTCACTACCATGCCTCTTGTAGTAAAGTATATAAACTTCCAAACTGCATTATGTTAACCAGCTGTACAAAAGTTAAATGTCTGCTTTAACTTGGACTCTTTTGTGGAATAATTTCTAATGCTTTATGGCAAAGGACAGAATTTCCTACTGATAACTCATTAGAATATCAGATTTCATGAGTGGGCTAAATAGAAGGGAATTAAAGAGCTTAGCTAGCTTGCTGCACCTCCTGAGCAGAATGGCTGTGCTGTTGAAAGAGATTTGAAGACAAATTAATTTTTTTTTTTTTCTTTTCCTACTTGCATTTTAATTATAGGAATGAAAAACTTAAGGTTTTGGTAGTTTGCAGTGAGTATTTCATGAGCATTTTATTATTGGCACTGTCACAAAAGATATGCAAGACTTTATTTTATTGAAGAAAAAATGGTAGGGTTGATTTGGATGTAATATTTTTCACTCAAGAAGTTACACCTATTCTGCAAATATTTGGGTTCTGAATAAGTGTGTTTGTGTCACCAGTGCACCCATTTTTCAACCCCAAGTGGAGTTGTCAGTTTGAACAGAGGGGAAGGACTAGTGTAATGGCCTCAACTTTCTATACTTTTGAGCCACATTCAAGCTTGCCAGCAGGGAGAGTGAAGGAGTTACCTGACAGATTCAGGGCACCATGAATACATATCTGTGCAACTTTTCAATAACCATATTGTCAGATACCATCTGATATGTCAACTCCATATACAGCTTAGCCTAAAAGTGTGTCACAGTGGAAACCCTGCACATATGCTGTATACGACTTTAACATCTTGCATTTTAGACCTGCTCTATCAGAGTTCAGGTTCCTGATGTTGAAGGGAGAGAGGAAATACATATTTCCCAGCCACATTCTTAAACTCCCCTTGAATTGCTGAAACTTCCAATGTCAATGTCCATTTTCTAGCTTTATGGATTGGTTTAAATGGGCCAGAAAAGTGTCCTGGTAGGAGGAAAACTAAGAGGGAAGGTGCTCTGTGAATGTGCAGTATGCTTCTGTCACAACAGATTCCTTGGAAAGAGTCTTAACACTTTTCCTCCTTCTGTTTGTTGTTTTATAAAATCCAGCTGAGCATTTGAATTGGACTTCCCAGACCCTCATCATAAATAACTTTTTCCTTTGCGAACTGGGACTTTGTTTTTCTGTACTTGTGACCATTGCCTGCTTTCTATTCTTCTGCTGTGCCCCTCTAAGAAGAGTCAGTCTTGGTCTTTTCCCCTGTGACCTCTGTCAGCAATCAGCTCTCCTGTCTAATTCATCCTCTTCTTGAAACTAAACAAATTGAACTTTTCCCTCCTATGCTGTATGCTCTTTTTCGCTGACCATCCTCCTTGTGTCACTTTGACTCGCTTCAGTTTGGCAACATCTTTCTTTTTTGCCAAACAAGGAGAACATAGATGGGAACAAGTTATTATAATCAGTCAGCTGGTTTCAGTCATACTACTGCAGCATAGTATGAGGTGTATCCTTCATCAGCACATGGGTGTGGGGCTGTTGTGTGTTCAACTTGTCCTATGCTCTCCTCTGAAGATCTTCTGTTTCCTCCCTGGTGCTGCTGTTGTAGTTAGGAAGTTGTCCTAGGTGTAGGTCAAAAATAAACCTTTCTTTGCTTTGAACCTGGTTTCCACAATCTGTTTGATGGCTCTTAGTTCTCGGAATAGGTTCAGAGTCAATGCACTTAAAATTTTGTATCTCTGTCATAATATATCTCTGCTGACTCCTTTGCAGGGTGAGCAGTCCCAGCCTACAGAGTTGCGTAGCTTGCTTTGATTATTTTCCTTGCTTTTCCCACAAACATTTTTGGTTTAAACTTAGCCTGTTGAAATGATGGGGACTAGAAATATGTGCAGTTTTCAGGGTGTGGATGAACCAGAGATTTCTATTATTACACAAATCTGTTTTCTGGATATTATTTTTGTTTTTCTTTTCTGATTTTTTTCACTTCTTTTTATTTTTTTTCTATTTTATTATGTAGTAAAGTTCACAATATCTGATTTCTCACGTCTGCCATGAAATGCTAGACTCCTGGACTCACATTTCACATTTGAGTTCTTGTTCATGAATGATGATTAGAAGCTCATGAGACATCACTTAACAGTGAGGGTAGGGGTGGCTACTCCCAGTGTGCATAGATTTTATTTATATAGATTCATAAGGTATCTTTGCAGTTCTTCAGTCACTGTTCTGCTTTGAATTCTCTCATGGAGCAGGCTTTCTTACTCGCTCCTTGATGTCTTTTCCAGGCATAGAACAGATTGCAGTAAAGGCCCCTATGAAACTCCACTGATCACCTGTTCGTGGCATACCACTGGAGATGATCAAAGAGTGGGTTAGAGCTTGTTGAAACAGAGTTTATTCTTAACTGAACTATAGTTTAAATCTGACTAGGTTTAAAAATCAGTTGTTTGACATTGTCTCTTTCAAAAGAAAGCCTCATGATTCATGTACTTAAAATACTTAAAAATGCAGCCCACCCTGTTGCTGTGTCAAGGCTGGTACAAACCAATGTTGAATTGTCTTGCTTGGAACCATAAACACAGCATGTTTAAGTGAGGTTAAAATAGAAAAAGGTTTATAGCATTATTTCATAGGGTAGTAGTATTTTAACTTTGTAAGTGCTGAGCATTATTTTAGTTGTTAGCAAGCCTAGTTATAACATACTTTCTAGTATGGGAAAAATAGTTCAGGAAATTATTGACTTTGGTATGTTTCACTGAACTTTTTGTAATGATAATAGTATTGTGTGGCTAATGCTAAACTGCACAGTGTTTAAGAAGAGACTGATCTTTAATTGGGCTGAGTTGCTCTCACCTTTCCTTTTTGTTTGTCAGATCTGTGACTAACTTAGCACAGATAATTAAATTACAGATTAAAACTCCATGTGGGGTTTTGGGTAAGCTTTGTGTCAGGCTGCTTATCTGGAAATATTCTACTTCTTAAGTGATCTGAAGAGTTAACTATCCTTTTAGCTATGTGATAACAGAAGCGAAAACTGAAGTTAATTTGTGTTTTGGTGTAGGTTTTTGTTTTGTTAAATTTTGTTGGTTCGGGGCTTTTTTTGATTCTCTTCCCCAGTAGGATGTTCTTTTTTTTCTGTTCAATCTTTGTTTTACTCCTCTTGAAGGTTTTTGATGTTTCTGTAAACAGTCGGTCAAAGCAACTAACTTGTAAGGTGACCAGTCAGTGCATTGACAAGAACAGACACAATAGAAAACTGCATTAGGAGGCAAGCCATTGGGATTTGCAGTAAATATATTACAGAACACAAGTGAATTGCCAATACTGCTTGTTTAGCAGTTTGCAAGGGCAATGGTAGTATGGATTTTTGAATTAGAAGGGAAAGACTGTTCTTTCTCTGTTGGAACATCTAGTTGATGGCTAAGGATAAAATTGATCTAGAGAACAAAATGCTGCTTTCTCTATTTGTGCCATTTTAAAGGCTGTATGGATTAGCAAGCAGGACAAAAAAGATGGCTTTCAGTTTTGGAGAAAGGAGCAAGAACAGGTATGCTTCTTCAGCTGCATCTTGAATTAATACTAAGTTTATGAAGAAACCTGCTTTTGTTAGGTTATTGGAAGCGTAGGATATCTGAAACTGCTTAGGTTTTAGTGGAAATCTGCCTATTTATAAAATTGTCCTTCAGTGTTCTAAAACCTCTGAATTCCTATGCTGTCTGCTTCATGGTGTGATGTTCTGAAATTTTTTTTTTAAACTTAACAGTTTGAATTAAATCCCTGTGGGGAGGGTATGAAGGGAATTTCTTGTGAAAAATAAGTAAGAGATCATTCTTTTGTGCTGTTGCCACTATAGTTTCCATTTAGAACAAAGTATGGTTTTTTTCGTCTTGTTAAAAACCAAAACCAAAAAAACCCAACCAAAAAAACCAAACCACACCTGAAACTTTTATCACTTTCTTCATATGCAAGTTTGGGTGTGAAGTAATTCTGAATATCTATTTTTGTAATTGGTTATAAGGTTTCCGGATATTACTTCACAGGCAGCTAGCTGTCTGTGGCCTCAAATGATGGACATAGCGATTTTAAGTTAAGCAAACACAGAATCTTTAAGTAACAAGCACTATGGGAAGTATTTAGGTAGTTTCTTTAAACTGAAATATGAACTGTAGACTCGTAGCACTAGAAAGGACCTAGTGCTTCCCCATGTCCCAACAGGATCAGCTGTACCAGTTTCTGGTAGGGTGCTTGTCCTTTCTGTTAGGAAAGTCTCCACAGTTAGTGGCAACTTGTGAGCTCTCCAGGTAGCAGAGTACTTCTAAAGTGCTTCTTCAGTTACAACTTGAATCTTTTTGTTTGTAGTTTCAGCTCTTTTCTGTGCACTTTCTTCATTCTGGATAGATAAAGCTGATCATTCCCCTGCCTTGCAGAAGCATTTTGTATACCTCTGCAATCTAATGTTGATTCTCTGAATGTTGTTGCGCAGCTGAAGTACAGTGCCTGAGATAAGTGCAGTACTCCAGGGGAGGAAATGCCGAGCTGAGAAGCATTAGTGTGTGGCTTACTGTGGTGGCAGCCTTTTTTACAACAGCATGCTTTTGACTTGTCTTCAACTTCTGATCTGCTGTGACCTAGAGATTCCTTCCTGGCCCATTATTTCCTTTTCCTTTATGTTCCTGCTTAGGCAAGCTGTGGTCTTTTATCCCTATTTATCCCTATTCTTTTTCCTTTATAGTCCATTTTTCCATTCAGTGCAAAGTGAGTTCTGAAGCTATTCTCCAGCATATTCTGTCTTTCTCAGCTTGAAGCTCTCTTCAAATTAGGGATTAGGGCAAATGAAGAGATCTTTATGCTTGTTAGTAGGAACTACTGAAAAAATACTGGACCTATCATGCATGTAGAACTTCCTAATTTGCAGAAGAGAAGGATGTATTCATACATGGATTAATCACCAAGCAATTTTGTACTTGTCCCCATGAAGTTTTAGTTGGGCTGTGCTTTTTGTGTTGCTCTTTAGTGCTCTGAGTGTCAAATTCTTTGCAAAGACATTAATGTCTACCTCTCTGAGCCATAATTACATTAACATTTTGGACATTGAATAATACAGGTGTTGTTCACTGCTGAAAAATACTTCTGAGTTGTGATTTATGTCCGTGCTTTACCTACATGTTTAGGGACAAGAGTTTTTTTAATGCCCTAAACCTAGAAGAATTATAATTAAGTTGAAGTGTCCTTGGTCCTTAAATTTGCTATTTTTTGTCTGTAAGGCACTGTTCTTCCATAGTTGCCTATCCATTTGACATTTGCAGGTCTGCAAGGTGTCCACCAGCTGCTCAGTCTCATTAATGTGCTCTTTTTATTTCAAGCCTAGTCAATTTGAAGACATTTTACTTGGAATGCTTTGATCTGTTCCTTTCCTGTTCAAGCTGCAATGTTGGCCTTATGTAACTAGTAATTTATATTTATTACGGGGTTATTAATGGTTTTGCATAGCTAAGGTGGATGCAAAAATGCATAATGGGTTTTTTTTGGCCTTCTTTGTGTCTTTTGACCATAGCTTCACTTTTCTAATTGAGGTATTGAACCTTTTTTTGCTGATGTTGTTGTTATCCTCTGGCAATTTCAACCCACAGAGCAGTAGCTTTATCTCTTAATAGTAGCACCTAGTTACAAAAAGAGGTGCTTGTGCTGTGTGTATTTGTACTGCCTCATCTGACCTCCTTTCCACTTCCTGTATGTTTTGCTCATCTTCTTCTGTTGTCATATGTATTAACACACATCCTTGTTGCTTATGCTGTTTCATAAAGAAAATGTCAGGTCTCTGTAATGCCATTTTTTCTCCCTTCTCACTAACAGGTCATGTAAAGCTGATCTTACCAGTTGGCATTTGCTTTCCTCAAGTCTTACTGACTTTTTCATTCTTTCTTCCTGTCCCAATTATTGTAAACTGTAGTAATTGTCAGTCTCAATCGGATTAGTTTCTGTTTGGAAAGTTTCAAGTTTTTTCTTTCTTACAGTGTATTTAGATGGTTTCTTAGTGGCTTAGTGTGCAAATGCTATGAGGATGTATGCAGAAATGTGGATGTGGCTTGTGAAATAGGAATCAGTTTTAAAATAATGTCCTAAATTAAATGAAAAGCCATTTGCATCTGATAGGTGTCTATTAGTTACAGATGATAAGCTCTTTTTTTTTGTGCCTACTTTCTTTTTATCTTTTTTTTTTCTATTGTGAGCAACAGAATTGTATGAGTTTGGGTGTGTTTGTGTGCTTATATATTTGTAGATATAAGAAATAACAAGATTGGAAAGAAACTTAACTGACATGTGCCAAAACTTTTGTTGAAAGTTTTCCAAACCTTTTTCCATGTACTGAGGATCCCTGCTATCTTCACTTTCCAACTTCTGTGTGGTGAGGAGTTTTTATAGTTGCTAACATGAGACTTGTTAATCCATGTAACTTGTTGTTGATTAGCGAGTCACCTGATGGCACCAGGAGCATTGATGCAGACACCTTTTAAGACCTTGAATTGTTTCTCTGAGTTGACACATTTTTTTTAATATGGTCTGGGAATATATTGCACAACGCAATACACATTAAATTATAACATTTAAGATACAGAAGTGCACACATCTTGGTAAATTTCATTTAGTAGTTATTTCTGAAATCCTGTTAAATGTAGCTTACTGAAATTTTTCCCCATATTTCACACCCCTGTCTTAGCAAAACTTGTTTTTGTTGGATGGCATGCTACTGTTCTAATCAGGTCCAGATTGTAGTCATAGTCTTACTTGAATGTTGGTAAAGATTGAATCCTGACACTGAGCTTTGTTGTTAACTTGCATTCTGTAAACATAGATGCTCTACTTGAGACACTTTATGCTCTGATTTTTAGAAGCTGTGTTGTTTGAGGTACTTCTCAGGCTATGCAAGATCTCTGATTTCTACTACCATCTCAGTAAAGTGGCTTAGTGTGCAAATGCTGTGAGGATGTATGCAGAAATGTGAATGTGGCTTGTGAAATAGGAATCAGTTTTAAAATAATGTCCTAAATTAAATGAAAAGCCATTTGCATCTGATAGGTGTCTATCAGTTACAGATAAACTCTTTTTTTTGTGCCTACTTTCTTTTTATGTTTTTTTTTTTTTTTATCTCCACCTTGTTCTTGGGCTCAGTTGTCCAGAGTAAACTAAATTCTTAATGTTCTTAAAAGTAAGAATACAAACTGCTGGATGATTTTGTAGACTTAGACTATGCTTCTTCTAGAGCATCATAAGTACACACAGGAGTAGTCCTGTGGGAAGAGGGGGAGTTCATCCAATAGCTTATTGTTTCCACGTAAAACCTCTGCTCTCAGTGAGGTTCTCCTGGTACTTGGCTGCTTTGCTATCTGATGGATGCCTTTGGTCAGCCTATTTGACTTGTTGATGTGGTGGCCTACTAAGCTGGCCCTTTCCCTCCTCCTTATAGTGATGTTTTCTGCCTGACATGTTGGACAGATATCTCCAACCTGGCTCAAAAAAGTGTGCCTCTGCAAGCAAAGTTGGCAAGACCTCTTCTGGATTGGAGTCAGTTTCTGACTTCCTCAGCACCTCATGGAATCTAAGTAAAAGTGGAAACTTTGCTGGAAAACAACTTTAAAGCAAACTAAAGCTTTGTGTTTACTTCAGAGATTTAAATAATTCTGTTTGTACCGAATGTTAGCTTATGCATGAAAACTTAACTGTGGAATTAAAATTTGGATAAAAACACTTTCTGTTGTTGCGAGTAGTTGACCAAGATGGGCTCAAGTTAGATTAAAGGAGAAATGTGATAACTGTCCTGTTTAGCCAAGTTTAAGAAGAGTCTTGACACAGTGAAGATATGTGAAAGGAGCACTTAGAAGTCTTGACAACAGCTTCTTTGTTGCCAGTTGGCTTTGGCTCAACAGGATTTATAGCTGCAAGTGGGATGGGCAGTTGTGTACAGTGGTTCATTGAGAGCTGCACAGCAGCCTCTCTCTATTATTACAGAAAGCATTGAAATTAGACATCTGAAATGTATCCAGTCGTTTCACTTTACAGCTGAATGAAGTCCAAATCTGTAGTAGATATTTGGCAAATGTAGCTGTTGACTTGTGCATCATATGTAGCTTATGCTTGCATTATTGTGACCTTTCTGTAATTTAAACTGACGTCTAAGAGGACTCAGATAAATGTACTTTAGGTACTGAATTAAGAAAAATACTAATTTCACTTTGGAAGCTTTCTAGCATTCTGTAGTTTTATCATTCTAAGCTTTTATTCTGTTAATATTTCTGGTACTTCTTCCTCTCTCCACTCCCACTTACAATATGGTGTTGTTTTTGGTTTTGTGGTTTTGTTTTTTGGTAGCTAAAGATTTTTCATGCCAGTCTTCTGGGCTTTTAATATAATTTTATTGTGGGTGGCTTGCCTCATAACTAAAATGAGTGGTACAAATGCGAGGCAGAGGAAAAGCTGTGTTTGTTAATGATACATCATGTTAAAGATACATCATGTTAAACTGACAGTTACGCCCAAAATACAGAGATAGTTCCTCTCTCTGAAATGAACACTACCCATTGCTGCTTGTCAGATTGAATTTCAAGTATCTGTTGTGAATAAACCTTCCCACTCCATCCTATTGGTGAGAATATCAGTAATGACAGTGTTTATGATTTAAAATGGAGTTTGAAGGCCAACTTCCACAGTTTGTTGCAGGGTGGTTAAAATGGCACTAGAGAGGAGATGAATGTGGCTACTTGTGTGAGTCTTTTACTCGGGAGGCCTGTAAATTTGATTGGCTGCTGCAGTGCTAGCAGAATTACTCGATTTGAGAGCAATAGAAAGATAAGATATCCAATTACCCAAATGATTTGCAGGGTTAGCCAGCGTTGTCATGGAGATGCGAGTTGGAACAAATTAAATTTTGAGCAATAAAATAATCTTAAAGCACGTCTGGGAACAGGAAAATTTGGCAGTGGCACTTACCTGAATTGAATCTTAGCTTGACACACTGTTGTTTGACATTGATATGCTGTGGGGGCCTAAACATTTAAATGGCATGTTGCCTTTATTTTTTTCATTTTGCAGACACTGCCAAAACAGATTGTAGTGTATTAGTTTTAAATAAAGGGGCATCAATAATATATACGTATCTTGTTGCTCAATGTTGCTTCAAGAAAATCCATTGAATGATAATCTTAATAATTTAATTTAAAGTGGTTGAATATTTAAATATCGGCATTTAATTATACCTTCAACTTCAGAATTGTAAGTGACAAATTTTAGCAAGTGTTTGAGTCTTTCTGTAGTAAAGTTCTAACCCAGCATGTAGACAGCTAACCACAGTGAAATGCTTCTTTTTTTGCAATTGCTCTGTGAATATGTGTACTTTTTGCTGTCCTAGAAAATCTCAGTCACAAAAAGAATAACGGCTTCATCATTGTAAATGTACTGCTTGTTTCAATGATTCTGCTGGAAAAATGACAATACTGAATATATTTCATTTCATGGGTACTAATCTTAGCTCAAAATGTAGTATTCAACTGATTTCTGATTTGCAAAAGGGATTAAAAAAATGGTGAAGCATGTCCCATAAAGGGGGCTTTTATCCACATGTCTGTTAGACAGATGGAGATGAAAATTGGTCTGAGGTCAAGCCATTTGCAGCATTCTCATAGCCTTCAATTTTTTTCTTATCCCATGATTCAGTAATGACCAAAAGTGCAACATTGACCTTTGTTCCCCAGTGGAATACTGTGTTACATACTGTAAATGGCAGGCAGTCCATTCTGTTCTTGCAGAAGGAGTTCAGTGTTTTACTTGTCTTTCTACATGTTGAAAGTGTAAGAGCACTTAAGAATTAATTTCTAAAGCTTTTGTGAATGTGATTTAACAGTATGCGTTAAAGGCGGATTCTCCAATTCTTTTGCTTTAAAGGAGTGGATTGGGGCATGCTGGTTTTGGTGGTGCTAGAACTTTGGGTTTTCTTACTTGGTTTTAAATTGTTATTCCTAAAAGCTGTCTTCTTTCCAACCTAATGAGAGAAGTGATTCTCAGAATTGGACTGAAATAACTGAAGAAAATAAAAATGTAATGAATGAGAATACATAAGCCAGTCCTTGAGAAGTGGTAATAGAGTGCTTTCAAGTACTGATCTTTCTTAGTGATATAGGAAAATGCAGTTTGCAAAAAAGAGTTACAGGCTTCTGACTTCAAACGGACATTTTTGGTTGAGTATTTTTTTTGTAGTTAGGTCTGGACAGCTTGGAGAAATCTCAGCACTCATATTAGAGTAGTTGTCACAATACAACTGATTGTTAAATATAATATTGCAAGTTTTAATTTTTGCTTTAAATTACCATGGATGCTATGGGTAAAGTCTGTACTGGGACATATATAGTATACACTGGAGCAAAGCCAAAATTGAAACCTCTGAATCTGAAAGTTGATTAACTAATTCTCTCCAGATGAAGGCTGTGTTCCCCACTTATAAGTGGGAGTGCTGGTTTCTGTGGGTTAGTTGTTCTAGCATTAGTAGTAAAATGTTCATGGCTTTTTGGTGTGTTGAGAAATACAGTTGCAGTTTGGATACTTGTATTATACATCCTTATTTTCATCCTAGTGCAAAAAATGTGTAGTTGTTTAAGAAATTATGTTGATTTAAGTATGTTATCTTACATGGTGCTTTGGACAGTAGTGGCAGTCAAAATGCATAATACAGTGGGATAGACTACTGCAGGAGAAAACACTTCAGCACTTTTTTTAACAATGCAGAAGGGAAAAAAATAAAATGCCATATAGAAGCTCTTTCTTAACTGGTTAATAATATATCTTACTTAAATGTGTATTCTATTTAGTAACTAGTCTGGCTTCTTTGTTTTTTGCCATTAATGTTAAGAATTAGCAAGAGACAAACTTAAGTACCAACACTTGAATTTGGCAATGATTAGGTCAAAACATTTAAGTCCTTAATTAAATGGAATGGAGGCAAGAAGATTACATGAGTGAAGAAAAAAAGAATTACATGAGTGAAGAAAAAAATTCAACCTAATTTTACAAAATGCAGCTGAATTCCTTCATGTTAATTTTTAATGATACTTCAGAAAAGAGGGCTGCACTTCAGTCAGGGGTCTGACAAGCTCATCATCTGCAAATAAATCAAAAGACAATCATTACAGCAGCAAGAACCAGTGAATGATGTAGTTTTGTCATTGTTTTATGGGTCCCAGACTCATGTCCTCTATTAAAAATGAATGTATTCAAGAGGCTCTGCATTAAGAACACAAACAATTAAAAGCACTTCAGATGCTTTGCTAAGAGCTGCCATAGAGCTGGGAGGGCTTTCATAAGCAATGCGAGCATCTACAGTCTGCTTTACCATGGAGCCAAAGAACACGGGCAATTAGCCATGTTTGTCTATACTCCAGCAGCTTTATGCAAAATTTTCATTGTTTACTCATTCTTCTGACTGCTTTACATGTGTCAAGATCAGTGGTTAGATAATAACTATACTATATTGGGTGGCCTCTAGAAGTAACTGGTACCTTTCTTTTAAGACTTTCAAATATATGAGCCCCAAATGTGGAATATTTAGCTCACTCTAATGCCACCAATTACTGATGTCTAGTCCTTATTAATGAAGCTCTCTTAGACTCCTCCAGAAAAGGTTTTTGCTTTCAAGAGTTGATTTATATATACACACATGTGTGTACATATATACTCAAAGATATTTTACTTGGATAGTTGAACAGACATTACCTTTTGAACAGGCAGATTTGTACTTAAAGCAATGAAAGTTCCCATTTCTCAATTCTGCAAATAACCTCTTGCAACTCTGGATTGGAAGGATTAGTTGAATTGTGCATTAAAATCTTAATTGAGAACAAAATTATTTTTTAAGTGTTTGTGACTAAGAATAGTTTTTACTAAACATATGAGGACAGCAAACAGGAGATGTATGAACTACCAAATTAAATAAATGATTTAAAGTACTTTTAAAAATTATGTATGGGAAATAGGCTAGTTGGCAAAGTATCTTTTAAAATATAAGGCTTTGGCTTCAAAATATGAATGCTCTTTGATTGCTGTTCATTTTAAAAGTCTCTTAATTTGCACTTATAGCAGTAGTGACAGATATCAGACTTCTGGCATGCATGTTTTATGGATATGTGTATGGATATTAAGGATGCTGTTCATATATGGTCAGCCGTGATGTCCTGCTTTGGTAAAGACAAACTCTGAAGGATCCTTTTTTTTCAGTTCCTATATAAAGTCAGTTATGATAGTACAGAGACAATAATTTTAAAATAGGAAAAAGGGAAAGTTGATTATGCCCCTGTTTTCAATAAATGCAAATTCAAAGTCTAGTTGACCTTCATTGGGACTGGTAGTTATTGCATGATGTTGTGTTCTCTTGTCTTATTGTGTGCTGTCTTGTAAGCTAAATTATTACAGTGAAGCTCAGATACGTAGAAGAAAGCCTAATAGCATGAACAACTTGCACGTTATAGACGCTACTGAAAATATTTTTTTTTTTCTTGCAGCTACAGTGAGGATATGTATCTCAATATTACAGAATAGGGAGATTTATGTGTAGGTCATACAGGCCAAGGAACCTTTCAGTGGAAACCAAATTATTTCATTTTACTTCTTTCTTTCCCCTCTTATGTCATACTATGATTTAGCGTGGCTTCTGTCTTGAAAACAAAGGTAAGCCCATTGTTCTAGGGCATTTAACTTCTTGGACCCTAAACATCTTAGTTTAACATCAGAGAATTAGATTTGTGAGGTAAAAGACTTTCCATATCTGATATGCCTTACTTTCTAGAGAGACATGCTAGCTATGTGAAAAAATGCCCTGTAGTACATAAATCCTCAAAATTGTGTTTTCTTGCTTTCCCCGCCCCCCCCCCCCCCCCTTTCTTATTGACAGACGCTAGAAATACCAATGGATTTGGCAATAGTTAAGTCTCATAAGTTGTAAGAGTTAACTGAACTTCCTTGTATTGCCTTTGCTGATATGTGAACAGTGTGGGTCCTAAAGGCCACACACAGAATGATGTGTATTTTATGGTTATCACCCAAACATAAAAGAACCAGACTGCTGCAAAAGTTTCTGAGATCCTAGTTGCTTGTTGCTGTGTATGCTTATGCCCCTTGTTGCAGGGGCAGAGGGGTTTACTGTAAAGCATCAGTCATTTCATTGCCCTTATAGTAGGGGAACTTTTTTGTCCTACGAAGAAATCATTCCAGAACTGTTTTGGAGACTCTTGGCTCTGTAAAATTTTAGAGTGGATGTTTTAAACCACCAAATTTTGGTCAGGTGTAATACTTCCGTTTACATCAGAGAGACCTGGTTATTTTACAAGTATCAGTTCTATCAAGTATTTCCTCAGTGTCTGTCAGAGTTGTTAAAGCTTGCCATATGTCTCCTGAGACACAAAAGATCAGAGGGTGGCTTTTGTATCCTGATTTTTCCTTGACTGATGTACAGAGATTAGCATGTTGCAGTGTCTTCCTAAAACATTGAATCGTGGGAAGGCTTGGCAGTTGAATTAGCAGTTTTCATCTGATTTCTTTCAAAGAGTTTATCTTTTCTTAGGTTTATGTATGTAATTCCATGGAAGGCTTTCTGATTCTCATCAGCAAAGGAGAAAAACAAACAAACAAACAACTGTACAACACTAAGAATAAACTCCCCAAGAAGTATCAGTATGCCTAATGATGTGACAGAGACTGACAAGAGCTGTTCAGAGTGTTTTGTGTTTTCATCTATATGTTAATCTTGGTTTTGTGCAACTGTGCTACAGTGACTGCAGAAGATGTCTCTAAGGAAAACTGTAGGAGCTGTGCAAGTTTCTCGAGGGTTAATTATAATAGTGGGTCTGAATGGTGGATAGATACATAGGGTAGAAAAGCTGTAAGCACAGGTAAGACTACATAATGAGAGAAAAAGATCCCTGTACAACACCTGAAATCTTGTGTTCAAGTTGGTGTGCCAAAACTGGGAGCTAAAGAAGTGGGAGATACATAAAGCTGTCAAAAAGTGGAACTCCAACACTCTCCTGCTGACTTGTCTGATGGTTTCAGAGAAGGGTTGTTCTGTTCTCTGCTGGATCCTAGCCTTATTGTTCTCCTGTTACTCATGGTTTCACTAATTTGCTGTTACTGACTACCCGTTTTCTGATCCAGTTCTTTCCCTTGTCTGCATTACTTAAAGTCTCTGAATATGGATTTTTTAGAAATCTTTTGCCTCCATTCTGTCTTGCCTCTGTTTCGGTATTTCTTTTGTGCTCCCAATGGTGTGTTTCTGTCAGTAAAACTAATTTTACCTTCTAATAGGCAGATAAAATTGATAATGAAAGAAACATTTTTTCTCTATGCCTGTCACCTTCATGTTATGCTACTTGATGATTTGAGTAATAATAAATGTATCTTTTAAAAGGATTTATTTTGGAGTTAATGGTTTTCAAGAATGCCTTACCTGTTAATGAGCGATGTACGAGGACCAGATTTTTCCTTAATGTGTATACAGACTAGGTGCTTTAGACATGGCAGATGTTCTAGGGCAGCTAACTAAATCTGTCCTCATAAGGGCTTACATATTAACTATCTATATTTGCAGTAGTATTAGGATGTGGATTTTTTGTTAGTTTCTTTACTGTGGGAACTTAATGTAATTCTGTATATCAGTTGATATACAGCACCAAACCTAAAACAGTTTTAATCACAATACTTTTCCTCTATAGACAGAAATCGCCAAGAGATTGAATACAATTTGTGCACAAGTCATCCCATTTTTGTCTCAGGAAGTAAGTAAAACTGTTCAGCTGTTAAAGTGCAATTATGTTGCTTTTCTGTTTGCAAATTAGCTAGCTTTAAGATGTTAATTTTATCACAATACACATGTGTAAGGAACATCTGTTACAGCTGAAGTATACAAACCCCTTGCTAATTTGGTCTAACAAATCTGAGTTCAAATTAGTGACAGTGGTTCAGCCTCATTCATTGCCTGTGAAGAGTCAGAATCTCTAAAATATTACCAATGCAACAAAATACTTTAATTTCTAATAATGGTGATTAATTATTAGTTATTCTGTTGTCAAATACAAATCTAGTAAAGTAAGGATGCAGGTGTTTTCTACATAGCTTATATCATTTTAAATGTAAAAGGTGAGTAGTTAGCTCAGATGCAAAACTCTGTTTAAGGTTACAAACCTTTATCTGGTTTTAATGGGCAAGATGGTCTTACATTTTGAAGTCTGCTAGTTTGGATATGCCTTTTCAATCTGCAGTTTTCAAAGAGTATTTGTAATTCCTGTTGAGTTCAATGAAGTACTTGTTTTCCCTGTTTGAAATTTCAGTAGGTTTTGCTGTGTGTGAGTGTAGAGTATATAAAAGTTAAAATTGTCAGTAATGTGAATTTGACATTATTGTTAGAAACTGATTATTCATTTGCCAGCAAATTAATGTTGAAGTGGCATGTAGCAGATGAGCTGGCTCTTGGCTGCTTCTGAATAGTGCTGCAGAGCACTCTTACCTTTTACTTGAAAGATCCTTGCAATAGGTAGCCAGAGCTTCTGCAGACAAACTGGTCATTCATCTGTTTGTAATGTTGGTTTGATTTAGTGCAGTCAATATTTTAATGCAAATTAATCCCTATACCCCTTTTTCTTTTAATAGCATCAGCAGCAAGTGGCCCAAGCTGTAGAACGTGCCAAACAAGTGACCATGGCTGAACTGAATGCCATCATCGGGGTACGTGGCCTTCCAGGTCTACCTCCTACAGTGTGTATAACTTGCTTTCATATATTTCTGCTTTTCTATTTTTAAAATGAGCTTAATGTTTTGATATATAACACTGTTTTGATGCCCAGTGCTGCTGAAGTGCTTGTCTTGCTTCACACAGATTTAGCAGAGATAAAAATAATAGTTTATTTTGTTATAACATAATTTTGTGCATAAACACTGTGTGGAACAAAACTTCCTGCAAGAAATATAATGATTATCAGAGCTGCGGATTTGTACATATTGTATGTCAGTTGATCTCGTTACCTTTGCCTCATACTTTTTGTGACACTTAAGTTCTTGGAACCTGTACAACTATTCATTGTTCTTTCTTTCCCTTTCTTGTGAATCTTTCATGAATTTTAAATTAGCAAGCTACTGAAAAGAAACTTCACTTGCCTTTGAAGTAGTATTAATTGTCTGACACAGTGTTCTAATAGCCTTTCACCAAGTATGTAGCTCTAAATATGCTGAAATAAGTTAATACTATTTGCCTGTGACTGCTTGTCAATCACAAGTCATTTGCTTTGTATTAACGAACTTTCTGAACCATACATTCCTTCCCCTACATGAGTTCATTTCCCCGGCCACTAAGTCTAGAATATTTCTCCTGTTTTCTGCCCTTCCAGACTAAGTGAAAGAAATAGCCGAAACAAAAACCAGTCTTTTCTGATTTTATTCATATGTGAGTGCCTTGAGCGGATTCAAATTACTCATTTATCAATTTATGTTAATTGGTTGTGAGAAGATGCCCTGCTGGTCTTTATAGTTCTCTCAGACACTTTGTAATGATAATTAGACATGCTGCTGTACGGATTAACAGTGCCATAGTCCAATGACGTCTACAGACAATGGAACCAGTTAATCCATCTGTGCTTAAAATTACATCCCAACTGGAGATGGAAAAAAAAAATAGGAGTGAGGGAGGATTAAAAGAATGAGCCTCAGCTTGAAAACTCCTCTTTCATCAGTTTCTCAATTGCAGATCTGCAGTTGGCTTGCCTGTGGTAGGCGATTGGCAGTCAATTAGGTGAAATAAACTGGGAGGGTGACCTTCATTTCCTTTTAATAGCTTTTCCTCTCTGAAATGGGGATCTTCGGTGGATTTTCAGCTTAAATTTTATTCAAGCTGCTTTATTACACTTGACAGATTAGCTTTGCATAAACATAACCCCCCTTCAAATCTGCTGGTTTTTCCCTTCATATGAAATTTTGACTGTTACTTAGTTGATTTGCTAATCACATCTTAGAAACCCACACAATTACATCTGTATTTGTCACAATCTCCTCTATGCTTTACTTGTGTAATGAATTATTTTTTGAATACCTGGTTTCATCTTTGAAATACAGCGCATGTGCATTTTTGGCATTTGATTAACAAAGATTAGAGAACTAATTGTTCTTGCATTCTTTTTAAAAGTTGTTACTTTTTAGGATGAAAATGGAAAACTCTTTTTAACAAACCAGCTTTAAAGTGTATCTTATTCAGTAAATGGAAAAGTGTGTTAAAATGTATTAATACATTCCTGCTGGACTTGGCGAAACTGGTTGAGGATAAGTAGCACATTCTGTCTCAAGCATGTCGTGTATCTTTTTTTTAAAGTTTGTGCAGTATAGTGTGTCAAAAGCAATAGGATCTACAAGACCACATGCAATTAAGAACTTTTTTTGTGTGGAAGGTAAAAAGCTTTTTGGAAGGAAGAATAGAAGCTGCCTCCTTTTATTTTAACTTATTTCAGATATACCAGAAGAGATCATTTCCCATGTTTTCTGAAAGAGTTCTGAATGGTGCCACACAAATCCAACAGTGTGAATGAGGAAATGAATGTGTTGGGCCATGTAAATGCATGCATATACATAATGTTAAAATTAGATGTATGTCACAGCGATCTTTTACAGTCTTATGTGGTCAGTAATTATCTTGTGCTGAACAGTAAGTTTCATACTCTGACATATGCTTGATATAGTTCGAAGGGGATGGTATGCATCCTGGAAAATCTGAATGGCATAAAATTGGGTTGACAATTCAGTGGACCTTTGCTTCCCCTCACTGAGCACGCAGCATGTCAAGCCCTCTCCCCAGAGGGGGGACACATCAGAAGCCTGTCTGTTGCTACAAGCGGCAGCTGCACTGAGAGTGAGCACAGTTCAGTTTGATAGCAGCTGTCAGTATTGTTCTGGGACCTGACTTAGTGTGAAGAACAATGGAAGGGCCATGCTGTTAGAGGCCAGTGTCTTTCAAGATAAGAAAAGAAATAGTAATTTAACGGTGTAGACATGTATTATGAGCAAGAAAGATCGTGGAACTTCTTTTCAGAATGCAAACAGGCTGGAGCAATCTGTAGCAGTAGAAGATGCAGTTAAAGTACCCCCTGGCATCATACTACCAAGGATTTTTATGTACAGTAAAATTTGAGGATAGGAGGAAAGTTTCATTTTCCTAGCTGATAGTCCAATTGAGGAGTTTCTCTTGATTAGATAAAATCTGTATTTCTGTCAGGGTTTGACTCCTTTCCCTCCTTCCTTTCTGCCTTTATGCCATTGCTTCCTGACACCAGATGATTCAAGAGTTTACTAGTTGCCTGAATTAGAGCAATTCCTGTTTCTGCTGGGCCATCTATGAATTCTGGAAGGGAAGTAAGCTTTTAATTAGCAGCAATAACTTTTTGAAATACAAGGTGATTTTGAACTATCTTTATTTTATACTTTCATTTCCAGTTGAAAAGGTGGAAGCTTGTTGGAGGACAGACTGTGAGGGTAGGGACTTGGTCTCACAGAAAAGAGGTTTTCCAGATAATTTACCTGGAAAGTCCAAGGCAAGATTTTGGAATCAGTGTGCCTTCAGCCCATGCACAAAAGAATGGATTGACGCATTTTTTAAAAATGGTACTGTGGTTGAACTCAGAGAGCTTGGAAACAGTGGTAATCTCCTGTGCTGATTAAAATTCTTATTTTAGGAAAAAACTGTAGATGATACTTGGTTATTAACAGTCATGTGTAGCCTTATGTTTTTCTTGTATATCCTTGAAGGCATTAATTTCTAATTACAGGGTAACAGCGTAGCTAAACAACCTTCTTTACAAGTTTTTAAAATAACAATGTTTAGTATTTGTTATACTAGAGTTCAGTGGAGTCACAATTTTATTAAGTAAATAGTAAAACAAACCTTTACTTAAAAGTGTACCTCTTAGCTCCTTGGCACAGCTTCAACTCCAAGCAGTGTCCACAACTGGGATTAAAGGATAAGCCAAATCATAATATGAAAGCATTTGGTAGGTTATAATTTTTTAACTTAAAGGTTTTTTAGTTCATGGTTTTTAGGTTTTTTTGAGAGATATCATCTGGCTGGAAAAATCAAAGGTACTCAAAGTTCATGCTAGGAAGTATAAGGGACAGTTAAATTTGTCTGTCTAGATGTAAACAATGCCAAATTTCAAAATCTGTTAGATTTACTTTCTAATCAATAACTAGGTAGTTTTATGAGTGGAATATGCAAATACATTAATGGAAAATATAAGCAACAAACCGGAATCTCTTTTTTAGTATTGCATTTTAGATGCATGATTTTAGTGTACTATGAGTAGTTAGGTGTGTCTTATTTTTGCTTTTGAAATGGGTGGCAAATGGCTCTCTAAAATATGTATCTTTTGGATTAATGGTACTCTTGAGACAGATTGAGTTGTAGGCCTCTGAGAGGCCTCTCCACTGTTGCAAGAGGTGATTGGCTAAAGGATTAGCAAAATGTGGGATTGTTTTTTCTCTCCTGCCTGTGGTTTCCAGCTATTTCTGGGATTGTAGTGTATGAAGCTCAACAAAATGAGGGTAACCTCTTGAGGGTTTATTCTTATGAGCGTGTAGTTAATCCTTAGAAAGCCTATAAATAACTAGGCTGTATGTTTCATTATGAAATAGAAATGCAGACTAGACCAGAAACGAATGCAGAACTTTGTGCAAGAGAAGAGCTAAGCAGCTGTAGTATTACTTTAGATCCTCCTTGGCTATAATCTGTATTATGTGCTGAGGGAGGGAAAATTGCCTAGTTTTTTTTTAATTAATTTAATAAAATGAGATGTAGTGAGCATGAGAAACTGTCTTCACTTCTAACATAAACTAGCTAACCCAAAGTCTAAATTACTGGATAAACTCTGGCAGTAGGAACTTTTGTGTGGCAACATCTTCATATTTTTTGTTATTCTTCACATTTTTGTCCAAACCTGAAGTTACATAGCTGCAACTGCAGATGGAGAGAGAAGGCAGATTCTGATGAGTTGAGTATGTGAGGTAACAATACTGAGTTGGTAATACTTTCTAGATTACTGTCTACTGAGCAACTGAGCAGGAGTTAGGGACTGTACATGTTGAAATGGTGTTGAGATGTAAGTCAGTCTGTTCTGCATATTGACTGAGGTGCAGTAGGGACTGGCAAGATTAGAAAAACCTGTGTGGCTGGTGGAATAGTAAGCAGAAGACCAGGAAAGTTAATGGAGAATATGATTTCAGGAAGGGTTAGATAGAAGTAGAGGAAAATAATGTGCCGTGAAGTGGTGATTCCTTTTTGTGTGTGTGAACTTGGCTCCAAATGGTTTTGTTAAACAGACTGGTTCAGAAAGATCAGTTTTGGTGGAATGGAAAGGGCTAAATTTGGGTTAAAATGCTGGAATAGTACAGTTCAAGGCAAGGATTTGCTGCAGGTGTGGTCAGTGAGCTTTAATAAATGGAATGTGGAAAATCTACCAGAAAGTCAAATGGGTGTTAGTACTGGTTTGCTTTTGAAGGTGGCTGAGGCAGTGGAAAATCAATACATAGATACAAAAAAAGTAATCGGTACAGGATGGGTCTTTTAATCTCAGAGGAGAAGATTACTTCCTCAAGAGAGTGATTCAGAGCACCTCTGTTGATTAAAGCATGTATGGACACAACAACTTGCCATGTCTGAGGATAGATTTTGTGAATGTTCACTTTTTCCCCAAGTTACCAATGAAGCAGAAGAGACAAGCTGAAAAGATGAGCATATGTTCCCTTACAAATGTCTTTTTTTTAATTCATACTTTAAGGGAGACAAGTATGGGAATTGGGGTAGGTGAAGAGTCACGTAGGCCAAGATAAAAATGTGGGACCACCAGTGCTCGTGTTGAAAGAAGTATATCATAGGTTTTGAAGAGGAAGGAGCTGGACAGGAGGAATGAATCAGTTGGCCCAAAAAAATGAGAAACTCAGCTGGGATTACACGGGTCAAAATCAGGACGAAGCAAAGCATGGAGCTATGCTGCAACCCAAACAGGGATACAGAAAGGTGTTGGGAGTTTATATATTGAATGATGTAGGGGTGTAAGTTACTTAGCCGTAGAAGACAGAAATGCAGAGGATGAAACATACAGATCTAAAAGAAACTAAGACCTAGTTTTGAGAAGCAAACACTGATACACTGAGGTCAGTTACCTGTCAGTGTGCTGATAGGAATGGTGAGGAATGCACAGGCAAAATATACATGTAACTGAGTGACTGTGACAAAAAGTAGAGTCATTGGGAGTAGGAAAGTGCAGAGATGCTGGAGGAAGATATAGGAGGATGTGAGTACTGTAAATATTAAACATTGGAAATGTGTGAGAAAACAGCAACCCACTGTTTTTCATGGGGGAAGAGCAAGGCAAATTGTTGTTTATGGGCGCTGTGTGAGAGGACAGGAAAAGAATGGAGAGAAAGTTGCTTTCCTTGGTTTTGAACAGTATTCTTTTTAAAAATACTTGCTGATTTAGCAAAGTTGCTGTCTTGTTTAACTTTTAATTTCCAGAAAACATCAACTAGTGTTTTTAAAATTTACTACCCAGGTGAGGCGCTTCAAACTGAACACTTACAAACAATAGTATTGAGGTAGTAAAGGCAAGGATTAGCAAAAATGGATTACTTGAACATGTGTTCAGAAATTATCATAGTTTGACAGGCAGAAGGTGTTACAGAATATACAGGAAATTTCTAAGAATCGATCTGTGACTTGGAACAGTAAAAATCAATGTAATGCTTTTCTTATGATTGCAATATCTTTCATTCTTTGATATATCTTAAATTTTTATTTATTTATTTTCTTTAGTTAATAGTAGCTGGAATGAAAAGGTGATAATCATGATTTAAATACTGTGCTGTACTTCTGGATTTTAATTTACCAAAAAGCCTTTTGGCTTCATTATTACTATCTTTATGTTCACCAAGTCTGGAGTCTAATAGAGCCTGGAAGGAAAATAAATACCTTTCAAGATAATCATATGCTAGTAATAAAATCCCCTAGACTAATAACTTTTAAGTCATTTCTAAATTGGTGCATGCTTGAACTAGTTGTTTTTGGCTGTTGTGGCAGCAGGAACAAGCTTTTGAAGTGTCATTGGATGGCAGCAGCATGCTAACAGTAGCTAAAAAGCCAAATAGGCAAATTTGAGGTTAGAAGGTGAGTAATAGCAGGAATTGATGGTTCCCTCAGAAAAAAAAATTGTGCTGGCAGCTTCTGCAAACTAGAAGCAGTGTGTGCTGACAGCTTCATTCTAGAGACCTAAGGCTAGCATCTCAGTCGTCAGAGAAAGCAATATGTCCTTGTCTAAAATTAAAGGAAGGCTTTGTTCTTGAACTGACAATGACAGTGTTCAGAAGATTGTAACTGATTTTAGAAAAACAGCCTTTCTTGTCTGGACTAAGAGAATTTAAGATTGTCTTCTGTAGGATTTAGAATGTGGTTTTGAATTAGTTACTTTCCTTTATTTAAAGTCTGGGAAATCCTTTTATGTTTTCCTGCATAAGGAACACTTTTTCTACTTTGACTGTCCCTCAACTCCTTCCTTCCCTGTGGTATCTGTCCCTTGTAAAGGCTTCTCTGGTTCCCTTCTTGCTGAGTCTTTCTTACGCAGTAAGAAACTTCTTTCTGTAACTTCAGCTTTGCTCTTTGTCTCCTATTTCTTCAGAATTTAGCCTAACAAAATCCACCCAACGTAAGGAAAAAAGTTACCATTATTAATACAGGGAACCTTAGAGCTTCTGACTTGTTTCTGTTTTGTTCTTGCTATAAACTCCATGAGACACAAATTGTTCTTAAGCCAGGCCTATAATACATATTTTCAGCAGGATAGCTATCAGTGAAAAAGTTACATATAGAAACACACAGAACGACTTTTGTATATTTATATATATGTGTAAAAAATCTCACTATGTAATGTATACAGAATAAATAGTAAGTGTGTGACTGTAGTAATGATATCTACACGATACATATCTTAATGCGTGATGTATAAAATGTTATATATGTGTGTGTGTACATAGAAGGTTGTGCCAGCGAAAGGGCTTTAGTTCTTGGGCTACTTACTTGCTGTGTTGCCATCAGAGATGCAGATATAAACATTAACCATGCTTCAATGGATCTGAACTTGGTACAAGCTACTAAGTTTTAGGTTGATTGACAGTGTCTAAAAGCATGGAGGAGGGAGGAAAACTCTTGTGTTGGCAAAAGCCCTTATGTGGATGAAGCTAGACCAGCGGAGTGCTAATGCACCTTGGGGAGACGATGTCACTGAGCTGGAAGAATTCCATCTGCTGGTAATACCCTGTGTCCTTACTTTAGGGCTCTGCTGCTGTGGGATGATCTGCAGAGGCTCAACAGCACAGCTAGGCTGCAAGTGCTAGATCTGCTCTTGTGAAGGTGCCAGTCATGCTGGCAAGTACTATATAATTATTTTCTTTATGTCAATGGGATGTTAAAAATCATACCATTTAAACAGTTATCACTAAACTTTTGCTGAGTTGCTGGTTCCTTTAGAGGAAAAACTGCTAATATGCTCATTCACTGAGTGTGTCAACAAATCATTTGGGTGGGGTCACCCACTTCTGTCATTATTGTTTATAGGAGTGGACTTCATGAAGAGCCTTGAAATGTAATGTCTTTTTATATTTCTAATTCTGGTGCCTGGGTATGCCCTCCAAAATGCCAGAAGGAAGGGTGGAGAAGCCTATCTGTTTTAAGTGAGACAAGAAGGCACAGCAAAGATAAGAGCTGCTGTTCAGCATAGTGCTTAGAAAAAGATTTCTCCCTTGTAGTCTGTGTATCTGCAAACTGTAGTGGGGATGTGGGAACTAATGAATGGTTAATAAGCTACTCTTGGAAATTATTTTTACATTTGCTATTCACATTACTCTGGGTAGCACTGAAGATCTGTATCTCAGTTCTATAGGTACAGAGCTAGATAGAGTATTAATATTAAAAATGGGGTCTTGTGATTCAACAACAGTATTATACTTGTAAATAGGCTGGCACTAGTTATGTAATTCAAACTGAGAGAAAACCAACCCTTTCTCATGTTGAGACACTTCATTTTCTTTGTTTAAAAGAAAATCCCCATGAACTACAGAACATAATCTAAAATACGGGATAAAAATATATTCAGTATTTCTATATCTTATGTAATGACTTTGAGGAGCTTTCAAAATGTTTTTTTACTGCAGTAATTAAAAAATTAATACCGAGTTTTGCTAGGCAGTTCCAGGCTTCAGTATAGATGCTTTGACCCTTGCTGGCTGTCTCAGTTGCATTCTGTGGTCTCTTTGGAGGTGATCCTCCTATGCCACCAGGTTGCTGGTCCCACATCAAAATCTGTCATCTTCCTGTGTTGTGATTTTTCATGGCATTGGATTCTATCTTGAACTACAATACCAATCAATAAATACGTTTTTGTTTCAGAGAAGTTAGCATGACATCTTCAAGACTGCAGCTAGTTTTCTTTCTTTAGGCAGAAATGAACTTTTATCCTTATAGAGCAAGTATATGGAGAATTATGTTTGTAAGTGTTTATGCTAACTTTTCTTACTCTAGAAAGATTAAAGAATGTAATTTAATCTCTGACGCAAGGAAAAAAACAACAAAACAGTCTCTAGAGATGGCCAGCTTTAGTATTCTGTGACCAAACTGTGTAGCATAAATCTGTAGAATAAAGACGTCTTGCATTGAAACAGGTATGCGTCATTGTAAAAGTGTAGTGAGAGCACTGGAGCCTGAATTGGTCTTTTTATTTATTATTATTTTTATTACTATTTATTTATTGGTCTTTATGAGCCAGTTGAAATCATCATTGCTTCTATTTTGAGGTTTCTGAAGAGTGAAGAGGAGACAAGACTTTTTTCTGAAAGGAAGATCCCATAGCACAGGACTAAAAGTGAATTCTGAAAAACAGGCACATAACACAGAGAGGATGCAATCGAGTTATTAAATGGAAATGGAGTTAAGAAAGGAGAAAATATAGTATTCTACTGGAGAACCATAAACTTCATGTTTTGCAGTAGATTCATGGAGTACTTGGGACATGCTGAGGGTCTTGTATCTGATTTAGGTGTTTTTTAATTGCTAAAGTGAAAGAAGGGCTTAGTTTGTCAGTGTTCTTAAAATCACTGTATCAGTGGAGTGGGGAAATCAGCCTTATTTCAGTTACAGTAGAGATGAAATTAATTTGTGAGAAAAGGATGCTGGGGACTGTGTGTGTGGGAGAGATGCCTTTATCTCAGTATAGTATCAATTTTCGGGTTTATATGAGGCAATTTATGCAACCCCTTAGTCCTTCAGAAAAGTTGATGTGCAATTGAGACTTACTAGTGTGGTTCATGTTTTTTAAACAAGTGGAAAAAGGAACTGTGAAAAATTTGGAAGAACCTTCTGTTCAGAAATTTAATACTAGTTTAAAACAGATTCTCATGATAGAAAACAATAACAGAACAAACAAGATAACGTTTTCATCTTCTGACTTTGATATTTGCTTTCTGACATTGTTTACAGAGTAAAAAGTTTCAGGCATTTTTTTATTATTCATTTTTGTTTTGTTTTGTTTTGATTTGTTTTATTTTGGTTTTGTGGGAATGAAGAACAAATAAAACCTAAAGATGCCATCTGATGCATGTCCTATAATAAACCATGAAAAAATAACAGGATTTTTCCATGAGTTAGTTGGGTTTTTAAATAAGGCCACTGCTTCACAAATTTTTAATGTATGAAATACATGGCTTTGGATGGCTTTTCCTAGTACTGTCCTTATAGGGACTTAAATCTGTAGTACATAGAAAATGACATTTCACATGGTTTATATACAGAAGAGGTTTGCTGAAGACCATTTCTTTGTTCTGGAGGTACATTCTCTTCCTGTACCCAAGGCACCATGGCTTGCTCACACAATAGTTTTCCAACAAATTCTACAAAACTACCAAAGATCCATTCTCAGCTCATTAGATAGAGATGCAGTGGTCGCTACTTACAAGTTTGTTTACTGAGGTGTAGTGTAGCTTCCTATCTATCAGAATAAAATATGAGCATTTAAAGGATGTTAAGAAGAAAATGAAGGCATAAATGAAGAAAAAGAGACATGTTTCAAAAGAAATTATGTAGTAATTAAGTAAGTAAGGTTGTAGTAGATAGCTCATTTTAAAAAAACAAGCAGGTCTACCTAGAGCCGGTTCTGTCAGGACCATGTCTGTATGGCTTTTGATTATCTCCAGGACTGGAGACTTCACAGTATCACTGGGCAGCCTGTGACCTATTGGGATCTGTCACCACCACAGTAAAAAAATGTTTTCTGATATTTGGGAGGAACTTTCATTTTCTGTTTGTGTCCACTGCCTCTTTCCCTGACATTGGGCCATCCAAATATGGGCCACAAAGGTGGTGAGGAGACTGGAACATCTTGCATGTGAGGACAGGCTGAGAGAGTAGGGACTGTTTAACCTTGTCTAGACTGACTGTTGGATGCTTTCCAGTATGTCTCATGTCCAGGGAGCCCAAAATCCAGTATTCCCAGACACCAGTATTCTGGGTGTGTCCTCAACAGTGATAACAAGAGGTGGAAGGATCACCTCACTTGACCTGCTGGCAATACTTTGATGTAGTCCAGAATGCCATTCACCTGCTTTCTCACAAAGGCACATTGCTGTCTCATACTCAACTTTGAGTCTGCCTAGATTCCCAAGTTCCTTTATTCATAGCTGCTTTCCAGCTAGGTGGCCCTAGCACAGGTCAGCCACTCATCCCAGTTCTATGTCATCAGCAAAAGAAAGCAAGCTTGGAGCTTGATTTTGCAGATTGCTAGTATAGTACTGAAGATTAAGGTCCAAATTGGTAAGAAAGAAGTGTCTTGCAGGGACTGCTAACATTCTTTATGTGATTGTTATATTACCCAGGAAGAAAAGAAACAAACTAAAAAATATCCAAACGCAATGAAGAGGGAAATGCAGCTTCTGATGCTGTAGCTAGTTTAGAAAATGAAATAGTAAATGATCCACATTGGATAGTTGTTTGACCTACCATAGAATGGCCTGGATTGGAAGCAGCCTACAGAACCCAAGTCCAAGCCCCTTGCCATTGGCAAGGGAACCTTTTACTAGATACAGCTTTCCAGCCACTTCGGGGATGGGGCAACCACAGCTTGTCTCTGCAGCCTGTTCGGTGGCTCACCATCCACACTGTAAAATTCTTCATTATGTCCAGCCTTAATTTTCCCTCTCTCAACTTAAATTCATTACTCTTGGCTTGTTGCTGCAGGCCCTGGTAAAATGTCTCTCACCATCTTTCTTACAGGCCTACATTATAAGCTCAAATATTGCAGTGAGGTCTCCATGGACTTTTCCCTTCTCCAGGTTGAATAACCCCAACTCTCAGGCCTTCTTAGTAGGAGAGGGGCTCCAGCCCTCTCTGATCATTTTTGTGGCCGCCCTCTGGACCTGCTCTAGGTCTTTGTCTTTGCTGCACTGTGGACCCCAGAAATGAATGCAGTATGCCAGACAGGGGTTTTATAACAGCAAATATAGGGGGAGAATCACCTCCCTCGACCTGCTGGCCACACTCTTGTGCAGTCCAGGATACAGACGGCTATCTGGATTACAAGTGCACCTTGCTGGTGCATATCTAAGTTTTTTATCCTCTGTTTATCTAAGTTTTTTATCCTCTAATACCCCCAAGTACTTTGTAGAGCTGCTTTCAATCTCCTCATACCACAGCCTGTATTGATACTGGGGGTTGCCTTAACCCATGTGCAAGAAACCTTACACTTGACCTTGTTGAACCTTCTGAGGTTGGCATAGGCCTCCCTTCCAGTGAATCAACTGTACTACTTGGTGTCATCTGCAAACTTGCTAAAGGTGCACTCAGTCCCAATAGGTATGTCATTGATAATTGCAGAAGTTGACATAAAATGGTGCTCTTTACATTTCTGGTCTCTAAAGGAATTCTCTGATTGACAGTTGCTTTTTTTTCTTGGAACATGTCTATTGAGTTTGGGGGGAATCTGTTCATAGTATTACTGGTGCTAGAATTGATAAGGTTTTTGAAAACTTTCTGCTCTCAAATGTTTATTTCTAAGGGCACAAGAGAAGACAGCTGTTCTAGTTTGGGACAAGTTACCTTTTTTCCATTTTTGATGTACGAGCACATCTGATTTTTAATTCAGTTCTTTTCAACAGATACTGAGTAGTGCATCATATACGTCTTCAAGAACAGAAGAATGCTCTGTTTAAACCTAGGAATTAAAAACCAGATTTTTAAGCAAGCCATAGGTGTTTATGACCTCACAGAGGTACTTTAAAGAGGAAAGTGGGATTGTTGATGCTCATACTCTGTTGTGAACAGCAAGAAGCCTAAAGGAGACATTGTCATTGTTTACATATAGGAAATCTGTTTCACAGAGATTTACTAACTGGCAGAGATTTAAAATTAATGTCCAATTTTAAGTCCCAGTTAAAGATCTTTTTATAGCTGGAACTTGCCTAGGATGTTGAAGGTGAATAACTGTACTACCTCTAAAATGGTTAGGAGTTGCTTGCTCAGATAAATGTTTTTCATGTGTTGATTTTTTTTCCTTTTCTCCCTTTGTAAATATGAAGAACCTGTGTTTTTGCAACAAAATGGTAGGTGAACTACTGCTGTTGTAAGAATCACTGCTATAGCTAATTATCTCAGTTCAGCTGCTTATGTATGCATCATTGCACTCTTCTCTAACTTCCCACTTCCCTCTGAAAGTGGACACAGCCCGTGCTCTGCAAGTAATGATCGTAATTGGTAGTAAGACAGACCTGTTACTCATCTTTTTTGAGCACATTTCTTATGGCAGGTGTCTAGTTTTTAATTAACTGCTAATGAACATGCCTAGTAGACCATGATACTGCTGCCAGCTTACTCCATCTCACTGCTGTTAAGCTCTTAAAAGGTGACAGAGCAGGCATTAATGTCTTTGAAGTGATAGGAAAGTGATTATATGCATAATATAATTATTTCTAGGATCTGCTATGGCAAATGTCTGGTTACTAAATACATCTGGTGAGTGCTGCTGTTATCCGTCTCCCTGGTCTAGTTTCTTCCTTTGTGTGCAGCACATACTCCCCTTTCCCCTTCTAGAAAGACAATATAGTATACTTTTAACAGCTCAAGTTATTTAAAGAGCATGAACTTCTGGAAAGGATCATCTTCATGTGTTAGGGAGAACTTTAAAACTATTATAAATTTGTAATATATAAACAATTAGTATACTTCTGTCTTAAACAGCTGTGAGCCTCAGATAGTAAGCATCAAATCATTATACACCTTTTTTGGCTCAGAAGTTTTAAGCCAACAGGTTTAATCAGGTTTTAAGTGTTAAGTCTGTTTAGCTTAGTTAACTATTTAAGCATCTTTGCATACCATTTTCCTCTACTGCCCTCGGTTGCCATTTTGCAACACTACTAAGTTGTTATGTAGGTGCATTTGTTGTTACAATGCCATAGTTCATTGTACTACCTACAGTGGGCATTGCTCCCCAACATTTGTATGCAGGTCCTGTCCATGAAATCGGGTGTATCTCTTCTCATAATATGTTTTCAGCTTCACAACCTGTTCCTCATTTCTGTGACTTACAAAATACATGCAGGCTGTGGAGCAGAGCCAGGGAAATAGTAGGTAACATCTCTCTAGGTTTGATTTCTGAAGACTTTAAGCTATGCTCCTTGAAATCATGCAGGTTAACTTGTTTGCTCATTAAACTAAGCAAGAGGGGCATGAATAAAAGAGAATCCACACAGGCTTCCTGAAGGGACAGGGACAAGTATGGAAATAATTTAACTTCCTTTCCATGTTTTGGCCTTTCCATGCTCATAGCTAATGTGAGCTCACTGTTTGAGAAGGGAGGAAATTTTTCTCTATGAAACCAATTCAGAACTTTTTGTTCTTTGCCAATTGTATGCCACAGCTAGGTAATCCAGTGTGATAGTGCAGGCAAGTACAAGTAAGAGCAATACCATTAATGCAGTATGGTACTGCTGATGACTGTTGTCTCATGGCTAGACTGCAGATAACTAACCTGGCTTAAGTGGTCAATAAGGAAGGGAAAGACTAAGATAACATCTCTCTGAGAGAGCCTACCAAAATACCAGGTTGTGTTCTGACTTGAGGAAACATTATGAAGACTACTAAAGTCCTGATAAAGACTGGATCAAACAAACAAAAAAACAAACCAAAATACCACACACACACACACAAAAAAAAAAACAAACCACAAAAAACCTCCAAACAAACAAACAAAAAACAAACCAAGAAGCCCACAGACAAAATCCAAACCAAAAATAAAACAAAACAGAACAAAAAAGACAAAAACTCTACTGACTTTTCGGACTCTACACTGTTCTTTACTGGTACTTCCTCACTTAAATTAAGCTTCTCTAGTTTGATTCTTGCTGCTTGATTTTGTAGCTGGTCATCTACTGCTGTGACTACTTAAAATAATTTCCTTCAAAATGTTACTTTTTGGGATGTAGTAAACACACTAAATAGTGTTAACTACACTACATGAACTACTTCCATCTTACTTTGCTTTTTAAAAATGCTGAAAAGTTGGCATAGATACTGATGAGATGTACATATTGCAGGAGAGAATAGGAAGTCTTGTGCAGCTCTTGAAAATAAAAACCTGATACACAGTGAGAGATTTAGTAATTTGTGGCTTTCTAGAACCGACTACAGGGATTGGGCTCTGATCCATCGTTCTTCAATGTCAGTCTACTATGTCTTTGTCTCTAGACATGTCTAGGGATGGGGTTATGGAAATAATGTATGGGGTACAGTAGTTATCTAAATAGTAATAGATGAAGTCATTCATATTCCAGTAGATGTTATACAAGTATTGTTGAAAATTTTCTTGAAGAGTCTTGGCACACATACAGTCAGACAATATATTTTTGGATCATTTTGAATTGTGTTATTTTGGATTAACTTGTGAAATAATATAAACTGTAGTCTTAGATATGATTTCAGTAGCTTTACAGTACTATAAGAGTTTTGCCTGCTCTTACAGGAACAGGCATACCACTAGCATTCTCCGGGTCAATCTCTCACTTCTAGCAAAGCTAATCCTCTTCAGACATTCATTTACCTGTCTTTTCTCTAATGAGTTGGGTGGTACTTTGGGTTTTTTCATAGGATCTGTATTAGCAGAGGAATGGTGAAGTAGGCCAAGGTGGAGAGATCAGTTCTGTCTTTTCATATGCCCAGGCTCAAGGAAGCAGGAAAGAGGCAGAAAAACTGCTCACATTTAGCAGACTGAAGGGGAGCTGCAGCTAAGCTAAAGATGGTTTAGAGTTTCAATTTCCTAGATAAATCTGTCTTGAATATTTTTTGGAAATTAAATAGTTAGCTGAAGCTGGAAAATACTACTGAAGCATGACAGGTTTAGCTAGAAAATATCTTAATATTTGAACTATGGAGAAGTCATTCCATTATAAGGACCGTGTTTCTAAAATTGTTTACAAGTTAATTTACCAGGTTGGTTACAGGGTTGTATGTGTGATTTGCAAGCTGCTTTTGAAAGAAACGGAGGTGTTTTAATTTATACCAGGTTTCTTGTTGGAAGTTCCATGACCTTACTGATGCTATCCAGGAATACCTGAATTTTAAGCTCAAATTTATTTCCTAAAGTGTTAGCTCATTATTGTTTTATTTTATAGTTTCGTTGTTTTTTTAAAAAAAGCTTCGTTGAATAAAGTATAACTTTAACTACAATAAATACTAAGTTCAGCA
This sequence comes from Phaethornis superciliosus, assembly GCA_023637945.1. Taxonomy (NCBI): domain Eukaryota; kingdom Metazoa; phylum Chordata; class Aves; order Apodiformes; family Trochilidae; genus Phaethornis; species Phaethornis superciliosus. Next base: position 38,403,998 of record JAJQWJ010000004.1, on the reverse strand, counting down.
GTGTCTTTTAGGGTTTTAAATATTCAAAATAGAAACCTACTCATTATCTCCAAACTGGGGGAAGAGAGAGGGTTGAGTTTAAATCACTTTTGCTAGTGAAACTTTTTTTTTTTTTTTTTTTTCCCCAGAGCAAGCAGTGATACATTTTTCTATAGACAGGGAAAAATACTTGGAGCTTCTGCTGTGTGTTTGTCATTGGTGAGGCTGTGGCAGACAGTAGCTGCCCAAAGGAACCTACAGTAGTTGAACCTACTCCACAGGCTGCAGAACTAGTACCCAGCCAGCCTTTTTTGGTTTATGGGCCATGATCACAGTGTTCCACAGACAGCACAATCTCATGTAGTATGTACACTGGTAGGACAAAGAGGAGAGGCTAGATTTAAATAAGCAAATGAAAAAAATCCTCTGTTGATTCTCAGTAATTAACCAAACTTCTCCTTCTCCTTCCCAAACTATGTGCTCTGCATTCTGTTCTTCTGGGGATGGTGATACTGCTGGGAATAGCAGCAGCAGTTGCAGGCTCAACATCTCTCCCATGGCCATGGACCTCCAGTGCCTCTAACACCACATCCATCAGGACTTCAGCCTCCAGGAATCCCTCCACTCGGAAGCAGTGCTGGCCTTCTTGCCCTTTCTAGTGCTTTGGGTGGGCAGTCTCACTTGGCAATAAAAGATGACAAGAAGCATCATGATGCAGAACACCACAGAGGTGAGAGGCATGGCAGGCCTTATTAGGACACTGTCAAATTTGCGCATTGCTGCAAAATATGTGCATCTCTAAAGAATTTCAGTTACATAGAATGAGAAAAACAAAAAAACCCAAACTTTTGGCAAACTAAAAATTGTCTGCATATATACAACTGAAGCAAAATTCAGCTTGGAACTTTTCAGTATTTTAAAAGGGGATCAATAGGTGTCAACTGCTCTATAGTTTGCAGGGCATTTTGACATCCTAGTAAATGCTTAGTTGTAACACGAGTGGCCTGCAGTGTATTGTGGAAAACTGTTAAACTACATAATGGGTAATTTTTTCAAAGAAAGTAATGTTGTTAAATGGGTGGGTGGGAAGGTAGGGGGAATGAGAAATTAATTTTTGAAACTAATGTGTTCAAACAAAAGATTTAGATAATTGCATCTGTTACTTTAGTTTCACAGGCTTGAATTCTAGTATGCAATTAAATATGGGGCAAAATTGCACTTGACTAATTTTTGAAAAGAAAATAATTTATTCTGTCATGAAATAAAACTAGGCTTTGTGTATGGTTAAACTGTAAATCATGTTTACAAAACACTGTAATTTTCAGGAAATCACTGTATTAGGAATGTGCAATGACTTATATAAATAAAAGCCATTTTAAAACTGTTGGCGGCTTGTGTTCTAATTTTTTCCCCCCTTTTTTATTTCTGTTTTTGCCTCTGTGTCTGAACGGGCATGTCTTGGTTACTGCGGGAGCAGACAGAGAGCCGGGCACAGTAAGTACCAGTGTTATGCTATGCTTACACTTCTACATAATGTAATAATCACTGTTTGTCTGTTTTGTCTTCCTTTTAGTCAGTTTCATAATATTAGGCATGTGTGTTTTCTCTTACAGTATCACTTTATGCAGAACAAGAAGTTATATAGAGGCCTGTATAAATCAGGTTTCTTTTGGAGCTGAATGAATTTGGCAAAGCTTGAACTTCAGTTTGCTTGTTAGGGTTGGAGGGGAAGCTCCAAATCAAACAGAACGTGGATTGCAACTTAAAACAAGCCATTAGTAGTTAAAGATTCTTCCTTTAGGATCTTCAGGAATTAGAGTTGCAGAGCAGGTGATAATCTTAAAATTCAGGTATCATGACAATGTTTTGCCCTAGGAGTTTTTCTGATGGTTGGCTGACAAAGAAATTTCTCTGAATCTGTTTTAGCCATACTAATGTCTTTTTATCGTTTAGTTTACGCTTGAGGTATAATTTCCATAGCACTATTTCATTTTCCTTTATAAAAATCTGTAATAGGATTGGTGTAGACACTCTTATCTGAAAACCAGCCAAAAGATTTTCTTACAGCTTTGTATAGTGTTGTGTTTTGAGTGATCTTGTATTACTCTGTTGGGGATGGGCATGTGCTGTTTTCACTTCATTTCAAGTAAAAAGGCTAATTTTGCTTGATGATGATAGATAAATTTAGGCTTTTTTTAAATTATTTTTCTTCTCTGTGAGGAAACATATAACTAGGGTATGTTATTTTACAGATATCTTTATGGTACTAAACTTCTGATTTTTGTTGCTGCTTTTGTGGCTTTGGTTTGGTTTTGGTTTTGGTTTTAATACCAGAGCTTGACAGTTACTTACTGGAAACTATCTCTGCATAATATTTGCAGCAATCTTTTTTTGTTTCTAGATTACTAAGAAAGAAGCATTCAGCTTGCTTGATGTTATTAATGACAGTGTAACTATGGAAATAATTTAAAGGGGTTTTTTTCGTGAAGTCCCAGACTTGTTAAGGTCATATTTCTTGGAGTGGGATGTGTCTCCTTGAGTGATGTTAGTCAAGTGCAGAATTCTCAACAGTTTTTTTTAAGAGCTAAGGAAGGAGGTTTACAGTCTCTGTGTCCTTGTGCACACACACATGCTCATGTGGGAGCTATAATTATATATTTAGCTTTGGTTGTTACGTCTCCTGTCCTTCCTCTTTTCCTGTCCTCCTCTGCCCTGTCCATCAAGTTCAAATCTGTGGTTAAAATGATCAGCTGGGAATGACTGCCTCTTTCAACTTCTCTAATTTTCTCTTTAATTGATTTCTTGTTAATTTAATTGATTTCTTTTTAATTTAAAATACATTTTTAAGGATAATGTAAAATTGGTCATAAGCACACAAAGCATGCCAGCAGTACTGTTTAATTATTGCATGTGCTTCCAACTGAGCAGTAGACTCTTATTTTGCAGATTGCTTTGTAACATCTAGGTCACCAAGATAAGATCAATTTGATTTTCAGAATCATTAAGTGTTGGGATGCTGCCAGAAACCCTGTCTTGCTTTCTTCATACAAGATGCCAAAACCTGTGCTATTACCTAAGTTAACCATGATATTTGCTATTACTGTGCAGTTCTACAAGGGCTATGTTTTTTATATACATATATATACTTCATACATAACTGCTAAGAATACTTTGTCAAAATTAAATTACAGGACTACATTGACAACAGCAGGTGGGGCTTATGCTGTTGTAGTTCTTAACTATCTAAAACTGGGTTGTGTTATTCTGGAAAATCAGGTGTCCCTACAATTGTGATGCAGTCTGGCTGCAGGTAATGAAGAAGGCAAAGTAAGTAGACTTTGCAACTGAAACTTAAAGTTTTGAGAGACATCAGTATGAAAGAACTTTGATGTCTGCATTTTCTCTTGTAGGAAACATGCAGTCAACATCTTACAAACTAATCTTAGGTGTCCATTTGACTTTTTCCATTGTTGTAGTATTCTACAGTTTGGAAACACAGTGTGGAAATACAAGTGTTCAGAAGCACTCTACTGTATCAATAATAATATGTTGACAATGAAATTGACTTCATTATGTGTTTGGGATTTACAGGAAAATTGATGCTTATCTTTTAATGAAAAATGTTTAGCTTGTTTTCTAGGACTTAAAGAGTATTCTCAAGTTTTCATAGACATTTTTTTTGCCTTCATTGTTAGGTGTAAATGTTGCTTTTGTTTTATAAAAAAAATGCTCTTTTCTTAAAGCAGAAAAACATTCTGTGTCCTTTGCCCTCTACTATTCTTTCTTTCCCAGCCTTGGAGGAAGAAAGCATTCACAGTTGGAGGCTGTTTTCTGATTGTTACTATAAGCAAGCTAATTTTGTGTTTTAATTATTTTAAATGGGGAAGGAAAGAGGAATAATAAGAGGAGTGATATGAAACTGTAGGGTACACTTCAGCATAGCACATGTATGGCCTTTGTGAGGAAAGCATTATTTTCCATTAAATAGTTTTTAATCAGAAAACTTGAATTTCTTTAATCTTTTATTTGTATTGGCTTTGTGGATGCAGAAGGAGTTGCTTACACAGATCTGTGGGGTGCTGCATTGCAGTTTTGTTTGTAGCTCATATGAGCAGCCTCATGAGACTTATGACAAAGGTCAAGAAGACTAGGGTAGTCTGACCAATTTTATATTATCTTTAAAAATATATTTTATGGACACCATGATTTTGACAAACATTAGCTAGAATATACTGAAATCACTAGAAACCTTATTGTCTATTAACATGTCCTGATTATTTATACAATGTGGAAGATGATTCAAATGCATTTAGGCCTCTAGATTTCCTTGGTTCTAATGTACGCATAGTAGTCTAAATATAAGCTAAAATGGTGGATGAGAAAGAGGGCAAAGTCAGTAGCTTCCCATCACTGGTAGTGTAAATCAAAATACTGAGTTTATAAGTCAACTTCTGTGTTGTTGACATGTGTTTGCTAGACGCGTATTCAAGAAATAAAAGTTGATGATTCTTGAGTAACATAAATGCAATCTTTTAGTGCCTAGCTGGGGGATGGTGAAGCACCAGCCCCTCTTTCAACCTTTGTTGTGTCCCTGTCAGGAAGTCCTGACCATGAACAGTAGGACTGCTGAGCAACTGATGTTTTGATTGTAGGTATACGATTTGGTCCTGTGTGCTTGACAAGGGGTTGCATTTATTCGTGTCTGCATTTTTATAACTGTAGATTGCATTTGTATGTGGTGCAGCAACATGGGTCCAGTGCCATGGTTAAATAAAACATAGCAGCCCTTAGAGATAAGAGAAAGCACAAGCCAGCTGTAGTAACTAGCAGTAATGGGAAATGGGTACAGTTGCTTTGGATGTAGAGCAAGTCAGTGAACAGCCAAACAAAATGTGTGTGTGTCTTTGGGGGAGAAATAGAGCCCAGCACTAGAGATGTTAATTGGGACCAGGTGTGGTTGAACCATGCACACAGATGAGATGTAAATTCTGTTATTTAATTGTCGTAATGATCGACATAGAGTTAATTGTCAGTTCTGTATGTTCTAGTGAATTGTCTGTACTGTATTATGCTGGGACTAAATGAGATACAGTGGACACTCAGCCTGTTCCTCTGGCACACATATTTGTGGTTTGGAAGTAATTCCTATGGGGAATGGTAAGGCAGTCAAAGAACTGCTTTTTAACCGTGTGCGTTATATACATAACAGGGAACTTGCCTTTCTGTGTGCATCATGATTGGGTTTTCATTTCACATTTGTTGCTGGTAGTTTCAGTTTTTAACTTTTGCTGGCAGTGAAGTTGCATTAGGTTCCCAAGTTGCCTGTTACGCAGTTCCTATGAAACTGGTAACTCTGACAGGAAGTGGTGTTACATTGGGCTTTTTTTTTATCTTCTTTCAGGACTTAATTAAAGAAAAGGGATCATGTGAATAGATTTAAATTAATCAAAATAAACCCAAAAGATATACATAAAAAGGATTTTGACCTTTTGTTCTGATCTGAGGTTCATGATTTATAGATGTTGTGTTGGTAATCCTAAATAAACTGAATTTATTATTGAAGCAGGAATTATCTTCAATTAGGTATCTAGTCTCTTGAAATTAAGACAAACCAAGATCAGCATCATGCAGTTTGTCTTTAGGATATCTACTATGCACGTGTTACCAAAGATCAATTCAAAATGAAAATTTCTGTAGCATTATTTTAAAAAAAAAATCATTGCTAAAATAAAAATGCTTCATTTACATCTAAAAATAAGTAAGATGTCAATAGGCTGCATAGAAGAAGATTAAACGCATAATTTTTTTATAGAGAAGACCAGTAGAACTTTATAATTATGGACTAATTGCTTCTGACTGGCCCTATGCTTAACAGTAAATGTACAGCAACCAGAAGCTCTACCAGAGATGAAATGAGGAAAAGTGTCTTTTATTAGGCTGTCCTCACTGTTCTCTGAACCTTGAAATTATGGCATTAAGAGATGCCCTTAGCCCAAGGCTAATTTGACCATCTCTTCTTCTGTTCTTACTTGTATTTTTGTTTATTTCCTTTGTTACTTTGTTGTTCTGGATCTACCATCTGGATTGCTTAAAAAATGCATAATTTCATACTGTTAAATTAAATCTTAGTGTTTTGTAGTATGGTAGTAAGTTACAGTAGCCAGCTATATTTCATCAGAATATATACTTTACTGATTTAGTCTCTGTTGTTATAATTTGCTTGTACACCTAAGGGAAATAAAACAGTAACTTTGTAGTTATTGAGGTTACTGCTAAGTTTTGCTTACAGCATCCTCTTACTGTCAATTGCCAGTACAGCTATTGTGAAATAAGCTGCTCTACAACAGGTTCTAGCATGAATACTCTGATTCCAGGGAACGGTGCTTTAAATTTAACATGGTAGGATAAGAGAAAAGCCGTGTTCATATGACCATATGGGACATGTTTTGAGCAACAGGCTTGTGAGGACTTTAGGTTATTGTTATATATTTATTTGATAAGGAAGCCATTGGTCTTTTAAGGAGAAGTCACATTTAATAATACTTGTTTGGCATTTAGGACACAGTGGGAGGCAGGTATGCCTTGGAGTTCCTTGGTATATATTTCACAGTTTTGATGTTCTACAAGACAAACTGTATAGAATTCCCTCTTTAAGAAAAGATATTTGCAGTACTCAAATCTGTTGTCAATTATTAGTTGACAGATTGCTTTTTAAGATGTTCCTACTGTTACAGCCACAATGGATTCAATATTAAAATGCTGAAGATGGATTTTAATGTTTTTCAAACTAGTTAATCTCCTTGAGTTTGTGTGCATGTGGGAGGAGATGAGGAGTTAAATTCAGGCTGCATTTGTCAAGTCAATTAGTTCACTGATCCACCAAGCCCACCTTTTAGCTGCAAAACATTTCAGTAAAGACATTATTTTGAGCTTCTTTATACTGAATTTCATTAGACCCTCCTATATGCTTTATGTAAGCCCCTTGGCATTTGTTTAGCTTGAATAGTCATGAATAAAAGAGCTTAGAGTTGGCTTTAAAGTGCAGCATCTGAAGCAGGAAAAAAGAGAATTCAGATTGCCTTGTGTACGCAGTTCTGTTTTCCTTTTTCTTGGGACTAAACATTAATAATGTCTGAGCAAAAGCAGTGCGGTGTCCTCAGGTTTGAAAGGGGAAGCCTTTCACTGTGCAGTCCGTTTGCAATTAGTATGCGTTTATGATACTTTAAGAGTAAATATGTCTTGCTCTTGGGTAGATCTTAGTATCTTTATGTTTGAGAACTTATATTTGTGGGCATTTGGCTTTTCTCTTGTGAGAGGTACATGTAGACTTGTAAATATGTGTTTACTTGTATATTTATGTGAGCATGTATTTATCTACGTAAGCATGTACTTGGCTTTTAGGAACTAGTTTACCAGGTCTTTGTGAAAGGAGATTTTTCTTCTCTGCTCATTCAGTATTGTTCACTGCATTAACACATCACTGAACAAATTACCCTCTTGCATATGCTAATCCTGCTTTTAAAAGAACTCATTGTAACACGTTTTAATGCTTTAACTGGAACAGAGATGGAGATGGGAATCGCAGGCACGTCAAATTGTCATGTGACTGAAAAATGTCTAAAATGCCTTTCTCTTTGGGTCAACAGTTTGTACTTAGCATAATTTAGCATGAATGAAAGCAGTCCATGTAGTTTTAGGAGGAGATTAGTCTTTGCTTTTGTCTTTTGTGTATCTGTGTTGGCCTAAATTTTTCAGATCAACTCTGATTAAACAGCACTTTAGCCTTAATTTCACGCTAGCAGTGAATGTTATGCTGAAAATAAAAATGTTTGATCTTTGCTATGTATTTGTTGAAGGTATCCAATTGGAGTTTACTGCAACTAACAAATGACTGCTGCATAACTTTATTTCATAAATATTTGTTATTTTAAAAATTCAATCAAGTTGCCATATATCTATTCATGCCTGCAGGTGTAAATGTACCAAAACCTCATCTATTTTTTATGACCTAGAAATGAGAAATCACATTGTATTTTTTAAGTCTCTTTTATTATATTGATTATGTATATTGAAAAAATATATATTAAAAAGATTTTAAAATCATTGTTAGTTGCACTTTAATACAGTATGCCTGCTTCTCCCAGACAATAAATTCAATTGAATTAATTAGTTAAATAGATGGTAGTTAACAAATGAACTCAACTTTTGATAAGTGGAACATTGAAAAGCCAAGCTTCTTGGAATGCATGAAGTTGTACATGTTTGCCTTCAGGACTTTTGAGTTTAATTAAATGGGATGAAAGACTATGTAGGTGTCACATTTCTAAAGAATCTATCACATTTATTTTGATTTTTTTTTTAAGCATATATGAAGGAATCTTGAAAGGAATTTTTGATTGACCTTGTTTTTTGTCTTTACAGAGTAATTCTCTGTTGGTCCCAGACAGTCTGCGGAGCACAGATAAACGCAGGAATGGCCCTGAATATACTAATGACATCAAAAAGAGAAAGGTGGATGATAAGGATTCCAGCCATTATGTAAGCAAATCTGTGTCAAAGAAATGATTAATTTATTTGCACATACTGTGCTTGTATGAGGAGTAAAAGAGCTGTGAAAAACAAGGCAATGTGTTTCCTATGGCTGATGTAGTACATGAATATACGTGCCAGAGAGACCATTATTCATGTTGTGAGAAGAGTAGTAGTTTAGGCTATGCTCAAGTAATACTACTCAACATGGGAATAATGATCCAGGACTAGCTGTTAGGGATTCTCAAGTGTTCTGGGACATTTCTTATAGTATGAGCAAAAGGTCCTTTCTGGACTGCTCTAAAACTCGCAGGTTTGCTTGAAATTGGGTATTTTGTTGACTTGGGTTTTTTATTACATTTTTCTGATGGAACGTGTTACCCTGTTGAATAATAATTACCATTGCAAATTGCATTTATTATCATGGTGTACCAATTTACTGAAGTTGGCTTTTGGTTAATATAACAGTTTCAGCAGAATGCAAATTGAAATATAAAATGTTCACAGTTTGTGTGCTGCATTTCTTACTAGCATACTTGTGTGGTTTTCAAGAGACAGTTTGGTTCAACAGTGTGGCATATGTGAACCTCAGAAAGTTCGGATAGGCTATAATTTCAAGTTTTAAATGCTAAGCCAAATCACAGAATGATACTTGAACAGGCTTTAGAGTCCTGGAAAGCAGAACATAAATTTAACAGAAGATATTTTTTGACATAGGAGTAATGTAGAAAGTGATCTGGTTTATTTGGATATAATCACTAATTACTTCCTCATTACTGAAGGCCAAGAAAAAATCAGGTGCCACTTTATTTCCTCAATATTTCACGAAGGAATTTATTTTGGCTTGGACCCAGAATATCTCTGAGCAAGTTTTGGCTGTCCCTGAAGCTACTGACAGTAGATGAGTTTACTTTCCCATTACATCACAGTGTTGTAGCACTGTTATGGTTTTGCAAGTTGTATTTTCACCACTTTCTAGTAATCTTATCTTAATTACAGAAGGGTTGAGCAGACTTTCCAGTTACTCCCTCAGTTTTGAGGATCTGATATTCTGTAGGCATTTTTCATTTTAAATATTTGAAGATCAGATGTTCTTAAGATACACTTGATATTTAAAAAATTTAAAAAGGAAGGTTAAGCTTAATTTGCTTGTTTCTGTTAAATTTCTACTGGAAGAAAATGAAAAGGATATAATTGCACTGTAGAAGCAGTTTGTTTCAATCCACATTTTAAGTGTGTGGTTCTATTTCCTGTTCACGTGAAATGGACTTTACAGATAAAGTCAGCATAAAAATAAAGAACCAAGGAATACAAGGATTTGCAAGTTCCAGTTTTATTCTAATCTGGAAGAAGAGCTCTCTTTTTAAAAGTTCCCTGATTCAGCAAACACAGAGTTGCTGTCTTCAAGCTCACTTTAAGAGAGGCTCTTGTAGGGTCAATGAAAGCACTGCTTACCTCAGAAAGGAGATAAGTGTTTTGTAGTAATTGTAGCTTTTGGAAATAAGATGCAAAATACAATTTTTTTCTTTTTTTTTTTTTTGTTTTTACTTCTGACTCATTTTCATGTTAGGACATGTATAGTTTCAGCCTGTGGGTTTATTAGAGGCAGAGACTCTTCTGCTATTACTAGCAACAGCAGGAGATAGTGTTGATAGTTCCAGTAAATTTCTGTTTCTTAAGGTGACAAAGCCAGTGGAGTGCACCTAATCATTGCTTGGCAGGTATTTTTGTCCTCCTCAGGGGCAGTATTTCTGGTGGACAACTGTCCCACCTACTGTGCTCCCACATGTTCAAATGTGTTCTAACTTAGTCTTGCCTTCTGGCTGCTTCATACTTTTCAAGAAGTGCCAGATAACTGGAGCTGGAGCATTCCTGTTCCTTCTCCTTTTGCACCCTTTGGTTGCACAGCTTCCTGAGGTGCAAACAGAGCCACCATTCTGTCTTTAGTGGCACTCTTGGGTACCTAATATCTCTGTGGTGTTTCTTGGAGCCATATTCAGCTTCTAAAGCAGAAGGGAAGCATTAAAAATAACACATTGGGTTCTTTTGGGGTATAATTTTTTGTTTTGTCTTGGGTTTTTTTGTGTATAGGGGTTTTTTGTTGTTTGTTTTGTTTGTTTTGTTTGTTTGTTTGTGTTTTTTTAAAAACCATTTATATCCTTAAGTGAAAGAAAGGAACTGGTGTTTTTCTTTTTGCCAGTGTTAAGTGTCATACCCCAGACACTTTGAAAGCAAGAGATGGTGGACAGTTCGAACATTCCTGTATGTCTGATTTGTTTGCCTAGAAAGTTTTTAGCTAGAAATATTGTTATAAGAAATGCCCATATGAAAATTCTTCGTTTTGTCATTCACTTTGTTTGTTGTTTTGTTTTCAAGTCAAGACTCACCTTCTGCTCGAACCATTGCAGTTCATTGTGGAAATCACTAGGTTACTGTGCTTCATAGAATGTGTCTACTGAGGCATGCCAACCCCTTTTGTAGGTAGGGACCAAGAGGTAGTTGAGTAACAGCTGTTACGAGGCACTAGAGCAGCTCAGGTGAGCACAGTTTTATGTGAAAAAGTCAAAATACAGCTTGATAAGCCAGAATAAAAAATTATTTTTAGGAAGGTGAGAATATTTTGCTTTTGTTAGGCAGAAATGTTGAAATGCCTTGGCATTTCTGGAGGTCTCTCTTCCCTGGAACATTTAATTTCAAAACTTTCCTTTCTGAGAAAGGAGGAAAATTCTATCACTTTGAGGTAGCTGATTCATGAAACATGCCAAAATGCTCCAGTTTTCTGAGGTCTGGTGTTTTTTTAAGGTATGCACAACCAGTAATTTCCATAAGATTAACATGTCAATTAGCATATGAACAGAATGAGTTTCTCTCTGAGAAGCAGAGGTAACACTGTCTATGATGATAATAAGGCGGCGCATGGGACCATCTCTTGCTGATGGTCAGATCACCACCTTTCAACTAGTTCTACCTTATTTGGGTTTTACTACTGAAGCAGAAATAAGGTGTTGTGTACCTATTTTCATTGTTTTCCCTGTTGCTAATAATTCAATGAAAGGCTGTTTGCTTTTCGTTTAGAAAAAACAAAAAATGTTTAAGTACATAGTCTTTTTCTCTGGGCTCTTAATGTACTAATTGAAATGAACACTATATTTATTTATTTTTAATAGGACAGTGATGGGGACAAGAGTGACGATAACTTGGTTGTAGATGTTTCCAATGAGGTAACTTTTTCCATTTTTGTAGTCTTGACATTTGCCCAAAGGTTAAAGGAAAAGTGCATTTAGATGTTAGAGGGAAAAGAGTCATCTGTGTGAATATGTTAAAATATTCACAACTTCTTCTTCTTGTTAGTACTGCAGTTACTATATCATCCTTTATCTGGTTGCCCTCTCAGCTTTTCCTTCTGCTGCTTTGTCCAGGTCTGTTCCCTCGCAGTTACATTTTCACATGTTCTCTTTAGTGGAGGGAGTTGTGGTGGGATGCCAGTGGAGGGCTGAGGTTTGCAAACTTCTGTCTTCAAATGAGAAAAGGGGACAAAACATTTTTAGTACCTTAAATACTATTAGTATTTTAACATCTTATATTAAATACATGATTTCCCAGAAATGTTTATTTTTAGAATGAAGTTAGGTGAAGTCAGAATTAAGTCAGTCAGTTCACAAAATTTTCCAGAGATTGAAGCCTTTTTTTTATTCTCCAGGGCAGAGATTTGGAAGTTCCATCAGGGTGAAGGGATGGACATCTCCTTTTTTTCACTTTTGTATTTCATGCAACAAAAAGATTTAGGAATAGCCTAAATATTGTAGTGAGGTTGTTCTGCTCTATGAAAATCACAGGGAGAGAAACTGACAAAGAATTGTCTTCAGCAGCTCCAAGTGCCCAAATGAAGGAAGTAGCCAAGTAGAAAAATGGCTGTCAAACTACAGATTTGAGAAAGCCGTACTTACCATGAAACTGATCAATAATGAATCTGTAGACTTAACGTTCTTTTATGTGGACTGCTTCCTCCATCCTGTTGTTCTCATGAACCGAAGGAGCATGGAGAAGCTGGAGAGCTGTGATTGCATTGTGCCTTGCTAGGTCAGCTGTTTCAGGTTGAAGTAAGTGCAGAGACTGTATCTGGAAAGGAGAAGGTTGAGAGGATGAAGAGAGCTCATGAAATGAGATCTTTCATTTTTTCCTGTAGATTTAAGTAGCAGGGCAATTACAGGTGGTCTATTACTGAAATGTTTGTTGTCACAAGCAGCACATGGAGAGCATGAATGGAAAAAAACAAGTTTTAGCTTACTGCAGTTACTGTTGGTCTTGTTTTTATCATGTGTTATGTGTACTTGCCTTAGTTTGTACTTGGGCATACTGAGATGCAAGGTCTATGCTTGGAAGCAGTTTATGATTATATGTAGTGTAAGGTAAAGCCAGATTGCTTACTATATGAACTTCTGTCTCTAAATGAAGGGATTTCATCTTTTTTTTTTCCCTATAGACATAACAAAACATCTTCTCATTTGAATTTACTGCTTAAATTCTTCGAGTTTTCCTCCCATAAACTCCTTAGTGGTGTGTGTGTATGTATACCAACCCATGACATGCTTCTGTGCTGTTTTTCCCTTCCCATTCTTTTAGGATCCTTCTTCCCCGAGGGCAAGTCCCACTCATTCACCACGTGAAAACGGTATAGAAAAAGCCCGCCTGCTAAAGAAAGATGCCTCTAGCAGTCCAGCATCTACAGCCTCTTCAGGAAGTTCCACTTCCCTCAAATCCAAAGAAATCAGTCTGGTGGGTAGGAGACTGTTGACCAGATAAACATTCTTCCTACTTCTAAAATTTAATTTTGTTCTCCTGCAACTGCTTGTGTCAGAAAGCACATAGCTTTAAACAATTGAATCTGAAATAGGCAGTTGCTTTTCCAGACTTTTATAGTATTATTCAGCTTTCCACTTCAGTAACATTTTCTGCTTCATTTTGACTTCCTGTATTTCCTACATTTCTGTCAAATGAGGTACAACTTTATTACAAATCACAGCAGTTGCTTAAGCATTACTTATTTTTTCTTGAGCAGTAGCTTATGGTTTAACATGTTCTGTATACAGTCTGAAGTAGTTCTGTAGGCTTTTGTAAAACTCTATTCTAAAGAGGTTGTTACTGTTGAACAGCTTTCCTTGCATTATCGGTAATAATTTGATCAGATCCTCTGTAGTTTTTGTGGCACAATTTTTTTGATACTATCAACTGTGGTGGTATTTTGTTTTTGTACTTAGATTTGCTGTGTCCAGTAAAAATTGAGACAGTAATGAGTTCAAGCTAAAATTTTGGTGGGACATACAGGAAAATTAATTCAGGCATTTTTGGTTTTTTTCATGCCATTGAAAGATGGAAAATAACTTCCTACATTTCTTTTCTTACTTTAGTTTTGGCAGCTGTCAAAAAGGGCAGCATTTCTCTTTCACAAGTTAATGTTGTCAGCTATGCATGGACTTACGAAAATTGGCTGAGGGTCTGTCTAGGTAGTGGGTGCCCACTGTCCCAGCTGCTGTTGTGATAAATTGTATAATATGGCCTGGATAAAAAATAATACTCATTTAATTTGTTTAATGATACCAGCATGAAAAAGCCAGCACGCCTGTTCTGAAAGCCAGCACACCAACTCCTAGAAGTGATGTGCCAACCCCCGGCACTAGTGCAACTCCAGGACTTCGTCCAGGCCTTGGCAAGCCTCCAACAATGGACCCCCTGGTTAACCAAGCTGGTAATGCATTACCTCACATGTTTTTATGGTTCCAAAATTAATCTTTTTTTATGTATGTAGTTTTGTGTGAATGTTAACTAGATGTATTGCTTTGTTCTTGATATCAAGAGAAAGCTTGATGGGAAGCAGATGTTTGGACTAAAAAGAGTTTGAATATCTTTCTATCTCTTATCCTTCTTTGTTTACTTTTGTATTTATCTTTTTCGCAAATAATCCAAAGACTGAATTCAATATTAAGAGACTTCTCAGAAGTTTCTGGTACTTATTCTGAATGCAATCTCTTCTGTACTTCTTTGTCTGAGTCTGCTAATATTTGCTGCAATGTAAATCTTGACAAATACAGGGGGATGTTTACTTTTGCTATTCAGGCTAGTACAGCACAGTTGCTTCAGACATGAGCTGTGCATACTAGGTCTGTCAGCTTTACTGCTTAATTTGGCAAAGGAGAGATTAATGTAAACAGGGAAATATTACTGAAATGGAAATAGGTAATGCTAGAAGAGATTGTTAGAAGAAATCTGCAAGTTCAGACTTCAGTAAATGTTATTTGCGGTGAGAGAAAAGAGGTGGTGATGTTAAATTATGGCAATGTTTCTTGGCAGTGTATGTATGCGAGAGGGGAATGGTAGGTCTTGTAGAAGAGAAAGGGACATTTTCTTCTGTGCATAAAGAAATACATAAATAAAACTACTTGATTTCATTGTTCTGTAGCTGCAGGTTTGCGGACACCATTGGCAGTACCAGGGCCGTATCCTGCTCCATTTGGAATGGTACCTCATGCTGGCATGAATGGGGAGTTAACCAGTCCAGGGGCAGCTTATGCCAGTCTGCACAATATGTCACCCCAGATGAGTGCTGCTGCTGCTGCAGCTGCTGTGGTTGCCTATGGAAGATCTCCTATGGTAGGCCATACGTCGCGTGCAATCTCAATTGTGTGAGTGAGTTGTGGTTCACTGAGAAGAGCTACATGCTTCATTTAGCATTGTTGAATTCCCAAGTTATAACAGTGCCAGAGGCTTGACAGCTTCACTGTGTGTTACACTTTGCTGCGTGGCTGGAGAAACAAATTTACACCTTGAAAACAAAGAATCTTGGTGTATTTATGTATGGTTTGTTTTTGGGTTTTTTTTCTGCACCTTCATCAGTGCTTTGACTGATTAATAAATGCCAAAAAATTATTTTATACTTTAGATTAAAAGGTAGTTTTAGTAGCTGTGAAGTATTCATTAGTGCTGCAGACACCTGCTTTTCTTTCCCTCAGCCATGTTTATGTTCTGTACAGACATACCAAATTAATCTTGTAGCACCTAGAAGTGGTTTTGTTTATGTCTCTGTCCTTGTATTGTGTTCTTTGTGGAATTCAAAAGGAGAAATTGGTCTGTACATATCTTGGAGCTTTGTGATAACACGTTTTGAACAGTTGCTGTGGTGGACATCGTATGCAGATAGAGCATAGTAGTTAAAGCTGATATTGTACAGAATTACCAAGGGGCCTGATTCTGTAAATATGACCTTGATGGAAGCTTTATGCGAAGATTTACCTGCTTATAAATTTGAAGATTGGACTTAATTATTGTATTTATGGCTACATTTTTTTTTTAACTGGAAAACAGGGCTTTTATGTGAAAATGTGAAAATTCTAGGTTGCATACGTGCTTACTTAATCAGTAAAAATTAAATATACTGTTCAGAAGAAACTAAGAATGCTTGGTTCAGAATTTCTGTTTTGATTATTTCATGTACATATTTCTTCTGGATATAAAATTTAGTGGAACTGCAGTATGTAAGGGAAACATAGTATATTTAAGCTCTAGACAAATATCTCTGCACTTTGCACTGTAGCTCTGGGATAGATCCCTGAGCTGATGTGCCCACACAATGTTCTGTGGAGCTCTGCAGAGGTTCTAGCTAGACCCTGAAGCTGCTTTCTGTATCACACTGTGCCCGGATGTGTATGTGCTATCAGTCTCAGAGTTTAAGAGCATTGTTCTGTGCTAACAGGGGACTATTTGTATTGCACTCAGTGGTGTGAATACATGATATACATTATTGGCTTTCTATTCACATATCAATGCTTCTAGCAGAAGCATACCTAGGGGAAACTTCATGTTTTACACCCCCTGAGAAGGGACATACACTTACCTTATACTGTGGGTAAAAGCCACAATTTGGTTAAATCCATAATATCTTGGGGTGAAGAAAAGCTGGCAGCTGAATGAGAAATTGCAAGCGTCAGATTAATTTATTTTTCATTGTCAGGTTGGTTTTGATCCTCCTCCTCACATGAGAGTACCTGGAATCCCTCCAAATCTAGCAGGGATTCCTGGGGGAAAACCGTAAGTAACTTTTTAACATTTTCGTAGAGTCTGCAGTTTCTAGAGACATTAAAGTTATGTTTTGTCAGTGAACAAGAATTCCAAAGGGAATTCTTTTTGTAGTGTGTGGTTGTTCCCAAGAGATTGTTTGAGATTCCTCCTGGTAAGAGATGCAGTAAATCATGTGTACATGTATAAGAAAAAAGCTGTTGAAGGTATACTTTAAGGTATTTTTATTTCTTTCTTTCTAGGGGAAATTAAGGGGATGACAAACTGGTAGACAGTGATAAAATGTCTAAGATAAAAGCATACTGAAACTAAACTCAGTACTATACTGAGCATAACTGTGTAGTGCAAACTTGCAACTCCTTTTCTAGCACTTGTTTCATCAGGCTTTAGAGTCTGCAAATGCTGATCACAATGGGTATACAAAGAAGTTACTTTAACAGCTGATGCACACCTTGCATAATGGAGCAAGCTTTTTAATACATTTGTGCAAGTGTGCAGCTGGAGAGCAAAGGATGATGAAGCAGTTGTGCAGAAGGTGGTGCATAAATATAAATGCAGGGTAACTTTCACAACAGCTATTTTTATTTAAATTGTAATTATTGGTGAAGAGGTAGGTGAATAAAATCTTTATCTGATGCTCTGGCTTATCAACGTTTCAGTAGAATAAATTAACCAAATCAGCATACATCTGTTTTTTCATTAATTTGACTTTGGTTGAGATTGAGCTTGTCCACATGCAGTAGCATGTATTACCTATTAAAAAATGGGATGATATTTTAAGTATTTTATGACAACTTAGTCTATGCTGGTACAAATGGAGCATAGACTGCAAATTTGACTAATCTGTTTTCTTCTAGAAAGTGGGCCAGAGAGAATTATAACTGATTTTTTTACCTTTCTTTTAAAATGTGTTCTTTGTCTCTTCAGTGCTTGACGCTCAGTCCTGTCTTCTCTTTCAACAGAAAGCTACGGGTAGAGTAGTTTCTCTCTAGCTAAGTGCTCACATAATTTTGAAACTCACTTAAGACTTTGTGCTTCCTGTGCTGGGTGTTCAGATATACTGTCATCTTTATTAATCTGTCATGGTTTAGTTCTCCCTTTTGAAGGACAAATTCAGAAACTATTGCTCTTAGGACACCACCTAAGTTAGGAGACACACTGTCTTGACAGTTATATACTCACATATTAGTGTTTGCCTTCATCTGGAGCTCCTGTAAATAGCTAGTGGTATGTTGTAATGCCAGGCATGCAAACATACCTAAAATTACACCAGATTTTCTAAAATTTCCTTCTGTTTCCTTCTAGTCTTATTTCCTTAACAGTATGGACTTAGATTAGGAAAACCACCCTGAATGGAAACAGCTGTCAGCTACCAAGCGTCTGCCATGACCAACTCCAGATCACCTATCTGTTGGTGGTATGAGAAAGTTGATAAATCTTGAATTTACTTGAAGAAAAGTTAGTGATAAGTTGAAAAGTCCCAGGTGTAGGAGGGTAGGCCCTCTGTCATGGTAACATGATGGGAGAGGTAGCCAAAGACAACAGCACCTGGGGAGCAAATTTTTTGCATTGCTGTTTCCAGTACTGTGTTCTTCTGGAGACAGAAACTTTTTCTTTGTCTAGGGAGTGTCAGTCTTGCATCTGATGCAAGTTTTTCTAAGTAAAAAGTATGTGTAATGAAAAGTTATAATACCTAATTATTAGATCCACATGAGTATGCTGACAGTGGTGGTGCTAGCTTGACATGTCATGCATCTCCAGGCAAACAGAAGCATTTAGTTTTTTGTGTGCTTGTCTTGGCAGGGGCAGAGGGATTTGGCAATGTGTAACTATTTCTTTACACAGTGAATTGCTGATAAGTTGTACTGTAGTAAAATCTGTCTTGGCTTCCAAGAAGCTTTTGCTGGACTGCTTATGAGGCCCTCAAACTCAGTCATGCTGAGTCTTCACCAACCAGTCTTGGAAGCAAATGCCTGTTCATGATAATAAAAAAGAAAAATCCATACATGTCTGACATTTCAGAGCATAGGAGACATTGTAATTCTACTGTTTTCATGAAGCACTTGAAAAATTTCACCTCCCAGCCTGTCTCAGTAAGAACTGAGAATCTCTGTGTACACACAAAAACATTTCAAAACACCAATTTAATGGAACATTTACACTGCAACCTTCCATTAAAAAAAATCATGTACAAGTGGATTATTCATCTTAAACACATGGGAAAAAATTGCTTAATACTTGCTTAATTGTTTTTCTTCTCTCCATGATAAAAGCAAAGGCAAGCTTGAGACTTCAGAATTGTGGAGTTCTGTGAACTCTTACTGCTAACAAATATTCTGAAACTGACTTTGATCTGGACCCCAGGATGGGGCCCAGCTTTTGAGCCTCTTAAGTGCTATGACTCTTTATTTGGATTCTGTACCTGAACACTCCCATGCCGTATCTCATCTATTCAGTGAGTAACTACTTAGAGACAGTCCTGTCATTACTCCTCATTGTAGAAATGATACAGATTTCTAGTAATGCCTTCATCATTACTGTAATTCTTCCTACAGAAAAAGAGAGTACCATGGGAAGAAATACATTCAGTTTACTGTGCATCTTGTATACATGTAAAGGAGAGAGCTTTGCACTTCCTTCCTTGTTTTGCATTTCCTATTCCTGACATTTCTGTGACAAAAAAGTTTTGTCATCTTTTGAATTCACTCAATCCTCCATTTTTATGTATTTTCTGAGCAGGCTTTCAACTCACATGTTCAACATTGAAACAGGAATTGTATGTATATGCCTCTAATTTCTTCTCAGTGTTTAAGCTTAGGCCGTTACTCTTAAGCAGTTTTTACCCCTCCCTTCTGAGAAAACTGTGACATTGCATGAGGTGGCTGTTCCCACTATCATCTTCTGTATGTAAGAACTGTGAAGTTCTTTATTTCTGCACTTCTCACTTTTTTAAAGGGCTGTCTTCTGGTCTGCTCCTGGGTATATTCTGTTGCTTTGTGATGTCTATTAACAGTCCAGGCATCTTGCTTGTGTCTTCCTTTGAAGCTGTGCAATACTTGGAAACACACAATAAAGTAGAACTTTGAAAATACTGTCTCAGAGCTCAGAACTGGTATTTTTGAGTCCTTGGAAGAGGCATGCAGTGGTAACACTGGAACTGCAATGACTGAAGATATCTGAGGAAGAAGGTACATTTGGAAAAAAAGGGGCAACTCTGAACACAAGAATATATTAGAAAAATAAAGTTATCAATAGGGAAACAGTAGATCTTTAGTAAAAACCAAGAAAGGATACTAATATCCCACCAATTTTTAAACGCTTTGGGCTCTTTAGAGAGTGCTGTTAATGTAACAGCAACGTCAAGAAAACAATCTATGGATGTGCTTAAAACAGAAGAAGCAAAAAAGCAGCTCACCAGTATAACAAAATCCACCTTTTTCAGTACTATTTTTATTGTTATTTAAAACAAATGAACAAACAAAAAAGGCAAAACAAAATTCCAGCTTTTGAATTCCAGTTTTTGAAACTTATTAACTACTATTTGTGCCTTGGTCCTTGAGTAGCGCGGACTTTAAAAGTTCCAGTGGATGTGAAGAAATAATTCTGTGTACTTTCCCCAAGGAGCAGTGTTTGTATTCAGTACTGGGATTCACTTCCTTATCTCTCAGTTTCCATAGAATTGAAGTCATGCACTGAATACAAGTACAAGGTGTTGCAGAATTGCAAAAACTACCTGGGAAGCTGAACCTTTCAGGTTTTCCAAAGTACTTATTCAAGAAAATATAATTATGACAAGATGATGGTGTATTTCTTGTATTCTTATTATATTCTTAGATTCTTATTATATTTCTTATAATTTTTTATAAATTATTATTTCTTATAAATTATATGTGCAGCCACCCTGCACAGCTCTGTTTTGTGTTTAAAGCACTAGTTACCAGCTGCAAGGAGAAGAAAATGAGCACAGATGATGCTTATGTTGAAGATGAGGTGCAGAAATGGAACAAAAGTGTAACTTTGGCTAGTGCAAGGCAACAGGTGTAGGTCTCATGGAAGCTTCATGAAGATGTTTGAAAGAGTAGTGCGTGGTGAGGGATTGCTGCTGCTGAGACTTGGAACTGCAAGTTAGTAACCAGAGTCTGAAAGATCTTTTGATTACTCAGGTGATTGATGGATAGCAGTCATGACCTTGGTCCATAGAGTAGTGATTAGAATTTAAGGTGCTTCCTCACTGCCCAAGTCTTTTAGGTGAGGCAAATTGAAAATCCTTGTCTCCCTCTGAGGTTTCATGCACCAGTATTACTTGTCACTGTATTTCTTATTTTCACGAGAAAAAGATTGGCAAAGAAATGAAAAAAACTGTGCTTTTCTTGTGCTGTAGCACTGTAACTCGCTGATTTTTTGTTTGGTTTGGTTTGTTTTTTTCCCCTTCCCCTGTAGTGCCTACTCCTTTCACGTTACTGCAGATGGTCAGATGCAGCCAGTTCCTTTCCCTCCGGATGCCCTCATCGGCCCCGGAATCCCTCGCCATGCCCGTCAGATCAACACTCTGAACCATGGGGAAGTTGTGTGTGCAGTTACCATCAGCAACCCGACGAGACACGTGTACACGGGTGGGAAAGGGTGTGTGAAGGTTTGGGACATCAGCCACCCTGGCAACAAGAGCCCTGTCTCTCAGCTGGACTGCCTGGTAGGTGAACATGAACCTTGTGTGCAAGGATAGCTTCTCCTTGGAGACTCAGTAAGGAAATAGGTGTCCCTTGTCTGGATTTTGTTCATATTACAAGGAAACAGCAGGAAGTTCTGTTTCCTGCTTTACATATTCAGCTGCCTTTTTTTAACACGTAACAGGTGGAGGTAGAGAGGAGTTCTGGTTTGTTTAAAGATAAATATCATCAGTAAGGGTCAAATAATCAGTGTACTTGATTATTTTTCCCCATTCTTTCTTTCTTAATTATCATGTTGTTTTTTTTGTTTGATTGGGGTTTTTTTGTAAAAGAGTAGCATTGACATAATGAAATAAAGTGACAAGATAGCAAGTTCACTTTGATTCTTAGTATGCTTTGTTGGTGATTCACAAGTTACACATTTTGATTATTGGCTTCACATCTGCAGAATAGAAAAGGGACTGAGTGCATTAGTATACATAGCTGAAAAGCTAACCCAGAAAAGTTAATGACTCAGAAAAAGATGATTCTCGTGGTCAAAGCACCAAAGACATTTGTGAAATGTTACCGTGAAGACTTAATGTTGTAAAGCACATTAATATATATTCTGAATTAAAATAATGCTGGCTTCAATGTTGATCCAACTAAATATGGTGGGGTTTTCTGTTTTGGTGTGGTGGCTTTAGACTTTATGCCTTATTAACTTCTACCTTTACGTTAACTGTCTAATAGTAAAAGCATGGTTTAGTATGTATTCTGTTCTGTGGCACTATGTGTCTGGATGCACAGTCCTAGCTACCTTCATTTTAGATATGTAGCAGTAATGCTTACTAACTAAGCCAGTGTTTCCACTGTACTACTTACTGCTACTTTGATGTGCAGTAAATAAAAATGTAGTAGTAGAAGGAATGCTGTTGACTAATTCTTGAAATGTTGTTTTGTATCTTTAGAGTTAGAGATCTTAAACTTTCATTTCCTGAGGAACAGTTAACATGATATTTTGGCCACTGTTACTGAGAAATGAACATCCAAGATGCTTAAGAAGCTGAGGTTGTAGTAAGGGAACGTTGAAATATTTTCCTGTCCTACCTCTCAACCAGCAATAGTGTCACAAATGTGAAACTAGTAACATAATTACATTAAGAATCATGTTGAGCAACAAAGGACCAATCTAAATCCAGGACCAGTAATGGGAATACTAAACTTCTAAATTGTGAATGCAGAATAGTATTTAAAAGAAAACTCCAAAACCTGAAGGCATGAGACTTGAATGGCATTTTCAAATTTGGTTCTCTAGGTGCCAAATGACAGATTAATTTGATTCTTCTATTGTTGGTGACCTTAGTTGATGGTGTGCACTTGCAGAAATGCAAGCTTACACTGGCTAGGCTTTTGTGTAATGAAATGGAAGACTTGCTGTTTGCCAGGTTTGAAACAGAGTAGACTATGGCAACAGGAGTCTGCAGTTTAATTTCTGCAGCTGCAGTCTCTGGTTAATGATGAGAAGTGGGCATTTGAAACCCCTTAGGATCTGCTGGTTCCTTCTCAGTACTTTAGTAATGGAAAAAAATAGCATACTGTTTAAAACATGGATGCAGTCAGAATCCTATTAGTAGTCATTATTGGCGGGCACACATTAACATAACTGAGGTGATTTTTGTTGTACAGAACAGAGATAACTACATCCGGTCTTGTAAATTGCTGCCTGATGGATGCACCCTCATAGTTGGTGGGGAAGCCAGCACATTATCCATATGGGACCTGGCAGCACCAACTCCTCGTATAAAAGCAGAACTGACATCCTCAGCCCCTGCCTGCTATGCTCTGGCAATCAGCCCTGATTCCAAGGTGTGCTTTTCCTGCTGCAGTGATGGGAACATAGCAGTGTGGGATCTGCACAATCAGACACTGGTCAGGTGAGTCACTACTTGTTTACAGAAAACCTTAATTAAAGTTGCTCTTGGGGCAGCTACTTAAATATTTATGTCTCTGTTCATGACAGCAAGTTAAATTGTGTTTCTTAACCAAAGAATGTTGTTTTCACTTGAGTTGGGCAGAAATAAGTTTTAGTGGCTTCAGCATAGTCTTGAAGGGCCTAAAGGGTTGGTCCATACCTACTACAGTCAGTGTGAGAGTTCTTTCTGCTTTTGGTTAGTTGAGATTTGTCTGCAGGTTTTTGAAAGCAGCATTTCTGCTGGTTTGTGATTGATCTAGACAAAATGTGCCTATTAGGGAACTCCTAATTGTTCTTTTA
Organism: Phaethornis superciliosus; assembly: GCA_023637945.1. Taxonomy (NCBI): domain Eukaryota; kingdom Metazoa; phylum Chordata; class Aves; order Apodiformes; family Trochilidae; genus Phaethornis; species Phaethornis superciliosus. Next base: position 38,380,499 of record JAJQWJ010000004.1, on the reverse strand, counting down.
ATTTACCTTAAGCCTTACAATTTACCTTAAGTAATTGAGTTTAGTAATAAAATTTCAATTCTTATTTTGCAATGACAAATAATAAAATTAACTTTACAAAAGCAGTTGAAAGTATGGATACCTTCAGTTCTTTAAGAAAGCATAAAGGAGAGGTGTTTGGTTGTTCGTGAAAGAAATGTCTTTGAGTTTTTGGTGGGAATTAGATCTCTAACTTTTAGAATGGGTGTTAGAATATAATAAATGGATTGCCATGTAAATTACTTTTGAAAACTTTTGTTTGACTTTACTTAATGTAGTAGAAGACTAAAGTGTCTGGCAGGTCAATTTCCATCATGAGTGTGATGACAGAGAAAGAAATATAGGTCCATATGTGAAATAGCTCTTAGCAACTCATTGTGTGGTTTACTAGAAGATAAAATTTGGTTTATGCTTGCCAAGATAGTGTGGCTTACAGTATCTCAAAAAGAGAGCCTGAATTGTGAAAGGCCATGTTATTTTAAAAGTTTCAAACACAAACACTAAAAAAGCTGCTTTAACCTGCTGTGTTTCAAATGAAATTCCTTTGTATCAATAATTAACCTAAACTAATGTGCAGAGTCACATTAACGTGCATGTAAACTTTATTTTATGTTGAACTTTTAAGTCAACAAAGATTTTAGTTATATGAAATCTTCAGTTTGCCCTGTGCATGCATACTCTCTGTAAAGCACCTCTGTTTATGACTGTCTTGCCTTTTGAATGTTTGCTCTAAGTGTTCCCATCGCTGACTGGGTGGCTGCTCTTGGTAATTGATAATGTGGAATTATCAGTTCTGTGGAGACCACTAATATCTGTGGAGACCAGAACTACAAAATAAAATTTGCCATTCTATGACCTTTCTATGGCAGCTTTTTGTGATTCATACCCTTAATTCCCAAGCTAGTTGCCTTTTGCCCTACAACCACCACCACCACTTTTTAAAATGAGGCATACAAGCATTTAGTTGAGATGTACATGGATTTAGTTGCTGATGAAAAATGCAGAAGCCTCAGAAGGCTTTTGCCAAAGGACTAAGGAAAACTTGAGGTGACTCTCTGGTTGCTGAAAGCTGAGAGTTACTCATGAGAATATTTTAAAACAAATTGCACCATTTAGATTTTTATGATATCCTGACACAGAGAATGAAACTTCACTGACTCAGCAATGGTTGTTTTTAACCATATGGATCTCTATTTGGATCGTTTCATTTTAATATATCTGCTTATTATTTATCATCTTGACTTGCGGTTAAAGAAAAATACAGAAGCTGTTTTAGAAACTGGAAGAGTTTTGTTCCCTCATCACTTACTTTAATCTGAGTCATCCTTAGTGCTTTTAGCTACAATTATTGTAATTTAATGTTCACACAAGCTTTTTTCTTCTGCTTTTCAAAACCTGATAGGAAACATTTGATTTTTGTGCTTGCAATTCATTTCTCTAGCACCTGGGAAATGTTTTTGTAATACTTTATATTTCATGCTCACTAAGAGGGAGGAGCTGATTTTTGCCCATCAGCAGACACAGAAGAGATGACACACACATACAGAGTCCAAAACTAACACCACAACAGTGTTTACCTTGAGCTCTGGCAGGAAATCATTATTCAATCTGGTTTGTTTTATCAGACAATTCCAGGGCCACACAGATGGAGCCAGCTGTATTGACATTTCTAATGATGGTACCAAGCTCTGGACAGGAGGTTTGGATAACACTGTCAGATCCTGGGATTTGAGAGAGGGCAGACAGCTACAGCAGCATGACTTCACATCTCAGGTAACTGGATTTTCCTACTGCTTGTGAGGTGGTGCAATGAGAGGGAAACATTTTAGGATGAAAGATGAGATTGATCCCAGTGCAACTGTCAGATTGTTCTCTCTCTTTCTTTTGGCTGCTCATAGCACAATATTTTGGAGCTTTCATATGTTTAGCTTCCAGAACAAAATAATGACCTTTCTTTTCCTATTTATCTAATTTAATAGGTAAGAACAGGGGTTATTTAATTACTTCATTGTTGAACAGCAGTCTTTCTATTGTACTATGTGCATTTTATGTGGCCATTCTTTTTCCCTCTCCCAATTAATTTAACCACTGTAGGAAAAAAATTTGTATCTTTAGGGAAAAATAACAAGTTTAAATGTTGTTCAATTTTCAGATATTTTCCCTTGGCTATTGTCCTACTGGTGAATGGCTAGCTGTGGGAATGGAGAGCAGCAATGTAGAAGTGCTACATGTAAATAAACCAGATAAATATCAACTGCACCTTCATGAAAGTTGTGTATTGTCGCTTAAGTTTGCTTATTGCGGTAAGTTGCTCTGAACACAGAACCAGAGGGCAGGGCTCTAATTCATACTTTGCTGACTAGTTATCACATAGTCATGGTCCATATGATAATTAAATTACATTTATCAGCTTCTTAAGAATAATTGTATCTGCTTTATGAGCTCAAATGTATGTATCTACAAACAACCATCCATTCTTCTGAAGGATGCTATGGGGGTTGATTTGTATGTAAAAAGACATTTCCACTTATAAAGCCTAGGGAGCTCCTAATATGTAGCATGCAAAAGCATGGGTGTCCACACTGATTGTTAGCAAAACCACTATGTTGAGTAATGGTGAGAGCTTTTATAATGGTAATTAGTTAACAGATTTCATAGATGTGAGTGAAAACCAGGAATCTGTCAGATGTCCATTTCAGGTGTTTTCATACTCCTTCTGTTTTAAATTCTAGGTAAATGGTTTGTGAGTACTGGGAAAGATAACCTTCTTAATGCATGGAGAACTCCTTATGGAGCCAGTATCTTCCAGGTGAGGATGATGGTGCTTTTAAAGCACAGTGGTAGAACACCCAGAGCCCCAAGAGTGGTTTCCTGTATCTTGACCTATGTGATCCACCCAAAATGGGATGGCAAGATGAGGGTATTAATTGTTTTTCTTTTTAAAATGACGCAATATATTTCTATTTTTCTTCTAGTCCAAAGAATCTTCGTCAGTGCTTAGCTGCGACATCTCTGTGGATGATAAGTACATAGTCACTGGCTCTGGAGACAAAAAGGCTACAGTCTATGAAGTTATCTACTGAAAAAATGATGGGGATACAACTTTTAGAAGTTGAACTGGGCCAAAACTGTACTTAACAGTAGAAGTAGAAAGGGTTTGCCTTTTAAAAAGGAACAAAAGTATTGAAGTTCCAGACCTTGCCGTGAAACTACTCTGATTTTTCAAAATAGAAGGCATCATCCAGCAACTAAATATTTGCTACAATGGACCAAATGGAACACAGAGGCAAGATGAACAGATGTAGCCTAGGTTTTTGACATAGTTTTTAAAAGCTGAGTCTACTGAAGAATGTTGGAGCCTTTTTTTTTTAATTTCTTTCTTTGTGACCTCATGCAAATTGTTCTCATTGTCTGAATATGGGGGATAAATACCTTTCTGTTCCTAGAAGCTAAAGTTGCATTCTGTCCTGTGTAGAGCAGTGGTGTCTCAGATGAACTTGTTTTCTGGTTCTGCATCTTGTGATATGTGTTTGTATTTTTGTTGAAGGTCAAGCATTTGTATAAATTGTAAATATATTTAGTTTATTACAGTAAAGGTTTTAGTAACAACAACCAGTCTTCCCCCCCCTCTCTCCCCTTCCCTACTCACCCTGCTTATTTAAAACTAAAAACCTTTTGGGGATATAAGTAACTTTTTAGAAGCAAAAGAAAACACTATGTATAGTTTGAAAATGGTGTCTTATTCTTTATAATTCTTCCTAGATTCCTTTATCATACTTCAAAGTAGATGTTTTGACTTATTAGGGTATCAAGTCCAGTAGATACTGTCTTGTGCTACAGAAAACTTAAAAGGCAATTTTGTACTAATTATAGTGTAAATACAAAAATTGAACATTTCATACAGTTGTGCAGTTTATTTTAAGTTTATTCTGATGTCCCATATATGTGCTCTTTGGCAGATACAGTAATATGTGCCTGATCATAAGTCATTTGATCATTTAGGTGACTTCCTTTCCTTTGTACCCCAGCTGAACAGAATTAATGCAAGACTACATTTCAGCTTAGCACAGGAATGGCTATGTTTAAACAAAGTGAGAAGCTGCATCCTTCATATTTTACACAGAAGTGGTGATTAATGGCCATTTGCTTTTTGATGTCTCATCTGTACTTAGATACTCAGGTAAATTCAATTAAATTACCAAAAGCATGAGTTTACAGGGGATCACTTCAAAAATACTTGCAAAGCCGCAAGTGGAGTGAATTAACCTAAATGCAGTTAAACATTCTTATTAATTCCTTGTCAGAATATTGACAAAGGAATATTTTGATTTTTAACTAATCCACTGTACCAGTTAATTAGATCTGGTTTTCCTGAGTGTGCCATGTTATGCAGGCCAAAATCTCTATATATTCATACCGAGCAATCCTTGAGTCCTTTCCACTGTTGCATCAGTGTAGGCATGTGTGAAGAGCTATGCTAAGCACCCAGTTACCAAAGCTATGCATCTTCAAATCAAGTTTTTTTGATGTACTCAAGAGAAATTAATGAGTCGAGAATCTGTGCATTTTATTGTGTTTTCAGATCAGCAAGTTGTACAGCTGTATGCTAGACAAACCTGTCTCTTGCACCAGTGAGGGCCATACATTTAATGCATTTTACCATCTAGTTAGAATTTCTGTTGCTAATGGAGAGTATAGATGAACAGAAGGATATCTTTGAACAAACAACTCAGATTATACAAACTGGCAGAAAGGTTAAGATTCATCTGTGAAGAGCTGCTTTCTCATTTTGCTAGCATTTAACAATGACCTGTATCCCTGCTCTTTCAAAGACACATAATTAGAAAGAAAAGTTTGACAGCCATATACATTGCCTAGATAGGGAATTTCTCATATGGGCTCAGTTTTTCTCTGAATTTCCAGTCTGAAGGGACATCAGTTTATTTTCAGTTTACATGACCATTTTATTGAAACCATTTTAGAGCATCTAGAATTGTAATAGCCTTAATGTATTAACTTTGCATTTGGAATGTAAAATGTTAACAATTCAGGATAATATTATTTCCTAGACATTTAAAATTAATATTCTATACATATGTATCTATATCTTTGTCTATTTCTGTGTTGTGATTATCCATCTCTATGAAGATAGCAGACCAGTTTAGGTGGAGGTCATGTTCCTTTCACACATAGTGAGGCAAAAAGCAGAACCGTCAGGCTTTTCCAATAAATAATTATATTTGCTACACTGAAATACTGTGAAGTGTTATGCCATTTTAAAATGGAAAAGTTTAAACCAAGAGTAACAAGGTTACTTAATTTTTATCCTGTTTCATATTGAAGTTTTTCTTTATGTCTGACTCTACCAATGATCATTGACTTTGTTTAGAGGCACTGTCAAATTTGCTGTATTTAAGATCATTTGGGTTTCTTCCAAACTGGTATCAACTTGGCTTTTACTTTGTAGATATCTATCTTAAAATCAGACAAACCAAGAATTAAAGTACTTTAATCCTAACATTCATGTAACTTTAAAAACGTATACATGTGTATGTAATGGATCTGCTGCAAGTTCTTAGTAAGACCATAATCTTGGCAAGCAGGAAGATCAAAATCACAAAATCAGTGAAATGATTAAATACCTTGTGTTTTCTTGTTAGCTTCTAGAATGCAAATTGAGCCAGAGCTGTTGTGAAACTGAGTAATAGTAGCAGAAAAAGCACTGGGAAAAGCACAGGGGGAAAAAAGAGGTAACAGCATTAACGATGGTGTTGGTAGTTAGTATTTTTTTGTCAGTTTAATTACAGTCCTAAAAGATTCTTTAGATTAGTCCTTTTCTGGGACAGTCTTTGTTTGCTGGGTGGCCCTCAGTATTCAGAGTTGTCTGAATGCCACTCTGGCAAACACAAGTGCCAGATACAAGCAGGCAGTCCTTACAAATGACATATTGGTTGTCAGTAAAAAAAAAAAATTATGAAGAGGAGGTTTGTGGTAATATCAATTCAAGAGAAAAAAAATCCTTTGCCAGCTCTAATATGGGGGCTTTGATTTTTTTTTCCTGTTTGTTTTTGGGGTTGGTTTGTTTGTTTTTTGTTTTGCTTTTTTATGTGCACTAGGCATCCTCTTTTATAAATCAATTGTGCAGAAAATAATTATATTATTCCACACAATGCATTTGTCAGTGTGTCAGAGTACCTCTTTTTTATTATTTTTCCAAGCAAAGATAGTTCCCCACATCAACGCATGAACCACTGGTCCTTGAGAAAGAATTTTTATCTGCATTAATTCTTTTAAAAGCATTGTCATTTCAAAAGCTTTTGCTGTTCTAAAAGAAAGAGGGAGCACCAAATTAATATTCATAGTTCCTAGACTTAAAATAATTGTATATAAATATCATTGTAGGATCTATGATCTTGTCACATGCATACTTTTGTGTATAAATGATTGATCACAATTCCTCTGTCACATCTCTGCATTGGTGATGCAGGTAGAATTTTCAGAAGCATCTAAATTACTTAAACATAGACTGAAAAATTTATTTTATTCCTTTTCCTGTTTGTTTGTTTTGTAGAAAGACTGCCTCATGGATGGGCCTGTGGGACTATGTAATCTAGTCAGAGTAGTCCTTTATCCTTTGTATCTTCTATTACATTGCAGCTTTGAGTCAATGGGGAAATTCCACCACTCTAATGATTAAGAAAAGTGGATTTTTATGTTTTCATATTTCACACTATCAGTAAGGTGATTAAGCCCTTAAGCCAACTCACTGGAGAAGCTGGACTGGCTCAAGTGCATGTAAGAATGTGAGAATGTATATACAAGACTGGAATCATGGTGTCCTGCCAGAGAGAGAGCTTTTAGTATGAAATGGGAAAGGTGAGACAGCTCTGAGTAGGACTTGATGAACACCAGAGTAAAAGAAAGGGCTCATGGCAGGGAATACATGGGGGGACAAGGGAGAATGGGAACTTAAACCTACATACATTTTAGTGGTAGTCTAACATGTAACCTACAAAATTAACCTAGAATGAGATTGCAGGACACAACTTCACTGACTTCTGTTTCTCTGTAAAGTTGTTCAGATTTTTCTCTAGTAATTCAAGGACATCTGGAGCTGTGTATTGGAACTGCTGGAAGCTGGCATTTCTTTGACATCCATAAGCAGTCATCTAATCCTAAAAGGAAAGAAAGTTAAATCTCAGCTCGTTCTCAACATTTCCTGTTACCTAATATTTTTGTAGCTCAAGATCAGCTTTTCAGGACTTGATAATCCTGTTTTCAGCAACATGCCCCCATATGTCCCATTTCAGTTTAAGTGCTTAGTGCGGCGTGGTAGATTTTGCTAGGGAAACCAGACATGTAGGAACTGGGTGCGGGGTGTGGGGTCTAGTTTAGTGACATTTCTGGAAAGTTTACTCAGAATTTCTGCTCAGCTAAGCTTTCACCTAAAACATTATCAAAACCAGCAAAAACTATGGTTTGAACACATTTTGGATCACATGGATGTGGGGTAGTTTATTTGCTTTTTTTGTGTTGATTTATTTCATTTGTTTTCTTAAATGATTTTGTAAAAATCTATAAATTTAATGCATTGAATGCAAAGGGAAGTAAAATGAATGAATGATTAAAGAAGCTATATCATAAAACAAAGGAACATTTCTTCTCAGGTGTATTAATTATTGAAAGCTAGTTTTGTATTTTCCATGGAGCTTAAGTGCTGTAATCCAAAAACTGAATAGCAAAAAAGTAGTTGATGTGTGGGCAAATGTTAGTTATAATTTCCAAATCTGAGAAGAATTTTGGGGTTTTCCTCCCATATTCCTTCTTGCCAGGCCCCACAGTTCACTCCTACAAGCTAAACATCATTCTGCCCTTCCTGGCTGACACATTGGTAAGAATTTTGTTGTTAACAAATATCCTAGTGAGATTTTCCTGGTGCCTGCAGAAAATTTGGTTGAATCTTTTAGTGGATAGCTTCATAGATTAAATCAGCCAATGTATATTGTAATAATTTCCTTCACTAAAGCAAGCACACAGAGATAAGATAGATTGTTGTTCCATACTCATACTTCCATTGTGGAATTGCTTGTCGGTATAGTTGACTCAGAAATCCGTCATCTCCTAAAATTTCACATGTGCTTTTGCCTAGAGTAAGATTAAGTAGATTCATGGAAATGGTGCTGCAAGAAGTACTACACAGTTGTTACTGCCTAGAGCTTGGCAAGGATTGCCTTGCTATGTTCACAGTGCAAAGGTATAGTATCTCTTAAACCTCATTTCTATCTCTGTTTTCTGCCAAGAATGAGATAGAGGTGAAGATAACACATAGTTTGGAGATTAAGTAATCAAACATTCTGTTATCATTATCCCTTTTGTATATTCTGCCATTAGCATATAAAGTGGACAATGATAGCTTGTAACTGCAAATAATAAATGCTGCTTTTCCTTCATGGACTGATTTTAATGGCAGTTTTAAAAAGTTAACAAGCAGAATGAAGGTGTTATAAATGGAATTTAAATCATAACACTAGAAAGCTTAGAAATCACTTGTTTCTTTCCTGGTAGTTAGCCTAATTTGTTTAAAAAAATATCCATCTGTTCCTTCCACAGTCTTTGTACTAATTCTTTACAGAAACCCACAGTGGATTACCCCATTACTTTAAATATTGGCTGCACTTATGATAAGCTAATAACTCTTTTATAACTTTGTGTGTGTTTGTGTAGTTTGCTGTTGCAAGATATCTTGGAGAGCAGCAAAGCTTCTTTTTATTCTTAAAAAATAATCAGCTATTGTTGTTACTCAGTTGGACCTGAGTATTTCCTTCATTAGTTTTCAAGTAAATATACAATCTGGTGGCTTACAATCTGATGTAGCAAATTCAAAATATTTTGGGTTGTTGATGAATCAGCCAAACATTGCTGTTAAGTATGTAAATTACCTTAATGTCAGTTTGGTATTTGCTCAGCATGCCATGCATGCAACAAAACTTTGGAGTGATTCAACTTTTGTGACCACATTAAATTTACATTCTGGAATAAATTTCCTATTCATACAGGGACCAGTTTATTGCTCTGATCCTGTGTGTTTTCTTCTAAATATGTATTGGTCCTCTGGATATGTTTTATTGTGTTATACATACATAATGCTTCTAGTTTTCTCTGTCTTTCTGACTGTTAATTATGAGATGTGTATTCCTGGCAGCAGTTGAGTAAATATTCACTAATCTATGGTAAAATGGAGCTTTTGAATGTATAGACTTGTATAGAGAAATCATTTTTTTTCATTTGTTGAATTCAAGAATCTCAAGTCCTAATACTCTTGTGTTTCTATCAGTGAATCTGTTTAAGGAAGTGCTTCTCCTTTTTTAATTATTTTCATAGCATTTTTGTTTATAGAGACACTCTTTTTTTGTCGAGTGCAGGTTATTGACATGGTACTCTTTATTTATAATTCTTCTTTGTTCTTTTTTATTTTATCCACCTGTAACTTCTTAAGAACCACAAATATGAAATGGGGATATTGATGAAAGTGGTTTAAATGTGAGACTTCAAAATATGTGCTTGAATATTTCAACACTTTGTTCACTGTAATATTACACTTCTTCTTTACTTAAAGAATTTTTAAAAATCCCTAGGGTTGAGTTATAGTAAAATTTTATACATCTCAGTACTATTTTTTTCTCTCAGTGGATAGCAATAATTTAGGGGATTGTTTTTATTTTAACTTATTCTTACTGGGGGTGGGAAAATATTAACCTTACAAATTTTGCTAATTATAATAGTTTCATGAATAGTGTTGGTTGTTTTAATAATCTACATGCCTTTAGAAGCTTGTCCTTTCATATTTTGAAGGAAAACATAGAGATATACAGGACTGTATAATTGAATGTGTTCACAGTATTTATCCCTTGGGTTTGCTGTAGTAATAAGGGGAAGTACAGTGACAGATAAAACTTGCAATAGTTGCTAGTGTTATGTGCCTTTGAATGATTTTCTTTCATGCATTTTTTTTTAAATATATCTTAGGTAAGAGTTTGCAGCTTTAAATCTGTTTCATTTCTATTAAAGTGGCTATGGTGATATGTTTACTAGTTTTATTAACTTAAAATAATTTTCAATCTGTAAGGTAAATGGTTGTATCGATGGTTTTGAACTTATTGTAGATTGTTCAGTTTACCTCTTAAGGTTTCAAACACTGCTAGAGCAAAAGGAGACCTTATTTGTCGTATCTGGCTTTTTTTAATGCTTTCATTTTGTACTATTATATCTGTGGGATTCTTTTACCACAATAGTTGTGCTCACTGTAGTGGCTTTTTTTAAGTATTCCCATAGTATGCACTGTGATTCATTTTAATTTAGCTTACAAATCAATCCCTTTCTGCAGGCATCTGCTTTGCACCTTGACAAGCATGGAAGTAATAAAAAATATCACTGACAGTGAGACTGTATATTTCTATTTTTTTGAGTGTGAATAGCATTTAGCAAGGCTTGTCTAGTGAAAAGGCAGTTAAACTAGTAATCATACATGATCTGTATTTAACTGTCATTTGTAGCAAAAGTGCTACAAAGTGATATGTGGGGATAACAAATTCAGAAGGAAAATAATATGAAATTCAGATAGGAGCTTGAATGATTTGCTGTTAGCATGGGGCCCAGTGACACTATAAAGCCATAAACTCTGTCTTTCTAGATTGCCCAGTTAGGTGGCAGAGATTCAATTTGTCTTTTCTGAAGCCGCCTGCTGCTTGCTAGCTCCATCTCCTGTCACAGCCTATTAGCTCGCTAAGAAAATTGGTGGGGAATTGCCTGCAGATTGTAGGAAATTACATCTCCAGGCCCTGGAAAAAATGTAGGATAGCACAACACTGATCCTCCCAGAACAGCTATTAATACAGCAGAAGCTGACCTTTGGCATGGTGTGAAATGACTTTGCTATTTGCTGAATAAAGACTGTATTGTGTGTGGTTGAAGGAGGGTACAAATTATTATTCTAGCTATGCTTATAGCCAGCCTGCTCCAGGAAGCTTAAGCACTCGTGATAGGTTCTGCTACCTCCCACTCCTTCCTATTGGAAGATGGGAGCAGAGATGCTAGAGTCTTATCCAGAAATTTCATAGTACAGATGAGCAAAAGCCGCCGTGTATCTATGTGATGTTAGTACATAAAAAATTAAAAGGTTTAGTAACATAACTGAAATACTGTTTATGAGGCTAATATTAAAAAAAAAATATATATATATATATCCATAATAAACATTTGATTTTGAAGCAGTTGCGATGAAATGGAGTTAATTTATACCATAACTGCTGAGTGTAAAATTCAGAGGACACTTTCTAGTTCTGATAGATTTTAGCATTAAATTCCTTGTCACTAGGAAACTGTCTGGTTTAAACAAATTCGACTGTGTTCTTTATGGTGAGATATGCAATGAGTTTCATCCTTTGTCATACCTAAAAGAGCTACCTTTCTAGCCTTGGACTTTACTTTAGCTTTATAGGGCCTTTCAATAAGAGTTTTCCATGGATCCTAAGACAGGGGATATGTAGAATTTGCAACATAAAAAACAAACCCCAACATTTTCTTTAAGCTTGCAACCAGAGTTGGTTCAAAGTTTCTGAGGAAGATACGTGTGTGAATCAGAGCAATGTATTGATTGGAAGTGAGTGTGAAGAGGGCAGCAGCAAGGAAAAAATAATTTTGCATTGGTGTTTTCAAACTCATCTGAGATCTATTGGTAACTGCTGGCTGCCCAGGGATCTGAGTGAAATCAATATGTTAATTTCCTATTGTATTAGTGTCTACTGATACATTCGCACACCTGATTAGAGAAAATTAGTGACCTGTTTTATGTGGCTGAGACAGAGGAGCTGAGCATAGCGCAGCATGACAAAACAGGTACAGCTGAAGGTGATCAGGAGCACTTCATGTTACAGGGCTCTCTGTGTCTGTTTTGAATTCTTATGAACATGCATACACACATGTCAATCTGAAATGCTAATTTGTTGAGTCATTGTCTTTCTAAATTAGTTACAGCACCTTTTATGGAAGTTACACAGTTTAGTGCTGTGTGTCTTTTCTTGTAAAACCCAAATACAGGAACAGAAGAGCTATGGTGATTGAGCCTTTATTCTGTATTTGCAATAGCTGTTCATCTTCCAAAGTATTATAAACTAATTAAATTCTCAAAATAAACCTTGCCATTTAGTAACAAATACGGGGGGTTTTTTGTATGGTGCAATATCTTCATTGGAATGAGTAAAGAACATTTAAAGGACACAGAAAGTCTGCCCCATTTAGAGGACATAGAAAATCTGCCCTGCCTAATTGTGGAATTTCCTTTCTCTTTTAAAAAGCATACTAAATTGAGTGGTATAGTATTCAGAAATTCGCCTCTCCTGGATGATATGGTCATGAACATCATTGTCTACATGCCTAATCTGACTTTAACGAGAGCAAACCCATTATTCTAGGCAGAGCAAGAAGGCAGCAATTTTTGTACAAAAATCAGAAGCTCCTTGTCATAAAATTGAAAGTTCTTATACTGTTATAACAAAAAGGTAGATTGGGCTGTGAGCCAATGCTTAATGACTAGAAAAGACGTGCAAGCCATAAGTAGCAGCCTTCATCCTGTAACAGCTTATGAGCTCCAGCAAAAGACAGGGTACTAAACTGTGCTTGCTTTCTTTTTTTTTGTAATTTTGTAATATAAGCTCTGGTCAGTCAGACTTTGGTCAAGCCAGGTTTTACAGTTTGCATAAACACAGCCAGTAACACATCAGAAAAAAAAGTCTGAGTTTTTAATCAGTTAGTCTTGATTTTTTTTTTTTTTTTCATTTATACCTTCCTGTGTAACACTTCCCACTTGCCATACTAGGAAAATACAGCTTTTATTGCCTTTCTTTATTCAAATTTCCAATGTTCCAAATGTCATAAAGTGGCTCTTTCTGCTCTATCCTGTTGAATATCAGACGTTTTGCTGGTGTCATTTTTTCCTAGCCCCAGCAAAAAAATTTCAGCTATGAATTAATTGTTCATTGTACCTAGAATCAGATACATGGTCATTTGTTGAAACAATTTACTTTCTCTTTTTTAAGCTGTCCATGAGCAACTTCCATTGAGTATTTGATTTTTAAGCAATAGTTGATCTGAATATTCATGGGCTCTACCAAAATATCTTTTTTTCTGTACCATACCTTTCTGTAACTCCAGCTGAAAGTAAACCAACCTAGTCCCCACAATTTGCACTTGAAGAAGCTAACACTATGAGACAAAATCCAGTAGGGCTAGGTCCAGATAGCCAAAGATCTTATTTCTCTGTTAAATATTCCAAAGCTTTTCTTTAATATAGATTCGTCTTTCTGCTTATTGAAAGGCACTAAGCAGGCATATAGCATGACAACAGCTTTAAGTGCTGGTGGGCAAGTTGAAGTACGGAGGATGGGAGGAAGATGAAGACCAAAGCCTCCCTTCTGACGAGGTTTTTGTCATTAGCACTTGGCTGTGATGTGTCAGAGGCTGGTGAAGCACATATCCTTGAGGACATGGTCTGCAAGGGTTTGGATGCACCCAGGTGCCAATGATGTGGTGGTCCCCCAGTAATATCAGAGGGTGGGTGGAAGGGGGCAGTGAGCAATGGTGTCCACGCAAGGTGGTGGGGTACAATATGGCCTCTGACTGGCCCAGCCAGCTCCAATGCTGCTGTGGTTGGGGCGCTACTCAGTGACGTGAGGGTTGGGAAGGTGAGGGAAGAGGACTGCTAGGAAAAGGCTTGCTGGGAGGAAATTTAAGGGCACGGAATGTAGGCAGTGGGAAATGGGGATCAAAAGACACAGTATAAATATAATCTCTTGAAAATGAGAATGAGCTAACAAAATTATGAATGAATAATTTACAGCTCCATCACTAAGTGTTATTTGGGGTCCAGCCTTGTCAAAGATGGCTGAAGAGCAGGTGAAGAAAAAGACACGTAAGAAAAGGGCTTGTGGGGTGGCATCAATGTTTGGTTTGTTGTGGCTGTTGCCACTTGTAGGGTGTCCACTAAATTAACAGTGAAATTGTCATCTCCCTCACCTCCCTACAGCAAGCTGCTCTGCAGCAGCTTTGAAGCTCCTGAGGGGAAGGAATTGTACATCCTATCCCTGCCTTCTCGCTCTACCCAAGGTGAAGAACTGTTTTTTCTGGGGCTTGTTTACTGAAAAGGAAGGTGACTATGGATTGGATTGGAAAACAACATTATTTTTCTGCCAGCAGGGAAGACTTCCATTTACAGAGGAAATGAAGATACGTTAGAAATAGCACACTTGGGCAGCAATGAAGTTGTAACACCAGAAAGGTAAGCCAAGACTTTATACTTGATTGAGGAGATCTGGGTGGAATATTATATTTGTGTTATTGAACCAAATACAGCAACATGATGCTGATTCTTCTGATTTTTACTTTATGCCCTCAGAAAGAAGGCACTGGAAAAGCAAATAACCAAGCAAATGTTAATTTTTGTGTTTGATAAGCTCCTGCAAAATGGTCTCATCCAATGAGGCAGTGGCAAACGTGTGATTAAAGTGTAATGTACATTTGGCAGAGACCTCAAGATTATGGTTTGAGCCAGCTTCCTTGGAATTGTTCTAATAAAAATAGGCTGTATATAGATACCAGCATAGGTCCTCATTTTATTCCCAGGAAAACATCTTACTTGTAAGCAATAGCTTCTGTTTTGGAACCAATACAGACCAGTGTCACAAGGTGCTGAGGTGCTTTTCATCTCGTACATAGTGACAGAACCTTCATCTTTAAGGAACAGAATGGTGTTCTGCTGTGTTGCTTTGAAATGTTCCACAATATGTACTGTAGCAAAATGTCTCCCCCACTACACTATTTGAAGTCTGAGGCTTATCATAGCAATTTCCCATGCTTTCATCCAAAGCCTGAAAATATGCCTCAAGCAAGACATTCAATCAAACATAAAACATTGCCAGTTATTTGACTGTCTCTCCAGCTCCTTAGGAGGTAGCTTGCTGCTATGCCTATGTGAAGAAACTCATGTTACAAAAGCAAAATGAAAGGAAACAGAAATTAAACAATAAGAACAACTTCAGCTCTGAGCAGTTTTCTGAGTATCCCACAGCAATCAAGTTTTCCCTTCCAGAAGGAATTTAATTTGATCTTAACTTCACTGATTTTTTACTTTCAACATTTTCTGTTGAAGTTCTGAATTTTTAAACGAAGCATTTCCTTTTGGAATGTCTCTAATCAGAGAAGGGGAGGATTTGAAAGGCATGCCTAACCTCTGTAACTCTTCTACTCTTTTTTTTTTCTTCTTGTTCTTTTTTTTTTCCCCCTTGTTTTTTGTTTGGTTTGGTATGGCACATAGGCAAAATATCCATTTTTTCTTTTATCTGGTTCTGAGGAACAAGTGTGCTGTGGTTCTTAGTGATGAGTGGACCATTCTGCTGGACTATTATGAATAAATTGGTAAATCAGGACTTTCCTCTTTAGAGTAAACTACATAGAAATGGTACTAAATCCCAATTTGCTGGGATCTGTCAGTTTAGGAGGCTACGGTGTTTAGTATTTTGTATTGGAAGAAGGAGATATTTTGTTATTTCTTTTAGTATGGCGATGAACGTCATTTGTGCAATCAATATGTGCTTGATTTCCTGCTGTGAGAGAGGTGGTCTCATAACTACCAATTCAGGCATCTAGCAGGAAATCTAATGGGCAAAAAATAAACCATTAACAATAACAAAAAATCCTTTCACTTAGGGTAGTAAATCTATTTGCAGGGGAGCATGACACACAGAGATTTACTGAAGTCCTCCTCAATTATACATCGATGGCAGCCTTTCCTAAAATCTAGTTATTTTTCAGCCATTTCTGTTGTATTTGTTCCATAAAAGTACCCTGTTTATTTAGTGTAGTCCTCTAGCTTCATATGCCCTTGTTCTTGCTTCCTAGCAAGAGCCAGTGCTCCTTCATGAGCACTTTTATAAAGCTAAGAAGAAAACAGAATACTTATGTTGATATTTCTGACCTCCTGCCTATCTTGTTTTCCCACAAAGTCAGTTCTTACCAAAGATACTGGTGTAGCTTGTCTGTGTCATAGATCACCAGATAAAATTTAGGTCAGATGGAATATCTGTATGTCTTGCTTAGAGAGGTCCAGGTTCAAAGTTAAGTTGGGTTGCTTAGGACCTGTCCAGTTAAGTTTTGCAGAACTCCAGAAATGATAACACCACAGGTTTTCTGAAGAACACATTTGAGGGCCTAACTGTTCTCACTATGCTTTAGGTTTTTCTAAAGGAGAAGAGGAATACAGCCTCTTCTCCTTTATTTGTGCAGTGCTTAGAGCTGCATGCTGTCCTTACAGACAGAAATAGTTGGATAGGGCAGAATAATTTGTGGTCTGTTCTTTCTACTCAGGACTCTGTGAGAAGAGAGACTGTATTCCTCCTCGTCATTGTTCTACTCGAAGTCCTTGCTCAGATTGTATTATTGTGTATTTCTCATATACTGGAGTAGAACAAGTGGTAACATGCATTCACTAATGATGGTAAGGTGTATTGCCTGCCATCATCAGTGCCCTGAGATGAATGGAGTGAACGGAAGAAGAGAAGATTAGACAAGCATGAGATTAGACAACAGTGAAGGTGGTAACCAGCTGGAATAAGAGGAGCTGGAAAAGACAACCTTATGTTGGGAAAAAAGAAATGGAAATTTTAACTCCTCCATGGGGATGACTCAGTCTTGAGTGGGCTGTAAAATCCTGTCATTTTTTTTTTCCTCTTTTTGTTATATAAAGAAGGAATTTGTGCCTTAAAAATACCATTGTGGTTTCCACACTTGGGAACTGTTAAAGCTCTTCTGTATATATATCACTCCCTGCCATGTGGTAGCTGAGATGACTCCTCCTTAACTGCAAGCACAGCACTTGCATGCAGCACTGGCTATATGGAGAAGGACTTATTCTTGGCTGAACTGTAAAACTGCTAGAAATATGTTATGTACTGTTATTGTGTTTGACTTACCCTAAAAGCTCTTTGCATAACCTGAACGGTCACAGGAACACTCTATGCACCGGAATGACCTTGGCTTATGATAATAATACAAAATGTAGATTCAAATGGATAGCAATCTTTGCATGATGGTCTTCCTCAAGGCATGTTTCCTGGGAAAATTCTGGGAGCACTCAGCTCTACTGTTTTTGCTATCTGATACTTGTATGTGTCCAGATGCAGTGTGATGGACCAGAGAAGATCCTAAGAAAGCTACTTTCTTACTCCTTTCTCAGCTACTTGAACTTACAGTTGGGTTACAGCTTTGGTGAATAAGGGGAGGGCAACACACGTCATCTACCTGTACTTGTGCAAAGCATTCAGTACATCATCCTGGTCTCCAAATTGGAATGGTATAGATTCAGTAGATGGGTTACTCAGTGCATAAGGAATTGTCTGGATAATCACACTCAAAAAGCTGTGGTCAACAGGTTGATGCCCAAATGGAGACCAGTGCCAAGTGTCATTCCTCAAGGACTGGTACCGGGACTGGTGCTGTTTAACATCTTTGTCAGTGATATGGATAGTGGACAACATGCATCCTCAGGAAGGCTGTTGATGACACAAAGCTGGGTGGTGCGGTTGACACACTGGAAGAAAAGGAAGCCACCCAGAGGCACCTTGTCAAGCTTGAGAGAGATGGGCCTGAGCCAGCCTCATGAAGTTCAGTAAGGCCAAGCGGAAGGTCCTGCATCTGGGTCTGGGCATTTTCAAGCACAAGTACACGTTGGGCAGAGAATGGATTGAGAACAGCCCTGAGGAGAAGGACTTAGGTGTACTGGTGGATGAGAAGCTTATCATCATGACCCAGCAATGGGTTTTGCAGCCCAGAAAACCAAGAGTATCCTGGGATGCATCAAAAAAAGCATATCCAGCAAGTCAGGGGGAGTGATGAATTGTATTTGCTAGTTATCAATTGTAAGGCAAAGTTCCTGTGAGACAGAATCACTGTTTTTCTAGTGTAATGACCATAGATCAAAAACTGTGTGTCGATAAAGATAAAAGATAAAAAAAGATAAAAGATAAAAAAGATAAAAGATAAAATGTCACCTACCAGATGAAATGTAGTGCATAATGTGTTTTGTAAACTCAGCTGAACAAATCGCTCCAGAAGCTTCAGGGGTCACTACAGTGTGAACAGAAAGCAGGGGGAACCTGTGCTGTGTTCTGAAGACATAATAAATAGATTCTTTGTACTGTTGCTTACCTTCTGCTGAATCAGGTATTTTAAAATTCTATGGGATTCCTTTCTCTGGCCTTCCTACATGCCAAATAGATTTTTTTTGTCTTGTTTATCTTAGAAAAGTTATGTGTGTCTTAAAAAATTTAAGTGTGTTTGAAGCTTCAAAGTCTTTGTGTAATATAGTATAAAGTACTGCTTGTAGAATTCCTGCTTTTGTAGTTGGCAATTCCATTACTAGTTCCAGAAATGAAAGCCAAAGGGTTTTCAGAGAGATGAGTCTGATCTGGCTGTAAAATATATGCTATGTTGCTGAATTTGGTGAAGAACAATACCTTATGCTTAATGAAGAAGTGAGCAACTCCAGTAGCTGTTGAAATTTTTTTTTGAGTCAGCACTTCTGAATACTTTCATATATTGTTTTCTGTGTTATTCTAATACAAAAAAATAGCTTGTCCCTTCTTTTTGCTGAGTAGGAATGAAAAGTGGAACATGCATCTATCTTGGGGAGAGTGAGGAAACTGATGAATTTGATTAAGTTTTTCTGAACCATGCATACTTTGCACTTCCAGTAGCTTATGCAGGTGTCTTATGGGAAGGTACTCATTTAGCCTCGTTTTTTTCTTGGTGAAAAGCACTCATTTTAGACACTAACTGGTCTGATATACTGACTTGACTGTTAGTAGGTGCTATTTGCTGCATATATGTTACAGCATTAAGAAAAGAGTAATAGTAGTGGCTATCCTAAGCTTCTATAAAATGAGGCTTTTCTTGACTGTTTTTTATCATGATGATTACCCTTTGCAGTCCTAAATTTGGAGCAGGTATCAGCAGGCTTTCAAAAGAGCCATGGAGCCTATCACAGGTTACTGCTGTGCCAAATATGATGTTGCTAGACTTATACATGTGACTGAGGGAAGAAAAATACTCATCAATCTGCTGTAACCTAATCCAGATGGTCAAGTTTATGTTTTCTTTAAAATGCAAACTGTCTCCAATGAATTCATTAAAGCCATGTTGTAGCTATCTTTTCTAGTATAATTTTAGCTGCTAGGTTAAAATAGCTTGGGAGTGCCAAATAATCTCAAGTGTCTGATTATTTTCTTTCAGAAGGATTTAAAGTGTTCAACTATTCTATTCTATATTTTGGTTTGTTTGTGGGGGTTCTTTGTTTGCATTTTTTTGGTGGGGAGTTGGTTTTTTTTTGTATTTATTTATTTATTTATTTGTTAAACCAGTGTTTATCATTGTTAATCATTGGTTTAGGTGTCCAGAGACACCTCATATATTGGTTTTGTCTAGGATTGATATAGATGTTCAAATAAGAGCAAGTTGTAGCTTTAATGTATCCAACCAGGATTTGTGCCTTGTTCTTATAATGGATGGGTTACTTGTTGGATAAGAAACATTGGTCCTAAGTATGGTAAATGTCTTTGTCTACCTGTGTTTCCAAACTATTTCCTTCTATACATTTTTTTTATTTTGAATTTTCTTTTTTTTTTTTTTTTTTTTAAAGATTTGTCAAAAAGTACCCAGTATTTGGAGCAGTTGTTCTTATTTGCTTCTTTGATCAAAGTAAGCTAAAGCTAAAGCGGTTCTGAGAACCTAAATAAAATATTATTATGCAAAATATTTCTGATGAATTAGATTCTTAAAGAAATTCTAGTGCCTACTACTAGTGATATAAAAAAATTCTGTCTGAGTAAAAGAACAAGGAAACTCAAAACTATCAGCACTTTCTCCCCAAATATCTAATGGAGGAATACAAGGTGTTATTTACTGATTTTTCCTCGCAATGACTTTACTGAGACACCAGGAAATCAAATGTCTAATGAGACAAACCAGCATATACTGGGACAAAATATGATACTCACTGATTCATCTGTAAAGGAACAGTGTCTGTTTTTAAACTTGGGAAAGAGCAGGGTAGAAAATATGGTTCTGAATGTCACTACGTTCTCTTGGGTTTTGTTTTGGTTTTTTTGTTGGGGTTTTTGGGATATCTTTTGTTTGTTTTTTGTTTTTTGGGTTTTTTGACACTTTAAAAATAAAACTAGCTTTCATCCCTCTTGTTTCATCTCTCCTGAAAGATAAAGGAGCTAAACTCTGTCCAATTACAATGAGAACAGCACCTGCGGTGCTCTCAGTATGTAAATAAAATTGTACCCTGTTCTTCATTACTTTTAAAAACTTACTGCCTATGTTGCTTTTAGTAAATAGTATGACTGTTCCTTGAATGTAATGGAGTGGTGCCGACATGAATAAGTTGATGTTGTCCAATGTAGCATGGCAAGGAAGTGAAGGGAGCAGGTTGTATGTTTTTTACTTCCTTATTTTTGTTCTGTTGTAAGGAAGTGATTCTGGAGAGGAGTATGACATTCAAATTGCACATGTTGTCTGAACTACCAATGCAAATTAATTAATTTATTGACAAAACTTCAAATAAATGTATATAAATTGGATGTCATGCGATGATGTTCATGATGAAGTTTCTATTTCCTTACTCAAGTAATCAAATTCTAACAAATGTTTTGTGCTGGGAACAGAGTTACTTTCCCATTCTCAAAAAAAGATCAGCAGCTGGTGTAGAATGTCCTCTTCAAAGGTGTGTGGCAGTCCAGTTCAGACTCTGGCTATTGTCTGCTGTTTTTTCACACCAAATGTTTTTGAATATAGCAGGTGAAAAGTTGTGGTCCCTCATAAGCATCATAATAGTCACACAGAAAAGCACTATCTCAAGACTGTTCACAGCCCAGTAACAACAGGTCAATGTCTGATCTATTTCTGTTGCAGAAATTGCATTGTATTTTGATACTAATACCACTAGAAAACAAAAGGATATGGGCAGTACCCAGGAGCATATAAAATGTCTTTCATGTACTATGTGGTACCAAAAGAGCAAGTCAAAAATCAAAGGAGAAGCAGATTATGGGTGAAGAAAGGGTACTGTGGTGCTACTCAAAAGTACTAGAACAGTGAGTATGCTTGGTTTTGTTATCATATATTCAATGATTATTAACCAAAATCATCCCTTCTAGAAGGCTTCAATTTCTACAGAATTTTAACTTAAATATATAGAGACTATTGTTTGCATGTGAGACAGTGAGATGCAATTAAACATAGTAGTGTTTGCACCATGTTTGTTCTATCTGGTACAATAGACTGGCTTATTTTTCTGAAGTGCAGCTTTCAGTATTTACAGTAGTGTCCAGTAGGAATCAGCACACCATTAGTCTCCACTTGTTAAAGAAAGAGATCCTATTGCTAAAGACAACAGGATCTGCTTTAGAAAAAATAAATTAAACAAACTGGGAGAAAGGTGGAGAGGTAACATAGATTAAACATATTTTAGCACTATACATCCTTCTTTCTGAAAAATAAAAAAAGACAAGCTTCTCTGTTACATGAGGGAAATAGGCACTCTTGCATGCAAGATATTTGTTCTTATTTAGGAGGTAGTGAAACATCCAAGAGAACATGACAGTGTTGGTCCAAGAAAGTGTTGCAGGTCAAGGGATGTAATGATCCAGCCTGCTTCTGGTAAACCTTTTGTGTGAGAAAAGGAGTGAGAGGCTAGAATCAAGATGCTTTAAAAATTGTCACTTCTCTCAAAATGTTTACATGTGCATTTCAAATGCCATGGGATAGAAGGGTCTGAGATGTTAAGTAATTTATCTCTTCCAGGAGATCTAGGAACACAAAATAGGTACATAGCATAGGTTCCTGGAATCATCATAGTAGCGCACATTCCTAGAACTAAGTGGGATTCAAACAAAGAACACTTGGTGGAAAGATGTTTTTTATAAGCTCGTTAAAACATATATATGTTGAAACTTGCAGATATATTGCCATTTACTTCAGTGAACTGGGAATTTTACCACATTTTCAATGTCATGTTTCTAAAAGCTAGGTCTGCCTGACAAAACAGGTGTATTTATTGTCTCTTCAAAGTCTCTTAGGGCTTTGTTGCAGATCTTTCTGAAATATTCAGGACTGAATCTCAGAAGTTTGTAAAAAGACATCAAAAACTTTCTTCCATTACTGGAATTTTTTTGTTTGTCAGAAAAGGAAACATTTCATGATGATGAATTACCTGATATGGTTTAAACCTTTTGGAACTCTTGTCAAATCACTCACTTGACTTCCTGTAGCTCTCTTTGCTGGCGTTGCCAGTGTTTTCCACGTCTCATGGGAAATGAGTGGTAAAACAAGCTCTTTACACACTGAGTGCTACTTCTAATCTCAACAAATCATACTTATTGAAATGTTGGACCCAACTTCCAAGAAGCACTATGTCTTCTGGTGAAGGATTTTTCTAGCAAAACACAAGGAGTCTTCCTCTAAGAAAGTCACTTCTTTCAGAGGGACTTGTTACTAAGAATAAGCTTCGTTAAGATGAGGGTTACTATATGCCAGGGGATGGCCCTAGGCAGCATGAATGCTTTTCCCCACAGTGGTCTTCAGTTTTCTCCCTGGCAACTCTTTTGTGAAACAATAGTATAACAAAGACCATGACAGCACAGTTAGTGCTTTTAACTTAAAACTGTACCCCATACAACTTCATCCTTCTGCCTTTTTTCTCTTCTGCCAAGAAAAAAACTGAATAGCCAGAATTAGTGCTCCTTGAATAACAGTTCACTAGCCTAGCAATTTTATTCAGAAAACAGATGGTTCAGTATGTGAATGAGGGCTGGTAGGGACCTCTGTGTGAGGTCCTTGGCAGGGTAATCTCATTCCAAAGATCTAGGTGGCTGGAATTCCCTCCCCCGTCCCTTTAATACAAATCCTTAAGTGTTAAGTCAGGCAGAAAATGAGTCTAGTCTACATTTATCTTACTGAATGGCAGTCAACTCCTGCTTAATCTTTCAACATATATTTGTTCAATGGATCAACAGATTGTGTAAGCAGCATGACGAACGGGTTTAGAAATGTGTCTGCTTATGTTTGGTTTGTACTGAACCATTGACCATTTTGTTTGTGAATCCATCATAGATTACATCTGCAGGTTACTTGGTACGAGTGAGGAGGGGAAATACTTGTTCTCTCTGTGTTGAAAGGCATCTTACACAGCTGTCAGCCTCCATAAAGGAAGTGGAATTGCATCAGTGCTACTTCAGATTTATTTTCAAAAGCTGGATAGATATTGCCCTGCTTTCACAAGCCTTTTGCCAGTTGCAACTGTACTTCTCATTGAAGATATAAGAAAAAGACAAGAACTGTAATTGCCAAATAAATACATAATAATTTGGGAACAAGGCTAGGATTGTTATTGTGAATGTAATTTTAACTACATTTGACAAAGCCAAGGATAAGTAATACTAGAAATATATGTGGCACTTTTAATAATAGAAATATGTATTAAGTTACCATTGTTACAGCAGTGCAAAAATGATCTGATGGTTTGTATTTAGTGATTTCTGAAAGAGAGTTAGGAAGGTGGCACCCCTAGCGTTGACAGGAGTGTGGACTGTGTAAATGCTTCAATTAACTCTACCTAATCTGAAGACTGTTTTATACATAGTCCTTACGTGACTGGGGCTGCCTCATGTGTGAGATGAGAGAAGAGGAGGAAGTTTCAGTGTCCAGAAACTGGTCTTGTGTAAACAGAAAGAGCTTGCCAGGAATCAGGGGAAGAGCAGAGGATATGGAGGTGACCAGAGTCTTGCCAAACATCCTTTCCCAGAGGCCAGAAAGTCCAGAAGACTGAAACTTGGTGTCTGCCACTTTTTGGTAGTGGCATTTGATTTGAGCTATTTCCTACCAAGGGAACATAGGCATATATGGCACAAACCTTCCTTCCCCATATGCATCCCTTTATCACGAATGGGGAAGGGCTGAAAAAAACCCAAATAAAAAATAAAAAAACAAACAAGCAAAAAAATAGAATGAACAAGTGCTAGTTATCTGAAGGCAGTGAGCCTCAGGTGTGATTTCTTGCAGCCTACCCAGAACTTTGCTTAAATGGATTTGAGTGCAAGCTTCAATAGCTCTGGAAAAGAAAAACAATGAGAAGAAAGCTGGGGAAGAAGGTTACTCAAAGACTTTGGTTTCTTTATGCAGTCAGAAGTGAAAAGCTGCAGGTGAGTGGCTGCTTTTGGCTACTTTGCTATTTTAGGTTGTCACGTTGTCATGACAACAGTTTTTTGGATTTTGGACTCATGGTTCTTTGCTTGATTTCTGTTAGCCTTTTCATGCACTAAGACTGAAATTGGTAGGAGCTGAATGAATTGTTTGTTGTTTGAAAGCTTAAGTTTCAGTGGAAAATTACTGGACTTTTTTTTTTTTTTTTTTTTTTTTTTTCTCTTAAGAAAGCACATGAAAAAAGCTATTTTTGGCCAACAAATGGCCCTTAATTACATTTGTCTTTTTTTGTGGTGGAAAGTGAATTTGTCCCTTCAGTATGAAAAAATTCTTCCAATTTTTAGTTCAACTGAGAAAAATAATTTCCTCCTAACCACCTCTAATGGAATTTGAGGAAACTGGTAAGTAAAAAACATGAGAAGGAAAAAAGCAGCCTTGAGAGCATGAAGAATAAAGTAGGAATGAAAAGTTGAGCATTTCTATGTAACTGGGATTGGGGCACTGAAAGGAAAATGGAACTTGTAACTCAGAGACTTGATTAAATGTTATCCTCTGAGCCAGAAAACTTTTTCTTACTGGTCATCTGCTAAGAAAAAAAACAAAATCTCTTCAGTATAGTAATGCCTGGAGTATAATTTTATAATTTTATTACTTAGCATAATTTTTTAATACGGGTCAAGATGCTGACTGAAATTTTCCTTCTCTTCTCCTCCTCTGTCTTAAGAAGATGTAGAGGGCTTTAAGAGTTGATTCTAGAATACCAGATTTTCCAAATATTTGTTCAGGGAATAAGATGACGATAAACTCCCATGTTCGCTGGAACAAATAATCATACATTTGTTTTTTTCCCATTCTATCTTTATGGGGTTTTTTTGTAAAGTGGAGACTTGGGATGGTTTGAGTACCGTCTTATGGGCCATTAAAGCCTCTGAATATCACATTTTTACTTTTGTCTTTTTTTATTTTCAAGTCTTCCTCTAGATCATCTTTCTTACCCAAAACCAATAGCATTATTGCCAGTTTCTCAGACTTCGTAAACAAATTAGTTAGATGATGTTAATCAAAGAAAAAAGCCCTCAACCTGCAAATATACTTACTAATGCACAGATACAAATATAATAGCTATGTTCACTACTTCTTTGACAGATAGTCCTTAATATGAAATACTTGGTACTCTGCCTGTGAAGTTTAAGTGGGATTTACTGAATTATTCCACCTCTTTCATATATTTATGTGTATATATAGTAAATAACAAGAGAACAACACAATTACCTGAGACCAAAATTTATAATTTTCTCTTAGTCTACACTATCTGTCAGGCTGTCAAGCTGAATTTTATAGTACAAGATAAATATTAACTTGCTCATTTGCAAAGTAATTCCTTTATGAACATATATTACTTCCATAACAGTAACTAACTAGATCATTTGTTATTTGTTGTTACAATGATTAACTGTAGAAATTTCGTTAGAATACCTGCTGGCCCTCCTAACAACAAAAAGAAGTTTGGTGGTTCTAATGAAGGCTAACTGAAAATCTGATATTTTTTTGTCAAGAAGTATGTTACCTTCTCCACAGAAAATCTGTTTTTGTTGTTGAAAATGTAATTTCATTTTTTTTTTCTCAGATGCTGCAGTTTTCCAGACCCGCATATTTCTCTCCTTCCTAGTTCTCAGAAGTCCTGGTTGAGCTTCACTGGAGGTGGCTAAGGAAGGGAACAGAACCGCTGTGAGCTACAAATGATGCATCACGGGAGAACTTGCTCTACGGAGGACTGGTCTGTACAGGAGCATAAAATCCACAAAGTAGACTGTATTATCAATTTATTATCATTACACACTGTATTTTTTTGTTTTTTTCCTTTGAAAGTTTATCTTCATGCTCCTTTCTTCCGAATATATATGGAGTAACTTCGAGTGGATAACAAGTTCTGTTTTGGATGCTGCCCTTGCCATGCAAATCCAACAATTCAAAAGTAGATTTTAGTGCTTTTCACTTTGTTTTTGAGTGTTGTACCCTGAATATGCAAATTAGAATTGAAATTCATACTCCAGCTACTTCTCAACCATGTTATACGGACAAAGCAACATGAATCATCCCTTCAAAGTGTGCAAAAAATAGAATAAGCAGCAGAAAGCAAATGTTTTGTAGCACCAATCCCTTTTCCAACCTTAGTAAGTGCTTAGGTGTTGCTGAGACAGAAGAGGTGATACTGAGGCACTAGCACATGTAAATATGTTAGAAAATGTGGTTCTCTCTGAGATGCCATCAGAGTATTCTTCAAGCAAATCACCTATGGGGATTCAAAGCTGCGTAAGCATGATCATCTATGCATGCTGAGCATATCCTTCCTACTATAAGTAGACAAGAATTTCAGCTCTATATACTCATCTTTGTTAGATACTGGAATTTTGTTTGTTCAAGTCACAGTCTTCCAGATGGTTTAAAATAAATATCTAAAAAAGGCTCAAATTTTCAGAACTAGGGCTTCTGCAATTTTGATCACCTTACCTCTAAACAGGCATAAACTACTTTTGTTGTATTGTATCAAAAGGATGCTTAAATATGTTGGGCTAGGGGTGGTTTTTTGTTTTATTTGGGTTTTTTGTTTGTTTTTTGCTTTTTATTTGTTTTTTGTTTTGGTTTTTTTTTGTTTGTTTGTTTTTTGTATTTGTTTTTTTGTTTTTCCTGCTGCTTATCCTGTCTTATATCAGTGCTACTGTGTGATTAAGACAAGAAGCTTCAATATGCTCTTTGAGGGAAGATACAGTAGAGCACAGCAGATAAAAGTGACTGGCTAAAAGCCACTTTGATTGTAATCACCTGCTAAAAAAATGTATTGCAGACTAAAATGGTTATTGGCTTTTTTATATGGGAACACATTTTGATTACAGTTTTATCTTAGTTTGCAGATATAAACTAGAACAGTTTCTAGTGGTTTCAGTAATAGAAATGGGTTTGATTGGAGTCTCAAAATATGGCACTGGATTGTGCTAAACTAGAAGACCATTCCTTGTGAAAAATCAACTGAAAGAAACATTTTAGGACAAGACCAGTCCATGGAAATGGATTTGGGTAGGAAGCCTTGTGCCTTTCTCTGTTGCACCAAAAAGAATTTGAAATACATAGCATGTCATAAAAACTATACCCTTTGGACACAATGCTGCAAGGCATTTCTGAAGGTTTTCAGGCATGCAGGGAGTGCCCTTGCTCAGGATGTTCCAGGTTCACTGTCCAGGAACTGATTTCCTGAGCAGCCTCTGGCAAACTGTTTCACCACACCATCTCTCAGTCATTTCTGTCTGCTAAATGGCATGCTGCTTAACAATCTCTGTAGTGTGTTTTAAGATTTGCAGCTAAAATGCCATGTGAAAGCTAGGTGGTACTAATCTATGCTGGCAGCTTGTTAAAGTGTCGTGGTTTTAGTGATGCTTCTGTAACCACTCTGACATAAATGTGACAAATGCTAATTCTAAACACCCACATTATTGAAACTGAGAACAGCTTAGCTAAAGCACTTTGAATTTCCTTTGAATGAGGACATCTGAGTTCTATAGTTACAGTATCTCAGCTCTTCCTCTTACCTGAAAAAATAACTTACATTAAAGGTCTCAGACTAAAAGACAAATGGTTGTTTTTAAAAGAGATTGGGGGATAAATGCATATGCATATGACCTGCAAACATTATCATTCTCTGAAGGAAGTGAAGGAAAGTGCAGGGCAAGGATATTTTTATGTCAGTATGGGAAAAGCTAATGTCCAAGCACCAAGACCTGTGCAGTAGCACATCTTCATTTGTGAGTGTCTCTCACCATGAGATTTTCCTGATGAGTCTGTGAAACAGACAAGAGAAAGAAATTCCTGTGTGAGAAGGAGGCCAGATACAGGGAGGAAGCAGAAACTTATCTTTGGCTGATGTAATGCCGATATGAAGTGAGTGATGCCCTTTTCTTGCTTGAGTTGAGTTTCTTGCTTGAGTTGAGTTTCTTGCTTGAAGAGCTTTACACAACCGTACTTGAAGTTGTCCCCATCAGTGTTCACTTTAGGCAGTGTCATTAGTCAGGATTTGTAAATTCTGACTTAAAGAAAATGCATAATTTTCAACTGATTTTTACCTATGGGGCTTTTTGTGGTGAAGATGGGAAAACACTTAAATGCCTGATGTCAAATTACAAGAAAGTGCAAGATGTCAACCATGTTCTGAAGAATCATTTAGCAAACAAGCACCTTGCTAATGCTGGTGACTCCAAGAAGGTGAAAGACCCCTGTATAACAAACAGTAGAAAGTGTTTAGAGTGGTAGTAATGTTGTGCACCTGCAGACAAAGTCTTGGGATAGTGAGACAAGAGGTGAGTGAGTGGGCTTCAAACCACGAAGCGTGCTCACAGCTATACTTCGAAAGTTTTGTAGATTACAATATGGTTTCAGCATAACTGTCAGAAAAGAGTGCAGAGAAAACTGTTTCGCACAGGAAAAGAAGGAAGCTTATACTGGGGAAGTGTAAGTCACACCATCTGGGTCATGCATTTCTGCAGATACTGCAGAACCTTCTTCTGAGCAGTAGAACTGTAGAGAAAGTGGGATTCATTTTCCCATCATGAATCTCATATTTTGATATTTTTCATCTTAAACGAGACTAATATAAAAAATACTCACTAAACTGGCAGTGATTAAAGTGAGTTTACTATTAGTTCTAGGCTATTATACCATGAAGTTCATAAACACTTCAAGGTGGTCTGTGAAGAGACAGACTAAAAGAAGCAAGGAGAATGGTAATGAAGCTTTATCCTCTTTGCCAAAATTTTCACTTGGCCTAGAAATATTGTTTATGCAGTATTTATCTATCTATCTATCTATTCTCTATCTATCTAGCTAATTCTTTTTAATTTTTTTCTGTTAACCTCTTAACCCATGAAAATATCCTAAAGGGAGTTTTTGATAGATAGTATTTTGATAGAGAACACTATTTTGCCTTTGCTGTTTTCTTGTTCTTCTGAAGAATATGATGTAGTTATTCTGTATTCTTACAGCAATTTTCCCTGACACTCCAGGTAAATCTTCCTTTGGCTTTTGTTTCTTCATGTGATATACAGTTTTGTTTTTGCAGTTACAGTGAGTTTATCTCCATGAATCACTACTATTTTGCAAATCAGCTAAACTAAACTATCAGCATTAAAGTCTACCCAACAGTGGCACTCTTCATTATAATACAGAACACTGAATATACCACCTTATACAACTGGTGCAGTAATAACTCTTTTAAAATGACCCTAGTAATAACTACCTTAAAATGACAGATCTATCAAAATAATTTACAGATTCTTATGTCAGAATCTATAAATGGTCAGATTATTTTTTTCTCATGTAGCTCTTTTATAATTAAAATGTTGCAAAGTTGTTTCCTGAAGTACTAGTTACATTGAAAAAAAAAAAAGAAAAGTCATCCCCTTTAAAAATACAGGAAATTGTTGGATCAAACAATCTGAGGAACTCATTGGAATACAGCATAAGGAAGGAAAGGCACATTGAAGTCCTTCTGACTCACTTTTAATGCATTTTTCTGTAGAAAATATTTTCACAGTTAGGAGTTCTTTTGGGAACTAGGGGTTTTTTTTAGGTCCTTAAACTTGCTTTTTTGAGATGAAAGCCATACAGTGAGTTGGCATCTTGTTCTTCTGAACTGGGACATGTCTTACAGAAAGACATGTACTGTCAAGGACACAAGTGAGAGCTGAGGGAATTTGAAGCAAAAGGAGTACACTCAAAGGCCTCAGTCTCAAATTTCTCCTCAGGACTACTTTTAAAGTTCAGAGGAGTATGGAAATTCCCCTATCATAATATCTTCAGGGTAACTAAAGTATCTTAGCAGGACTTCTGATAAATACTTCTAAATAAATTTATTTGTAGTTCTTGGCCACGTCTGTACTTTTGAAGCATTTTTCCTATTTCTTTTCTACTTCAATGTATACAATGTGGTAATTTCTTGGATAATTCCATGAGGTTTTATTGTGTAATTAGATTGCAGGATTTTATTATGCGTATAGATAAACTTGTTCTATAATATAGACTTTCTCTTGTTCTACTATTTGCAAATATGGGTAATATTCACTGAGGTCAGAGAGAAGTAGTGAAATTTTCATGTAGCATCAGTTATCAAGGAGATAGATGATGGGTGACTATTTTTCAAATTGTGGGATTTTAGGTTTTATGACTTCGGCTGTGCTCTCTGCTGCTGAATCTCTTCCTCTATTAAGCAGTTATAATGATTCCTTTATGCATCAATGTTGTGATGAGAATAAAGCAGTGATTTTCAGTAGCTGGGTAGGATGACCATGAGGTCAGGTGGTGATAGCTAATCCAATTTTATTCTGATCAGCAGGCAAAAAGTTCTTTAATGTTGTAATGCTAGTCTTTGAATTATTATGCATGATATGTCCAACTGTGTGCAGGGAATATGATGTATTTGTAAAGATGTTGCTCGCTATGGCTTTTAAGTGAACAGGGGAGAAGCCGGAGTGGGAGTGAGGGAAGTGATGGGGCAGCTTCTAAGGCTGCATATAGAGGAGAGAACTGATTAGTCATGTCTAGTCGACAAGGAGACGTGTTCTTCTCCCTCCCCAAACTTGGATTTATTTTTATTGTTTTGGGCTTTGCAATAATCTTGATCTCTCTCCTTCTGGCACTGCTAGTACCTCTGAGTAATGCCTGTCACAGACATATGGTCATAAACACCAAAATGATCTTATGACTAAATCTAACTAGCCCTGGATCTCCTCATCTACCCAGATGGCCACTGCTGGCTGTAAGTCAGCTTGTTGCCAGCTGGCAGCTCTCTCATCTTCTCTGGGATGCACAATGGACAGCAGTGTCAGAGTTGCATAAAGACCTTTTGCAGAAAATAGTCTGAGTGCAGAGTATGTAGGTGGATGACTCTGCACACTGTAGTGAGGTGACCCCTTTCATGAGATGACTGCTTCCTAAAATGCCCCTTCTCAAGATATGCATACTGGTTGCATCAGCTTGGTGTGAGCAGGTATGGGAGGCCACAAGGACAGGTGCCACCTTTCCCCTGAGGAACCAAGGGTAGAATAAATAGTGCAGCCAAACAAGCTAGGTGTTGCCTTCTGCTCAAAACTGAGCTGTGCCAGTGGTCTGTGGGCCCCCCTGGTTATGGTGGTGCTGGTGGCATATCCATTACTGGCCACCCTGTGGTGCTGCTGGCCTGCCTTGTGCCAGGTCACCTGAACAAATCTGTCTCTTCTCTCACACTCAGGGTAGCAAATTAACAGGTCCTAGTTCCCTCTTGTATCAGACATCTGTCAGATCTTAGCTGCCTTTACCAATCCAATACCTTTTAGAAGAAACTAAAGAAGATCACAAAGGTATGGTCTGACCTGTGTTAAAATTCTTATGAAAAGAACACCAAATGGACCAGTGTGAGAATATGAGTAGTCTGCATAGGGACTGCTCTCCTTTTCCTATGATTTCCATACTATGGTGATTGTCTACTTGAATAGACAACAGCATAATAGAGCTGGTCTACAAGTCAAAAGTTCTGGCCCAAATGTTAAGTAGAGGTGCCAAAAATTCCCATAGAAAGTCTTGGTATTTGGACCAGTTTTCTTTAATGTCTTCAAGTGGTCTGGATGAAAGGATCAAGTTCACCCTCACTATATTTCCAGATGACACTAAACTAGGAGGGAATGTTGATCTGCTTGGGAGTACGAAGTTTCTACAGATGGACATAGACAGGCTGGATGGATGGGCCAAGGCAAATTGTATGATTCAACAAGGCCAAGTGCCAGGTTGTTCACGTGGTTCACAACAACCTCATCCAGTGCTACAAGCTTGGTGCTGAAAAGATGCCCAGAGAACAGGGACATGGAGGTGTTGGTTGACAACAAGCTGAATATTAGCCAGCAGTGTGTCCAGTTGCCCCAGAAGGTCAGCAGCATCCTTGACTGCATCAGAAAGAATGTGTCCAGCAGGAGTAGGAAAGTTATTGTCCCCCCCTGTCTGGCATTGGTGAGGTCACACCATGAGTACTGTGTTCAGCTCTGGGCCCCTCACAACAAGAAGGACATTGAAATGCTGGAGTGAGTACAGAGAAGGACAACGAAGTTGGTGAAGGGTCTGGAGAACAAGTCTTATGATGAATGACTAAAGAAACTGAGGTTGTTCAGCCTGGAGAATGGGAGACTGTGGTAAAACTATATTGGTCTCCTGAAAGGAGGCTGTAGGAAGGAGGGGATTGATCTCAAGTAACAAGTGAGTTACTTGTTATTCACTTGCTAGGAGGAGAGGAAATTGTCTTGAGCTGTGCCAGGGGAGGTTAGAACTAGATATTTGAAAAATCTTCACTGGGAGGACTGTCAAACACCGGAACAGTCCAGGGAAGTGGTCCCTGGAGGTGTTTACAAGACACATATGTATAATGCTGAGGCACATGGTCTAGTGGTGGAATTAGTGCTGCACTAATAGTTGGACTTAATCTTTAGGGTCTCTTCCAATATAAATGATTCTGTGCTTCTCTATATATACTGCAATCCCCTCATGGAAGTTTGTTAGTGATACAGAGAGGGTTGGGGGCGTGGCATATTGCTGAATCATCGGAAACAGGAATTCATTATACAATTAAAATTATGTTTACATCTTACTAGGACATTCTGAGAAAATAAAGTATTTATAAATACTTGATCATCTCACCATGAAAGTCAGAGATACAAAAAGTAGTAAGAATATATGTAGTCCATATATTTATTCCTTTGGAAATGGCTCCTTTCTTTGGCAGATGTGGCTGACTAGCTGCTCTCTTTTCCCAAAGCCTAAGTGTTACAATTAGCCAATATGTGGAGGCTAAACCAAGCAAATAAAAACATGAATGCTGCATTTTCCTGCATACTGTAGTTATAGGATCTCATGTTTCTAGAATGTTATGGTTACATGATGATGTAGATGTAGGTTATTGTGTCTGTGTCCAGAGAGAATAGAAGAATGGTGTACTTTGCAACCAAAGGTCAACTGAACAAATAAGTAATTTGGAGGAGAGTAAAATGAATTGAGAGAACTTCTGCAGCATGCTAGATATTATTATTTCAGAATTTTCTGTACAACATCAACTGTTCTAATTTATGAGATCATTTAAGGAAAAGTTTTTGAGGTGAGTTTGCACAGTTGGATTTTAGCACTTAGTTATCCCTACCTAACACACCATACACAAGTGTGCATAACAATTTATATTATGATGCATTGTCTCTGCATGATATGATTCTATAGGTCTGTGATGTAATGTTTTTATTGCTAATAGTAATTAGATTCTTATTCTGGTAGATTTTTAAGTCATGGGCTCTAGCTATCAGATGACAGCTTTCTTTAGTTAGGGATACAGTATTTCAATCAAACACAATGAGATAAAATGTATATTACTGATTAAAGCAAGAATTAAGAACAAGTGTGAGTGATACAGACATCCATGTTTTTCTGTGTGAAAAAGCAGCCTAAAGAATAATGGAGGAGAAAAGAACATAGTCAGACTTCTAACAAGTTCATTCACACTTCTGGGTATTTTTTGTTAAATCCTATAAAGGACATCAAACATAATTTCACTGGAGGCAATAGAGCTGCCTGAGCATATTCCAGTTTTGAAAATCAGATTATTTTTTTCCCAGTGATTAAAACGTGAATTATTTTGAATAATTTTGTACCTGAGGTTATAATTTTGAATGAGCAAGAGGTACAAGAATTACAAGCCTGTTGTTGATGTTATGAGAATAATTTTTTTTTTTTTTTGTTAAATGCACAGTAGTTCTGTGTATGCTCTATTCACACACACAATTATTTAATCTTCCAAAAATAATAATAAACACAATTCCATAGTCGAGTATGCAGTCATGCAGAAAAAGCAAAATAACAACCTCTACCCCTCACCAAACAGTGCATCTGTAATGCCCGCTATGAGTATACAGTTAGCATTGCAAAAAGGTATTTCTAGCTTGGCAAATGTTTTTACCCATTCACCTCTCTTGTCACTATCATTGCTTTCCCTCCTGGATTGACTGAAATTAAAACAACTAGTAATACAAAGGTTAACACCTAAAATCCAATTTTGCCCAGGCCTTAGGACATACTGTTGTTCTGTCTGATCTCTCTCACCTGTCTGTCATGCTAGGGAAGCTTTTAGCTGTGCAAACTTTCGTAGTCTAATGAAGAAGCAGCTTCTCAGCTTAGTCTGTTTCCCCTGTCTTTTGCTATTCTGTCTTCTATTCCCTCAGATTTTCATGCCCCATACTTGCTGTACTCTCCCAGTATATCTACTTGCATCTGGTTTTGAAGGAACCATTTGTCTACTTTTGCAGTATAACTTTGTGTAGGAAAGGAGTACACATGCATAAGTACAAAGGAACTTCGTCCCAGTTGCAGTGGGGAAAAAAAAAGAATATTATACAGAAATTAAATCTTTAACAATTTCTATGTGTATTTTTCTGGGTTTTGAGAATAAGTGAAAACTGTCCTTTGTGTAGGGCAAATTATATTTAATTTTGAGAGTGGATGTGTAGAAGGTTTTTGAAAATAACAGGGTTCCCATACTTACCCTCCTAGTGAAATTCATCATCTCTTCTGCAAGAGATTGAAAGAGGCACATTAAATGTGAAGGTTTGATAGTTATGCCACTTTTTATTCCTTGCATCTTTTAACAGAGCATAGTATACTATGAATGTATGTGGGCCCAAAGTGTTTGTTAACTGAGGACTACTAATAAGGTGGCAGTATTACCTACAGCTGATTCTGTAATATCTTTTAACTTCTCCTTCCTACTAACAAGTATAGGAACCAATGCTTGTTTTACTGCCTTTCGAATCTAGATTTGTCTTCTGATGTTTGATAGAACGCTTTACTGATTTTAAAAAGTCATTGTTCTGGGATTTGATGGCTAGTAGACATAGGAAGACAAAACAGAGTACCCTCTAGAGAAAATGCTAAAATCCTTCAGCACAGAGTTTGTACCAGGTATTTACAGCTTTTTCAGCATTGGTTAATATTGTTATATTTCCAACCAGATGGATTATTTACCATCCAATATAGCAAACTTTCTGTAACATTACGTATGCTGGATAATGCCTTGTCATATGACAGTAGCTGAAGAGTATGAGAAAACGACGTCTTTAAACTTGAAGGTAAGATACTGCATGTTTTTTCTCTTCTGCGTGAGCTTGTGTTTTTAGCCCATGCTTACTGGATATAGTAAACACGCATCAGAATTCCTTCGCCTCAGAAACGATGAGGATGGCCACAAGAAGAAAGCTTGTTTGTACCTAAGTACGTCATTCTGCAACAAGTACTTTCTTAAACTAAAGGTCTTGAAGAACCCTGAGCATGTTGTCCAACTGAGCACTGAACTGACTGTGGAAGCATGCTTAATACCCCTCTGATTTAAGACAGTTGGAAGAATCATCACTTTTACATCTCCAGGATGTCCTGTAAATGTCCTCTGGAAATAATCCAAGTGGATGTGTCTGAAAGAAAGGACATTTTCTCACCTAAGAGACTTTAAGGGAGTCTGTTGGCATGGTACTATCAACAGGCATGAGGTGCCATTCAGATCTTTGCCATGTGAACCAGGCTTTCCTGGGAAAGTCTGTTCTCAAGAAGCACGGCAGAAACCTGTTGATAAAAAGAGCATATTGAACTTTCTTATGGTACAAATACTTGCTGGTTAATTAATTTCAATTATGCTGTACCAGATTAACAAGCAGAGAGTTTTTCCCAAAAGAAATACTGTGTTTTATTGAAGCTAACTTTTTGCTATGACTCACTGTGGGAACTGTTATTGGAGAGTGGAGAGGAATCTTCTTTCTCACTTTTTCTGCGATGAACATCCTACACTTTATTTGACCAGATTTGTGAATCACAGAGGTGAAATGTGTTATCACTTTTTTTTTTTTTCTTTTTTGGTGTTGCCGGAAAACTAAACTAATTCTTGATAGAAGAATCATCTGAGTTTGTGAAACTTCTCCTTTTATTTACTTTCCTGGTATCCTTTGCATTTGATAGATGGCCAGTAATGCACTGGAAGGAGTCTTTGGCCTTTTGTATAAAGGAATAATAAAAAAATTATCTTATACTATTTGGAGTGGATGACTACATATAGTATATACTGTATGAGCTACTTCTAGTCTCACAACTAAACTTCACACCAAAATCTAAAATGTGAAAGCTCGTAGATTTTTAAGAGAAGGGGAAGTTAGATCGTGTATTTTAATACATGCCTAATGGGGTGTTGGTGTTTTATTATGCTGTTCACTTTTTACATTTGCACGTATTCTAAATGTTTAAAAGGGCAAACATTATATGATCATACAATTTGACGTTTTTTATAAGTGCAGAAGAGCAGTCATTTGCTTGAAGGTATACTGCTTGTATTTAATCCTGTTCTTAGCCCTACAGTGGTGTGAATGTAAGTTGACTGTAAATAAATGTTACTAAAATCATGACCACCTTGATATTAGTGTGTAACTTATTGTCCATGTAAATTGCCTGGTGTAGCAGTTAAAACAAGATCAATGTCAAATCATATTCTTAAGAGTTCTTTAAGAACCTAAGTATTTAAATGAGTGAAAATGTGCTGTTTGTTTTATGTCTTTACTATGGTAAAATCCTTATGTTGATTACAGTTATTCTAATTGGTGCACAAATATAGGAACATAAGTTTCAATTGGAGATGTGTGTCAGAGTAGAAGTTATGTTTACTGTGCAAAAGTGTACAGAGATAACAGTGGTATTTGTTGTTTATCTGTTAAAAAATCAACTCATTACTCAATGTGATGTGAAACTGTTTGCTGAAGAAAATCTTCTGTGCTGCAAGCACTTAGCAAAGTTTCTGATTTTGATAACTTTCAATACATCCAGTTTTAGTGATGCTATTACATGGTAAGTGCTCCCCTCTGTTTTAAGATCATAGCTACTGAAGTAGGATTTGACTGTTTTATGCAAACATACATCATATTTGTGTTTTCCCTTCTGTATTTTATAGAAGACAACCCAAATTTTATTTCTAGCAGTTGGTTTGATTG
The DNA here is from genome assembly GCA_023637945.1 of Phaethornis superciliosus. Classification (NCBI taxonomy): domain Eukaryota; kingdom Metazoa; phylum Chordata; class Aves; order Apodiformes; family Trochilidae; genus Phaethornis; species Phaethornis superciliosus. The sequence continues at coordinate 38,343,102 of JAJQWJ010000004.1, read as the reverse complement.
TAATGTTATTTTAGTATTCCTGGTAATTTCACAAGTGTTAACGTGATTACCCTGTGGTGGAAGGATGCAAATCCATTCTTATTTGTTGCTATATTATTCTTGAGAAGATGAGGTGCCTGATAAATGTCTTACAACAAACTTTCACTTTGTTACAGTGCTCTAAATGGACAATGGAGGAGCATGCCATGGAGTTTATGAATGTCTCTGTAAGCTAGGTTACGAGTCTTTCTCTGGTCCTCTTTTTGCTATGGTGACAACCAGGTAAAATATAGACCTTCTCCTCCATACCATAAAGTACAAATGCAGCTGTGTAATATACACAGTCAAATGCCAAGGACATAATAAGATTTTGCTTTCCAGAAAGATAAATAATTTAATCAGACTAATGACATTGTTCTACCTGAGGGATTCTATAATTAGTAGATTATTGAAACAGCATGCAAGTTATCTACCATTAGCACCTGGAGGAATTCCTGTTGCCTTAAACAGTGGAATCAAATTATATGAATATTCCTTTCCTGCAATCTGTAAAGATAATAAGCCTCTGAAATTTTGTAAGCTATATAAATCCACGGATTTCACATTAAATATTTAAAGCATAGGAGGTGGTGTTTGTTAGAATACTGATAAAGAGAGTTCAACCATTACAGCTGCCTGTTCCATTTGGTAAATTCCTTTTTGTTTGAGTTGCTTTTAAGCTCTTTAAATTTGTTTTTTCTTTTATTTGTGTATTTTTCCAGTTTATCTGGAGGTGTTTTTCTTATACTTTGTATGATAAACACTCAAAATATTTTTACAGAAATTTTAGACATTTGATACAGTGAATGATATTCAAACCAGGGGTGTATACAGATGTGAAGCTGGCAGATTTTTTTAAACACTAAAGAAGTCTTGCTTGAAATACTTGGAAAAGAGTGCATATCTTCTGAGTGTATTTGCAAAACAGAAGCTTCTTCGCTGATGCATGCTCTGTTCTAAGAGTTTGTTTGGGATAAAACTGGGGATGGAACTCATCAGGGTCAAATATATGTTAACATAGCATAATGAAGATATTGTATATTTCTTGAAAAATCCAGGACATAGGGAACATAGCTGATGTCTCAATAGACTGCAGAGTTGAACAGAAACTTTTAAAGGTTATAGAGATCTGGTGACTCTTTGTCTGAGAGTGACCACTTAATTGTTTCAGTCATCTGGCAATTTAAAGGGAAAAAATTTGGTAGAAGTCCCTCTGTTTTTAACGGATTGCCTTGTCAGGCTAGAGCTGCAGCCAGGATAACTGATGACCTCTGAAGTCCTTAGAATAGATTATGGTTTGTGTGCAAGAGATGATAATGCAGTTAAAAAAGATTTATGTAATAGTTCTTCAGAGAGCTTGAGGCATTAACACGGGGTCATAAATTAGTAGGATTTACAAGTAAGAAATTACTGTACAGGGAGAGTCCTTTCATTCCAATATGTTTTTTCCCCCAGGCACTTGCTAATGTTTAAGTGAAGAGATACCTGATGAACCTGCCAGGCAGCTGTGAAATTACAGTGGCACCTGTGGTGTTAACAACTCATCTAGCTTTAATACAAGTCAGGTACTTCCCCTGTAGATAAGTGAGCTTCTACTTATAGGACATATGTCAAAAGCTTGTCACAAAGAATTTTTAGTCTTCAGGCTAAATAACAGACTGAAAACTATTTTTACTCTTCTCACCTTTATGGGTGGTCTGAGTAGATGGTTTCTAGCTGTTCGAAAGTATATTAAAAATGCCAGATGACTTGTCCCTATCATCAATGCATAGATATTAAGTCTCTGAAAATATCCCATACTAGGTTTTTACGGTCTTCTTTGGGAGATGCTTGACACCTATGTAATGAATGCATTATAAATTATTGTATTACCACTAATAATAGGCATTTTTCAGTATTTGATTAGAAAGATTTAGACCTACAAGGAAATAAAAGAAAGGGACTTCAGTGATGGTATCTGAGCATCCATCTCCTTAGCACAGTTCGCAAAGAAATCAGAGAAGGGATATTTTTTTTTTAATTTTTTTTTTTTTTAATAACCCTCTACTTCCACCCATCCCTAGCCTCCACAAAGTTATAAGCTGGAACACTATCTATTGTTTCACAGACTTTCACTAAGGAAAGCTTGTCTTAAAGTATGTGCTGTTTTCTGGTGAGGACAAACACATCAGAGTCTAAAGCTTTAGAAGTCCTGGAGCCCAAGTATTGGTTTCTTTAAGAGGGTAGAGAAAGAGTGGTACTTGAGACATTTGGATTGTTATGTCCTGTCACTTGCATTTGTTAAAGCATTTAGAAACCATATATCATACTTTTTTTTTCTCCTTAACCTCCCTCTTTAGAAATAACATTGTGGAAAACAGAAACTCAGTAAAATGGGGCATTCTCTAAGCTCATTGAATTCTTATTTCTTGATCTCATTGTGTCAGCAATGAGATTTTCCTAGATCAATATATACATCTATGTCATTTTGGTTTTCCTTTCTCTTAACCTGCAAATTCAATATGCAGTTCACTGAGATCACTGACTCATGTTCCACTCTCCCAGTCCAAGGGAAATTGAGTTGGGTTGAGGTACCAAAGTGCAAATTTTGTAATCCCACAGGGACTGTAGAATAGTTTAGATAGGGACCTTTTCAAAGATCATCTGGTTCCAACTCCTCTGCCATGCCAAAGCCACCTCCCTCTAGACCAAGTTACTCAAAGCAAATTCAACTTTTTCCTTCATAAGCAGGCATTTACCTTATTCAGACAGGTTTAAAAATGCATCTGTGGAAGAGAATGAAGACTATGACTCTTGATGATTCTGGATGTTGAAAATATAAAATTAGTTTCTTGCTATGCAGCCTGTAATTTGGCATCTGCAGAAACAAAAATTGAAGACTTTTCTAAAAGAAAGTTAAATGCATCTCACTAAAACTTGTTTATCAATATCATACAAAGGATGAATTTTGGAAAATGCCAGTTATTTAATCAGAGCAAATTAGAAAACTCTATTTTATCAGTTCTTCTAATTCTAGATGAGTGCGCTTTGGATGCATCAGTGCAGCGGGTTATAATATATCTGTCTTGGCTTATTATCTTAACAAGCCCCCTTGTTACATCTACTGCTCAGATGCAGTTAAAATTTTTCCTTTCCCTTGGATAGCCAAAGACTGATATTTCATGATATTGTTCTGTTCTGATGTCTGAAGCTTCTAACTCTCAATTCAGACTTTATACACTGTAGGAGAGTGCCTATTCATTATGAGACTGGCTATTTGTGGATGCTCACAGGGATGTATTTATATGGCTTTTCTCGTAAGCTTGTTTAGCAAGTATGACAGCCTGATTGTTGATAAAAGGGCAAGTTTTACAGCTGGTTTTACTGGAATATCTGTTCTCACAGCCACACTTTGCTGATGAAACTAACTTTAAAAGTAGTTTTTTTCCCTGCACTTCATTTTCCATTTCATCATCTAGCCATATCATTTCCTGATGAGCAGTGGCAGTAATGTATGTTAACATTCACCCTTCCAAAGGCACAAGGATGCAGTGCCACAGGCATGTGCATAATCCATATTATCAGGCTTATTCAGGCCATGGGAGCAAGAAGACTGTGATGCTACTTTCAGACCTTACATTATTCTCGAGTACTGATACTTAGCACTGATGCAATAATTTGCAGCTTACTTGGGTCTGTACTGCTGGGTTTGGCCTGTGTTCAGTGCTTCCTGGGGCCTGTTAAAAATTGCTGTGTGAGGGAGGTCTGGTGCTTTTCAGCAGCACAGTCACACGTGTGGCCATCCCATGTAGTTAGTTGCTGGGTGTTAAAGCAGTGACTGCATTTGCTCTTCAGCTGTTGAATGGTTGAAGCCTGTTGTTGATCCAAGCCCCTGGCAGCTGTTCCTGACCTTTGGCTTGCATCTTGGCTCTGGATCCCAGCCCTTGGATCTTATCCTGGCTCTGGTTCCTGCCTTTTGGCAGCTTGTTTGGTTCCCATCTTTGGCTTCGACTTCAGCTTGTATCCTGGCCCTGGCTCCAGAGCCTTGGCCGTAAGGTGGGTTCCAGGGTTTCAGTGTTTACCCCTATCCAGGCTTCATTCTGATTTGGCTGTGCCCTTGTCTCCTGCAGCGAATGGTCTGCAAACATTTAAAAAGATTGGGGTTGTGTACAAGGGAGGAAAATGTAATTGTTGTGGAAATTTGTCTCTGGGAGGCTGTGCTCCGTAGTCTGTCCCTGAAATTCACCATCTTGTCTCTTTACAAAGAGAGAGGTGCTGTTCTTATTAAACTTGAAAACTGCTAAATATTTTTCCCTTGTTTTTGAAGTATGTCAACATATGTAGTCTTAAATCCTGTTTTACTGTGCATTTATATGAAAGGAAAAAGAAGCCATTTTGGTCTCCAGGAGTGTATATTTGGGCTTTAAGCCTTTTATTCAAAGCAGAGAATGAAATTTAAAACAAATGAACTAACAAAAACCACTAAAACCCCCCAAAACAGAGAAGAAAAAGCAGTTCTTTTTTGAAAAATGTATCCTCAAATTTTTCAGTTTTCTTAGCTTTTTGATCTGGGAAAGAGTGAGAGAAAAAGTGGAGGAAGAAAGACTTTGAAGAAAAGGAAAATTTCTAATGCATATCAACAAATGTAACATTGGGGGGGGAATATTTTCTTTTTTTTTTTCATTAGTGTGATGTGATATTTATCTTTAAAAGATCAAAACATGCAGATCTGGATGTTACTCTGACTTGAGACCCAAGGTAAGATGAGCTGTGATACAATGCTGATCTTCAGGGAATATATATGCACTCTAGTGTATTGGCAGCCTGGTGCCAAGGGCATGCAATAACAGAAAACAAATGCTTAGGGAAAACTAGTCATATTGACTAAAAAACCACTTACTAGAGATTTTGCAGTGCCTGTGTGCAGAGAAAAGACTGGATTTGATTTCCATTTAGATTTCAGGATTACTTCAATTATATACTGAAATAATTTAAATCAGGAACATTAAATCAGGAATATAGCCTCATCAGCCAAGCTATTCTGTTCTGGACCAGTCTAGCTCTCATTTTTATCTGTGCAACCATCATAACAGATAAATACGGTGTTTTTTTCTCAAAACCAAACCAAACCAAAGCCAAACCAACAACCAAACACTTCCCCTTCCTCTCCTCTCCCCAGTCCAAAACATAAAAATATGTAGGCTTGTGACAGGGTTGTGGACAGAGCAGTAGAAACAAAGAGTTTGATAAGTGGGAGATGGGAGAGATTGTGTCCTTCTGAGACCATTCTAAGCTTGGTAAATCTAGAATGCAGGGCAGCAGTTGTAGGGCTGCTTGGGAGATGACAGACAGCACAAGAACAAGCTGAAGTACTCAGAACAATAGGAGAAATTATGCTTGTAACTAAGCTTTTAGAAAGAAAACAGGTTTTCTAGAAGGAAGAATGGTTACATGGAATTAATTCCAGTCCAGGAAGACACTGAGATTTTGAGAGAGAGTGTGGAAAAGGTGGCTGATTTGTAGAATTGATATTTCTTCCTCCCATGCCAAAAAAAAATTCTATTAAACTTGGACCCCTTTAGACCACAGAAATCTTGTTTTCTCTTTCTTGTTTCCAGCTAAGGCCAACCCACAACCTCTTTTTTATTACTATTAAACTCTTATATCCAAACCGGTTGTATTTCTTTTCTCTCATTCCTATTTACCAACCTTGCTATTATGCAAGCAACTTTCAAGTCTGATTCTCATAACAACACATCCTGTTTTAAATGTTTTCCTACCAGACTTCTACTGTACATCTCTTTTTCATCTTCTTTTTGATCCCTTCCAACATCTTGTCTCTAGGTCTGCCATAATTCTCTAACCTTAGAGGAGCAGGACTTGTCTCATGCTAAATATCTTGTTGGTTTAAGCCTGGATTCTTGAAGAGTAGTTTAGTAAGCAGAGAGTCTTGTAGACACCTGCATATATGTATGTTACGGCAAAAATGGACAAGGGTAAGTGCAGTGCTGCATGCCTTTCTAAATAGAGATACTTAAGCATCCCTCTCTTTGTGGATACCTTGCACTTTCCTTCAAGACAAGGAGTCCACTGATGCCTACTGCATTGCCTTGGAATTTAGTGGCTGAAAGTCTGTCAACTGTCTCTGGAATTCTCATTCATTCAGATAAACACCCATCCCAAAGAAGTGGTACAGCAGTTACTTTTTTATTTCTTGTATGCCTCTCCACAGGTGCTATGTAAGCCAGAGTTAGAACTTGAAATGATGAGCTGAATGCAGCTCTTACTTTCTAGTAGAGTGTATTGCTACATATTTCAAAGCCACATTCCAGACTGCACAAAAATTGCACCCTCATGTAACTCCATGCAAGTTGTCTTGCACTCATGGTTATGGTAGGAATGCACTGGCTTCTTCATAGCTGCAGACAGCCTATCTCTCTAAGCTTCAGACCACTCTCTCAGTGGTTGCAGCCAACTCTCCTTTAAAATGAAGACTCAGGGGAAAGACAAGCAATCATGGTGGGGCTTATTTCACTCTTTTCACTCTTGTTGGGTGTTATTTAATTGCCTAGGCATAAGGCCTGGAAGCCTGGATGTACCAACCAATTAGGCCTACATACAGCAGCCATCTGTCTGGTTTTATGTTGAGCTGTTTGCTTGTTAGTGTGGAGTGCTGCTTATGTTGATGGTCTAGGATATAGCAGCTGAAGAATAAAAGAGTTAATCCCTTTGAATCATCAGTTGTGTTTAGAGAAACCAATCCAGTTTGCTTTATAACTGGATCTGATTTCTGAGTTTTAGCCTCTTTAAAGTCAGCAGATTCCGACCTACTATTTTGAGCCCAAATAATGATTTTGGAGATACTGATAAATCTTAGTTAAATTATTTCTGTGCCCTTTTTTCTGTTTTCCCATTCCTCCCTTTCATATGAATACAGGATGTTTTTTCTAACCTATATCAAGTATATCGGTTGTTGCTGCTGCTTACTCACTGTTGCCTACTGTTTTCACTCATGCTTTCAGACATCTGATTGTTTTCTCATCAAAATCAAAGCACTTCCATGTAATTAAACAACCATAGGACACTGTGTTCCTGTAAGTAGGTCAGGGCCTCAAAGGCCCACGTCACAGAATAATTTAGGTTGGAATTGATATCTGAAGATCATTTAGTTCAGCCTCTGGCTCAAAGCAGTGGAGTCCTTTTCCCAACTGGGACTAATCCTAAATATGGGTCTGCCTTCCATGCCTGAAAGGTAGCAGGCTTGTCTACCTATAGGCCATTAACTTTACCCTTTTAACCTCAACAGGTTCCTTTTTCTGAGACTTAAGACCTTACTGTGTGGGGCCTATCCACTAGCACTGTTATAACAAATTGTGCTGACTGTTACCAGTCTTATCTGTGAAAATAACCTGGCAAAACTGTTACATTTAAACTGTTATGCTATCTGTTATCTTGGCCAAATTTTTTTATGTTCCTGTTATGTCTCAACATTGCTTTCTATTCTTTCCATTTTTGTTTACTTGTTTTAAAAAGGGACCTCAAAAAGCTAATTGTTTTAACAGGAGAGCTATGCATTTGAAAATAGTTATTACTTCAGTGTTGCTGCAGATTACAATACAATAACAAACTTTGCTGTCCACATAACAGTAAAGTGCATGCTTGGGAAGAGTCTGAGGTCAACCACTGCTCTGTTATTTTTACATAAAATAGTTCTCCCTGAGAGTTCAAAAACCTTCAAGGCTTTGGTTTTAGACAGTTTACTTGAGAAGAAATGCAACCAACATATCATCTACTTACACGTATATTAGAGCCAGCTGCCCTTGTAATCTGAGCTGCCAGGATTAATCAAGCCGCTACCTGATTAAAAATTGGACGACAAATGAGTGAATAAATACTTAGTTGTTTTGAATAAGTTAGGCTGGGGGGTTTGTGTCAGCACTCTTGCTGCTTTTTTGGCAGCTATATTAATGAGCAGCTTTTCTTTCATTGTTCAAATAAAAGCAAAACAGCCTTTGAATTTTATACTCAGAAATTCCACTCATCTGCCTAATGTTCTTTTTTTAATTAGAAGGATACACATATGACTTAATTAATCAAGCCTGTCTTAGGGAATTATGCATTTATTAATGGTTTCTGCACTCAAACACATTATTAAGGGATTTGTGCTAAGTACCTGACATAAAACAGCCTAATTTTGCTTGCTTTGGTTAATGTATTGAGAAATGGCTTTTTGATCAGATTTCAAAACATTCATGCTATGAACTAATGTCCTATTTAGAATGTTTAAAAATGCAGCAATTTGGCAACTGAGTACTCTATTGATTTGTATTTAAAATAAAGAAAATCAGTGCCAGACTAGAAATGGGTAGCATGGAACTTCTTTGGCCACACTGACAATGGAAGCAAGTAAAGTAAAGTAAGGTATTGGTCTGATTCAGACCTTTTTTTTTTTTTTTTTTTTTTAATATATATATATTGAAATTACATGGAATAAACACCTTTTGTCTCTTGTCACCCAAGTAAATAAGTAAATTCACTCTCTATTTAGGAGAAGAGAGAGGTAAGAAGAAAGGATTCTCTGAATCATAGAATTGCTTGGGTTAGTAAGGACCTTAATGATTATCTAGTTCCAACCTCCTATAATGGGCACGGAACAACTTCCACTAGACCAGGTTGCTCAAAGACCCATCTAACCTGGCCTTTAACACTTCCAGAGAGAGCTCATCCACAGTTTCCCTGGGCAACCTCTTCCAGTATCTCACCATGCTTGCACTAAAAAATTTCATCCTAATATTTAATCTAAATCTACCCTCTTTGAGTGTGATACCATTTGCCCTCATCCTATCTCAACGTGCCTTTGTAAAAAAATCCTCCTTAGCTTTCTTGTAGGCTCCTTTCAAGTACTGGAAGGCTGCTATAAGGTCTCCCTAGAGCTTCTCTTCTCCAGGATGAACAACCCCAACTCTCTCAGCCTGTCTTCGTAGGAGATATGCTACAACACTCTGATCATCTTCACAGCCCTTCTTTGGACTTAGTCCATGTCATTTTTATGTTGGAGTCTCCAGAGTGGAATTTCCTGCATGAAGAGATTAGTGTCTTCAGGGAGCATGATTAGATTTCCAGAACTACATGTATTTGCCTTATGTAATATTCCTGTGTCTTGTTCTGGGAAGAGATCATCTATCCTCATTTTTGTCAAAATTTACAATGAGAGTTCCTTATCAAAAGAGAAATAGCAGGGGTTTGTCTTTAACAAAAGTTTTGCTGTTTTGAAGGTATTAAGATATTTTATGTTTTTGAGAATCATACAGTCTCATATGCACTTTCACACTAACCTACAAAAAAGTAAACAGAATACCTTTCTAGAAAGGAAGAAGGATCTGTTCTGGTATGGACAGTAACAGAGATATCACTGCAATGGGAAAATGTCCATCTTTGCAGACTGTCTCTCAGAAAGACAATTTGTCTCCTACTAGTTTGGGTCTGGAACTGAGTGTGTTCAGTTCTTTTGGGTTGTATCTTTTACAGCCTCTTTGACATCCTGCCTGGGACAATGTCATTGTGTTATCTCATCGTGATCCTGCTGATCTAGGATAGCCAAATTATTTAAACCAATTTTCCAGAGCTGCAGTTCTCTAGACATTGCAATCATCTCCACCTGCCTGGAGAAATGTGAAGGGTCTCACAGAAAAGACCATTGTTGCCCTAGGTAGCCTTATGGACCCAAGCAAAATAAAACATTTTCTAAATCTTTGGTTTTCTCAGTGTTATAAAATATCTTCTAGTCCCATTTTACTTAAGATTTTCTTCTGTTGTTGTACCTGGTTTCTGTTCCTCCGTTGGAACATTAGGTTTTTACTCTGTTTTCCAAAATAAGTGGCAAGTGCCCTTCTGTGTAACTTTAGTCCCACTTGTCTGTTGTCAGATGATTTGTCACTGAAAACTTCACCTGGAACTTCCTGGCAGTGACTGCTAACATTTGTCCAGTGGTATTTTGAGTGTATAGAAGCTAATCCTGACTCATTCTTTCTTGTTAGTTTAGGTAAGTCTTCAGGAAAGAGGCATGGGCAGTTTGAAAGAAGTTAAAGTCCCACATGTGTATTTTAGGTTTCATAAAGTGTGCTTGGGCAGTTTATCCAAATTTTAAATAAAAGCTTGAAAAAGACATAGATACTTTTGAAGAAAAAGAAATGTGCCTTTGTGGTGTATGGAAGAAGGGGAACAAGAAATGGAAAGAAAGAAAGAAATGAATTTTTCTCTAAAGGTTAAAGCAGGCATTTTGAATTAATGTTAAAATCTAATTTCCATTCCTCTGATGCTTTGTCTGTTACTGAAGAGATTAAAGTTATATGGGATCTGAATTTGTGTAAATGTTAATGTGTTGACCTTATCCTGCTTAGTTCATTTTTCTGCTTCACATGGTAGCAAGACTATCTCTCCCAGTCTAATTCTTTTAAAATGACTTCTTTCACATTGTTCGGGTTCTTCAGAGAGAAAAGGGAATGAATCAGTCAAGAACATGGCAAGTTGTACAGCTGTTTGGTCAGATGCACTTGACTTATTTCCCATCTTGGAAAACACTAATTATTTACTGTTTTATTTGTTGGTTTTCCCTTTATTTTAAGTAGTAGTCTATAACTATTTTTGCTTTTTAAAACAGTGAAATATCTTACATAAGGTCAGCAAGGAACATATTACAGGATTCTGGCTAGAGTCCCACTCTCAAGTCCCACTTTTACAACAAAGTACTGCTTCATTAGTTCCCTTGTCAAAAGAATTCAGTGTTCTGAAAATCCTGATAAGATGCATCTGGTAATTTGCATTCACAGTAATGACTGGTTACTACTTTAACAGCAAAGGCAAAAATTGCTTTTTGCGTTACTTAAAAATGATAGCATTCATCTGGAGGCAATTTCAAGAGATACCTGCTCGAGGCTACAAATGTTTTACAGACAGAAATGGAATTTAAGCTTTCATAGCTACAAAAATTATAAGAGGACTAACCAAATATGGAACAATATTTCTTTTAGTTTGGATCATTAACATAATTCTGAGCTGCAGTACAAAACTGGTGATTTATAAATTGTTTGTTTTTTCAATGAGGAAAATGCTTTATACTTGTCATATCTGTTGATATAATATACTTCTAGACTACATAATATACTTAGTCATGGCAAAATATTAGAGTGCTGTGAGGACATGAAATCTCTAATTAAAATGAAAGTGGCACATAAGAGACTTGTGAATTTTTGGAGGGAGGAAAAAAATATTCTCATCAGTATGGAAACTCACACAAGTCAAATATTGATGAAATGATCAAAATTTAATGACACTTAAGGAATCACAGATGGGAGTTTTTTACTTCAGAGAAGAAAAATAATCAGTATTCAGCAGCCCAGTCAAAAGAGATATATGGCAAAAGTGAGAGACCAGTACATCAGTAGCATGGTCCTAAAAATCTTGAAACTTTACATGACTTGTCCTTTTTTTTTTTTTTTTTTTTTTTTTTTTTTCTCCCAGTCTGCTGGATGTTCTTGTAGAAATAATTTCTTCCTTGGCTATCAATGGATTGCTCCACTTGTAGTCCAGATATCTTTGTTCCAGCTCAACAAAACTAGATACCACTCCAGGGTGTACTATAGCTTATTCTGAGTTTGTGTCCTCGTGTTTCCTCCCTAAAGGGTTCACTGCTCTGTGCCATGTACTGCATCTTGGCATTATTCCCTCAGGCAGCATCTGACCAAGGTGCTAGAAAGCACCCACAGTGCCTGCATGCAGTCTAAATGCAACTTGTATTTCTGCAGCTGTTTCTGCTACTTAATTCTTAGTTGACTTAGGTAACAGTGCTCCAGATGAAAGATTTCACTAGTTAATGGCACAAGAGTTTTATCTACTGTGTGGCAAATCCAAGGTCTTGTTCCAATCAAGTGAAGGTTTTATAGTTGAAATTAGTAACCATAGACTGTTCACATTTTGCAGACAGCTCCTTGTGGCTCTTAATCAAATTTTGTAACTTCAAACACTGCATTTGGATGTACCTTTAGAGTTGTGGAGAAAAGCTTGAAGTAAAGCTTCTAGGTTTTGCCCATATTAGAATACCTGAGTTCTCTCTTGATCTTTTTCTCAAAGATCGGCTAACTCTCTCATAGTTATGTGTTTGGAATATGTTGGAAAACACTATGTATGTTCCTAAATAATCTCATGGATTGTCTTCTGGCTGTAATGGAACTTCAGCTGGGCATTTCTCCCACCAGAAGTGCTGATGTCTGATACAAATTTTAACCCAGGGTGTTTCATTTTTACCCAAGAACAGATTATATTTCTCTAATGGGTAATAAACATCTCCATCTCTGGCCACAGAGAGAACCCCTGGACAGACTTGTGATAGTCTTATGGCATTTAACAGAGTTTTAAAGTGGAAAAGAAAGACTTAGGAAAGTGTTTAATTATCTTAATGGTGGCTGCAGTGTCTGAAGACATCTCCCTTTCTCTCTTCTTGCTTCCTCATTTAACACAGCCATGGCCTGTACTGGAGCCAATTAGGCTGGCTCCTGCTCTCCACTTCCAGCTGTTCCTGCAGGCATCCCAGATCATCTCCATAATAAAGTCTGGACATCTGTGGCATCAGTTGAGAGGTGGAAAGGAAAGCCAGAGCTTTGAGGCTTGCCAGCTCTCTATCCAGTGGTCTGTACACTCACTGTGCTCCGGGGATGACTGCCTCTGGCTTTCCAAAGCACCTTGGGCCAATACTGGTCCTGGCTTGCTCAGTGCTGGTATGGTGAGGAGCCCCGTGTGTTGGATGGGCCTCACAGCCCACTCATATGCCCAGAGTTGTGGGGTTCAGCACTCTTGGGCTGAAGAATTTCAACAGTGCCTAATTCAGTCTGGCCTCAAGGAAAGGTATTTTCACTAGTGGCAGTGGAAGTACAAATGGAAGGAAAAGTAATATGCATGTGGCTCTTCAGTGTGCTGGCAGTCTCACTGGGCTAGGTGCAGACAGAGATTGCAGACTGGGAGCCTGCCAAGGTCCACGTAGTTAAATACCCCTCTGCTCATCTCCTGAGCCCACAGGAGAGATGGGGATAAAAATAAAACCCACTTCCTGTTTATGAAGACACACTCTGGTTACGGGCCATGTCGTTTGCTTGAGATGAATTTGCTTTATGGGCAGAGATTCAAGCACTGCTGCTCCTTCCTGTAGTCTAGCTGCTGAATGAGCTGTCAAGCCACCTGCTGCAAATCTTTCATAAATACACCTGCAGGTACAACTTTCCACAAATATAAATGGGACACAAATATAAAGGTGTGGAGTACTTTTTTTTTTTTTTTTTTTTTTTTTTTTTTTTTTCTAAGCAACAGTAAGTTTTTTTGGACAGCATGAATGTACAAATAAAATCATGCTGGAGGCTGCCATTGGAAAACACCCCTTTGTTGTCTGGGAGGGATTTGGTGGGTGATAACAGAATTTCAGAAATGTTGTGGCTGTAATTTTTGTAACTCCGTATGCTTGCTTTCCTCTTCCTTCCTCTTCATCTGCAAAGTGGACTGTGAAAGATTTTAAAGGCTTCTACAGGGTTTCTTTTACATTTCAAGGCATTTGCACAAAAATTCTTGCTATTGCTGCCCCAAACACTTTTCCTCTACTAAGTGCATTAGGGAAATAGGGTTTTTTGTTAAAAGTACTTTAAACACACATCATTTTTTGTAGGTAATACTGGTACTCAGTATCAATAGAAAAGATAAACAATGGGAGCCGCAAGACAAATGAACTTCCGAGGAATGAAAGATGGATGCCCTGCCTCAGGAACCTTAGGTGGGGTTCCTTTGGTATAAAAAGGTATGAAACTTGCACAGGTTCACATTACTGAATCACCAATCAGCCTTGACTTATGAAAATGTCACTGAGCTCATATAACCAGTACTAATTTTGGAGTCCTGGATTGTTTTAGCCTTCTCTTTCTGTAGGTTGTATTTGATGACTTGTGACTCACATTACTGTTTCTGCTTCTTTATAAATAAGACTTTTAAATAGAAGAATAGTAAAAAGCATAGAATAAGGTAATGAATTCTTAGTGCATGCCTCCTTGCTCATATTCAGACAATGGATGCTCTGATTGCAGGTATTTGTGGAAATAACAAAATGACAAAAACAGCTGACTGAAAAATAAATGTAGCTTAACTGGCTGGTTTTGCATTTAAAAATTGATAGTTGCAAAAAAGAACATATGACATTCAGGTAAAGTTATTGTAAAGACAACAGCACAAGATGCTGTTGATTGTTACAAAGAATTAAATTCTTTACCTCTTGTATAAGAAGAAAATAAATTCCCATTTGTTTTAAATTTACTTATATTTTATACAGATTTCTCAGCCTAGCATTGCATTAAACCAGTTTTCATACAGAGGCCAAAGTTCAATTTTTTTTCATGATATTTTTGATATACTGATTCTGTGGCTAGTGTTGGGAAAGTGTGCTTGGGAATTCTTTAGGTTTATCTTAAAGAAGCTGCTAAAAATACTTTGTCCCCTCACAAAGTAAAATGGCCTTGATATGTAATGTGCTATTAAATTAGTCTGTCCTCTCATGCCCTTCACATGGAAAAATACCAACTCAGTGCACACTTTCTGCTGGAAGCCCCTTGCAAAAGCTAATTTGGCTCTGTAGTGTAATGAAACTGTTACTGTTTTCCCTCATTGTAGTTGCTCTTGTTGTTTAAAGAAACTATTTGTTCAGTTACCAGGACTTGAGTGGACAGAACCAGCTGGTTTTCTGTGCATTGTAAAATTTCTCTCTTGACTTCCTGATTTATTTGGCAAGGTTTTTGACTTAATGTTTAAATAGGAAAATGCCTTGATCAGGTGAAAAAAACTGCTGTTTCTGAAAGACTTTTCTAAAACAACTCCTGCTATATCACATATAGTTGCGCAGTACAATTGTTGGAAATATGTCCCATGTGTTTCCTTGGGGATTAAGCTTTTACCTCTAAATATGGAAGAGTAAATAGAATTGTCATAAAGAAAAGAAAAAGCAGAGGGAGAGAACCTGGATACCATGACAGTTTTCACAGTAATCAGATTCTTTGAAAATAAAACATTGTTCAGATTGTGGCAAGTCCAGGCATCTGAATTTCTCCACTTTGAAGAGGCTTTTCTAACCACACACCTGCTGAGAACTTTTCCCTTTTGCAGGGGAATCAGCCAATCACTGTAAGCAGTTAACTTTCTTCTTAGGGCAGAGGCCAGTTAAACTTTTTGATTTGTGTAGGACATTGCAGCTGCAGACTCCAGCTTCAGGTCACTTTTGTCCCTAGTCTGCTGCTGTCACCTGTTGACACTTCAGCCTGAGCTTGGCATCTGCCCTGGGGTATGCTTGGCCATCCCTCCTGCTGAAATGCACTCCTATTTCTCCCCTCAGTCTACCCTCTGCTCCGTCCTTATTAATTTGTAGTAATAACCAAGCAAGTGGAAGTGACTGAAGATTTCACACTTCTCTGTTATGCCATGACAAAGATGTTAGTCTGAGGCTCCAAGACACAATTAAAGTGTCTCCTGTGGTGCTGCACACTGTACCTGCTCTTGCAAAAGGGATGATGGAAGACTACGATTTATCCTGGAATGGTATTCTGGCCTTGACCATTTCAGGTTTCCACTCAGCCA
The DNA here is from genome assembly GCA_023637945.1 of Phaethornis superciliosus. Taxonomy (NCBI): domain Eukaryota; kingdom Metazoa; phylum Chordata; class Aves; order Apodiformes; family Trochilidae; genus Phaethornis; species Phaethornis superciliosus. The sequence goes on along the minus strand of JAJQWJ010000004.1, from coordinate 38,327,448 downwards.
ATCTTCCAGGCTTTCTGCCAGTTGAAATCTAAGCTGCTTAATTGAGAGAATGAGATGAGTAGTCAGCTGGTTTCTCATAATTTTCTGTTAGTGTCTTGGTTGGAACAGCAGTTTACAGAGTTCAGCTGATGGGTTCTCTGCAGCTATACTTTGAAATAATAAGGGCTTTTTCTCCATTTTTCTTTTGTTCAATGTAATTATTACCAAAATACAGCTATTTCATATATGTATTTTCCAACGTGGTTATTTTTACAATCAAATTATCTGTGTTACCAACTCATAAATCTCCACAAAATTGAAGATTCATTCTTTGGCAATGGCTCTATATGCATGAGCTATAGAGTTAGAGCATAAACCAGTGATTATAAGGTATAAGGTAAGATTATACCAGGTAAAAGTAAATTCAAACATCCTGGATCTGCATAGATTTGTTTTTAACTGCATGATATCCATATACAAAGACAGTAGAAGGGAGAAACAATCGTACTTGAGAAAATGCTGTGTTTTTTGAGACGTGGTCTTCGCAGACGTGTGGGCTTCCCTTTTAGGTAGATGGAAACGTTGTGTTACATTTCAATATGCTCTAGAAACTGAACAGCTGGTGAAGTTACTGTGAATATTACATTATTATTATAGAAGAGCATGTAATTCTTTTGCATATGGTTATCATAATAAAAGATTTTGGATGGCAAAAGCTGTTGATGTATAAGATTAATTTTTAAAAAGTGAATCTATGTATGATTATCTGGAAACTTGCCTTAAGATGTTGTAAGAACTGTAATCTGGATTCCATCTCCATTGCTTCTTTCTCTGTATGACTAGTTACCTTGAGCATTCAATACATTATTACCCCACCATGACATCTGAGCACTTCAAGAACAGAAATGTTGTAGCAGAGTCACAGGCACAGTTGGTTCTCAGTAATACATTATATTTGTGGTAACTAAGTACGTCAGTGCAAAATCTCAAGCACTGTCCAAGTGAATAAAGAAGACAAAAGGAGATTCATAGGACTTGTTTGACAGCAGTGAAGTCAAATGATAGGTACATTCTCCAAGTCACCAGCAATTAAAACCTAATTAATTGATTCTTTGTTTTATTGACAATATAGGTCTTTCAGAGGTGAAAGAAGAAGACATAATATTATCTTTTTTTCATTCGATTGCAGCCAGACTGTCTCTTATAAAGTTGTTGAAAGAAAAATATCCTTCTGCTTCTGTTACACTGGCCCTTGAATGTTCAAGAGCTAAATAATATTCTCTGAGTTAAAGCAAAATTCCCATGGGGTATTTTCTGTCATACTACTGTGGAAATTTTCTAATAGCCAGGGATGGATGTTAATAAACATATAACCTTGCCATTCAAAAAGCAAATAATATCTTCATAAGTAGCTTACGTGCATACAAATTTCACAACTTACTGCAACACTGAAAACAACCATTTCAACATACGTTTTCTAAAAGTATTTGAAAGAGACCCAACACACCTCTAATAATTTTTATGAGCTGCAATTCTTATACAAATATTGATAACTTTGAGAGTTCTGTAAAGGATTTTTAACTTTATTCCAAATATGGGCTAACTAAGGCTAAAATATTTTGGTTTTTCAAAGACAAGAAATATAGTAACAAATTAGTGACAAAGCTGGGATTTGAATGCATCCTTTTCACATCTGCTTGAATAAAAAAGCAAACCTGTGGAACTGAACTTCACACAAAATATGTTAGCTACCACTTCTCTCTTTGTCTCTCTTCTAGCTCTGTGCCTGTCTTCGGTGGACTGAGCATAGTGAACTAACTGTCTATCTGGGGAATGGAACAACTTGAGTTCTAATTTCTACTCTTATGGGCAGAAAAATTTATGTATTTTGAATTAAAATTATTAATGAAATATTATTGTGAAATATTTGAAAATATACTGTGAAATATAATGAAATATTTATGGCTGGAATATGGCGTATAGGACTGCTATTTCAGGAATATGTTTCTGCTGTTTCAGGAAACTTAGTCACATGAGACCGTTCATAAGTTTGTGACATTTACTATTAAAATTAGAATAAGGATGTTTGCTTCACTGCTTTAATCATTCACTTTTCTCTATGATAACCTTTCTTGGAGGGTCTTTATTCTTTAAACTGTGCAGCTTTCTGGTTTTAAACTGTTTTTTGTTTTATGTTCTGGACATTAATTGCTAATAGCCCACTCCAATGAACTGTCATCTGTATTTTGGTTTTGGTGCCTGCTCTGCAGGGAATTGCTCTTTTCATGAACACAAATGCACTTTCAAGCAATTTCTGTTGTTGGCAGTTACCTATAAATAGCACTGAAATAATGTCAAACTAATTTCATTGTATGAAGAACTGATTGTTGTAGTTAGTCTTTCTTTATTTGTTATTTAATCTACAGAATGCATTCAGATCAAGTACTTTTGAATTAATTTTTTTCCCAGAATAATAAAAATTAAAAAAAAAAAAATAGCACCAACACTTTTAAAATAGAACAACTCCCTAGCAGCTGCAAAGTATCTTCTATTCACTATAGTTTTCAAGAATTATATGTATTTCTATTCCAGCAGACCACACAAAGGTTGATTGTAACTTTATTTTCACCTACTGATGATTGAAATAAATAGTTGTGAGAATTTTAGTTAGAAAATGTTTTTCATGTGCAATGTTCATGGAACTCAGAGTGGAACTTCATAAGAACTCAAAAGTGGCTTATCTGTTTTTCCTAAAGTCCTGTTTAATTTTTTTTTTTCTCAATGTAAGAAACTGGCACAGTTATTAGTATCTGACGGAATATTTTTTGCAACCTACTAATCCAGAAAGGATGAATTATCTTTCTGGGAGTCAAGCGAGGAAAAGAATGTAAAATCAGATGTAGGATATCTGTGACTCTTCAGAACCTTTCAAATAGAATTCTTCGTAATGATGTGATGATGGTATGAAATCTTAGGCAGCCAAGCTTGTGGAGCCCCTGATGCTGGAGAGGACAGTCGGTGGAGAAAGCAGAAGTGTCTGAGGAAATGGATATATGGGCATAGATGTATTAGATTTGCTAAGGTCATGAAGCAGTTTGAGACACAACATTAGCACAGGTCAACAACATGCTGTGTGTTTTCTCTGGGGGACATGATGGGGGAATTGATAGTGCAGGGTGTGAATAGTTTTCCTTTCTTCCTTATGCCACTGTACATACTCTGCACTTGACCATCTGAAAAGGTGCTTGTCAGATATTATTTTGGGAATGGACAATCTCTTACTACATTTGTACAGATACCCTACTAATCAATATAGGACAAATATGAAGAGGCTTTTCAATAAAATTAATACTTTCTGATGGTTAAGTATTAGACAACCAACCAAATATTTACTGAGGGAAATAATATTTACAAAGAAATATTAATCACATTAACTGAGTCATATGAAAATTCAAATTGCTGAGATCAGCAATCACTCCCAACTCTTCTTAAAACATCACAGATGAGGAAATCTCATCTCTATTGGCATGGGAAGAGCTGTGGTGCGGTAAATGTGGATTTGTAGCACCTGAAGTGTCACAGATGGGCAGACATGAAGAAGCAGCCTGTGCAGAACTGCAGAGAGGGGCAGATGTGGATCTGCAGCCATGGAGGGTCTCACGCCAGAGGAGGTGACTTCCTGAAGCAGCCGTGACTGTGCTTAACCTATGTTGGAGCAGTCTGTCCTGAGGGACTGCA